>OY759214.1:9059670-10279017 GCA_963662175.1 Aradus depressus | reverse complement strand
TGTTTTTACGAAGACAAACTCAGACATTCCAACACAATGAAAAATATATATATAAGTAATATTAGACACATGGCTAATACTACAAGGGTCATCATGAGAGTGACGTCACATATTTTAGTTAATTGCAACAGTACTCACTGAGGAATTTTGTTTCGGAACAATGTTCCGAAGCGTGTCGCAGGACATTGGTTCGGAACAAAATTGATACATTATCCCGCGTCCAAAAGGCCCTTAATAAAAAAACCAAGAATATTTTTTCGGCGATGAACCGCTTCGTTTCGAATTGGATAGTTTTTTGTGTTCTCTCCTAAATTGAGATTTTAAACTGTGTATTTATTTTTAAAATTTTTGCGTATGGCACTTCATATTTTTTTGCTAACTGATCCAACGTTCACTTTTTTATTCTTTTTTTTTGCAATCTTTTTTTTGTAAACTGTTCAAAATATGTCCAGACTTGCAAATGTTGCGCAACATTGTATCATGTTTTCCATTTCGCTGGAAAATAAGAAACATGTATCGGAACTGTATCGAAACGTCCCAGACATAAGGAACTTTGGTTTCTGAATAGTCCGGAAACATTTTTGAACAGTTTCTAACAAAATTCCTCTGTAAGTATTGGGCTTAAGAGAAGAAACAAATACTTATTTGTGTACCGAATATACATTACCTTGTAATTTTAAAAAATCCATTTAAAGACTTCTTAAACATATTAATTTCATATGAGAAGCAGTCGCAATTCTCCCTCCCCAACCAAATATTTTGAGAATAATCAGCCTTTATACAATATTTCACATACGCATAAAAAAGTACTGATTTATAAAACCATATTGTGTTACAAGAAATATTTCTCTATAATAAAAAAAAACAATATATTATTAAGAATAGGTTTTAAGATTTATTCTTATTTTTCGTTCAATCTGACTTATAACTGCATGTTAGAACTTAAAAATAACTAAAAATAGTGTTTGAATTCGTATTTAAATTAACTTTTTAGTTCTAACAATGGCCACAAGGAGTATGCATGTTCTTCCTACCAGGAATAATTTCATAAATTTTTGAAAAGTATAACTTTGCTATTGAGCATGTACATTAAAAATTATCGTGAATTTTTTAAATAATGAATTGAACATTACATTCAATTTTTAATATAACAAGAATTCGTCACTTCCTCGATTCGATTACTCCGTATCGTAGCCGTGTGTATGGTTCCTTCATACCGGTCCAAATGTATTTTCTAAGATTTCACTATTTCTTTCCTAAGTGAAATGTAATGTTTAAGTTGTTTAATTTGGGAATATTGTGCTTTTAAAGGCAGGTAAGATTATTCATTTGAACATTTTTCACATTTATATTCTACTGTCACAAAAATAACCCCATGAACAAGTGGAAGCATGCTCGTTGTCGTCCCACCATTGATTTCACAATTTTCATTGTTTTAGTAATATTGTGTCAGTTGTACAAATTGTTTCATGAACAACTCATCTAGTTAAAATTAAAATATTTATAAAGTACAAAATGTTTTTGTGTATTATTTTGAAATGTAGATGGCCTCATTTCATTAGGACCTTGATAATATACCTACTGCTTACAAGGACTAGGTTATAAACATCAATACTTATCTGTCGATAAAATGATATTTATTTCCTCCGATTTTTTTTTTTTGTTTTCTGGAAACATCAATAAATTGATTTGTTGTAAGAGCAAAGTTTTTTATGTATATTTTTTTTCATCACTATATTGCTTATAGTATGTACAAAATAGTAATTACATTTTCTTTAACAGGTCCATCATGCCAGCTCACATGCAAAGTGGAGACCCACTGACAGCAGCTATAAAATTATCTCTAGATAAGAAGTGCTGGGCTGATGATATTGATACTCGATTGGGTGCATCCGCCAAAGATATTTTAAACGAAGTTATTGAATTTGATGAAAAAATCACAACCGAATTGGTGTTAGGTGACTTAAAATCTATGTATAAAGTTTTAAATACAGTAGTGTTATCAAATGATACAAACGGTTCATCAACCTCAACAAGATGTGAGCAAGTGACTAGTCTTCATAAAGTTGTGAAAGATAGTGCTGTGCCAGTGAAACGTATTACTGTTCAGCCCAAGGAAGCAATCTCACTGCCGACTCCCAAAAGGGTGCTATTTCCACTTGAATCTGTCAAACTCGGATGGAATGGGCATGTTCCTATTGGTTCGGGGTTTATCAATATGGGAAACTCGTGTTATCTCAATTCAACTTTACAGGTGAGTTAATTATTTAATTTTTTTGCAAATATATGCTAACAAAATTTAATTTGTTAAATTAAATTTCTATACTAACTGTTCATCTATGCATTATAAAACAATCTGCTTTGCCCTGCCGCTTTTATACGTAACTCTAACTTTTGATTATTCCTTTTTTTTTAAATCATATGTATAAAAATATTCAAAACATTATCCACACATGTGGCCTACACCCATATATCAATTTTTGTTACTGTTACATGGTTATGTTCTTACTTTTTATCGTTAAAAGTTCAGATTGTTGCATTTTGGGATTCCTTAAGTATTTGCTTTTCGTCTCAAATCGCATGGAGTTGTAAAAGGCCTAATATAATGTTAACCCTAAAATGCGTAGTGTAATAATAACCTAATGAAGAATAAAGGTTTTAGGAGTTACATTTACTTGGCTATCCACTTGCGTAATAATATTATTGTGTAACTATTTTACAATTAACGTTATAAACATTCGTATTTTGTAATAATGGACTACGGCAATATTATTATTAAGCATTTTGATGTCTATCTTCGTTCAGTTTCTTAGCTATTCACAAAACCAATACGTTCAAACAGTTTAGGCCTTTCTAAAAAGGTTTAAATGAAAATTCAACCTTTTGATATTTCTATTACACTATCTCTATATCATTAAAAAGAATGTGATCTGTTATGATCATTGTCTAAAATTTTCCACTTTCCCGCCATTTCTCTTATCACTAGTCTAGTGTCCCAAGAGTATTGTCTGTACACAAGTAGATATGTTTGCATTTATTCTCAACATTCTTAGTTTATTAAAACGTTAATTGTATTATTTTCAAATCTATTTTGGACATTCATTCAGAGTTAGTATGATATTTGCATTTTAATATACTCTGCATCTATTATGGAATAAATACAGGACATGATTCTGGTATATAATGTAATGTAGTACGCTTTTACATTTTCCCAAGAAAATAAACTTAATTAATTTTATAATTGTCAACTACTTTAAAATGCTACTAATAATTGCATTAGGCTGTGTGTACAGAGATGACAAATTGTGTAAACACTTTCGTTCTGCACATGAACGACAAAAACGCATATCAATGGTAGGTGTGTTCACTTGTGTGACCAGACGCCCCTGATGTCACCTAATATGAAGGTTCTGTCCACGAATCCCTTTGCGGTTTTTCGTTATTATTATTATACCTTGGCAACACTGTTCGTTAGTGTACTGAGAGTCGCGCCGGCATGTTATTGTCAGCCTTGTTGGATAGTAGTGCATAACTTATTTGGAAAAATCCAATAACTAAGTTTATAACTGTTAACAGATATTTATCTTGCCACTTGTTTCGTTATTCATTAAAAATCAATATGGCTATGGAATATTGACCATCTAAAAAGAAATGATGCTGCTTCGAAGTCAATGTTTCCATATAAAAAAAACTTCACTAGGTTCAGCTGTGTAGAAGTAGGCATAGGTATTTTAGTTCTTGTATTGCAGTCTCCAATAGGATACGTCAATGTTGGCTACACCCCGTATGTATGATACTTGAGATTTTCTGCAGAGATATTGTTATACTCTTAATAAAAAATCAAAAAAACCTGTTGTTTTTTTAAATATTGTCTATTTTACATTATATAATATATAGGGAGTACTTTCGGTATTGCTATCAACTTCAGCCACAACTTAACAAATACTAAGTGGAAGTTTACATTCCGAACTTTCCCTTCTCCCGCCCCCGCGTTTTCCATTGTCCCTTTCTTCTGTACAGTAATGTGGTCTCAAATTGGAATCTTAATAATATTTTAAAAAAACAAATAGTACCAGTACTGATGAAAATACAAATATATATATTTTAATCAGCACTGATACTATTTCAAATGTTTTTTTTAAATTATTAACCTATCAATTTGAGAAAAAATTGTATTGTTTTCCATGTTTTTAAGGCGTTACTGTACTGAATAAAGGTACAGGGAAAATACTCGTAGAGACTGCAGAGGGGACAGTTTAGTATGTAAATTTCCACTTAGGATTTGTTGAAGATGGCACCAATACCGAAAATACTCCCATATTTTATATATATTTTGTGAAATAGACAATATTTTCTTATTAATATAAGTTTAATAAACTTAATAGTTTGTTTTTTCCCCACTGCAGAATGAGTGTTTCCAGTTTACATGAAAGTTTGACTCTATAATAGTCAGACGACAAACATGTTTTTGTTCTTCACTTGGTCTTAGCACCATTCGTTCTTTAGTGGTTTCATTTCTGAAAATGTATCTTTCAACATTTACAATTTGTGACAAAATATATATAATACTGTATTTAGTCTGTGTATGTAAGACGCTATCGGAGAATCAATATATAAAAATCAATCTTGTAATACACTATGCATGTACATAGTGTATGTATGTACACTACCGACGCAGTAATATGTGTCGTAATAATATTATAATACATTATACTCGTATATGAGACATTGCAGTATTTATATAATACACTATAAGGCGCTATAGTTTAGATTCTTTCCAAAAAGCCGATAAGTTACGAGAATATCCGAAGGAGATACTGCACAAGCCTCCTGTGTTTTCAGTGTGAGCTAGTTTTTTGAACTGACTATCTGTAGGCCAAGGTTGCTAATAAAACTCGTTAAACAAGGTTATCAAGATTTTAAAGGGTTCCCATTGCCAATAAACTGGAACAAATATTGATTATTTTGTATTTATCACAATCAATGTGTATTTATAATAATGATAATTGGGTAAAATATTGATACAGGTTGTTCAAGTGGTGATATTCTTCCCATTAACTTTCTAATTATTTGGAAATTTGAGATGCGGTTTCTAGCGTACGATTCATTTTTTAGTTTAGTTCTTAGAAATAAATATAGAATATACTAAACAGAACAAAAAAATATGGCATCATGAAACGTGTGTTTTCTCCCGTGTTTCAAATGTAAATTATCTTATATAATTTTTTTGGAAATTATATTTTAAAAAATAGGTGATACCTATGAAGATATACGAATAAGTCGTTTGCTTGAAATTTAATTGTAAATGTGAAGAATTCAATATTAACCAATAAATCCTATCATCGTAAATAAATTGTAAGATATGGTACCTAATTCTGTAAAATTCTTTTAATTTCCCAGTAGTTTATGACTATGGTAATTCTGCTATTTTACGTCGTCTGACAGTAACTGATTTGAAACTGAAACAAATATTGTTGTTTTAAGGAATTGCATATATAAATAAAAGATAGGTTTAATCAAAGGTTTGTTTATTTTGAATTATTTTAAATATATACCTGCATTAGTAGAAATTATTAGTTTATAATATGTATTTAGTTGTTTTCCTTAACAATGAATTTTAGTGGTTTTTCATATATTATTTTAATATAGTTCATTGTATATTATTTTAATACACTTTATTATATAAGTATTATAATGGTTGTTGACATTTAATGGTTTTTTTTTTTTTTTTACAATGAACTTTACATATTCACCCACAAAAGTAAATATTATTGGTTTAAAATATTTCGTTGCTTTAATTTACAATGAATTTTAATGGTAGATACATATACATTAGTTTATTACATATTATAATTCTTGTTGACATTTAATGGTGGTTAATTGTAATGGTTTTTTTTATTAACAATAATTTTTATTGGTTGTTTATTTTATTATTTTATTATAGTTTATTACATACTATAATTTTTGTTTACATTTAATATGAATATAACCTATTTACCGACAATAGTAGAAGTTATTTGTTTATAACATGTCTTAAAGTCTTAGTAATTGTGGCTCATGTCCGGTTTTAATTACGAGGTCATATGACAAAAGAGCACTCTGGTGAACTTTCAACTCTATTGAAAAAAGATTAACTCCAAAAAAATTAAACATAAATGCCTTCAAAATCAGCTTTCAATTGACTTGTCATTGAAGGGTGAAGGGACTCTCCCGAAAACATGAAATTTACTTAGATGAACTTGTCATTGAAGGGACTCTCCCGAAAACATGAAATTTACATAGATGAACTTGTCATTGAAGGGACTCTCCCGAAAACATGAAATTGACTTAGATGATTGTTTAGAAATTTTTTTTTTAACAATAGGGTGAACTTCATAATTGAATGAATGAAGGATACTTCATTATTTATTTTTTTTACTTTTTTCCAGGCATTATTTCATGTTCCTGCTTTTGTGAACTGGTTGCTAACAGACAACACACATATCCCCAAATGTGCATTGATGAGTATGTTATCTCATTTTTTAATATTTTTTACCTTATATTAGTAAGAAAAAAAAAAAAATTTTGCATTTATTTTTTGTAGATGGATCAGTTCATAGCGAATGCCTGATTTGCGCAATGTCACAGACCATTCTGGATTCATATAAAAGTACAGGATCTTCAATTAAACCTTTACAAATATACTCCAAATTAAAATGTAAGTATTTATTTTTTTTACTTTAGTGTTTCAAGGGTGGGAAAAAAAATGTATTCTGAATAAAGTTTTAATTTTTCTAGTCACGATAATTAGCTATCCGTCTGAATATGTCTAGAAACAAACAATGTCTACGCCACACTGTTTCACCGTATTTAATTCATTAGGATTTCCCTCCCTCTGTAAGATAAATATGTGCTACTCAACAAGGCACAATATGTGACAGTGAGGCGCCCAAACAGACTGATGTATATTAACGAAATTTTCAGGGAAGTGATCCATACGGGGTACCCATACTCAAGATGCTTAAAAACGTTGTACATTTTATAATGGGGCGCTCTAGTTAATAAGGCTTCAGATATACAAGGCACTTACTAGCTGTGATGCCCAGCGTTCCTAACTACGTACTAGCTGTGGGTCCGCTGTTGCAAGGCACATACTAGCTGTGGTGCCCAGCGTTCCTAACTACGTACTAGCTGTGGGGTCCGCCGTCGCAAGGCACATACTAGCTGTGATGCCCAGCGTTCCTAACTACGTAAGTGCCTTGTATATCTGAGGCCTTATTAACTAGAGCGCCCCATTATAAAATGTACAACGTTTTTAATCATCTTGAGTATGGGTACCCCGTATGGATCACTTCCCTGAAAAATTCGTGAATATACATCAGTCTGTTTGGGCGCCTCAGTGTCACATATTGAATTATATTTCTTGAAATGTTTTTCAACTGAGAAATACTAATGTTTTTATCAATCAGGCTTCAACTACAAGATCATATCGCCTTCTACCAGAATGCTTTTTTCGTCACTCTGGTGGAGATGAGCCCGACACTACCATGGGAGTCTTAAATTTTGCCTACATAGAATTACATTACAGCCTCGGGACCATTGCTTAACGTCCCATACGAAGGACGGCGTGCTTGTTTTTTTTTTTTACTTCCCAGTTAAAATAAACTAAGGGCTTCGGCTGGGTCTTGAAACCGTGATGTTATCCTCAGTAAGCATGCATGCTACCGACCGTAGATGTTATGGTTGTGGTTAATTGATGTTCAACAATATAATGTTATTGGTTTCCTTTGCTTGCTTCATTATTCAATTGAGAAGATCTATATATCTATATATCCCTTACTTATTATTAATGTTGTAAAATTGTTTTTTATTGTTTTTATTCTCAGGTCAATATTTGTGTTATAAAAATGTTTTAGAAACACTAAAATCGAATAATATCTATGGAATTGACGGGTAGAATTTAAATATTGACGTATTATATGTATATTCATTAATACATGAAAGCCTTGTTAACCTACGGAACCCTTCAGTGTGTGACTTGATATTTTTTTTCCGAGGACTGATGTTATGGCAGTCCCGAAGCAGTAAAATCTTCTGCTTTCTAGTGCCCCGCACTGGCTTAGAATATGAACCGGAGTCTCATTTTCCTCGCCACATTTTCTAGACAGACGGCTTCTAGCGATGCCCGTATTGTGTTTGTTCATGAGACAGTGTCCTGTGATCAGCCCTGTCACAGCTCTTAGATCCATTCTGCTCAGGAGCTCTCGGCTCCTTTTCTCTGAGGGTTCCACAACAAAGAGTTTTGAATGTTTTTGCTTTGGGACCCCTCTCCAGTACTGGATGTGTTTTCTGGTCAGCCAACCATTTATTGCCGCCCTTGCGGTGCTCTTAGAGATCCCGCAGAAGGGTTCCGGTCCTATAGGTTCTCTGTCAGCTCCTGACCGGGCCAGTTGATCAGCAGCCCTTTTGATGCCCTGGCTCCCATCTCAACTCTGTGACTTGATCATACTTCTCTCATTTTTTATTTATTATTTATATACATTTTTTTTTTTCCAGTAATATGTAAACATATGGTGCTCGGCCACCAAGAAGACGCCCATGAGTTCCTCAAGTATTTAATTGAAGGAATGGAAAAGTCATATTTGTCCACTCTCAATGGGATCAGGTATTGTCTTCTGGTTATACTAGTTGATCATATGATCGTGAATATAAACAAAAACTGTATATATTTTAAAGTTTGCATTCATAAATGAAAGCAGCATATAATTAATTATTTTCTCGATATTATTCTAAATAGATACAGAGGACGGACCAGCTCTTTGTTAGCCCCCTTTGTTTCCCCTGAACCCCCTTCCCTTTCGGTCGATTTCGTCTAATTTTTTTTTTTTTACGGGTGCTCCGGCAAATCACCCGGCCCGCTTGTCGTGGAAGGAGGAAGTACATTTATAAGAGTTTTATTTATATATTCACAGTGTTCCTGTGGGTGTCTAGGGGTGACAGCCTTTGATCCCGAGTGGGACAGACTGGCGCTCCCAGACCTCCTTGGGTTGCGGCTGCCAGGCGGCGCCGAGAGAGCTCGAGATCTGTGGAGTGGGGCTGCTTCTACATCGCGGTTGCCGGGGGTAGACTTGTGGTCCGTCAGTCGCCCCCGGCGCCGGGTCAAAGGGCCTTTTTCTGTTCCCGCCAGGAGGTGACAAACCGGCCGAACGCCGGGTAGCTCGACTCCATCATCAACTCCGGCAGGGTCAATCCCAGATATGATCCTGTCGCGCGGATCAACTCCACCCTAGACCTGTCGTATAGCGGACAATCGAGGACCACATGTTCTGCAGTCTCGATGCCGCCACACGAACAGTTTGGGCTATCCTTCCTCTTGAAGAAGAAGAGTTTGGAGTTGAAGTCGCCATGACCTGATAGTACCTGAAATGTCCAGTGATCGGGCTGTAGCCAAGTGGAGCGCAGGCGGACTCGGACGTAAGGAATATATGCAAATGTCGTTCGGTCATCGGAGGAGCGCGACCATCGCTGCTGCCACTTGCTCATTATCTAGTCTTGGACAATGTCCCTGCAACGCTCTGGTCTGTTCTGTCCACGTAACTCACCCTCCAGGGCGAGACGCAAGGACTCATCTACATCTGCTCTCAGGGGCAGATTTCGCCTAAATGTAACATGTATTGGTTTTGACTTTAAATATGAAATTTCATGTCGATACATTCATTACAACGGCAGTTTTAGAGTTTAGCCTCTCCCCTTTTCCTTCGGTCGATTAGTCTGAAAATTGATAGGTGTTGCCCTTGAAAGGTCACACATAAAATTTCGTTTCGATACAATCGTTCTGTTGCGAGTTATCGTGTTCGAGGATAACAATTATATATACAGACAGAGATTATTTTTGGAATCTGGAGATTGTAAAATTCCACATTGAATTTCTGACCGATTACATAACTTTTTCTATACTTCGTATAGCTGAGGATGTAATATATTATAAATCCATTGAGTAGTTGATAAAGCTGGCGCTAGGAAATTTGTGAAGCCATTCTCCATTATTGAACACTCTTCTTGTTTTCTGTAGTCCAGTAAATATTATTTAAGGAGAAAATTAAAAGATTAAGTTTTCGGATAGATAAAAACTATATTACAAAATTGTATATAAGTACGACAATAAAACCCTTTACGAGGTTAAATTCTAATCATGCTTCCTTGAATGGATATTTACTTAAATTTTTGTTGTAAAATTTCAGATTGGACGGCTATAGTAAAGAGACTACACCATTGAATCAAATTTTTGGAGGTTATCTCAGAACAGAAGGTAATGTTCTAACATTTTATTTTCTATACTTGTGAATGTTCTTTCTGTTCTTGAATGGGTGTACAATTGAAAAAATTGTTTTGTTACTCAAAAAAAATTTTTTCGTTAGATAAAATAATTTGAAAGTAATTACTAGGGCTAGAACGATTTAAGTCCTCAAATTCAATTTACTATGATAAATATAAAAGCATATAAAAAAACTAGTCGATCGTTTGCTCTAGTATTCAACAGTTGACTTACATATGGTCTCCTAAATCCTCATATTAAATTGTGTGTCGATAAATTCATTACATCGGCAGTTATTGCGGTTTTTGAGTTGAGCTGCTTCTCGATCCCCCTTCCATCTGTCGATACCGCTCAAAGCTGCTTCTCGATCCCCCTTCCATCTGTCGATACCGCTCAAAATTAATCACACCTATAGGCAGTTGGTCGTGTTTTTGTGTTAAACTCCCCCTAAACCCTCCCTTCCTTTTAGTCAATTTAGCTGAACATCAATAGAAGTCGTCGTTAGATGGTTCTGTATTCGCATATAAAATGTCATGTTGATACATGCATTCTTTCGGGAGTTATCATCTTCACAGACAAACATATTGTTTATTTATTTTATATTTTTTAATTTATTTTTTACCATGAATTTATTTGTTAGACTTGCTCATTTCTTCGATTACCCTAAGGCTTCTCACGAAAATATTACCTACATTTTCTGTATTGTCTTGCAGTGACCTGTTTGGAGTGTAGCCACGTTTCGACCACATTCCAACACTTCCAAGACCTCCTACTGGACATCCGGACCTCGTCCAGTGTAGAAGAGGCTCTGGAGGGGTACTTCTGTCGGGAGCGGCTCGGGGAGGGAGAACCCGCCTACAAGTGTGAGACATGTAAAAAGAAGGTGGCTGCCACAAAAAAGTTTACACTTGAACGAGCCCCTTTTGTTCTCTGTATAGCTCTCAAAAGGTAAAAAAAATAATCGTTTTCATTTTTGCAATTAGTGAATAGTACCATGTTAGTTCCTGCATAAAGTTATTTATTTCGCATAATCCTCAAAAAAATCAAGTTTCACAGCAGAATGTATTTTAGTTTCTGGGTTCTGTGTGGAGATTCTTAATTCATATATAATATACTAGCTAAACCCGCCATGCGTTGCAATGTCCATGTGCGGGTAAGGGTAGGGTAGAAAGAAGTCTGAAACATTTCCAGTGCTCTATAGAATTCAATACAGGAGTCTATAAAACACAAACATACAGATTATTACAGCATCATTTCTCCCATTCTTTTTTTGTCTTTTTCAAACAATAGCAATTTCGAACGTTTCAGGAAGCCCATCATCAGTATCTATACGAGTATACATGTGTTCTTTGGATTAACTATTCTTTCTGCCAATAAGAATGTTCCCTTTTTACAGAACATATTTATTGAGTCGACTTCTATATTGAAGTTTTGACTAGGTGTTTAAATATAGAAGTCGACTCCGTAAATATATTCTATAAAAGAAAGATTCTGATTGACAGAAGCACTAGTTAACCTAAAGAACACATGTATTATAGAGTTAACCTAAAGAACACATGTATTATAGATACAGATGATGGGAGTGCTTCCGGAAACTTTGTAATTGCTATTTTTAAGAAGGCAAAACTAATGGGAGAAGTGATGATGTGCTAATTAATAACAATTCGAAGTAATTTTGACACGAATTCCCGATCCACTGAAGGCAAAAAATGAAGAAAAAACACTATGTCTATGTGACTTGATAACTTAGGGCAGGAAGATATATGTATTTGAATTTTTGTTAAATCTGCCAAAGGACGGAACATAAGGGAAGATAAAATTTATGTCCGACTACATTTTTACTATTTTTGTCGAAGTACTGAAATACTAATAAAAACAAACAATTTGTAAACTGGATTGGATACGCTAGTTTTGTTTTTCTGGAATTAGACAATATAAAAAATATCGACACGAAATTTGATAGGAAGATTGAAAAGTGAATAAGACACCTATTGAATTTCGGTCAAAGGGTAAGCGAGGAAAATGGAGGGGATTAACTTCAGTAACTTGATACAGAGCCAAATCGGCCTAAGGGGAGAAGGCGATCAACGAGCAGTAGCAATAGATTCAGAAGATTGTAACTTGTAACTGTAAGACGTCTCATGAGTTTCGGCCAAATCAGTTTACGGCAAAGGAGGCATTATAGAGAGAGAGAGAAAATAGTTTATTGCTATTTAAACTAGTAATGTACATTGCCGATGATTTTTGATTAATGATTTTTTTTTTTTTGTTAGGTTTGGTGCATTGGGTGGGAAGAACAGCAAGACAATCTTGGTGAAACAGCAGCTGGACATCAGCAAATATAGACATCGTCCTTCAACAAACCCCCTGCGTTACAAACTGGTCTCCATGGTAACACATCTGGGACCCTCCTCCTCATGTGGTCACTACACTGCTATCGGCCAGTCTTCAG
The DNA here is from genome assembly GCA_963662175.1 of Aradus depressus. Taxonomy (NCBI): domain Eukaryota; kingdom Metazoa; phylum Arthropoda; class Insecta; order Hemiptera; family Aradidae; genus Aradus; species Aradus depressus. Next base: position 10,266,271 of record OY759214.1, on the reverse strand, counting down.
GAGGACCCTACTATCTGTTCGACGACAGTATCGTAAGTACAGTAAAACCTCACTCATCCGGATGGTAATCAATTCGGAACTTCCATAATTCATATAATAATTTTGAGAGGATTCATTTTTTCTTACTTTTTCGTTTTTCTCTGAGAAAACTAGAGCACATTCTTTTCAGTAACACTTTAATGATATTCGCGTTAACTGTTATCGTAGATATAATTGGGTTTTTGTGTTGAGCCCGCCCCCCTTCCATTCGGCCGATTCCGCTGAAAATTGATGTGTCGTACTTTTGCCGTTTTGAATTCACATTTGAAATTTTGTGTCGATGCATTAATTACAATGGCAGTTATTAGAGTTTTAAAATAAAGCATCTCCCTTTAGCCGATTTGGCTGATAGTCGGTAGGTGTTGTCCTTAAGGGGTTTTGGGTCGTACATATAAAATTTCGTATCGATACTTTCATTGTATCAGCAGTTATTAGAGTTGAAAGTATATACTTTTCATTATTTGTATATTTTATTATTCTATCATAGATGAACCACTGATGCCGGTTCTGGTCTAAAATAACACAGTGAGAAGACAACATAAATTATTTCTATGGAAAGAAATAATAATATAAGAAGAGTCTGGGAGGAGGCCTTCCATAGCAAATAGACAAACTTACTTCTATTTATTTATTCGAAGTTACGAGCACTTATTAAACTTTGCTATGTTCACTGAATGATAGACCCATTGGAAAGTTGTATATAGTTCCTACTTGTTCATATATTCTACTATTCTGTTTTGTCGACAGGTCCGGACTATCCCAATTCAGAATGTGCTCAACACGAGTGGATACATCCTCATGTACGAACTGGACAAGCCGGAAAGAAAAATATACCCTCTTTCGGAGAAGAAAGAAGTTCTTAAAAGTAATGGAATCGCCACTACAAATGGTAAGTAAGCAAAATATCAAGAAATGTTTTATTTTTTAAAAGGAAAAATGTTTTTTGCATACATAAATAAATGTAAGAGCCAGCCTAATGTTGTAGTACTGAAATAAATAAGGGAGCTAGTAGCTCAGAGGTATATGGGAAGTGGCACGCCGTGCTTCGGATGGGACGTTAAAAGATGGTCTCGAGCCTGTGCGATGTCAGGTACTCGTTAGACCCCTAGGTGAATGGACCTAGGTAGGCGAAATTTAGGATTCCCACTGTAGAGTCGGGTTCATGTCCACCTCGCAGTTAAAGCCCGGACATGAGTCTTAATAACTAACTAGAATTTTCACATAGTTATTATGATTCAAGCCCGGGCTTTAACTACGAGGTTATATCGCCTATTATCAGAGCGCTCTTTCGTCACTCTGGTGGACATGAGCACGACTCAACTGTGGGAGTCCTAAATTGTGCCTACCCTAAAGTTTTATTCACCTAGGGCCAGGAGTATTTAACGATTACCTGACATCGTACAGGCTCGGGCCATCGCTTAACGTCCCATCCGAAGGACGGCATGCTTAAGATTATTTTACCTCCCAGATAGACTAAGTGCCTCGGCCGGGTTTCGAACCCACGACCTTGAGCTCAGAAGGCAAGCACGCATACCACTGAGCTACCGGCGCCCTTTTTCACATAGAGTGAAACCTTTCTTGGCGGTCACCTCTGATAGCCGGACACCCCTGGTGGGCGGACAATTTTTGCGGTCCCGGCAGAATATATAGGGATTTCAACACGTTTGCCCCTCCCTTAGGCGGACCCTCTCTTGGACGGACGCGGACAGTGAAATCGAGTACCGAGAAGAGAAGACTACCTCTGTTGGAGGGACAGGCAGGCCTCTAATTGGGTTGACGTTTAATATGTTCTTAGAATTCGCTTTTAGAGGGACGGTTGATGTTTATTCTGTGAATTCTCTTTTGAACGGGTTGATTTTTATTATGTTCTTAGAATTATTGTTGTACATTGTACTGTGTTTACATAGGGACTCGTAATTCCAACAAGTTTGTAATGTTCCATACTCCCAGTTACCGAAATGCTGTTCTTCTACCAGGTTTCGCTGTCTCGTTCCAACTTTCAACCATGGCACCCAACCGAAACACCAAATTTCCTATTTTTTAAAACTATTCAGTTGTTCAATAAACAACATTTTTTACCCACGATACACGTGTTTAGAAAAGATACCTATCATCCTTATCAATTTGCCTTCTATTTTCCTTTTTCCTCTGTTAGGAGGACACCTCTGCTGGGCGGACAACTTCCACGGCCCCATGGGTGTCCGTCAAAGAGAGGTTTCACGGTATATATTTTGAAGAATAGTCGAAAAGATGCCTTGAACATATTTTAGTACTTTTCAAAAAACAACTCAAATAAACAAACCAAAAGTAGTACTACATAAGATTTTTTTTTCCATTTTAAATGTGGAATGTTACAAAAATGTTTTACATTACTCTCATGAAAATACAGACCATAATTTTTTTTTTTAGATTCGAATAACGAAATGACAGAGATAGGAAAATGGATGACTTTTTTCACTATAACCAATCTAATAAAAGAGATCGAGAATTATAATTTGGTACGAGATGTTATTCTCTAAGTGCCAAATAAAATCCGGGATTAATTTCAAGACAGGGCTCTGAAAAGATTCACCTTCTTATTCGACTAAATCCTTTACTCTGTGTTTAAAGGGAGAGCGGAAACTTAATTTGTTGAAAATAGTTGGGGGACTGTGTTGCCGGTGATTCACCGACGAATGTAAAATGTATTTTATAAAGCCTTTGTTCTATAATTCTTATTAGTCATTTAAACTTCTAGTTGTCGGCTTCCATTGACTTGTAGTCTTCTGTTTTATTGACGTATGTAGGGTATTCCCTGCCAACGAGTGGGAACAGCTCATGTTCGAACGGCCTCTCGGCTCAAACGTGTAAAGAACAAGTGGCGGCCAAAGTGCTTCTTCTGAGGGCGTCCCCCACTCAGGAGAAGAAGACGGTTGTGGCTACGGAGACATCTTCTGGAATGACGGCATCATCATCCTCCTCTGGTAGTTCGCCAGCGGGGGCGGCTGCGGCTGGGAGCACCATGAACACCTCTCCCACCTCCATACAACAGACAAAGGTGCGTCTCTACAACCTTTAGATTTAAACACTATTTACAACGTTGACAAACATATAGTGACATCCGCAACGTGTTTAGGATATATAAATATATAATTTTTTTTTTTTTTCAGATATTTCCAAAATTCAATTTTCCAGCTCAAAAACTTGAATCCATTACAGTAACTGTTCCAAGAAATGGTCTCCAAGATGAAAAACAGCAGCAATCACCTTTGAAAACATCTCCGTCCTCAAACAAAATGGAGGAAAAACAGCAACAGGAGTTCTCTTTGAAGGAGAAAATCATTCAAAGAAGTAGCAGTAGTGATGAAGTGTCTGCGGCCCCTGGTGGAGGTAAGATCAGTAAATATATATATATATATATATATTGACCTTGCAAGGTCACTTTATTTGATTATATTTAGGGGGTGCGAAGATCCGGTCTTTTAGGACCCGACAGGTCACAGTTCAAATACAAATTTATTCTAACCAACAAATTTCTTATTGAAAATATTATTTAATGAATTTCATCATTGACAGTGGTGCTGTAAACGGATTTAACTGCAAGGTCATATCGCCTACTACCAGAACGCCCTTTTTGTCGTTCTGGTGGAGATGAGCCCGACTTTACGGGTAGGGGACTTCAACGAATGTTGTCCTAACGGGATTTTGGTCACATATAAAATTTCGTGTCGATGCGTTCATTCTATGAACAGTTGTTAGAGTTTTTATGTTAAGCCTCCTCCCTTCCCTTTGGTCGGTTTAGCTGAAAAACATTAGGTGTCGTCTTTAGAGGGTTCTGGGTTCACATATAAAATTTCTTGTCGATATATTCATTCTATCGGGAGTTATCGCGTTCACAGACACAAACAGATTTTTTTTTCATATTTGGAATCTATAAGTTGGAAAACATAAAATTCCGCTAATTTTTAACCTGTTTTATAAAACATATAAAAAAGATAACCCTATGAAGACAGGTGAAGTTATAGCGATACCAGTGTTGCCAGTAATATCAAAACATTTTAAGTTTCTCAAGATGTCTCTCGACGATCTAATTCTAATAATAAGGTTTTCGCGCCGAATGGTAAAAGCCATGTTTATTTTAAAACACCGAATCAGAAGTATTCTTTTGTTTCGTCAGAATAAGGCATGTTCGGAATTCCATTATCGTCAAACTCAAAAAAATTAACATAATAAACCCCCCTTTTTTTTTTTAGACATGGGGTTTCAGAATTAGATCGTTGAAGTATGGAAACGTAATTCTAAATTGTATATTTCATGCAGGGTCCCCAAGGAAAGAGCAACATCCTCCTAGTGGTAGTAGCATCAAGAATGATACCAACAACTGCAGTTACCAGCAACAGCAGCAGCATAAGAAGGATGATGCGCTGCTGTCCATTCGCAACCCTCGTCTGGGCTTTAGTCTGAGCTTTGTCAAAGACGAGACGACAGATAGCAGCAATAAGCAGCAAAAGAAGAGCAATGGGATACCGCCGGAGGTCCACAGACAGCAACCCGCACCCAGACAGCAATCCTCACATTTGTTGTGAGTATTTGATATAATAGAGGAACACCATCCATTGACAGATCCAAACTGACACATTCATCGAAATTCTAACCCACTTCTAGTAGTGAAACAATGTTGGGCTATTTTGGATGAAATAGTTGAGTCAGAAACCGTTTATTGTAGTGTCTTGTATATTTGAACCATAACGAACCATAATATAACGTTCTTCTAGGTTTCATTATATGGCGTTCTGTATAGCAGCGTTTCCTGAACCAGGGCCAAGGGTCGACTACCCGCCCTAGTCCATTGTAAAATATTTTTTTTATCGGATACTATCAGCTTTACCAGTGATAATCGTTAAGTATGCTAAGTGTTTCTTTCAAGAAGCTATACTTATAAATTATTGGAGACTGTATATACAATTTTTCAGTATCTACTATTTCATTTATATCGATATGGTGCGGCCCGCGCTTGAATACATAATACTCAATGCGCCCCGAAAAGATTGTTTATCCTTGCCCATTAACGAACAGCTCCTGGAAACTGAGTTTTGGAAGTTCTAATGGTTGGTTGGTTGGTTATTACGACTCATGCCCGGGCTTTAACTATGTGGTCATATCGCCTACTACCAGAGCGCTCTTTTGTCACTCTGGTGGACATGAGCCCGACTGGAGTCCTAAATTTTGCCTACCTTAAATTTTTATTCACCTATGGTAGGCTTTAACGAGTACCTGACATCGTACAGGCTTGGGGGACCATCGCTTAACGTCCGATCCGAAGGACGGCTTGCTTAAGTTTATTTGACCTCCGAGATTAAATAAACTAAGGGCCTCGGCCGGGTTTCGAACCCGCGAACTTGAGCTCAGTAGGCAAGCACGCATACCACTGAGCTACTGGCGCCCTCGGAAGTTTCTAATGTTTTTCAATATATATATATATATATTACTCCATCTCTATATTCAAAACGTTACTCATTTATTATGTTCCTTTTCCTAGGTCAAGTTCATCACCCCGGAAAGAAGAGACTAGGCCATTCGTAGGGACTACTGTCTCTTCTTCCTACTGTCCGACCCCATCTCCTTGTTCTTCGGCTGCTGCGGAGACAACTCCTCACAAGAAAAACCACCAACCTGCTTGTAGTAGCAGCAGGACGGCTGATCACCAACAGGAAGACAGGATCCGGCCCAGAGGTCAGGAGGACTCGTCCAACAACTCGCTCAGTCTCGTACCCTACTTGTCCGAGTCGAGTGAGAGCAGCGACAGTGAGTTTGTTCCTCCACCCCCTACCACCACCGGCGCTTCTGTTAAAACAAGTAAGTCTCTCCTTCCATCTCATTCTTTTTTTTTTTGGATTCTGAATACGGGCAATGACTTAGTGCAGTATCCAATGCCTTGAATAACTAATAATGATATAGGCAAGTGGAGCAGAGCAGTAGCGGAAAGCAGGAGGTGTGTCTAATGTGGATCGGACTTTCGACTGACCCATGGCCCATCTATCTGAACAGATTGGCAGCTGCCATTTTAACAAAGTGCTTCGAAACTCACTATTGCAATTACAAAAAAAAAAAATTTTTTTTTTGAGATTTTCCATTTCTGTCATTTTATTAAGCAGTTTTTGGATCATTTTCATCTTTAGAATTAAGTCTCCGGACAAGGTTTCCATCTTGTTTTTCTTATATCCTTCCTACTGATGGGTTTACATTGTTCTGTGTTCTGTTTAGACGGAGTGGGTAACGGTAGTGTCTGCAAGATGTCACCGAGAAAGAGGTCCCGAAGCCCCTCTAAAGACAGAGGTGGCCCCTCTAGAGCACCCCGGATAGACACGACGACAGGCTGGGAGACAGTGCCCTGTGGCAGTGAGCAGGAGAACGGAGGTAGGAGTGGACTTCACTCGCCAGCCGGCAGTGTCTCCAGTGGCAAATGGAGTGTCACCAGGTAATTATAGTTATTGTAAAAGAGGCCGTGTCGTGGGGGGAGGACTCGAAGATCTGCACTGGAGTCACTGATCTCACTCTAAGAACAAGGGGTGAACGCTAGCGTGTCTTGTCTGCGTATGGGAAGAAAATAAAATTCAAATTACCAAACAGTAACAGTCAATACTTGCTTATTTATGAGTTAATTCAAAATTATATTTCTAGTTTTCAGTTTCAACACTACTTTTAGACCCCTACAAAATCTTGAAATTTACATTATTTGAATTTTTAAAACAAAATTTTGCATATATTTTTTTATTTGCACAAGGATAACTTTTTTTATTATTATTTTTTTATTTGCACAAGGATAAAGTTTTTTTAAAAAAATTATTGTGGATTCTAAGTAAATGGAAGTCATTCTTAAATAGTACAGGAATGATTGAATGTATTAAAAGAAAAAATACACAAAAAATAATTTTTAATAGTCTGATTTATGCAGCAGTATTATTTATTTCAATAAACATTACTATTGTTTCTATATTGTTCTATAGTCAATACTTATTACTTAACAATAACTGGGATTTTTTTTCTATGATATTGCAATATTTTTGAAATATTTGAATTATTTAAGAAATATTGGATTAAAACGGTTTGGTTTATTTTATCTGAGAGGTAAAAAAAAAAACGAGCATCCCGTCCTTCAGATGGGACGTTAAGCGATGGTCCCGGCCCTATAAGATGTCAGGTACTCGTTAAAGACCTCTACCCTAGGTGAATAAAAATTTAGGTTAGGCAAAATTTAGGACTCCCATAAGAGAATCGGGCTCATAAGAGTAGGCGATAAAACCTCTTAAGTTAAAGCCCGGGCATGAGTCACAATAACTAACCATAAGGTAAATTATACTAGCTTTGGCTCTACAATAGTCACTCACTTGTTTTAGTCACAATTTTTAATTTATTGAACCTCTAGTCGCCCTTGACTCCTTTTCTCAAAAAAAGTAATAATGGTAACCCTCCCCCTGTGTATATTGTTCAACTTTCTTAATTATTTTGTTTTTGTTCAAACATTAATAATTGTTTTTTTTTTTTAGTGCTGAAAAAGAGAAATCTCCACGTTGGTTGGGTAAATCGTATAAGAGTCAGCCCTCCAACGAGACCTCGGACCGACAACACAATGGGAACAGAGGACAACAGAGGTGGGACGGATCTAGACAGAACTCTGTTGTAAACCATCTGCTCTCCTTCTCCCATCTCGGATATGGAGGAGGTTCCTCCGGTAATTTCATAATTTCTGTCTGTAAAGTGGGTGAACGACTGTTACGAACGAACGTCAGCATGCCAGCCTGTAATGTATTTTATATTGTTCTATTTTATTGACCAAAGTATAGGGGAAGTTATGTAATATGTCAGAAATTCGATGCGGAGTTTCCATCGGAATTTCATGTTTTCTGACCTCCTGATTCCAAAAATATTTTTAAAAAAACATTCTGTGTGACTAGGTTATCGATAATTCCCGATAGATCAATGTATCGACAAGAAATTTTATATTTGTATCCTCCCATATGGATGACTCCCATTTATTTTCAGCCTAATTGGCCAAAGAGAATAGGGGGATTAGGAGGGTGGCTTGACAAAAAAAAACTCGTAGTAACTGCCATTGTAATGACGTGTGTCGACACGAAATTTCATATGTAACTTCAAAGTCCTATAAGAACGACACGTATTAGTTTTAAGCGGAATCAGCCGAAAGGGAGGGGAGGGGGGATCAGAGGGGTGATCAGTTCAAGAATCCCAATGTAAGTATCGACACAAAATTTAGTATGAGGATATAGAAGTCAAATATTGAGTTTTAACCGAAAAGTTCGATTGGCGGAGCGAAAACATAATTGATTAATTCTTGCTGGGAAAGTTCATCGCCGCTGATTCATTTCTTTTTTTACTAAATTGTGCCTAACTCGTACAGACTCGGGAACTTCGCTTTTTATTTCCCAGATAACAAAATAAAAACTAAAGGCCTCGGACGGCTTGCGATCCTTGAGCAGAGTAGCCACCTCTACACTAGTCGCACCCCCGGTACAACTCATTATATTGTTTTTTGTTTTTGTTGTTTAGTTTCAACATGGGAGGGTGATAAGAGCGAGATTGAAATCCAAGCGGAGGAGGAGAAGAGAAGGAACCATCTCAAGAGGAACTGCGACTCATATAACGATGAGTTCGACCGAGGAAAGGTAAATAACTCGAGTATATCTGTATTTACTGGCTCCTATATTATATAATACGTTTATTTTAATAATTAATACATATCTATCTAAGTATTTGTGATAACACACTGTGTGTAACAATGTACAACAAAAAAATAGATACACTTAGATTCTGATGCTGGGACCAGAGCGAAGTAGTAAGTGTCCCAATTCCTCCCCTATTCCAAGGAACTAACTCCAGCCTAGACCAATTTCCACCCCAGTAGGATCCTAAATATTTTTAGAAGGTTGGATTATATCCTCAGAGCCTCAGTACTGCTGATGAGTGATTTCTACTAACAAGAAAAAAAAAACTCATTTATATCTATATCAATTATAAGTAAATAATGTATACCTACAATGTATTGGATATGTTAAAAAGCCAACTTTTTGGCTGAAATGTCACACTTTTCGTCCTTTTTTTATTATGAAAATTTCTAAAATTTATGTATTTATTATTTTTTTCCTTGTCCTAGGTCAAAAAACTGAAGAAATACGCTGGACATAAAATGAACAATAATAACAAGAGTGGAGGACGAAATCGATTTCAAGAGTATCAAAATCGAAACCACAATGATCATCCGTGGCAAAGTAGTAGGCAAAAATTCTACCGAGATTATATGTATGAAGCCTCCCACCGAACCAACAGAAGGTACTATAGCAGAGATAGCTCCAACGGACAGTTCTGGCGTTGACCATCTCCACTCTGGCTGCTTCTTTTCAAGTAAGTTTCATTAGTTTTCAAAATTTGTTGAAGCGAGGACTTTACACCTTGACTCGCTTGGATCCAAGTTTGTTTGTATATGACACCCATCCGACTTCTTCAGACATTCAAGTTTGCATACATATTAATTAGAACCCTGTGGTTTAAAGGAAATAATTTTTCCCTAGCTATACGAAGTATAGACGAAGTTATATAATTGGTCAAAAAATGGATGCAGAGTTAAAGACGACACGTATTAATTTTCAGCGGATTCAGCCGGAGGAGAGTGGAGGATCAGAGGGGAGCTTAACTCAAAAATAAAAAATAACTGTTGATGTAAAATAAATTTTATATTTAAATACAAAACTCAATAAGGATAGCACCTATTAATTTTCCGCGAAATGGGTCGACGGGGAGGGGGGCAGAGAAGCTGGGCTCGACTGAATAATATAATGTTAATTATTCTTTCATTTTATTTTTTTGTAAATCTTACCTTTTATAGATAATCTTACCTTTTCTATTTTTAAAATGATATAGGTTATTAGTAAATGGTCTACACTCCCTACAAAATAGATTTCTTGAAATGAACTTTATTTAAACTCGAAACCATTCAGAGGACGTTGAGGATTGTCAGCATGCAATTGAGAAGATAAGACTTTTGCAAATGGGTTAGGATGAGATGAAAGTTTATTGTGGAAAGTTATGAATCAGGATAGGATTAGTTCCTGGACGGTTGGGATGTTTAGGTCTTCATAGAGTAGTTGGCTGTATCCCTTGATTCAAGACCTTACTTGGCAGTAAATAAGATTGACTTTGTTAGTAGTCTAACGTCGGTTTAATTCTTATTCTTTTAGTCGTATGTTTGTGGGTTCCATATTAGTCTAATAATTATGCGCAGACGATCTAGACCAGAGCGTTTCAAGGACATTGTCGTGGAATAGATTGTGGGAAATTAGCAATAACAAAGGATGGTCGAACGACATACGCATACTATCCGAACGTCCGGCTACGCCTCGATTCTACGTGGGTAGAGCCTGACCACTTGATATCCCAAATATCATCAGGGGACGGAGATTTTTTTAACTCTTAAACTCTTCTAATTTAAAAGGAAGAACAATCCAATATGTTCATGCGGTGGCCTCGGGGATTGCAGAACATGTAGTCCGAGCATGTCCGCCGTATGACCAGGCCAGGGCTGAAGTTGACTGGCGGGACCGAGTCATACCTGAAACTGGACTTGCAGCTGTCGTCTCCTGAAGCATGCCATATTGGACCGGCGTATGTTGGAATGGGAGAAGTAATGTTTTGTACAGGAGCAGTGTGTAAGTGTTTGGGTGTTTCGGTTAATGAGTGGATAGAGATGTTTTAAACGGGTTTATGCTTGTGTGAGTTTTGTGTTTATGTGAAGTTTCCATGTGTGCCGTGTGTCTAAGAATACACCAAGGTACTGCTTGACAGCTTGATCTTTAGGGTTCCAGGGAGGGGGAATCTTGTATATTCTATGAATATATTATGTTACTAACATTCATCTTTGTTTTTCCAGGAGAAAAAAATCCAAGTGTAGAGTGCCCCACAACTGACGGATGGGACATGTCAACAGTGACTACCTCTCGATACAGCTAAACTTTGGCTTATAACTATAGTAGTTGAAGCATTCTTCTCTACATTCGTCTGTCTGTCCTGTATGTATATGCCATTCATCCAGACAGCCCCCTCCCTCTCCCAACTCCGTTATAATGTTTCACTTCTCTACATTCGTCTGTCTGTCATGTACTTATATGCCATACATCCACACAGCCCCTCCCTTTCACAACTCCGTTGTAATGTTTCACTTCTCTACATTCGTCTGTCTGTCATGTACTTATATGCCATACACCCACACAGCCCCTCCCTTTTACAACTCCGTTGTAATGTTTCACTTCTCTACATTCGTCTGTCTGTCCGGTACTTATATGCCATACATCCAGATAGCCCCCCTTTACTGATAGTTTTTTTTTTTTTGTAATTATCGTTATTACCTATATATGTATATAATGTTTAGAATTAAATTTAAAACATAAAATTAAAAAAAAAAACAAGGAAATGTCCTACATATATTTTTTTTTTAAATATAAATAGTATAAATATTCTTTAATTTATTGTTTTTAAATAGTATGTAGAATTATTGTTTTATTTCTTACTTAGTAATCACTCTCTCTATGTATTGATGTAATATGTTGTAATGTATCATTTTTGTTCTTTAAATTGATTACTATTTAGTATGAACATTAGTGGAAAATCCAGGATATTTTTCTCTTTCTTTTTTTTTTTTTACTTATATATTAAGCATATGGAAAATCTGTGAATAAATATATACATATTTAATAAATAATATAATATTTTTAAAAAACTGGAACTTCGGTACTCATCTAGTGATGTGACATCATACAGAGCTAATCAGGCAATAAGATGGCTTCTTTAGGCTGAATAAAATAATTTTTTCAGGAGTATGAAAATTTACGGAATTTGCAATTATAATGATAAATTACGTTTACTATCTTCTTATAATGCATATTTATTTATTTTTTCTAAATTGTTATAACAATCCTCTGATTAGACTCTGAATATTGGTTCTTAATGATGTCACTCCACTTTATCAGTACGTCACAGACCCCTCTTCAAAGCTTTCATTCCATATATGTACATATATATATATATATATATATATATATATATGTATTTTTTTAATTTCTTGACTATTATTTTACTAAATTATTTTGTCAGTGGACAAATTTATTTGGGTGCTCTGTTGACAAGGATATTAAAATATTGTATTATTTGTATTCAAAGTACAAGTGGGGGAAGCAAATGTAAAGTTTGATGAGCCTTGTCTTGTCAAATATTACTGTCTAATGATAATAAAAGAAAAATCGTAAATAACATTGTTCTGTCCATATATTTAAGTTAGTTTGAGGTTTTGTTTTATAAATATGATATTGTTATGAACAAAATAAAATCACTTTTCTTAAATTGTTTATTAAACATTATCGTTTATTTTTATAATGAAATGCATCTTAAAGTATTAAGATAATATTATTTTGACAACAAAGCTCACAAGAAGTTGAAGAAAAAACTCAGAATTTGTTAAAAAAATTTATTTCCTTCTTCAGGGCCTAACATAATATAAGATATTATAGTAACGCCGGTATATATTGGCCCTTTGGGAGGATGTGGCCAGTTCGCTTGGAGGGGGAAAACAGGAGGGGATAGCCACCCTTTCCCTTCGGCCTATTTCGATGAAAATTATTATGTGCCATCCTGCCTTATTGTACATTAAATATGATATTTCTTGTCGATACATTCATTACTCAGGAGGTCGGTAAACATGATATTCCGTTGAAAACTCGGCACTGAATTTTGACTGATTACGTAACTTCTCCCATACATCTTGGAAAGTAATATAAAGAGGTATATCCACCCCACTTTCCTGTTCATCTGCAATTTTTCAAAATTCCATTCTCTTCCCTCTTCTTTTATAGATTTGTAATATTATTTTTGATGTTTAGTTTCGTTTTGACTTCCCCAACTAAACAAAGTATAGGGAAAATTATATAATCGCTCAACAATTCCATGCGAAAAATCATGATTTCCGACATTTAGATTCCAATTATAAAACAAAAAGAAATTCTATATGTGAACAAAATAACACCCGATAGAATTAATGTATCGACACGAATGTGTGTGAATACAGAACCCTCCAACGACATATATTTTTCCAGCCAAATCGATCAAAGGGAGAGGCTTAACATGAAAAATCTAATAGCTGCCGATAGATGTACTCGTATCTTCACAAAATTCAATATTTTATTCATTTTTTTTTGTTTTTTTTTAAATATTTTTCTTATTATTGTAATGTAAGTAATGCGTAACCAACTAATTTGTTTGTTATATAATGTAAGGCCCTGAAGAAGGAACTAAACAATTCCAGAAACTTTGGCCAAATTCTGATTTTTTTAAAAATTTTATTTACACGATTTCCTCAACGAGATACTGTTTGTTGACTTGTATCAATCAGTGTGAAAGCTCTGTTCGTTTTTCACTATAATCTAAAAAAAACATATGTTTCCTATGAGGAAGTACTTTTACTGAAAAGTTGATGACTATAGTACCAAAGTTCTTAGTTCACAAAAAGATCCATCAGTTAAAACTATTTTTTTTTTTCAAGTAAGGAGAATCCTTAGGTACTATATAGGGTTCTAGTCCGGCCGCTAAATAGAGAGAGGAGGGATTTTCCTTCAGGTCGTCCATTAAACAAATTATTAACATAATACTCGTGAGTTTAAAGTAAAATAAAAATAATGAATTATTTCGACCAACTTTTTCGCTTCATCTGTTAATGCATAAAGCTTTCCAAACGTGAACACTAATTTGTATTTATTGGTAATCAAGACATTTTTCTCGATTTATTGTTAATATTCAGAATTTTGAAATTGGGAAATCAATTGAAACAATCGTTATACTCCAATTTACAATTTTATTGATTGACAACACTAAGTCTTGCGACAATGTTAATTTAATATTTTTTGTTTATTTCTTTATGTTAATTTGCTCTGTTATGTGTATTCCCTGTAGTTCATTCTCTGTATAGAAACCGATGTGTACTACAAATTTCTCTGAAAGTCTGTTTAGGTTTTTCGTTAATTTAAACTGTTGAGATAATTTTTGTCAATGTTCGATAAGTTATATAATATATCGAGTTTTCATGCACTCACGTTGTAGTCTCTCTCGTGTCTCCTAAATCCAAAAATTGCAAAAACAAGATTTCTGTCTGTGAATCTGATTAAGTGGATATATTAACATTGATTTTTCAGACTTTCCTGTGTAAGACATCTATTGATTTTCAGCCAAATCGACAAAACGATGGGAAACCTCATTCCCTCCAAAAAAAAAATTGTCATTCCAAAATAATATTCTCTGTTGAAGACCTATAAGGGATTACTACTTCAACTTCTTGCAAGCCTTTATTTCTAGAAACACAAACATTTCTGCGTAGCATTTAAGCAGCTATTTGAGAAGCATTTATGCAACCAGATGCATTTATACGAAATAATTGATAACTCGTCCCCCCCTCAGTAATTTTCAGTTTGTAGGTCTGGCATTATGGAAACGAAGGTTGAAAGTTTTGGCCAAGGTTACAGTATTATATTTTATTTTTTATTTGATCGTTTCGACATAATTGGGAACCATGAATGCTTCCTATTTATTGAAATTTTAAAACCAAAATCTAGCTGAAAAGATGGCGCTGGTTGCTCAGAGGTAGCCTACTGACCTCAACCCCGACCGAGGCCCTTAGGGTTTTTATGCGGAAAAAACCGTAAACACGGCGTCCTTCGGATGGCACGTTAATGGATGGTCCCGAGCGAGTGCGATGTTAGGTACTCGTTAAAGACGCATACCCTAACTGAATAAACCTAGGTGGGAAAAATTTAGGACTCCCACAATAGTCAGGCTCATGTCCACCAAAGTGATGAATGAGCACTCTGGCAGTAGGCGATATGACCTCGTAGTTAGGATGAGAGAGTTAAATTATCTAACTGCCCTCCGTTATTTCAGTTTTTTTCGTTCATCCCCTCCTCCTATTGAGAAATCGAAAGTAAAGAAGAAAGAAAGAAAAATGAAAACATCCCGTCCTACCTTCTCAGGGTTACCAACCTTAAACAGTGTATATCCCTACCTGCACTATTTTTGGCACCTTAAATCATCACTCTTTTCCTTGTTTTGTTTTTATATCGGATATCGCCTATTACCAGAGCGACTCGACTCTGGGAGTACTAAATTTTGCCCCAGGTTTGGATAGTTAGGGTGTTTAACGAATACCTGGCTCCGAAGGATGGCGTGCTCCAGGTTTTTCACCTCCCATAGGTGGGCCTCGGTTGGGTTTCAGTCAGTAGAGGATCACGCTGTCTCTGAGTGGTCTTCTTTCACGACAATACTTGTCAAGCCCGGGCATTAGTCATAACTAACTCTAGCTGAAAAAGAGCTGTTTGTCATATTTCTATTAATTAAAAAGGTATCCCATTGCTTGTCATAATTTTTTCGGATTGTAAGTTTGTTTTATACTCCATTAAATTTTTTTTTTGTGGGTAGACAGAATTGTAATTTAACCTTAGCAAAATATTTCAACCCTTATTTCTTTTTGACTCCTGAATATTCATATTTACCTAAAAACACTCTAATTTTTGTAGCTCGAGATTGATGAGAGAGGAATAGTATCGTAATCCCGAAAAAAAAAAACGATACGGAAATTCCCCCAACTTTATGCAGCTATTCATACCTGGACTATCGTTGAGTTCCTCAGATTCGACTGTTTTTGAAATGAATTTATTTATTTTATATAAAAGACATTTGATTTTCTATATTTAAAATAATATTGGATAACATTGAAAAAATAAAAATAATCCTTTAAATGTTCGCAAACAATATCCCACCGATAATTTGCCTCATTGTAATATACTGCACCCATTTGCTCATAGTTTACTCCTAGTTTATATATACTAAGGTTCAACTTTATTCACTTAATATAACTGCAAGGGGGTAGATCGCAGTACTTAGTATCTGTGTACGTTTGGAAATAGATTGGTTTCTGCCCAAGTCAGGTTAAACGAAGGGGGGCTTTACTTGCACACTGAACTGTTAATTCATGTTATCTCAGTTACTATTGATCCTACTACTTTTTTTATTTCAAATGTTTCAAAAATATAGCTCATTTAATATAAATAAAAAAAGTAACTTATTTTTTGAAATATTGTTCATTCTACAAAAAAAAAATATATATACATAATATATATATATACATATATATATACGGTTATATATCGGTTTCACCATCGTCAGGTTTAGTTATAAATATGGTGACAAGTTTCCTGACTGGGAACCGTGCATATAGGGACAACAGATAGGTAAGGGAGTTGGAGTGTTTACGTCCAATAACAATGGTAAAACTAAATAAAATTACATATAAAAATTATTACATTCTAATAAAATAATTTACATGTGATATGCGTGAAATAATGATTGTCTATTTAACAAAGAGATTACTGATGACATGAAATAACTTTGAAAATATAAATTGAAATTATAACATAATAAAAATATAGATTACTACATTTCATGCACATCACATATAAATTAATTTATTTTGTTAGAATTTAATAATTGTTATATGTAAATTTACCCACTGCTACTGGAAGTAAATTCAGCAATATTTACTTCGTCAGTAAGTCTGGGATTTCCTAGTTATAATTCTAACTCTAAACTGATATCCCTATACCCAATATGCATGGGGAGCCATGGTGGCCGTGCGGGCTAGAGCGTAGGGTTTTAGTCGCATGGTCTCACCTTGGTTTGCGGGTTCGAATCCCGTCCGGGAGTGAGTTTTATTTCGTAGATAAAACTCCCGAAATTATAAAAATAATTAGGTAAAACACCATTATAAGAGTCATGGCTAATATGCATCGTACATGAGGCCAAAAAATAAAAATAAAAATATGCATCGTTCGCTGTCAGCAAACTTGTCACCATATTTATAACTAAACCTGGCCAAGAAACCGGTAGTTTTTTTTACACTTTTTTTTTTTTCTGAAATGGACAATATTCTAAAAAATATATTTGTTTTATTTATTTATCAAACAAAACGGAGAATAGCGTTATGGCCAATAACTCTTCACATGTATCGTGTATCCCTAGTGACGGCAATATTCACAAACAAAATGTTACTTTTTAAAAGCATTGCAGTACCCTACTTTTCTTGGTATGATCTGAGTGGATTTACACGATACATAGATGTAACACATAAATATTTTTTTTATTGATTAATTGTTCATTAGCATTATTTATTTATTTTTCTTCTTCGTTAACTATCTACACAACCCCCTTCCTAATTTGAAGAGGGTGAAAAAAATGTAATCAACTTTACTTTAGTTTTGTTCCCATTTATATTTGTGCTTATATTTTATTGTATACGTGAACTTACATTGTATATAAATATTTTTAAGAAGATAACACGAATGGGAATAAATTTCTGATTCCACTGAATGTTTGGAATAGTATTGTGTATATACAGAATTAAATAAATAAATTGAAAGAAAATTAAATTAAAAAAAAAAAAAAAAGCTCAATGAATTCCTTTGTGTTAAATGTTGAAGGGATTATTATTTTTTTTTTTTATAGTATAAGTCGTTATTAAAATATATGAAGTGTGTAACTGGAAAAAAAAATAAAAATGAAAAGTATGGTGAAAATGATTACTATTTAATAAAATAAAATCTTTTAATATATATTTTATGTTCTTTTATATGTAATATGCCTTTTCCCATTGTTTACCTCTCCTACTTCCCCCAGCTATGGAACAAAAATGAGATTTGTGTATGTCTATGGAGACGGTAACTCTCGATAGAATGAACATATCTATATAGTGTATCCAGAACCCCATGAGGACACCAATTGAATTAAGCTAAATTGGCCGGAGAAGAGAGAGGTTAACTAAATCGACACCTGAGGGCGCCTCGGGGATATGCGTGCTTGCTTACTGGGCTCAAGATCGTACGTTTAAAACCCGGTCGAGGCCCTTAGATTATTTTATCTGTGAGGTAAAAAATTAGGTTAGGCAAAATTTAGGATTCTCATACAGGCGTGTTCATGACCAGAAGAGCGCTCTGGTAGTAGGCGATATGACCTTGTAGTTAAAACCATTGGAGGGAAGAAGGAATCTTCAACTCGGAAACCGTGAATGAATCGACACGAAATTTTATATGATGATTGAGAAGTCCCTGGGTAAAAAATTGGTTTTCAGCTGAAAATTGAAAGTAGTTTCGAAAGTGAAAATAGAATTGATTATAATTATTCGAGGTGGGGAAGTGATTCATCGACATTCGAACCCCGGCTCTAGTATATTTCACTAATCACAATATTAGTAAGGAAATCAATCTTCCACAAGAAAAGTAATAATATATGTTGTCTGATTGGTCATTCGTCGCTATATAACAGTCCAAATGAATATTTCTAAGTAGCTATTTGTTGTAACATCGAGTATCGTCGCCTGCTTGTTACACGAGTAAGAAATACTATAAATATATATGAATTGTATGTATGAAACTGTTGAGGAAATAGCTTGGCTGCACAGATTGTGTTATTGTGACAAAATTCTCATGGGGTATACATTCATTATATCGGGAATTAATGTACCTACTGACACACATACACAGGCAGGATTTTTTAAAAAATTCTTTGGAATCGAAGAAAAGTTGTGTAATCCTGACAAAATTATATTTATTATTTTTTTGTTTTTGTTTACTTCCCCAGAGCTATACGAAGTATAGGGAAAGTTATGTAATCGGTAAACAATTCGATGCGGTTTCCAGTGGAATTTCACATTTTCCGACCTCTAGATTACAAACATGAAGAAAAAATGTCGGTAAACACAATAGAATGAAATTATCGACTATAAAATCTAGAACCCTCTAACGATGACACTTATTAATTTTCAGCCAAATCGACGAAAGGGAAGGGGGAGGTTTAACATAAAAACTCTAATAATTGCCGATATAATGAATGTTTCGATAAGAAATTTTAGATGTGTGACCAAAACCTCATAAGGACAACACTTGACTATTTGATCAATTTGTCTTACACCTAGTAATGCCAGTTGGAAATGAGAGGAGGGTTGATACAGAAACCTGGTTATAAGAAAGTTCTGTGTCCATAACCTATTCTTTTTTTTAAATAAACTCAATTTTTTTTCACGATTACAATACTTCCTAGAAATGTTTCGCTGAAAATTGAATTTTCAGTTTTTAACATCCGATCTGAGTTGAGATTGCACCAATAAAATGATGGTTAGTTGCAATTTGAAAATGAATCTCTCTCAGAAATGGTTTTAAGTTCACTAAATTTTTTATATATTTAAGAGAACATTTCGACCATTATTGGTTGGAATCTAGTCATGTTCCCCTACGAGCATCAATCAACCTAGTTTTTGTTCTCTCTCTAAGTGTGGTATTCAGGGATTTTTCAATGCTCAAATCAAATTTCATGTAGACACATTCTTGTTAGCCGCCCCCTACATTTCATTTTTGTGCGTTTACATACCTTCGCCTGTAGTATAGCTCAGCTAGCTATACCTTACCAGCTGTAAGGTAAAACAACTAAGACCTTTCTCAAGTTGGAATAGAACAAAACGCCAAGTTTCATTCCTTTAGGCCAGACTGCCTTTCATCAAAGTTTCTTCACTAAAATATGAGTATAAAATATGCGTTCTAAAATCTCTTCTAACAAAAATACTCAATGATATTAAATTCAATCACTTTTACTAAAAAAAAAAAAAAAGAAAAACGTAACACTCCTCTAATTGTATTTAGCCTTTTCTATTATGCCTTAGTGATTTTTTTTCTTTTATTATTTCAACCATTAAAAAAAAAAAATGACTAACACGTATTGTATTCATTCGGCTTGATTGGCCAGTGTTGCCAACATTTGTATGTTCAAGGGGAACTTCCAAGACAAGCGGGAAATTTGAATAGTTTCATGCGGAAAACAAAAATGTAAAATTTGTTATTATATCATTTATTTCAGGGTAGGTTCGGTTGAGTATGATATAAAATTTACAATTTTTGTTTTATCTTTTAAAATTCAAAAAATAAAATCTATCAAATCGCAAACAGAAAAAACATTCACAAAAGGGGGTGAATATGATACAGCAGCGAGATCAATGTGATACACGATTGTAACTCAGCGAATATGTGGCTAAGCAAGAAGCGTGTACATAAGTATCAGAATCACATTCGCCCCATTAGGTAGCGAGCTTGCCTACTAAGCTCAAGACGGCGGGTTCGAAACCCGGCTGAGGTTTTTATGTTTTTCAATAGTCCCACAGTAGAGTCGGGCTCATTTCAACCAGAGCGCTCTGGTCGTAGGCGATACGACTTCGTAGTTAAAGTTCGGGCATGAGTCGCAATAATTAACTAACACTCGCCTAATTAAACTTCTGTAGTTAGTTTGCTATTGTTTCTGTGACTCATGCCTGGGCTTCAACTATGAGAGCATATTGTCTACTACCAGAGCGTTCTTTCGTCACTCTACTGCAATTTTGAACAATGTTGAAGAAGTTCAAGATAAGATAATTCTTCGTAAAATACAGACCCCAATAATATTTAAAAATTATTTGGTCAAATAATACATCGTTAATGTTTTATTTAAGTTATTCAGCAAATAAAAATTAATTAAATAACAAAAAATAATTCAATGATATCCGCTAAAGAGGTTTGAAAGAGTTTATTTCATGTTCAAATTGAGATCTTGCGATTATGTTATCTGTTCAGCACCAACAAGTTTCCTCCTTATGTACCATAACAATAATATGCTTCTTAAGATTGGAGGAGTATCTCTTCAGCATGTTTTAACATATGTTTCTTCAAACTAGTACAGTCTCTACAACAGTAGTTACACAACTTACACTGAAAAGGCTTTTCCCCCGAATGTATCAGCATATGCCTCTTCAAATTACCAGATTTTTTACAACTGTAGTTACACAATTCACAATGGAAATTTTTTTCATCAGTGTGTATATACATATGTTTTGTCAAACCACTTGTATCTCTACAACTGTAGTTACACAACTTGCACTGGACAGGTTTCTCTCCGGTGTGCATTAATATGTGTTTCTTCAAACTCCCAAATTGATTACAACTGTAGGTACACGACATACATTGGAATGGTTTTTCTCCCGTATGGACCAACATATGTCTGTTCAAATGGCTAGATTTGGTACAACTGTAACTACACAGAGTACAATGGAAAGGTTTCTCTCCTGTGTGTATCAACATGTGTGTCTTCAAACTGCTATATTCTTTGTAACTGTACGCACACAAAGTGCACTGATAGGGTTTCACTCCTGTATGTACTAACATGTGTTCTTTCAACCTAGAAGGTCGACAGCAACTGTAATTACACAACTTACACTGGAAAGGTTTCTCACCAGTGTGTCTAAACATATGTCTCTTCAAACTGTTTGACCTTGTACAACCATAGCCACACACTTTACACTCGAACTGTTTCCTCACATTATCACTTATAGAGCTTGAGTGATTGTCTTTGGTTGTGGAAGGTATGTCGAGGAGTGATGGGACATCTCTTGTTATATGCTGCCACACCATGTGTTTCCTGAGTCTGCCGAGGCTCACTGACATATGACCACAATGAAAGCACATCATCTCAATATCACCTGAAAACAGAATAAAATAAACGTTATGACAACGAATAAAATAAAAATACTAGAGAAGCAGAGGAACTTCATAGAGTTTAAATATATATTATGAATACACTTCCCTAGGCCATATAATTTGTTATCAACTAAGTTTCCGCTCTCTCGCAATGCTCTTCTTCAACCGATTTGGCTTACAATTAATGGGTATCTTACTCGAGGACTTGTCATTACAAATCAAAGTTTCGTGTCTCTATGACCATTCCATCGACATTTAATACACATTTTGAGTTTATATAGTCCCATTCAATGAAACCTCTTAAAAATATATTGTAACTAGAATTGAAAAAAACTATTTTAAAAAGGTTATTTATAAGCTATTGTAATTATGATGAAAGTATATAAACATTTTACTAATTAAATAGCCCAGGGACACAAACTAATATTGCGGGTATAACGTAGATAATTAATAAGTATGAAACATACTTTATTTTTTTCTGATATAGGTACCGACGTTGCGTTTCAACATTCAATAAGATCGATATAGAATTTCGTGTCGACATATTCATTCTATAGTGAGTCACCACACATACAGATTCTATTTTTTCTTAAATAATTTTTGAATTCAAGGACAAGAAGTTCCGATGAAAACACATTTGTTCGATAACATAGCTTCCTCTTATACGCAAACTTGGAAAGCAACTAGCAACGTATTTACATTACTTACAAACACTGACAGAAGTTCCTTCCACTGACACTTCTGGTTCTTTGCAACTGTTTTCTGTTTCATGACCTGAAAACATTTATAATACATCGTTAATAGAACATTATAAATTAAATTACAACAATCATTAATGTCATTAATTTAACTCGATATAAATTAAATTACAACAATCATTAATGTCATTAATTTAACTCGAGAAATAAATTAAAATCCTTGAAACACCAATCTCATTATTTTTTCTCTTTTTGGACTCCCGTACAAATCCTTCTTTTTTTGTGGGGTAACCATGTTTTTCAAACTGCACGAAAATATGAAACATATAATACAATATGTGATACTGGAACCCAAATTCTAAGCTCGATGTTTCCATATCTCAAGATACTGTAACCTTCTGTATAGAATTTGTTTTAATCAATACAGGTATCGGCCATATTGACTTTCGCGTCGTTTCCTAAAGTACAGCCTATATTATTCTTCGGAAAGTCCAATACTTCGGAATATAATATAATAGTTAAGTTCATGCGATGTGAATGCTCTTAACGGATGAAAGAGAGCTAAATTATGTTCCCTGAGAGAAAAATTGACGAGTATAATCTCTTATAGAGAATAATGTCTATGGGCATATTTCAATTTAAAAAAATGTATCCTTAGTATATGAAGAAAATAAAAAAATACCTGAATGGTGATCCATAACTTTTCAAATAATATAACGCCTAAAAAAATCTTTATTTCAATGATACCGAAACACTAACCAAAAATAGGTTATAAAAACTCCTTTATGGTGACAGTGTTACCTTTATATCTTAACGGTAATGTAATTCGACGGATCACACCTGGATGCGGAACATACAAATATTATATAATTGAAAAATATAATCTTCAGTATTACTTTTATAATATGCAATATTCAGTTTTTCTGATGATTCATCGTTGATGTCCTATTACCTAAAGATTATGCTGGAGGGGGGCAGGCCTAAAGGAGCACTGTACTCTATATTTCTTCAATTGTGCTATGTAGGATTAATACTGTATTTTTTTTCAGAACCTCACTATATTTCAGCTAATCAGAAAATATTTTCTGTGGTTATTCAAGTAGACTTTAAACATAATCTAGTTAAGTCAATGTAAGGGATATATTGGGGATCCCTAATGGCGAAGATGTCTACCATATACAAAAAACCAGTTCCTTAATAATAAAAAACATAGGACCAAGGATTGAAACTTGCGGTGCTCCACAATTTTTTGAATGAAGTGTAGCTAAAAACATTTACCTACACTTTATACGTAGTTCTATCTCAATCATTTTAGGTAGACCTAATCAGAAAATATATTTTGATAATTTCACAAAAAGATCAAATCAGATTTTGGTCATTTTGTGAAATAATAATAAATGTGCAATGAGATAGATGCAAAAGTGAATAGTATTTTGTGTTCAGTACAGTATACGAGACAAGAACTTTCATGGTCAGGATTATAGGTTCATGCCCCCTCGAATAGGTACTTCAGGGGCGAATATAGGCGGTCCTTTAAATATTAGTATTATAGTTCTCTCTCACCCAATCTGTCCAACGTATTCCATCGTCATATCTAGTTGACGTCAATGTAGGAATATTAGAGCATTAGAAGTACTTCAATTATATCTGGTTGAAGTCAATGTGGGAACAATAGTTACTGTTTTAGTATTTTTTTTCTCAGGAAATATACAGAATTAGTTGCACAAGGACAACCAGCACTCTCTACCTCAATCAAATATTATGTCTGCTCGAGTAAGACTTTGAACATATCTAGTTGAAGTGAATGAAGGAACATTACTATATTAGTGTTTTTTCAGAAAGTATTCGGATTCGCTACGACAGGAGCCATCTATACTCAACTTGTCTCAAGAACCTATAAATAAAATATGCGGTTTCAAGCCTGGACCGCTATGTTTTTATAGCGCTTTTCCGTTTCTCCCTCTAAATCTTCAATCTTTTCATTACTTCTGTTGTTGCTCTTTTGAGGATCCTTCGATCTCTAAAAAATAACTAATATTAGGCGAAATGACCTAAATCCAGCTTGGGCATTTTTCGAATTACCAAACCCATTTCACGAATTGGTCAATATTCGAGTTGCGACGTTTCGTGAAAGAGCCAAAACTCAGATTGGGCATTTCGCGAAAAGACCAAAACCCAGAGGGCATTTGGCCAAATGATTAAAATCCTGACTGGGCATTTCGAAAAGTAACTAAAATCCAGTTTAGGCAATTAGCGAAATTAGCAATATTACACTATTATTATAGACTTTAAAAATATCTAGCTGAAGACAAAATAGGGGCATTACTCTAACAGCGTTTTTACAGAACGTATACAGAATAGGTGCCACATGATGGCCTATACTCTATAGTTCTAACTCAACCATTTAACCATCCTTACCCTTCTTCTGTTTTGGGGGGCGTTCCATCTCTGAATTCGAGGCTCCATACAGACTCATTCTTCAGTTTCTGCTCTTCCTCTAAACCTTCAATCTTTATATTATTATTTGGTGGACCATTACCAACTATTACTAAATGACTAATATCCAGATTGAGCATTTCGCGAAATGACCAAAATACTGATTGGGCAATTCGCGAAATGACCAAAATCCAGATTGGGCATGTCGCGAAATGATCAACGTCCGGATCGGGCATTTCGCGAAAAGGCCATAATCCAGATTGGATAATTCGCGAAATGGTCAAAACCCAGATTAAGGATTTCGCGAAATGGCCAAATATTCAAATTGAAAAACGCCCTCAACATATAGTTTATGGATAGGGAGATAAAAAAAAAAATATATGTATATAAACAGTGATTTCTTTGAAATTATAAACTATATATTATAGATATACACATATATACTTTTTTTACGTTATAAATAACACTATATCTATTGTGTTTTTCTTCTTTAAACAGTATATTAACCAATTCAACGATATATACATAATTATAATTACAAATCCTTCTAAAATAAATTATCTACACAATATATAATAAATAATAAACTAAACTATACACATTTGTTTTTAAAGGAGATTTAAATAAAATAATAAATTTACTGATTCAACAGAAGAAAAAATATAATAAAAATAAAAATACGAAGTCGAAAAAAGGGTAAAAATAGTGTACATATTACAGACATCACGAGAAGGAAAGCACCTTTTTGAGAAGTACGAACTGGAAAAGCCGAAAAAAGTCACTTTTCTTTTTCTTTTTTGATAAATAAATTTAAGTTTCTCACTTTATAATTATTACTTTCTGTACATCAGTCTGTCTCAGGTTTCTGCTAACATTTTTTAAATAAAAAATATTTTGTATCCAATGAACCTGAAAAAAAAAAAAAAAAATTAAACAGGGACAAAGAAGGATGCAATATCTAAACACCTGCTTATTGAGCTCAAACTCATGGATTCGAAACACGGCCGAGGTCCTTACTTTTTTTTTAACTGATGAAAGGACATTGAGAGCGCCGTCCTTCGGATGGGACGTTAAGCGATTGTCACGAGCCTGTACAATATCATGTACTTGTTAAAGACCCCTACCCTAGGTAAATAAGAAAATTTAGGCTAGGCAAAATTTAGGATTCCCATAGTAGAGTCGGACTCATCTCCACCAGAGTGACGAAAGAGCGCTCAGGTAGTAGGGACGATATGACCTTGTAGTTAAAGCCCGGGCATGAGTCACAAGACCGAATATATATATTCGAATAACATTTTCTCTTTTTGGAACAAGCTACAACTCATAAAGGAATCAAATTTCCAAAAGGAAATCTTCTATTCTCTTCTAGTTCCCCATTACCATCCAATAAGTTCCGTTGTAATTATTTTTGTTTAATATTTTTATTATTGAAATTAATTTTACAATTTATTTATTTACTATATTAGTTGTTAATATATATATATGGTTTATTTTTTATATATTTCGTTTTTTGTTTCTGAGGAAAAAGCGTGTAATCGTAATAATGTAAAAGAGGATTTATCTTAAAGAAATTAAAATATTGAAAAAAAAAAGAAAAAGTAAATATTGTATTTATTAATATTAGAAATTTTATGACCATTCATGTTCAACTATTTATTTATAAAAATAATTATTATTTTCGTCTCTTAAACATTTAGTTATTGTGATGCTCGGGCCTTTAACTGTGAGGTCATATCTCCTACTACCAGAGCGCTCATTCGTCGTTCTGGTGGACATGATTCCGATCCTACTGTGAGAGTCCTAAATGTTGCCTACCATGGTTTATTCACCTAGGGTAAGGGACCTTTACGAGTACGTGACTCGGGACCATCTGAAGGACGACATGCTCCAGGGTTTCTCCACCTCCACCCCAGCTGGGTTTCGATCTCTTGAGGAGCTCAATAGGATAGCATGCTATCTCTAAGCTACCGCACATTGCTCCTGGACGACTCTAAAAGAAAGTTTCATATCCTTCAGGAATTCTTAGTATTTTTGATTATGCAATATTTTAGGACTATTTTAAGCCTATTTTTATTTATTTTTTTAATCAAAATAAGAATATTTCATTTATTAGTAAAAATATAAAATGTGATATAAATTTATTATTGTTGTTTGACATAAATCATCATTCAGAAATATCTCAGTATTCAAAAACTGTAAATATTATGTTTTCAAAGAATTACTGGTAGACCATGCGACTTTGGTTATGTTTTGATTTTCTTATTCAAGTGAGATGAAGTATTACAATCATATGTAGCTTTATTTGTCCTGTGTATAAATACTTATAAGCGTACTCCTACAGATACCTCTATATATTTTCAAATTTTCACTAGAAAAATTAGCTTACACGATGCTTTCATTAGCTGATCATATCATTCTGTGAGAGGTAGTCTGTATTTCTGTATTAGAAGGTTAAGAAGATTAAGAAAGTTTAGAAGGTTAAGAAATGTTCAACGATACCATTTTTGTTAAGTTCAATTGTAACATTTTTATGAGAATGATCTTTGCTAATTATAAAAAATCCGAACATCACCACGAGAACCGGTTCAAAATAAGTCTTCATTGTTTAAAAAAATAGAAAAAAATTATTGTCATTGAAGTCAGTGTAAAGTTAAAAATTAGAAAAATATAACAAAATTTTTAATAATATTAAAAATTTTGTTACATTTTTCTAATTTCTAACTTTACACTGAGTACATAATATGTACTACATAATACTAAATTACTACTACATAATATTATTATGATATCTGAAAATGTTCCAGCGGTTTTGTGCCCCTCATGCGATAAGAAATTATATAGAGCTTCTAAATGTAGTGCAACAATAGAGATCCCTCACGATAAACCACTTATCAAGGTGAATACAAGATGGTCATCAAATTGTGAAAATTGCTTCTTATGTGCATTGGTTTCACAGCAAAATATACTTCATTTTTCAAAAAAAAAAAAAGAAAAAAAAAAGACAATGTATTTAAAAGAAAAGAGAAAAAACCAAGAAGTGAAGACAAAACGCACTCTGCATATCCTCAAAAAACTGTTACGAGCTTTATGTGACTACAACGCCTCACATATATATAATTGGGTACTTTAGGCACTGTAAAAAATAATTGTTCTTCAAGTTATTTATACAAATTATTCAAAATTTCATTCTATTACTAGTTATTAACCTTATTGTTATTGTTTCAAAAATCTCTAATAAATGTATTGAATTTTTTTGTATTTGTAATGGATTACTTGACTCTGATACAATATACTTATAATTACCGTAATATTACTGCTTTATATTATTCTTATTATATTATATAACTATAAAATTTTGTAAAATAAACTACACTTGTATTTCAAATTGTTAAAAGTAATAATTTCATTCACTTCAAATGAGGTTAATATTGTTCATATAATTTAGAAATAAAATATTCTTATTTTGGCTGTTAAAAGAAGCGCTCGGGGGATTTTTTCCATTTTTGGCTTAATTGTCCTAAAATATTTCATAATCGAAAACATGAAACTTTAAAATGATCCAGGAGCAATGTGCCGGCTCCTGGGAAGGGAGATGTGACCTGTTCACAAGGCTGGTCCTGGCTCCTCTTCTTGACTGTCCTCACTGAGGGAGGCTCGTCTCGGGTGAGACTCCAGACTAGCTGCCAGAAGACGGAGGTTATCCACCCCGATCAGAAGGTGCCTAAAAACATAACACACAAATCCATATCGGTTAAAGGAAAACAAAACAGAAATATTGAATTCTCTTCATCTTGAGAAAAGGAAAGTGGACTCAATTTTCATCCGATTTCGGTCAAAATCTAATCAGATCTAAGTATATATACATACATGTTCAAAGCTAAAATCGTTTTCACTCACTACTTTCCAACCACACACACACACACACAGACAGACCTCATAGCGAAAAGGGTCAAAACGTTTTCAGGTGACCTTGAAACATAAAAATCCGTTGAAAATCCTCGATTTCGTATTTTCGCACGATTACAATAGTTCCCTATTGGCACAATAAAGTAAAAAGGAACAGGTTAGAGGAGACTATTACGCAACTCAACTCACCTGAGGGAGAGTTCTGCAGTGTTGGCAGCATTGCGAAGTTGACTTGCCAATCGTTCGTTGTCCGACTGTAAAGCGGAGGAGGAGGCTGTAGAAACATCGCTCCGACCACAACCACCCCGGGCACTTCGAAAAGTGTCCAGTTCACACTGACAACACACAAATAGACAAAAACTGTTATTATACATAACATAAATGACCTTCAGGCGGAAGATAAACATGAAAATGCTGTTTTCATTAGATTACACTACGTAACAAAATTTGACTTTTTGTTTATCTTAATTGTTTAGTGTTTGTTGCTTAATTTGAACTCTGATTATGAACATACAACAATAGTGTCTTTTAAAAATGTACATGAGAACGGCCTTTCCTCTTATGTTTCTCTGACCCTATTGCACGCACTATCCCCCATACATAGTCTCCCATCATAGCACAGTCCCAACGTCCATGATACCTTCTTTCCATGCAGTGAATGTCTTGGTGAAAGCGTTCACCGTGTTCCTCGCTTACAGGTCCTAAATTTGTCCTAAAGAAGTCAATATGAGAAAACAAGTAATGCATTTTTACAGACATTCTACATCCAAGTACATGGTAACTCTGTATCAAATTTTGTATCAGTTGCATGTAATTCTCACTTCAGTTGTTGCCCAAAAACTGTTATACTACCATTCTAAATGCATCCCAAGCATTTCGTTCATCCAGTCATTGCATCTACAAGTTCTTTTGACTTTAACATTACATGAATCTGAGGTCCGGTGAAAATTCCACCTTTTTTTCTGTTTGCTTCACTTATGTTGGGGAACATTTGTCTGATGAGGTTCAGAGCCTCACTGTTGCTATCTAAACCAATATGATTTTTGTATCCTATCTACGCGAGCTAAATTTAAACTAATAAACACAAAGCACAATAATATTAAAAATAAATATTAATAATTTATTAATTATAGTTTAGATTTTTATGTAAAAAGAAAAAAAAAGAAATGGATGTATCATACATACTACTCAAAGAAATTCAGTAGTCACTATTTATTTTTTGAATTTCTTCATCATGATACTACGAACTTTTATGAAGAATTGTTAACAACTTGATTGAAACACAAATTTATTGCAGATATTAAATTAAAATGTTAATTTAAACAATATAACTAATTTAACAGGCATCGGTAGCTCAGAGGTAGCGTGGAACCCTACTGAACTCAAGATGGCAGGTTCGAAAGCTCGCTGAGGCCCTTAGATTTTTTATCTGAGAGGTGAAAAAACCTTGAGCACGCCATACTTCAGATGGGACGTTAAGCGATGGTCCAGAGCCTGTACCATGTCAGGAACTCGTTAAAGATCCCTAACCTAGGTGAGCTATTCGTTCTCTCAATCAGTTTTCACAAGTCTTTAAATATAGTAGTCGACTCAATAAATATGTTCTATAAAAGAAAAATTCTGATTGACAGAAGGAATAGTTAACCTAAAGAACACCTGCATTATAGATAATGATAATGGGAGTGCTTCCCGAAATGTTTTGTAATTGCTACTTTTTGAGAAGAAAAAAAAAATGATGGGACAAGTGATACTGTAACAATGCAACCTGACTCCAGCCTACAGATTGACAACAGGCGGATGAACTGTCAGACTTGGCAAACTTTAAACAATTGTAAAAGTATTTTCGTCGATTCAGTAAATGAGATAAGCAACAATTGTTGGAATCAAACCTCTGAGAAATGACCGAGCGGTGACACTCACTAAATAATAGTGGTAAAGATTAATTTTGAAACAACTTACCCGAAGAGCGTTATTTTCAGTTTTCAACTTAGCAGCTCTAACTTCACATTCTTCCGCTCGTTTCTACAAAAAGAAAAAGTATATTATTTTTAATTTTGAAATCAGAAGAATATAATATACAATTTAATTGCACTTAAATTAAATAAATATATATAAACTAATAAATAACATTTTATCAACTAAATATAACAGAGACAGTCACCCCAATAATATATAAATAAATACCGGAAGTAGTTACATCAAAGGTAATGAAATGATATATTATTTTATAACGAATGAAGTTATTGACCACAGATATGAGAGTAGTAAAATGGACATTTATGTCACTCAAAACAGTATAATCTTTATTCATATGGTGCCTTGGCTTATCCAGAAGCTTTATGTTTTATAATAATTGAATTTATGAACCGAAGGGAAGTTTATATTGATATGGTGCTGAATGAAATTGGAGCCGGCCGTCACTTGGTAAGTCAGTAAGAATATGTGTACTGCGCTCATAACAATGGTCACATCTTATATTTGTTTCAAATAATACACAAAAACTCCAAGTTAACTATAGTTTTTTGTGAATGAAGGAAGAAGAAGTTTGGGGAGGGGGGGGTTGGGGGGGGTTAATGATATTATTAATCAACTCTCCTGAGCTCATCTTGGTTCTAGTTGGGAGGCCATTGATGTACGGACCAATTAGTATGATATCAGAATCATGGTGCTATAACTACTTTTTTTCCCCCTTGATACTCTAAATTTAACAAAAACAGAAGGCAAGGGTCCACCAAATATAGAGTTAGTTATTATGAATCATGCCCGGGCTTTAACTACATGGTCATATCGCCTACTACCAGAGCGCTCTTTCGTCACTCTGGTGGACAAGAGCTCTACTATGGGAGTCCTAAATTTTTATTCACCTAGAGTAGGGTGTCTTTAACGAGTACCTGACATCGTACAGGCTCGGGGCCATCCCTTAACGTCCCATCCGAAGGACGGCGTGCTTAAGTTTATTTTACTTCCCAGATAAAATAAACTAAGGGCGAATTTCGGACCCACGACCTTGAGCACAGAAGGAAAGCACGCGTACCTCTGAGCTACCGGCGCCCTCCACCAAATATAGAGATCGGAAGTTTAGGGAGAGAGCAAAGTCAATATAGGTACAATGTAGTAGTATTAGGATGTTTTTCAGAAATTATTCGGATTCAGTGCCCCAAGGAGCACTATACTTTATAGTTCTACGTCAGTTATTTTTAAACAATAAACAATTATTGAGCTGAGTTTACGAAGGTCTTTCTTAGGCGACTCATGTATTTCGTTGTACTCGTACTCCTCCTAAACCCCTTTACCGATCACATTGAAGTTTGCCACGATGGTAGTGGACACGGTGACGATGGTTTACTACTAAAAAAATCTGAAATCGAACATACCACGGAGGAATAATCACCGAAAAACGAAATCCTCATTAAAATCAATTAAAAGACAAAATTCTCGCGCAAAATATAATTTTTCGATTTCAAATGTAAAAATCCGGGCGAAGAAGCCCTTTTCGGTTTACCATCGGACACCATTTTTTTTGAGCCGTTTTTTTCAGTGTTCTAACGTTCAAACTTCGACTTTTTTTTCGATAAAAATATTTACAGCTATTGTCTACAAAAAGGCTAGAAAAAATCCATTGAATTCAATTGAAATCTATTTAAAGTATTAATATATTCATAAAAAACATACAAGGTGAGAAGTTACTGATAATTATTAAAACATTAACTGAGTTTTTTAAACAGATATGCCTGACTCAGTTTCTGCAAACAGCAGAATGTATTGCACACCTAGTAATATTGATTTATAAAAAGGGAGTTAATAACTAACGACCGTTTTGTTCCCTGAATAGTATTTACAGTATTTAACAGAAGTGCCGTTTTGAGATTGTTTAAGCAGGCAAAACGTTAACAAGGTAACAATAACTATAAAAAATATAAATAAAAACGTATGTTATTAAAAAATATTGTCTATATCACAAAATATATAACATATTTTTGAGATATTGTGAAAAACTTGATACAAAATATATGGAAGTACTTTCGGTATTGCTACCATCTTCAGCCACGACTTAAAAAATACTAAATGGAAGTTCAACACAGTTTTTCAGCCCCCATGGGGGTTTCCCTGTCCCTCCTGTACAGTTAAAAAAAACCGTGGGGACTGAAAAAGGGGACAGTTTTGATTGTAAATTGGTTGAACTTCCATTTAGTGTTTGTTGGGTCGTGACTGAAAATGGTAGCAATACCGAAAGTACTCCTATAGGTTAGGTTTAGGTTTTATGACTCATGCCCGGGCTTTAACTACGAGGTCATATCGCCTACTATCAGAGCGCTCTTTCGTCACTCTGGTGGACATGAGCCCGACTCTACTGTGGGAGTCCTAAATTTTGCCTACCCTAAATTTTTATTCATCTAGGGTAGGGGTCTTTAACGAGTACCTGACATCGTACAGGCTCGGGACCATCGCTTAACGTCCCATCCGAAGGACGGCGTGCTTAAGTTTATTTTACCTCCCAGATAAAATAAACTAAGGGCCTCGGTCGGGTTACGAACCCACGTTCTTTAGCTCAGAAGTCAAGCACGCATACCACTGAGCTACCGGCGCCCTCAGTACTCCTATATATTTTGTATCAAGTGTTCTCAATATCTCAAAAAAATGTTAAATATCAATAAATACAAGGCTTGGAAGACCGAACAGCCGTTGATTATTTGATATAACCTTCTTTTTTATAATATTATATCAACAGGTCGCAACATTCAAGGAACGTTTTCCTCAAATCGATAATAATTTGAAAATTTGTCAAATAAGGCTCATCAATGCCAAAATTGCAAGAAACAAAAATATTTAATTATGATAAAGTTAGGGACACAAATAAAGTATTGCTAGATTATCTTCATACCCTTGTCTTCCTCAGGTTTTCTTCAAGTTGTTCTATTAAATTCTCTAGCCCTGATCGATCTCTTTCTCGGAGAAGACTCAACTCAGTTTCTAACGTCTCACTTCTGCAAAAAGTAAAATAAAATGAATTAAAAAGAAAAAAAAGTAGTTGATGAATCACCGACAATGTACTTCCCCAGCACTATTCGGTCAATTAAGTTGTTGTTCTCTCTACAAAACCAATCTTGGAATAACAAATCGGTAGTTGACTTACATAGGGACATCTGATCCCTCATACTAAATGTTGTATCCATATATTCATTACATCGGCAGTTATTTGGGTTTTTATGTCGAGCCGCTCTCTGATTCCCCTCTTCCCTTTGGCATATTTCGCGGAAAATTAATAGATGCTGTCCTTATGGGGTTTTAAATTCAAATGGAAAATTTCATGTCGATACCATCATTACTTCGGTAGTGGGTTTTTGTGTTGCGCCCTCCCCCTTTAATCCCCCATTCTCTTTGGCCGATTCAGTTGAAAATTAATATACCTATAAGAAATTTCATGTCAATACATTCATTCTATCCGGAGTTATCGTGTTCACACACATACACAGAGAGACATTTTTTTAAAAGAAATGTTTGGTTATATAACTTCCGCTAGTTCGGATGCTATGCGACCGTGTTTCTAGCGGAGGTGATGGCGATCCTGGAATGCGTGTCTAGAAGGGAGGTAATGCATAGTGACATGGAGGAGGGCTAGAGATCTTTTGGAGCAGTCATGGAGAGAGAAATCACATGCAGACAGTCGAAGATGTTCCTGGGAAGGAAGTCAAAGATGTTGAAGGATGGGATCCTGAACATGAAAAGGAACGAGCTTCGGCAACTAACAGGAGTTCTCACAGGACAAGGTCCATTCAATAGAGACCTACACACTGTGGGGAGTCAAGGACAGTCCTACCTGCGATAGATGTGGGGAAGAAGACGAGACGGCGGTGCACTTCCTGGCTATATACTCGAACGACATTACACATTTTTGGTAAATCATAGAGGACTTTAAACTAGACAACAGGAGCATTCACAGATTCATTAATGAAACTGGGAACTTCATGAAGGACTCGGTTTTGGTAGTATAAACATACAGGTAACAAAGCAAGGTGGAAGCCCAGCGCTTCCAGGGAAGGGATAAGACCATTGGATGCTTAGGTCTGTAGTAGTAAAACACCAGCCCACCATATATATTATATTATAACTTCCCCTATACATCTTATAGCTGGGGAAGTAAAAACAAAAACATTATTATAGCCAACACATATTTATATTCATTTTACACTGTACAGTATTCACTCTTCATGCTATAATTTATAATACAGTTAGTTATTATGACTCATGCCCGGGCTTTAACTACGGGGTAATATCGCCTACTACCAGAGCGTTCTTTCGTCACTCTGGTGGACATGAGCCCGATTCTACTGTGGGAGTTTGGGAATTTTGCCTACCCTAAATTTTTATTCACCTAGGGCAGGGGTTTTTAACGAGTACCTGACATTGTACAGGCTCGGGACCATCGCTTAATGTCCCATCCGAGGGCGGGGTGTTTAAATGTATTTTACCTCCCAGATAAAATAAACTAAGGGCCTCGGCCGCGTTTCGAACTCACGACGTTGAACTTAGAAGGCAAGCACGCATACCACTGAACTACCGGCTCCCTCCCTTTAATAATACATATTAAGAGTATTTAACTGGTAAATATATACTCACCTCACGATCTGATCACTCAGTTGTCTTCTCAGAACGTCTAATTCTCTTTTTAATCTCTCATTTTCCAACTGTAATAACAAACTGGGAAATAAATAAATAAAATCAAGGAATATATCTAAAATTAGCTATCGCGAAACTTTGTTGATCAATAACCATTATCCATTATGCTGCAGTAATGGTTATATATTGTGCATAAATGGTATTAGACACATTATTTTCAACTAATTACTACGACATACTACTGTTTGTTTTTTAAAATACTTCTCTGCAGCTTGTTCATTGAGTTTCGGCCATTTACCATCCTCAGGTAGTGAATCTTAAAGTAGAGAAAGGGTTAAAGAAATAGACGCATGTCAACATCCAGCTAGACCCTGATATGTGTCCATTTCTCTAACTCCTTCTCTATTCTAAGATTCACCACCTGAGGATGGCAGTTATATTGCAAAAACTAGTTAGGAGGCTGCGAAACAATAAAATTGTTGGACTGATACCTCTGTATTACCTATTTAACAAGTCCAATACATCCGCCTACCAACCAAGAAATAAACTAGTAATCTTAGTTATTAAAGGAAAAAAGTTTTATTATTATTATATATGAATAAATAAACAATATATATTTATTTAAAGAGAAAAATAAAAATAAATTAATAGTCTTTATCGGATATATAGATTATTTTCATAAGTCGGTTAAATTATGATTAATAGAGTCGACAGTATCTTTTCAATGTAGAAGGAATTCAATACTTGGCCAAACTTTCGGAATAAATAATTTCCTTCTTCAGGGTCTTATAATGACGGGAGTAGATGTTTGTGTGTGTCACAACACCACCTTCACCATACACATCCACTCAAATCATTATAAGGCTCTGAAGAAGGAAATAAATAGTTTCTGAAACGTTGGCCAAATTATGAGTTTTTATTTACACGACAGGACCTCGAACTCGGTTAAATTGTTAATCTCGATGCAGGAGTTTTTTTTTAGAGGCTCTCCGTCACCATTCCTCTCACCGCTCAGGACCTTTAACTTGTGATCTCTAGCATAGTTTGATTGTTGACCTTCGAACTGTCGACTGATGGACAAACAGAGTGAGAGAAACAAAACAACACACTGATTCCGCGCTGTACCTCACTGCACGGTTGCAGCAGTTCATCGTTCATCCCCCCTCCGCAGTTCCAATTCGCATCCCACGACACAAGGAACAAGTAAGGGTGAGTTGATGGAATGTACTTACCGAGGAAGGTCTTCTCTGAGGACTGAGGGCCGGGGAGGGGGTAGGAGGCGCTCCTCTCTCCTTCCTGATGGGTCCGTCCGACAGGAAGTCTGGTAGACTGGTGGAGCTGCCCACTTCCTTGGGCTGGCTCATGTCGTGCTGGGATGCTGTCAGGTCGAATGGCAGATCCTGGCATCCTCCCGCTCCATAGTTGCAATCCGACAGCCTCACAACAGACAACAAATTATACTATTATTAAGTATTTCTCTTAATCCCTCAGAATAGAAAAAAAAGATCAAATATCCATTTTTGAAGTGGAAGTTCGATGGTATCGTAATTCAGTTTGGTCGCAAAAGAAATAAAATCATGAAAATACCTTGAATTTAAGACGCATGTCAATCTTTGGTCGGAAATATGTAAAGTTTATCTTAAATTCAAGTAATGCGGCAGGTATCAATTAGTAATTGATATATAAGTAATCTTGGAGGGCACCGGTAGCTCAGTGGCTCTTACGTTTATTTTAGCTGGGAGGCACAAAAAAACTTATGACGCCGTCCTTCAGAATGGACGTTAAGCGATGGTTTCGAGCCTGTACCATGTCAGGTACTCGTTAAAGACTCCTGCTATAGGTGAATAAAAATGTAGAGTAGGCAAAATTTAGGACTCCCATAGTAGGTTGGGCTCATGTTGACCAGAGTGACACAAAAGCATTCTGGTAGTAGGCGATATGACCTTGTAGTTAAAGGACTGGCATGAGTCATAATATCTAACTAACTTTAACCTTTATTATTCGTTAGAAGATACAAATGAATATATATTATAGGTAGAAATTCAAAGAAAATTTGGGGAAACTTGAAATGTTTAATATTACTGAAATGAAATCATGAACTGACAACACTGACATTGCTACCATTTCATTTGTGTATATAGTGTTAATTGTTTACAGGTTCTAATGATTTAGGTCTTATGATTCTTTGTTTGTTTTCATTCACTTAAAGAAAAATAAATATTTGCTGTTACAAGAATAAATAATTAATATTAAATAAATAAGTTTTTAAAATAATTACAAAATAAATGTGCAATTGGACAGATGGAAAGGTAAATAGTGCATTTGTGGCATGAAGCATAACAGATCACAAAGCCACTTTATGGAACAAGTTGCCTTGGATACATGGATGCTACTTACGGAGCAAACTCAGCGAGTCTGTTCAGATCAACAGACAACTGATGACCAGGGTTGAGGTAGCACTGCTCAATAACAAGATGATCCTGGACAAAGTCTGGAAGACCGGAGGCCACTTCAGGGGCGTTCATCTGCAGTCTGGAAGGTGAGGGGGAAAGGGAGGGGGAGGGAGGGGTGGGGCCTGGGTAGATCTTAGGACGAGCGCCTCCGTGACACTCTCCTGCGCCCCCTGTCCCTACGCCGCTATTCCTCAGGAAGTGGGAGAAACTGAAGGGATTATCGTCCCTGGTACTTCCGCTGCGGCCGACCCCACCGCTGTCAAAGCTACTCACTCCTGAGGACAAAAAAAAAAAAAAAAAAAAGGTGAAAAGTATACTTTAGAAAATACTGAAAATATAGCATGCGACATTCACATCATTTATCCGGAACAGAATCGCCTTTATTTTAGGTTCATTAATCCAAATCTATAAAGTGCGATTCTTTTGAAATGATAAGTCACACATTGTCCTTATAAATGAAAGATTACACTCGTGTAAGTTTTTTTTTTCAACTGTATGTGAAAGTTGCAGATTACACTCATTGCACCATTGTAAATGTGAACAATTTTTTTTTTACAATAAGTGAAAGGTACAGGAGCTTTAATAGTGAACTATCAACAGAAAAAGGAATGACAATCAGCTATCGACTATTTTTTATGGTTGATCTTGAGAAGACAATATAAAAAATGTTACAATGAATTCTATTGAACAAAAACAGACTGGACGGAACACACACACATATTAAATTTAAGTGAAAAAAACAAAACAACAGAGAAACCACAACCAATTTTCCAATCAAAAACAAATAACGATGATTATCATTCTGATAAGGATAATAATAGAATTATGGAAATTTCAATTATGCACTATTTCATTTAGAAACTAAAAATCAATAAAGGTCTAACCAAATAATCAAGCACTATAATTTACTAACTTCTTTATCCTTTTGTAAACTTAGTCACATTAATTATGATTAAGCAGAGATTTTCTATAAATATACAATAATTGACAAATATATTTCAATAAGATAAAAGTAATTATGATGTAATAATACCCCTTCCAAAATTATTTGAATATAATTAACTATACTTTGTATAAAAATCGACAAGAATGATCACTCATGTCAATAATATATAAATAAATTAAGATAGAGACTTTCTAACGTAAATCTCACTTCTACATAAATTCTAAAAAGAATTAAGTACCTAATCAAAAACAAATTGACCGATATGTGTGATATTATTTAGAAAGTGAAATTATAAGATTACAAAAGTAACAAAAATAAGTAAAAAAAACTAATAATTTGCAGTAAATAATAACAAGTTAAATTTATAAACAAATAGTTATAACCTGGAGCAGCTGCACCTTCCACCCCTACATTAGAACACTTATTTAAACTGTTGTCTCCCAGACCAAGGTCCAGCCCGAAAGAAGGTTCTTCATCTTCAGGACTCTCTTCAGAATCTGAACCTTCTGTTTTACATTTTTTACGATAAAAATTCAAATTCTTTCCATTTCCCCCATCCTCATCAGCCATCTCAGTGTTCAGAACACTGAGAGAGTTGAGACACCAAACCAGCTGGTCTCCATCCAATCATATTGAGCCTTTCAAGGTCCCGCCCGCGGGAACAATTCCTTTATATGAATTCTGATTGTTTCTTTATTGTGTTCAAGTGACCCCTACAGTACATAGTCGTTCCGTATAATACTAGTTTTTAAAAACTGACGTTATCTTATCTAAGTTGTACAATAGAAATATAGATTCGATAACATTCTCTTACTTACTTTAGTTTTGTACTCCCTGTGCGAATTTTCTTCTCTGTTATTAAGTGTTGTCTTCCGAAATGTTTTCCAAAAACTTCTGTTTGAGAGGTAAGATTATCTTCTCAATTTGATAATAACATTTTTATATTTTTTAAACATAATTTATCAAAAAACATTTTTTTCAAATTTATATAAATAAAAATTCAAAAACAATTTACAACTAATAGTCAATATAATTTTATTTAAAAAAGTATACTAAACACGTGAAAAATTCGTATTACGTCTTTACCAATACTTTCAATAGCCAATTTATTATTTTTAACTTAACAAAAGTACCAGGTTAGGTTTTAATTTTTTTTAAATATTTTTTGTTTTTCGCCCTAAATATATAACTTTCCTCTTAAGCATTTTTAAACTTAACATATTGACTTAACAATTTAAATTTAGATAATATGTTTTATAGTGGTTATTCTTTATCATTTTTCTGTACGAATATACGGCAATAAAATGTTCTTTTTGAATAAAAAAAGGTTGAATTCCGGATTCAGATCACCATAAATAAACATTATATATTGAGGAATGTATTTATTTTTAGTGTATAATTAAAGAAATACATTTTAGGTAAAGATTCAAATATAGTAAAAAGATTTCTAACAAAGAAGATAGAAGCCCCGGAGATGCCACCAAGTGATTTTCAACCGAAACCTTACAAGGTAAAATTTAGTATAATTAAACTTATTTCCTATTCCAATTAGATTCAAATTAATTTGTGACAATGACAATAGGTAGATATTATACATATTTAGGATAGTGTTAGAAACTAAAATTAATATTTATAGTATGAATATAAACAATAGTAAATGATTGATCACGTTCACATGACCTGATGCACTCATGAAAGATAAAATAAAAATAAATAAAAATTGGTGATGAATTAACTTTTTGTTGTCAAGCTATGGCTATTAATATCGTGGCATATGAACCATCAAGGACACTTGAACACCCTGGAAGTGTAAACAAAACATATGGAATTGAAATTCCAGAATATATTTTTTGTTTAAACTCACATTATGTAATGAACAACTTCAACAATCTAAACAAAATATTTATCTTCATTCTATTCAAGGTTTAAAAATGCTATCATCTTCAATTGATATTATCAATGATTTACTATTTTTAGTAAATTATTGAGTAATAAGTATATAATACATTTCAAATGTTTAAACCTTAAAATAGTTGGGGGTGTTCGAAGAGGGAGCTACTAATTCACTTTTGGCTAAACTTCCGGTCTGTATATTCACTTCCGGTCTGTATATTCACTTTTGTCTCCCTTCCACTGGTGAATCAACGAATTATAATATTTTCGCTCTCTCTCCGGAGCCCATCAACCGTTTGGGCTAAAACTCAATATTTGACTTACGTAGTGGCTTCTGAATCCTCATATTAAATTTTCTTTCGATACATTCATTACATCGGCAGTTATTGGGGTATTACCTTCGCCTATTTCCCGAACGTCCAGACGCGCCTTGACTCCCCATGGATACAACCAGACCATTGGATGTCACAGGTGCTAACAGGTCACGGCGACTTCAACGCCAAGCTCTTCTTCTTTAAGAGGAAGAACTGCCCTGCCTGCTCCTGTGGCGGCGTCGAGACTGCGGAACACGTGGTCCTAGAATGCGCTGATCCGCCGGACAGGTTCGTACCTGGGACTGGACCTGCCGGGACTTATGACGGAGGCTGGTTACCTGGCTTTTGGCCGGTTCGTCTCCTCCTGGCGGAGAATCAAGAAAGCCTTCTAACCCGGCGCCGGGGGCCCCGCCGACCGCCGACAAGCGCTGCGGCGGCTGCCCCCGGCTTAGGGAAGCAGGCAGAAAAGAACCCTCGACAAGATCCCGAGCTCATTCGGTGTGAAGCGCCGAAAAACCAAGGGTGATGGGATCGACCAGGGGCACCTAATAAAAAAAAAAAATTATTGGGGTATTTAAATCGAAACTCTCTTCTCTGCCCCCCCCCCCCCCCCCCCCCTTCCATTTGACCGATTTCGCGGAACATTCATTAAATCGGCACATTATTGGGATTTTCGAGTTGTGACCTCCCTCCACTTTGTCTGATCCTGCTGAAAATTAATAAGTGTCCTTAGACGGTCCTGAATACACATATAAACTTTGGTGACAATGCAGTCATTCTTTCGGGAGTTACCGTGTTTACAGACACATAGACAGACGTACATTTTTTTTTTTAATTTTTGGTATCAAAAAGTTGGAAAAAATGAAATTTCGTTGAAAATTCCACATCGAATTTTTGACTTTTTACATAATTTCCTTTATACTTCGTATAGAGGGGGAAGTATACAAAATACGAGAAAATGATAGTACCACAAATTTCAGTGATATCGGCTGAACGGAAGGGCGGGGAGGGGTTCAGGGGTGCTCAACTCATAAACCCTAATAACTGCCGATATAATGAATATATCGGCATGAAATTTCATATTTCAAGTCAACACCACGTGAGGACAATACCTGTTAAATTTCAGCGAAATCAGCCAGAGGGAAGGCGAGGCTCAACTCATAAACCCTAATAACTGCTGATGTAATGAATTTATCGACACAAACCTTTAGTATGAGGATTTAGGAGCCTTGTCAACAATTGATTATGAGGGCAAACGGTCGACTAGTTTAGGAAGGGGAGCGAAAAGTTAATATATTAATTTATTCGGTGAAAGTAAATTGTCCATGATTCACCGACGACTCTTGTTCTAAACTTACCCATATTCACCTTTCATTATATACATTATATTTTTTATGTTAAATGAGTATTTTCCGATAAACAAAAAAAAATATGTTTTCATCTTTGTCCGGCAACTACATATATATCTAATCAAGAATTTGTGTTTGTTGATCATGGTCTATGACGCATTCGGCATCTAGCCCTCTCTTCAAGACGCAGATGTATATAATTGCTTAGCAGTATATCTTCATAATATTTGTTTTTCGAATGTTAAAGTTGAAATACTTAACTAGAGTAGATCTATCATGGGGCTTCAACATTTGAACGGTTGTCATTTTTAATATAGTTATTCACACAAAAATTTGTAGGTCATGTGACAAAAATACTGATTTTTAAACGGAAAAATAATCTAAAAAATGTCGTCAGGGAATCACCGGCAATGTACTTCCCCAGAAGGAATTAATCAATTAACTTTTCGCTCCCCCTCCAAAACCTGTCCACAGTTTGCGCTATTATTCAATAGTTGACTTACATAGGGGCTCCTCAATCTTCATACTGAATTTTGTATCACAAAATGCATTACATCGGAGTTTATTTGAGGTTTTGTATTTTGCCCCCTCCCCTGACCCCTTTTTCCCTTCGGTCGATACATCCATTACATTGGCAGTTATTGGGGGGTTTTGAGTTGAGCCCCCTCCCGCCCTTTGATCCAAGCTTCAAGTTTTCTCTTTATGGGGTTTTGAAATCACATATGAAATTTTATGTCGATATATTCATTCTACGGGCAGTTAGTAAGTTCTTGTGATAAGTCTCCCCGTCACTTTGGCCGATTTGGCTGAAAATCAATAGATATTGTCTTTAGAGGGTTCAGGATTCACATATAAAATTTCGTGTAGATACATTGATTCTATCGGGAGTTATATTGTTCACAGACAGACTTTTGTTTTTTCATCTTTGGAATCTGAAGGTTGGAAAAGATGAAATTCCCTTGAAAACCCAACATCGAATTGTTGACAGCTTATATAACTTCCCTTATACTTTGATTAGCTGGGGAACTAAAAGAGTATGGGAGGATCAGTCTTCAATGACAGTTACTGTCCAACACGGATATGTGAGTTTTTAAAAAAATAATATATATTATTTGAAGTAGCTGAGGGTGCTGTTAGCTAAGAAGTAGCGTGCTACTGAGCTAAAGATCGCGGTTTCGAAACCCGGCCGGGGCCCTTAGGTTTTTTATATGGGAAGTGAAAAAACCTTGAGCACGCCGTCCTTCGGATGGAGGTTAAGCAATGGTCCTAGAATGTCAGGTACTCGTTAAAGTCCACTACTTTAGGTGAATAAACCTGGGTAGGCAAAATGTAGTAGGGCTTCCGCAGTAGTTTCGGACTCAAATAGCTTATCAGGTCTAAATACTAAGAATAAGAAAGTAAATAAATAATGGTAAAAAGAAAATATGGTTACGTAATTATAACCTTCTCATTCCATTATATAATGTAGGTAAAGGGTTAACTGGTAGTCCTTGAATGTCCTGCAGGTTTGTCGGCTTCTGGGGGGAACAGAAGAAAGTAGTATGGGATGCACTGGGGTAGACAGATCGGCTGGTGGCCTCGACGCATAACCGAACTGTGACGTTGCACACGTACATAATGCACCCAAAAGTTTCCAAATTCCAACTTTTCACCTCAATTCAGTTATGTAATCAGTCAAAAATTCGATGCGGGATTTTGAACGGAATTGCATGTTTTCCGACCTCCAGATTACAAATATGAAAAAAACTTTCTGTCTGTATGTGAACACGATAACTCCCGATAGAATGAATGTACCACCACGAAATTTTATATGTGAACCCAGAGCCCTCTAGCGTCGACACCTATTGATTTTTAGCCAGATACACCAAAGGGAAAGTGAGGCTTATTACAATAACTTTAATAACTGCCGATAGAATAAATGTATCGACACAAAATTTTAAACGGATGACCTAAACTCCATATGGACATCACCTATTGATTTACAGCCAAATCGGCCAAAGAGAAGGTGGATTAGGGGGTAGACTCAACTCGAAAACTCTATTAACTGCCTTAGTAACGAATGTATCGATACAAAATTTCATATGAAATTCAAAACTCCATAAAGACGACACTTATCAACTAGAGGCAGAGAGTAATTGTTTTTAAATATTTGATATCAGGAAGACATGAATTTCCGTTGAAAATTCCCTAACGAATTTTTGTTCGATTACATAATTTCCCCTAAACTGGAGAAGGGGCAACACTGTTTGCCTTTAACGTCACTGAAGTAAAAATTCTTTTAAATCACTGATAGCCGAATATGCAACATATAAATTATTAGAAATGTATGAACTAAAAGCAAATATATTAAAGTGAAAAAACACTTCTCATGCCA
Organism: Aradus depressus; assembly: GCA_963662175.1. Classification (NCBI taxonomy): domain Eukaryota; kingdom Metazoa; phylum Arthropoda; class Insecta; order Hemiptera; family Aradidae; genus Aradus; species Aradus depressus. The sequence continues at coordinate 10,221,613 of OY759214.1, read as the reverse complement.
AGTTAGTGATATCGTTAGTTAGTTATTGTGCCCGGGGCTCAACTACGTCATTTCGCCTACTACCAGACCGTTCTTTCGTCGCAGTGGTGGAGTCCAACTCTACTGTGGGAGTCCTAAATGTTGCCAACTCAGGTTTATTTCACCTAGGGTACTCTTTAACGAAAACCTTACATTGCACAGGCTCGAGACCATCTCTTAATGTCCCATCCAAAGGACGGCGTGCTTCATGTTTTTTCACCTCTCAAATAAAAAAACCCAAGGGCCACGGCCGGGTTTCGAACCCATCTTGAGCTCGGAAGGCAAGCATGCTACATGCTACCCCTGAGCTACCGGCGCCCTGTATTTTATATTGTTTTTCTTAACAAAAAAGGTTTATTTTTTGCTACATGCAGTAAAACGTTTCCTGTGAGAAAATTGTTAAGCCGATTTATATATATTTTTATTCAGAACTAGCAGTAATACCCGGCGTTGCCCGGGGAACTTTGACTTTTCTCCTAATATCTCTCGTTCGAATCCTATTCAATTCTTCGACAGTACATTCATGTTGTTATAATTTTGAATTATTCATTTGGAATAAGGCTTATACTCCTTCAACGGCGGACACAACAGCTAGTAAGTTTTTAGGACCACTGGGCATCACAGCTAGTATGTGCCTTGCAACTGTGGACCCCACAGCTAGTACGTAGTTACTACTACTGCATGTGAAATTTCATGACAATCCGACCATTAGTATATGAGTTAGCACTATTTTTATGCTTAGCCCCCCCTAACAACCCCCCTCCCGTTCGACATTTTGGGACGCCACATGTCCTATTTTTCTATTTGGCCTTCAGGAATACTACATGTAAAATTTCGTAACAATGCGACCATTAGTTGATAACCTAGCAAATATTTATACGTAGACCTACCCCCACAACCCCTGTTTTTCTATTTGGCCTTTAAGACTACTACATATGAAATTTCATGATTATCCGACCATTAGTTAATGAGTGAGCACTATTTTTATGCTTAGCCCCCCCCCCCCCTTACAACCCCCACTCCCGTTCGAATTTTTGGGACGCCACATAGCCTATTATTCAATCGGGCTCGAGAGGATGCTACATGTGAACTTTTATGGAAATCCGTCCAGCCGTTTGGGCGTGATGCTGGAACACACAAACCCCGTTTCAGCTTTACTAATATAGGTATGAGATTATGCTAGTCGGTGGAAGAGAACGGAAAGATAAGAGACCCCAATTCAAAAATCCCAATAACTGCCGATGTAATGAATGTTTCAACATCAAATTTCGTATTTAAAATTAACATCCACTGAGGACATAACCAGTCAAATTTCAGCGATATCAACTGAGGGGAGGGGGGAGTTCCGGGGTGGAAGCCCTTTTCAAAAATCTCAATAACTGCCGATGTAATGAATGTATCAACATGAAATTTCGTATTTAAAATTGACATCCACTGAGGACATAACCAGTCAAATTTCAGCGATATCAACTGAGGGGAGGGGGGAGTTCCGGGGTGGAAGCCCTTTTCAAAAATCTCAATAACTGCCGATGTAATGAATGTATCAACATGAAATTTCGTATTTAAAATTGACATCCACTGAGGACATAACCAGTCAAATTTCAGCGATATCAACAAGGGGAGGGGGGAGTTCCGGGGGGGGGGGGGGCCCTTTTCAAAAAGCCCAATAACTGCCGATCAAATGAATTTATCATAATCAAATTTCGTATTTAAAATTAAAATCTACTGAGGACATACTTGGACATACATACCAGTCAAATTTCAGCGATATCGGCTGAGGGGAGGAGCCACAACCCTCCCTCCCGTTCAAAATTTCCAGCCGTCACACACCCTATTTTTCTATTTGGCCTTCAGGAATACTACATATCAAATTTCGTAACAATCCGACCATTAGTTAATAACCTAGCACTATATTTATACTTAGGCCTACCCCCACAACCCCCCCTCCCGTTCTGATGAATTTTGAGACGCCACATAGCCTATTATTCAATCGGGCTCAAAAGGATGCTACATGTGAAGTTTCATAAAAATCCGTCCAGCTGTTTGGGCGTGATGCTGGAACAAACACACAAACCCCGTTTCAGCTTTATTAATATAGATAATCTAGGGGAAACTATAAATGCATGAATAGTGGAATAAAGCGGATTATTTTTTAATAAAGGAAAAGCAGATGATTGGAGCAGTCCGAAAATTGGGTACTTGAAGCTGCATACTGAGCAAGGACCTACAGTCTGTGACCAAATGGAACAAGGGTCCAATATGCAAATTTCGCAACTGGCCTTCGCAATCTGAATGTTTGTTTCTCCTGATTACATGTTTTTTTCAGCATTACATTTGTTATTAATGAATTGAAAATTGAATAAACAACTGTAGGTCGTAAATAAAAATAAAATTTATAAATATTTTGAAATGAGAAATAAAACATTCCTTTCATTTTCCCAGTTATAAATAGGGCAGTTATGTAATCGGTCAGATATCAACTTTTACAGGAATTGTATTAATTTTTTTTGAACCCCTATTCAAAAAATGCCATATACAACCCCATAAGGACGATACCTACCAATTTTCAGCCGAATCGGCTCAAGGAGAGAACCAAAAATACTCTAATAACTGTCTACGTAATGACACAATATTTTATGTTTGGTTTCAGGACCTAATACACCTGTCTATTTTCAGTGAAATCGGCCGAAGGGAAATCAGAGGAGGGGCTTAAAGTAAAAAAAAAATTAATATCTGTTGATGTAATGAATGTATCCGACGAAATTTAGTCTGCTAATTTGGCTGTTATATAACTTTTATGAATTGCAAATTTAGTGTGAAGATTCATTTCTCGTAAACCATAAAAGATCATTATGGCTTTTATTTTATCAGAAAAAACGCTAGATTTAAATTTAAGAAGCAGTTTCATCCTAAAAATGCCAAACATTGCAAATTGACTCTTGTTTCCTCGAACCATATTGTTTGCATTATGGGGAGGGGGATTTGAGATTGTTTTTCCGAAAGTTCATTGATAAGATATGCGTTAATCATCATGGGAGAGTGATGACTTATTCGAAGCTTGCCCAACTGTCTTGCTCAATAATGTCCTTCTGAAACACGACAAAGACGTACGATACTTAGGACTCTACCTTGACAGACGACTGATCTGGAATAAACAGAAAATGAAACGACGATTTTGACTGTTCAAAAGACTACTACACTAGCGATCTCAACTTCCCCTGAACCTCAAACTGTGTGTCTACAAACCCGGACATATGGCGTTCAGCTAAGCCCTCACACACGAAAATAATTCAAAATAAAATCCTCCGAACAATCACACAATGCCCATACTACGTTTCAAACATAACATTACACCACGACCTGAACATACCATGCTTACACGAAGTTAGACAATTATACACAAAATTGCACAAGTTCACTACACATCCGAAAGCACTGGTGGAAGGTCCTTGCCGGGCAGCCCCCTCGACGACTGAATCGTCGTTGGCCTCGTGACCTGCCTGAGAAGAACCCTTGAGGAGGCGGTGGTGCTGACCAGCCGCTTCATCAAGATTATCAAGCCATGTTTATTGTTACCTAGCTCATATTTCTTTGTGAATGTTCGTAGTGGGGAATTTTTACATAATAAATACAAAATATATATATATATCTTTTAATATTAAAATATTCAATTATTATTTAATATTAAAATTATTACTTAATATTTTTAACATTAAAATATTTTCTTTATTTGCTAATATTAATTATTTTAATACTAACAACTTGAATTTTCTTTATTATGATACAAATCTTATTCACAAGTGGAAAGTATTTATTTCCATTTTCCAGGTCCACAAAAAAAAAAAAAAAAAAAAAAAAGATGAATATATAACAAATAATTGAAGATCTTTGAATATATTTTTCACTAAACAGATTACAACAGAATGTTTAGTATTCATCCAAGATTTAAAACGTATTTATTACTTAAAATGTTTTTTTGATGAGATTATTTAATTTGCGAATGTTGCTGGTATCGTGCTTGGGACTGACCAAAATCGGCTGCGATGGTGAAGTGACAGGATGCCTTTGTCGGAAGAGATTGATTAAATGATTTTTATCAGCTGTTTTCAATCCTTTCATTTCAAGAACTTTCTGAAACTCTTGAACATCCGATTCGGGTAATAATTTTGAAAATTGATCAACAAATGCAGTATCCGGTTCCGTATGGTTCATGACAACTTTAAGTATCATCTCAGCTCGAGTCATTCCCTTAACGACAACTTTAGTAAAACTTGGCGGTGCTTCTCTATTGACTTGTGAACCGATGAGTGGCAAGCCAAGCAGTACTGTCTTCAACATGTGTGTGTCCAGTAATAATTGTTCAGCACCGGCTGTACTTAATGGTTTACACTTGTAAACACTATGTATAAATTTTGGTATAAATGAATTGGCAAATTTGATACAAAACTGTGTAAAATATTTTCTGGATGAGGCTAAATTGTCACGTATTAAAGGAACTGTTGATTTCAAGTGTGTTGTTATGGCTGACACATATGGACTTTGGTCTCCTACTGTTTCTACACTCTGCCACTGCGTTTTGGTCATAGCTGTTAGTGCAGGTTCGCATGCAAGCTCCAAATCCTGAACAAGTAAATGTATACAATTAGATATGACCGTATGAAAAATATCTTGTTCTTGAGACAATTTTATATTATCTGACAGAGAGGGTTCTATTTTTTCCTTAAGAGTTTTCTCCAATTGTTGCGTAGTTTCTAGACAATATTCTGACGTTGTTAAAATACAACAAATCCTTGCTTGTTCCTGTTTATTAAAACGGGTAGTGTCACCTTCTTTGAGGAAATTCTGTATTAACCCAGCTGCAGTTGATAAATCTCGAAGATCTCTTGTTATATTGGTAACACTGGTTGATAAAGAAGTGCTTGTACCACCCAGTTTAGGTAAATTATTTTGTAAGACTTTAGAAGCATATTCTCGTAAATATTTCTGAAATGTGTTAGCCAAAGCTAACATTGGATTTCCATTGCTCAATTGTGTACATTGTACAAGACATTTTTTATAGAATATAAAAAAATCAGCACAAGAAGGTAAAACACCAACTGAAGTTCCCGGCACTCCTAAGCCTTTATTCAAATCAGCTCGAGCATCTATTATGAATCTCTCCATCAATTCAAATAAATTCCTATCCAAACTTTCAATATAGATGTACAAATATGGTTGAAAACATTCACTTATTATCCCACTAAAAGGAGAAAATAGTTTATTTTTTATTTCAACTTTTTTCTCGTCGTCTTCTACACTGTCACCATAACTTTCGTTGTCCATGTTTTCACGCAAACCAGTTACATTGGTTTCAACTGAAGCACCAGACATTTCTTCATTCATTGTTATACCAGAAAATCTTTTACCCAATAAATTTTCAAAATTCACTGTTTTTTGTATGGCAAACAAAAGTAATTTTACATCAATTTCATTTTTCCGTTTAGACATAATTTTTGATAATTCATTTTTTGTTATGTTACAAAATTCAATTGTTATCCTTTCTGATACATTCCAATTTGGTGGAAACATTGCACCAAATTTATCTTCACATTGTAATAAATGTTTTTTAAACCAACTATATCTTTTATCTATTTTATCCAACCAAGAATTTTCTTCATTTTCATGAAAAAGAACTCCATATTCACTTAACTGCACTCCAACGAACCATTTTAAGAGATCTTTCTTCACTTTAGGGTCAAGAATGGATACTACAAGACATGCCTCGGCCAATTGTCTATTGGGAACAAACGACTTTGAATTGGGACCAGTAAAGGCTTCATGAAAATCCGAAGTTATCTGTGTAGCTAGTGAAGTTTGTATTTCTCTTACTTGGTCAGCCAATTGTTTTATTTGTGGTATGTCAGTATAACTATCAAAGTGTTTCATCACTTCAGTAATAGCCTGTAGCGGCATCACAATTTCACCATATTGCCTTTTAGCAGTTAATGCTTTCAAAGAATCCACTCCACCAACTAACATATGTAAATGATTTAGTGTAGTAATGGCAGATGTAAGATTTCTTTTAGCACAATCAAGTTGTTTAATATCGCGCGTTATCTCTCGAACTGTTTCCTCCGATTGTTCTGCTTTACATTTAATTTCTGTAATCTGTGAAAATAACTGACGAATTACCTTTTGTGCTTCCTTTAAGGCGACTCTTCCATCTTGCCCGACATTTGTCTGACCACGAACCACTGAACGTATTTCATCATCAACACTTCTTATTTTATTCTCCATCTTATTGACTACATCGTCCAGATTTGTCAAAGACTGTTCGGTAGGAAACAAAGAATTAATATAGTCAACGGGATTGAAGTCGGGGTGATCCAGTGGGTCCGAACTTGGTATTACTTGTTCTATAGCTTCTTGAACTTCGGGAGGAAATTTAATAACTTCACTGGACACATCTTCAAAATAATCATCGTCTTCTGTCCCGAAATCATTCATTTTTTCAATTATTGAATTTGAAATCGACAGCTCACGAGTAATTATAATTATTTAACTTGACAGCTAACAAGGAAGGTAAACACCACTGTTATCAACCAGTGCCTTGTCAGTGTTACCAGGAATGGAGTCGATATAAATCGAAATTATTAAGATATTATTGCTTAATTTACAACAAAATAATTTTAAAATATTGTTTTAAGGCAAACTTTTGTCATTGTTACAAAATTGTACATATAGTTAAAATTAAAGAGAAAATATTAGGGAGAATTGAGGGCACCAGTTGCGTGCTAGCCTACTGAGCTCAAGATCGCGGATTCGAAACCCGGCCGAGACCCTTTGGATTTTTATCTGTGAGATTAAAAAACCTTAAGCTCGCCGTCCATCGGATAGGACGATAAAGGATGGTCCTGAGCCTGTCAGGTACTCGTTAAAGACTCATGTCCTAAGTGAAAAAACCTAGGTAGCCAAAATTCCCAGAGTAGAGTCGGGCTCATGTCCACCAGGGCGACGAAAGAGCACTCTGGTAATAGACGATATAACCTCCAAGTTAAAGCCCGGGCATGAGTCATAATAACTATCATTAGGGTGAAATACTTTAAAAAATTAGATACTTACTCATTATTAATTGTCACTATTGGTTGGAAAATCATATTTTTTGCACTTCTATAAGTTGCGACACTATATAATAAGATTTTGCACTTGTAGTAGTGTTAAAACTATTGGCAACATCACCTTGCTAATTCTCTGATATTTAACCATTGCACATATGTAATTTCACTATCTTCCCACAGTAGACTGTTCTTCTTATTTCAACGATATATACTTCATTCAGCTAATCATCAGTTTTTTGGTCTGATTCCATTTTTTTTTTTTTTTCTTTATAAAATTACAAACTTAGGGGCCTAATTATGAAGATTGTTTGAGAATAAAAGAAGAACATATTGTGCCATGTATTCAACAGTATTACAAAAAACCTCTGATTATAAACCAAGGCTACATGCAATGGGTTTTTGATCACACAGGAAGAAGATATTTGGATATGTTTGGTGGGATTGTTACTGTCAGCGTTGGTCATTGTCATCCGTAAGTTGTATTTATTATTATTATTATTTTTCAATTTAAAGTAGAATATTGGTATAGTAGTCGTAGAATATTTTCGTTATTTCTTGTGCTGAATTGTACAATATCACTGAAAGAAATACTTTTCTGTTTATTCTATAAATTAAATCTTGCAGACGAATAAATAAAGCAGTTGAAGACCAAATAAATACATTGTGGCACACTACCAACATATATCTTCATCCAAGACTCTATGAATATGCGAAAAAGTTGACTTCCAAGCTCCCAGGGGACCTGAAGGTATGTACTTTTACATTGAATTTACATTTATAATATTAAATCTACCAAAATGGACATTCTACAATATAAGTTAAAAAAGAACCTATGTAACATAAAATATAAAAAATAAATAGAGGGCGCCGGTAGCTCAGAGGTAGCGTGCTGGCCTACTGAGTTCAAGGACACATTTACTCCAATCAGCATAATTTTTGTTGTTAAGACATATATATATTTTTTTAAAAAATAAAAAAAACATTGCCTATTTTAAAATGAGATTGTAAATTATGAAGGATTCAAGAAGCGTTGTAAAATAAATTTACGGAATAAAAACTCTGGATGGCTCGATGTACGTTTGAAGGAATCTAAGCCTAAGTAGCTTTTGCTTTAGTTAAACGGAAAGCATGCATTGAATCAGCTGTAAAATATTCATTTTTGCACTTAAACCCTTTAGGAGTGAGACTCCTTCATATATTCTATTGACGATTTTATCTATTCTTTACAGGTTGTATATTTTGTTAACAGTGGCACTGAAGCGAACGATTTGGCCATGCTCTTGGCTCGAGTCTATACACAAAATTTTGATATAATTTCGTTTCGAAATGCCTACCACGGTATGAGTCCATATGTTATGGGCCTTACAGCTCTCTCTACCTTTAGATACGATTTTCCATGTGCCATTGGAATTCACCATGTAAGTTTATAAATGCAATATTTTTAATGATATTTGTGTACTTATTTTTTGATTATCATAGGCATAAAAGTGTTATTGGTTCAGCTGCCATTTTAAACATGAATTGTACTAAGAAGTGAATTTAATAAAATGTATAATTTATTTTCTACTACCTCTCGCATTTTTAATTTTATATAATTTCTGATATCAGAAACCGATTAACTCTAAGAAATAACATTTTCCGTTAATAATGGATGTTTATTAGTTTATTTATCTAGTAAGTGATGATTCAAAGTATGTATTGACGTGAAATTTTATATGAGAATTGAGAAGTCCCTAAGTAAGTCAACTGGTGATGTACAATCAATTGGACCAAGAGGAGAATGGTTGTGGCGGAGAGCGAAAACCTTTTTTTTGAAATTTTATTTTATTTGTGACATTTATTTATTTAGGCGATGAACCCGGACGTGTATGGAGGCTTGTGGGGCGGCGCTCATTGTCGAGACAGCCCTGTCCAGACAGACAGACCCTGTGAGTGTGGAGAAAACAGCTGCACTGCCTCTGACAAATACTACCGACAGTTAGAAGAGGTGTTCATGTATTCACTACCCCGCGGCCGGGTGGCTGCTATATTTGCTGAGTCCATTCAGGTATTTTGTATTCATATGATGTCATTGTCTTCTGCTCACCAGACAGATAGACACTGCTCACCATTGAAATATAATTAAAATAAATCAATAAAAACGAGTAGGTAGGGGATTTTTATTTCCCTACCTATATGAAGTATAGGGGAAGTTATCTAAACGGTCAAAAATTCGATGTAGAGTTTTCAACGGAATACCATGTTTGCAGACCTTTTGATTCCGAAAAACGGGAAAAAATACTGTCTGTGTTTGTAGATGTGAACACGATAACTCCCGATAAAATGAATGTATTGACATGACATTATATATGTGTATTCAGAACCTTCCAAGGACGACATTTATTGATTTTCAGCCAAATTGACCCAAGGGAAGGGGGGATTAGGGGAGAGGCTAAACACAAAAACTCTATAGCTGCCTTATAGTTTGTATAATAATTATACATATAATAATTATACATAATAATATACATATACACAATAATAAAAATATATATAACAAAATAAATAAATAAGAAAAATACAAATAAAATAAATATGTATAAAAAATAAAATAAAATAATAATATACATATATAAATATATACATAATAATTATACATATAATAATTATTCATACTATAAGGCAGTTATTAGAGTTTTTGTGTTTAGCCTCTCCCCAATCCCCCCTTCCCTTGGGTCAATTTGGCTGAAAATCAATAAATGACGTCCTTGGAGGGTTCTGGATACACATATAAAATTATTTATATGTGAAATCAAAGCCCTATAAGGACGTCAACTATTAATTTTCAGCGGAATCAACCGAAGGACAGGGGGAAATCAACTCCAAAATCCCAATAATTGCCGATGTAATGAATGTATCGACATGAAATATTATATTTAAAGTCAAAACCCCATACCTAATAATTTACCGTGAGATCGGCCAAAGGGAAGGGGGGCTCGATTTGAATACCTTAATAACTGCGGATGTAATGATTATATCGACACAAAATTTAATATGAGGATTCAAAAGCCCCTATGTAAGTCAAATATTGAGTTTTAGCCCCAACAGTCAATTGGCTTTAGAGGGAGAGCGAAAACGTAATTGATTAATTCGTGCTGGGGAAGGACATAGACGGCGAGTCTTCGATGTCTTTTTTATTAAAGGTTTTGATTTTCACAACAATATTCCGTTAGAGAATGAACTACACATTCAAATAGTTCAGATATCAATACAAAAAATAGCGAAGAAACTATACAATAAAACGAAAGTACTATTTCATATTTGGTAACGTGGAAGTGTATAATAAATAAATAATACAAACTTCGTTTTTTGAAATATTGTCTATTTCACAAAACATTTACATAAACTACCTGTTTCGGCATTACACCATCGACAGGTTTAGTTATAATCTAAGAGCTATATTATGTATTGTGTTCTTTTGTTCATCAGGGCGCTGGAGGTGTTGTTCAGTTTCCAAAAGGGTTTTTGAAAAGGGCATTCGAATTGGTTCGAAGTAACGGAGGCGTCTGTATTAGTGATGAGGTAAGTTTTGTATAAAACATATATTAAAAATAATTATTTAAAGGTTTAATATATTATATTATTATAAATATACCGAATTAATCTATATAAATAAATGTAAACATTGTTGGTTTCTTTGTTGATAATTTATATTTATAATATGTATCGAAAACTGAAGAGTCGCTGGGCTGGACCTCCCAGGGATGTAGAGGTGAATTATGACGTGGAACTCGCGCATCTTCTTGTTTTAGTTAGGGTATAATGAAATGAAAAGAAATTTTATTCTGGGACCGAGGTCACATACAAGAGTCAAAGAGGAAAGGAAACAATGAAATAAAGTATTAGTATGCCGTACCAAGAAATAAATACAAAAATTAATATAATTAGTCCTACAGAGAGAAAAACTAGACAATAAAACTTAACATTTTTTGCAAATTAATTAATAATTAATTAATTACAATATTGTGAAACATTTAATAAAAAATAAAGAAAAACATGTTTTTTTTTTTTTTTTCAAATATTGTCTATTTCACAAATCGTACATAATATATGGGAGTACTTTCGTTATTGCTACCATCTTCGCCACGACTTAACAAATGTAGTTTTTCTATAATTAAATATATATAAATAAAAATTAGAATGATCAGCAAGGTTATGAAGAAATGAGCGAAAATAAATGTACCTATGGGAGCCATGTTGGGGGCTAGAGCGTTGGGCTTTGGTCGCATGGTCTCACCATGGGTTTCGGGTTCGAATCCCGTCCGGGAGTGATTTTTATTTCATAGATAGAACTTCCTCCCGGGGCCATGGATGTTATAAATAACTAAGTAACACCGTTATTAAGAATCATCGCTAATATTCATCCAAGTCCACAAAAAAAAAAAAATGTACCTATATAAATAGGAGTATGTATATAAATATAAATAAAAATAAAAATCGACAGAGCATAATAATACATTAATGGTTGACTATAAAAGTGAAGGAAGGATGCCTAAACAAGATTTGAAATAAAATTAAACTTAGAAAAAAGGGCCTGAACAGAAATGAGTGTGAAGAGAATGAAAATTAAATAAATAAAAATAATAATAATAAAAATTAAATGTGCGAAATAGAAATATATAAAATTAAGTTATTTTATCTGGGAGGTAAAATAAACTTAAGCACGCCGTCCTTCGGATGGGACGTTAAGCGATGGTCCCGAGCCTGTACGATGTCAGGTACTCGTTAAAGAACCCTACTCTAGGTGAATAAAAATTTAGAGTAGGCAAAATTTAGGACTCCCACAGTAGAGTCGGGCTCATGTCCACCAGAGTGACGAAAGAGCGCTCTGGTAGTAGGCGATTTGACCTAGTAGTTAAAGCCCGGGCATGAGTCATAAAACCTAACTTATAAAATTAAGAAATGTAAGAAAAAAATGAATTGATGTTGGCGAAAGAGAAAATACGGGGAAGTAGGAATGGAGAACTAATCAGAGGGAGTGGATTGTTTAGCGAAGAGGAATTGGAATAGTTAGGATTTGAAGGAGGCCACTGAAAGAGAGTGACGGATTGGGGAGGCGGTGAGTTCTAGAGGGAGGAGGCCTGGACAAAGAAGGAATTGTTTCTACAATTACTTCTTTTTTTTTCGGCAGAGGAGCGATGGGAGGGGATGAAGAGGTCCGAGGGTATAAGGGCAAGATGTAGAATTTACAAAGGCAAACCCAGATAAACATTTAATTAATATAAAATTAATTTTTAATCAATTATGATTATAAAGAAATTAACCAACAAGTTAACTACTACATATTGGGTTTATCATTTTAAAAAATGTTCTAGGTGCAGACTGGTTTCGGTCGAACCGGTGATCATTTTTGGGGTTTTGAGAGTCACCAGGTAGTTCCTGACATAGTAACAATGGCCAAGGGGATTGGCAATGGGTACCCGCTGGCTGCTGTCGTCACCACACCCAAAATCGCCGAAACGCTCGGATTCGCAATGCACTTCAACACGTTCGGTGGCAATCCTGTTGCTTGTGCCATCGGCTTGGAAACATTAAATGTAAGTAACACACATATCTATACTATTATATGGCTTTTTGTATATAAAAATTGGATTTACCAAAAAAATATTTTATTTTTGTCAATTAAAACGGAGTTAGGGGCAGGCTCAAATCAGAAATCGCAATAACTGCCGATGTAATGAATGTATCAATACAAAATTTAGTATAAGAATTCAGAATCTCCAATGTAAGTCAAGTATTGAATTCTAGCCCAAACGATCGATTGGCTTTGGAGAGACTGAGAAAACGCAATTGGTTAATTCTTGTTGGGGAAGTACATATAACCACAATTATTTTTCTTATTTACAGAACTATAGAAAAATGATGTTTGCCTCTAGAACTCGTTATACGAGGTGTGTTCAAAAAATAACGGGAATTTTCGGTTTTTGAAAATTATTTTATTTATTCGTCTACATCAATGTTATCCCCTTCAAAATAGTCCCCATTACATATTTTACACTTATGCCAGCGCTTCTTCCAATCTCCGAAACACTTCTGGAACTCGATCTTTGGGATAGCATTTAGCTCTCTCAGCGATGCTCTTTTAATCTCATCTATGCTTGTGAAACGACTGCCCTTTAGGGTTATCTTTATTATTGGGAACAGAAAAAGTCACACGTCATGTCTGGGGAATATGGAGGCTGGGGCATCATTACAGTGTTGTTTTTGGCCAAAATTTCATGAACAAGCAATGAAGTGTGAGCATATACTCGTATATCATGTAGTGTATCACGCGGGATGCCAGATTCACTGCTGTCCGACCAACCGATTAAATAATAATTGCTATTTGTTCTTTTCATATTAAATAACTCTTCAATCTCATACTATAGAGATTAAAAAAAAAAAAAAAATGTGAAACATTTCTTGTAATTTTTTTTTTTCTTTTCCAGGTAATTGAAGAAGAAGGATTACAGAAAAATTGTAAAAAAATTGGAACTTATTTACTTAAATCATTGGCAGAATTGAGAGATGAATTTGAGTGTGTCGGAGATGTTCGTGGTAAGGGTCTTATGATTGGTGTTGAAATGGTTTCCAACAAGGAATCCAGAGAGCCTGTTGGCGCGAAAAAATTTGCAGACATCTGGGAAGATTGTAAAGATATGGGTCTCTTACTGGGAAAAGGAGGACTCCATGGCAACGTGAGGATAACACTTTTAATATTTACTATTTATTAAGGAGGACGCCGGTAGCTCAGTGGTATGCCTGCTTGGTTACTGAGGTCAAGATCGCTGGTTCGAAACCCGGCCGAGAACCTTAATTTATTAAGTCTGAGAGATAAGATAAAGTTAAGCAGATGGTCCCGAGCCTGTGCGATGTCAGGTACTCGTTAAAGACCCCCTACCCTTGCTGAATAAAAATTTAGGATAGACAAATTTTACGACACCTACAGTAGAGCGCTCGGGTAGTAGGCGATATGACCTAATAATTAAAGACCGAGCATGAGTCATAATAACTATTTATTAAATTTAATAAATACATTTTATTATTCTTTATTTATACTATTTATTAAATAAATTTAATTTAGTTATTAACTCACCTTTCGCACAAAATATTAGTTTAAGAGTTAAATTTCAAAACGAAGTACGCTTTTTTGGACTAAAATGATTACGATATAAATATATATATATATGTATATCTGTGGTGTTGGAGTAAAGGGGTATATGTCAGTTTTTCTGTTTCCAGTTTTCAGAGAACTCCCAAGTTTCTCAGTTGTCCCCCTTTTCACTTCCTTTTTTTTCAATGATGTCATAAGATTCTGACTTATTTCTCTTTACCCCAACATAGAGATCACCTATCTAAAGCAAGTTATGACTTGCTTTAGATATGTGTTTCCCAATTTTCACAAAAAATTGACATATACCCCTTTACCCAAACAGCACAGATATATATATATATCTTTAGATTTTACTTACCGAGCCAGCTTTTACTTACCGAGCTGTATGAAGTATAATCGGTCAGAAATTCGATGTTGAGTTTTCATCAGAATTTCTATGTATTCCAACCCCTGATTCCAAAAATGAAAAACAATTTCCTGTCTTTATGTCCTTGTGTGTAACATGATAACTCCTAATGGAAGAATATATTAACACGGCATTTTATATGTATTGTATACTTATTGAGAACCCCATACAGACGACATTGATATTCAGTCAGATCGGCCTAAAGAAAGAGGAGGATTAGTGCTGAACTCTAAAACTTTAATAACTGTAGAAGTAATGAATGGAACACAGAAATATCTGAATTATTTCTGAATCTTTACGTTGCGCTTTTCCGCTTTACTGGAACACTAAAATTAGCAAAAACCATGTTTTTTTGCACATTTTTACGGCAAACAAGTGTCTATTTTTGTAATTTTTCCAAATTTTTGGTATTGGTTGATACAAGCCATACAATGTTTCATTAATAAATATGAAAATATCACTTGAGGAGAACTTGTATGTAATTTCGGTTAAACCAAAATGTCATTGTATTTTATTTATTTAAACAGATAAAATATTGGAAATGTTGTGCTAGCTATTCGACTTACTTTATTTGACTTCACGATGAACAAAGCTCTATAATTCGTATGTCTGACTAAGTATATGGGGAAATGAAACTGACTCATAGTTTGGCCCCCTTCACACTTCAAAAATGTGTGAGTCACAGCTTCAATATTAGTATCATCAACGTGCTGTTGGGTCAAATATATGTAATTTTAGTGTTAAGTCCTTAAATAAATGTATACATTTTGGAGAAATAAATTCATAGAGTTTTC
This sequence comes from Aradus depressus, assembly GCA_963662175.1. Classification (NCBI taxonomy): domain Eukaryota; kingdom Metazoa; phylum Arthropoda; class Insecta; order Hemiptera; family Aradidae; genus Aradus; species Aradus depressus. The sequence goes on along the minus strand of OY759214.1, from coordinate 10,206,166 downwards.
TTTTAATTTCTCTTAATTTATTTGTATATCTATTTAAGCACTCAATAAAACAAAAATTAAATTGAAGGACAAATAGAGAAAATACAATCTTATTTAGTCTATAAATAAAACGGGGAGTTGAAAAAACCTTGAGCACCCCGTCCTTCGGGTGCCACATTAAGTGATGGTCCTTGTATGATATCAGGTACTCGTTAAAGACCCCCTAAAAATTTAGTGCTCCAACTGTAGAATCGGTCTCATGTCCACCAGAGCGACGAAAGAGCGCACTGGTAGTAGGCGATATGACCACGTATTTAAAGCCCGGGCATGAGTCACAATAACTAACTATAAATATAACCTGTAATAAGAGTTTCAAAAATGTATGTGTATTATATTAATATATATATTTTTTGCTAATTTTCCAGGTATTTAGGATCAAACCGTCAATGTGTGTGACGAAAGCAGACGCTGATTTCACTGTAGAAGTTCTTCGAAGGGCACTTCAAAGGCATTTATTGAAGAGTAAAACTGTACATTGATGGATGTATCAATTTGTATTAAGACTGATACCAAAATATGTATCGGAAGATATGTCGCAAGTTACCATAACGCATGAATTATGTAAATATATATATATTTTTTGAGAATTGTAATTGATTGATTTTACGTTAGACTAAATAAAAAATGAAATTTTTTTTCACATCATCTTTGGGCAACTTGAGGTATACCTTCTTAATTATATGCAATAATTATAAGAGTTTTTATGTTAAGCTTCCCCCCCTTCCCTTTAGTCAATTTAGTTGAAAAACAATAGGTGTCGTCATTAGAGGGTTCTCGGTTCACATATAAAATTTCTTGTCGGTACATTCATTCTTTTGGGAGTTATCGTGTTCACAGACACACAGAATTATTGTTTTTCATATTTCTAATTTAGAGGTTGGAAAACATCAAATTCCGTTTAAAACTCCGTTTTGAATTTTTGATCGATTATCTAATTTTCTCTAAACTTCGTATAGCTGGGGAAGTGAAATAGTGAATCTCGAAAAAATAATATATATATATCTATAGTAAATATAAATAGTTTATATAATATATATATATATATATATAGTTTAGAGTGCCGTACTGGTGTTTATCGGTCGGGAAGCGTCGTCCATATCTCGCGACTTATTTATAGGTATGTCTCTAGTTGTCTGATGATGTTGAAATACAATTACTAAGCATGGTTTTTTCGACTGGAGTAAAATGGAGACTATATTCCCTCATTTTAGATTATTTTTCATAAAGTTAGCGAATAGAAATAAGACGAAAGTATGTGATAAGATTGGTGTAGGATAAGGTTTTTATTTAGTAACTAGCATGTTGCCCGGTTAGTAACCTAGTGTAACATTACGTTAGCGCTTAATTAGGCTGCCTCTTGGTATTTAAAACGAAAGATAATTCTTAAAACGGAATCGTTGTGTGTCTTTTTGTTCCCCATTGCCCGCTGAATTTTGGTTCCCGAATGTTTCTAGTCAATCTGATGAATGTTGTGCAATGCCGGCACCTCAGCTGTATACGTAATGCTGAAACCCCCCATCGCTCTCCCACTTTTCATAATAAAATATACACAGAAGTATCACCAGCTTCCCTCTCCCCTTCCCTCTCGCTTATTTCATGCAGCATATCCTAAGTAGAACCATCTTTGAAAAACCCTGCAAATTTCTTGAATATTTAGTAGTTCAATCGTTGAAGAGCTAGCCGTATGTTGACGGACCGGGCTAAGGGGTGCTATATATGAAATTTTATGAAAATCCGCCTAACCGTTAAAGAGATAGTGTTCATTTCAATCCCCCCCCCCCCCCCCCCTCCTCCCGAATAAAATTTTAGATTTCATATGAATTTGAACAGACATTGAACTGTCTCTAAGGGCATTATATAACATGAAACGGATTTCTGATCGAACAAGATTATTTATTTCAAAAATGTATAGAAAAAAATAATTACATATATATATGTTATTGTTATGCCTTTAGTTGATATATTTGAATGAAATTTCTATCATTGGGAAATTACGAAAAAAAATGTTAAACTGTGAAAGTCCATTGTTCCGGTATGTTTGGTGCAAGTTTTCGACAAACGCTGTGTAGTTTTATTTATTAGTACCTTCAAGGAATTCAGTCTTTTTTATGGAAAACTTTTAGCTGAACTTTCTCAAAAATTTTCAGTACATGATTAATCACATTCTTTTAGTATAGTTTATAATGCGGAATTTTTGGACTATGCCATATTATTGCATTTTTAGTATACGTTCATACAACTCATTTTAAAGATTTAATTTGTCAATTGTTCAATTTTGTTCTTAAATAACATATTTGCCAAAATTTAAAATTAATTGTTCCTACTGAGTGTATTATGCCTAGATTATAGTGACAAGCCATATCATGGATTTGGTGATAGTTGATGATGGTATTTTTTGTATAAGAACTTATATATATATTTTTGTAATTTTAATTATGAATTTTATACTATAAAAAAAAAATATTGTTAACGAAATATATGTTGATTCTTAAATTTATTTTTATGGATGTTATTAAATTAATATATATGTAATAAAGCACATGAAAAAATAAGGATGGTCATTTTTTTAACACTCATTACTCTGACAAAGAAAATAATACATTTTTTGTTTATTTGACTATTTTTGCAATGAATCTCTACTAGCAAAATTCCTGAAAAATTATAAAAATGAAAGTAAGTCTAAAGAAATAAAACCATTAATTGTTCAGCTATAAGGAATATTTTATTTTATTTTTTTAATACAACAAGCAAATGTGCTAAGAGAGAGATAATGGCAATGTCAAAAGTCAAGAGGGGAGAAATCACCCAGTGGTGACAGTTCCTAGTCATTGATTTACTCTCATTTGTAACTAATCACTGTCACTGCTGCTGCTAAGGAGGTCTCTAGGCCATTGACGCTTAAGCCGTCGTTGGGGAAGTATGACAGAATGTAGGGCACGGACTAGAGGATTATTGTGGGAACTAAGAAGAGAAAATTATTTTTTGTACTAGGATTTAGCGACTTTGGTGAGAAAAGGTACGTTAAGGTCAGTGTGAAGAGTTTTGTTGGAGACGTAATAAGGAGCATTGGCTATTTTGGATTGGATGCGCTGAAGATTGGAAGCCTTGGCAGGACCCCAGAGTTCGAGTCCACATAGTTTTGAGTACTGCGCTTTATATAAGTAGTTTTGTTTTCAAAGTTAATTCGGATCTTTTGTTTAGTAGTCTTAGTAAAAGTTTATAACGTCTGTTCATTTCTTGTCTTTTTAGTCTCGCGAGGATTCCAAGTTAGTCGTTTGTTGAGTATGAGGCCTAGATAGCGGACTTCGTTTTTTAAAGGGATGGGATTTTTGTTAAGGTACACAGGAAGGCAGGTATATTTTTGACGAAGGGTGACGATGTGAACTGATTTCGTGTCAAGGAACATATCTGTGAGAATAGTTCCATTCATTGTGAATAGATTAAAATGGCAAAGGACATACAATTTGGAAGAATAAAATGATAAAGAAGTGCTAACAAGGGATGAAGAAAGGAGAGTTAGGTGTTCTACCTTGTTGAAATGTAAACATTCCTAGGTTCTAAAGATGAAGAATACTAAAATGAAGACAACTGAAGATGAGGTCATCGTTATGAAAGTTCAACAATTTAAGGGTTCTACCAATTATTTGGTAATATTTCATCCATAGTTGCTAAAGAACTCAAAAATTCAGGAAGCTTTAACATTCAATAGGGCCAATTTGGAGCTACTTGAAGGAATTATTTCAAATTTATCTACTACACTTTTACAAAATCTATGCTTATAGACACGTGTAGAAAAAAAAACCTTGAATTAAAAACACTTTTCAGTTTTTAAATTGCTTCAGTAGATTTTCAGGAGAATTTCCTGCGCTGGGTTGAATACTTACCCAATTGTGCGCTTAATAGATACACAACTTCGGTACACATTCGGAGGGGGCAAAGGCCAAATCTGTAAAAACATGGTTGGTATAAGAAAGTCCTATGTTGGACACGACCTATATATTGTTTTTCTTCGTTATTATTTCTGAACCGAACAAGATACAGTAGTAGTTTTAATAAAAGACAATTAATATTACAATTATTCTACACTTTCTGGAGTGCCATAATTTGTTCTAATCTAAATGTAATATCTAATTCTATAAATTATAAACATTTAATTTTATTTACCAATTAACTATATAAGAATACATTCTTTCGAATTATAGTAGGAAAAATATGATATATTTTTAATACATGAAATAATAAAGAGAAGAGAAAATATATATACATGGCCACACAGGAGTTTCTTATACCAACCACTCTCAATCTAAGGATTTGAGATTGTATGAATAAGGCCAAAGTATGAAATATAATTTTCCGAAAGAAATATTTATGGTCACTTTCAGAATTACGTTGTACAATGGAACAAAAAATGGCTGACATCACCTAATTTCTTTCATATAGGTACCCAGAAATGCCAAGAAAACTGAGCATCGAATTTCAGAATGATTACATAACTTCCCCTAGACTTCGTACAGTTGGGAAGTAACAAACTACAGATGGACTTGAAAAATAAAAGTCAGTCTGCAATTATGTCAGTTTTCATTAAACTACAGATGGGTGGGGGGAGAAGTAAGAATGCCCCATTAAGTATTGTACAAGGGATAATTGAATTATTTAGTTTGCTGTCTTCCCCAGTCAGGAGGGGGTCCTAATGGCCGTTTCCAGGATTTCAACCGTTTTCTCATTGTTTAATCGTCTGAAACGATGTCGACGATTGTATTATACATAGGCGGACGTTATTTTCTTCAGGACCAAACTAAATGACTACCGGCATTTTTTTAAAAACTTTTTTCGAAAATGTTTTTGCTATATGAATGACCACATAAAATTTTTTTTCAAAATAATATAATTATTATATTCGCATTCCAAAAATTGATTCTTGATGCAATGCATTTTTCAGAATTAAAAACAAGACATGTGGGTAGCCTAGAAATGGATTCTACGATTATGGCACTTTTCCAACTGTCATTCCCTTCCGTCGCACTAAGGAAGTGACAATTTTATTAGTTTTTTTTAGAACAGTAATTCAAGGTGGTCATTGATTCGTCTTCCACAAAGCCTAAAATATCTTTTTCGAATGTTTTTTTTTTTTTTGGGTTGCCGACCTCCGGTGGAGGTCTTGACACGCGTTCGCTGAATCATTGGGGAAAAGAGGGCCTAACAAGTTAATTATCATGAAAGCAAAAAATATAATTCTGTTGCTGTGGTCGGCTAGGAGTCGTCACTTCCAGTCCACCGTTACTTTTTATGAAGAAATTAACAGTGCGTTATAATTGCAACCAGCAGAAAATAACCTGCAATGGCACTAGAGAAAACTATCTTTTCCAAGCTGAAGTGTTATTCTGAGTTCGGTGTCTATATGTAGCATAACTGCATTTGACTCATACTCTTCAAAAAAAAAAATAATAATAATACAATCCGTCATAAATTTCGGAAATGACAATATTTCAAAAATAATTATCTATTTGAACATTTTAAGTTTCCGCAATATGTGCGCGTCTTTCAACTAGAATGTTAGAATTATTGTTGGTGCTGTGATCTTTGTAACGGGTTTGACAAAACTTAGTGGCATATGGCGAGACTATTTTTCCAAACAATTGACACGACATTCTAGGAAGTAGAGTAGAAGCAATTGTTCTTATAAATTAAGATTGAAAAATATGTATATTTTTACAACTCTCTTACTGGCATAGTATTCAGCAACCAAAATATGGAAGATTCTGTTCTCAAAGGTCAATGAAACTATAATAATCACAGAATCTATCACCCAGCATCGAAGAAAATTAGGGGATTCAATTTCCCTTCATTAAACCAACTATTTTTAAATGAAAAGGAATGGAAAAAACAATAAGTGAATGAAAGTTGTTTTATTAAATCAGTACTTCATAAACACAAAAATATGTAAAAATTAAAAAAAGAAATAAGAGATCAAGAGCTTTTTTACTAATAAAATGGAATTCTTTTGAAATAATCTGATTTAATTTCCACCACGGAGTCGCAAAACTAAATGTAGGGTAGACTCCTTCTGGATGTTATAGTCAGAAAGGGTACGGCCATCTTCCAGCTGCTTTCCAGCGAAGATCAACCTCTGTTGGTCGGGTGGGATACCTTCTTTGTCTTGGATTTTAGCCTTGACGTTCTCAATGGTGTCTGATGGCTCCACTTCCAAGGTAATGGTTTTACCGGTGAGGGTCTTAACGAAGATTTGCATACCTCCACGGAGCCGCAAAACTAAATGTAGGGTAGACTCCTTCTGGATGTTGTAGTCAGAAAGGGTACGGCCATCTTCCAGCTGCTTTCCAGCGAAGATCAACCTCTGTTGGTCGGGTGGGATGCCTTCTTTGTCTTGGATTTTAGCCTTGACGTTCTCAATGGTGTCTGATGGCTCCACTTCCAAGGTAATGGTTTTACCGGTGAGGGTCTTAACGAAGATTTGCATACCTCCACGAAGACGAAGGACCAAGTGCAGGGTAGACTCCTTCTGGATGTTGTAGTCAGAAAGGGTACGGCCATCTTCCAGCTGCTTTCCAGCAAAGATCAATCTCTGTTGGTCGGGTGGGATACCTTCTTTGTCTTGGATTTTAGCCTTGACGTTCTCAATGGTGTCTGATGGCTCCACTTCCAAGGTAATGGTTTTGCCGGTGAGGGTCTTAACGAAGATTTGCATACCTCCACGAAGACGAAGGACCAAGTGCAGGGTAGACTCCTTCTGGATGTTATAGTCAGAAAGGGTACGGCCATCTTCCAGCTGCTTTCCAGCGAAGATCAACCTCTGTTGGTCGGGTGGGATACCTTCTTTGTCTTGGATTTTAGCCTTGACGTTCTCAATGGTGTCTGATGGCTCCACTTCCAAGGTAATGGTTTTGCCGGTGAGGGTCTTAACGAAGATTTGCATACCTCCACGAAGACGAAGGACCAAGTGCAGGGTAGACTCCTTCTGGATGTTGTAGTCAGAAAGGGTACGGCCATCTTCCAGCTGCTTTCCAGCGAAGATCAACCTCTGTTGGTCGGGTGGGATACCTTCTTTGTCTTGGATTTTAGCCTTGACGTTCTCAATGGTGTCTGATGGCTCCACTTCCAGGGTAATGGTTTTGCCAGTGAGGGTCTTAACGAAGATTTGCATACCTCCACGAAGACGAAGGACCAAGTGCAGGGTAGACTCCTTCTGGATGTTATAGTCAGAAAGGGTACGGCCATCTTCCAGCTGCTTTCCAGCGAAGATCAACCTCTGCTGATCTGGAGGAATGCCCTCTTTGTCTTGAATCTTGGCCTTGACGTTCTCAATGGTGTCTGATGGCTCCACTTCTAGGGTAATAGTTTTGCCAGTGAGAGTCTTAACGAAGATTTGCATACCTCCACGAAGACGAAGGACCAAGTGTAGGGTAGACTCTTTCTGGATGTTGTAGTCCGAAAGCGTACGGCCATCTTCGAGCTGCTTGCCGGCAAAGATCAACCTCTGCTGATCTGGAGGAATGCCCTCTTTGTCTTGGATTTTAGCCTTGACGTTCTCAATGGTGTCTGATGGCTCCACTTCCAAGGTAATGGTTTTGCCGGTGAGGGTCTTAACGAAGATTTGCATACCTCCACGAAGACGAAGGACCAAGTGCAGGGTAGACTCCTTCTGGATGTTATAGTCAGAAAGGGTACGGCCATCTTCCAGCTGCTTTCCAGCGAAGATCAACCTCTGTTGGTCAGGTGGGATACCTTCTTTGTCTTGGATTTTAGCCTTGACGTTCTCAATGGTGTCTGATGGCTCCACTTCCAAGGTAATGGTTTTACCGGTGAGGGTCTTAACGAAGATTTGCATACCTCCACGGAGCCGCAAAACTAAATGTAGGGTAGACTCCTTCTGGATGTTGTAGTCAGAAAGGGTACGGCCATCTTCCAGCTGCTTTCCAGCGAAGATCAACCTCTGTTGGTCAGGTGGGATACCTTCTTTGTCTTGGATTTTAGCCTTGACGTTCTCAATGGTGTCTGATGGCTCCACTTCCAAGGTAATGGTTTTGCCAGTGAGGGTCTTAACGAAGATTTGCATACCTCCACGAAGACGAAGGACCAAGTGCAGAGTAGACTCCTTCTGGATGTTATAGTCAGAAAGGGTACGGCCATCTTCCAGCTGCTTTCCAGCGAAGATCAACCTCTGCTGATCTGGAGGAATGCCCTCTTTGTCTTGAATCTTGGCCTTGACGTTCTCAATGGTGTCTGATGGCTCCACTTCCAAGGTAATGGTTTTACCGGTGAGGGTCTTAACGAAGATTTGCATACCTCCACGGAGCCGCAAAACTAAATGTAGGGTAGACTCCTTCTGGATGTTGTAGTCAGAAAGGGTACGGCCATCTTCCAGCTGCTTTCCAGCGAAGATCAACCTCTGTTGGTCAGGTGGGATACCTTCTTTGTCTTGGATTTTAGCCTTGACGTTCTCAATGGTGTCTGATGGCTCCACTTCCAAGGTAATGGTTTTGCCAGTGAGGGTCTTAACGAAGATTTGCATACCTCCACGAAGACGAAGGACCAAGTGCAGGGTAGACTCCTTCTGGATGTTATAGTCAGAAAGGGTACGGCCATCTTCCAGCTGCTTTCCAGCGAAGATTAACCTCTGCTGATCTGGAGGAATGCCCTCTTTGTCTTGAATCTTGGCCTTGACATTTTCAATGGTGTCTGATGGCTCCACCTCTAAGGTAATTGTCTTCCCAGTAAGAGTCTTGACAAATATCTGCATACCTCCTCTGAGACGCAATACCAAGTGCAATGTGGACTCCTTCTGGATGTTGTAGTCTGAAAGAGTTCTGCCATCTTCGAGCTGCTTCCCGGCAAAGATCAACCTCTGCTGGTCGGGTGGGATACCTTCCTTGTCTTGGATCTTGGCTTTGACATTTTCAATTGTGTCAGAAGGTTCGACCTCCAAGGTGATGGTCTTGCCGGTCAATGTTTTAACGAAGATCTGCATTTTCAAATTCTGAAAAAAAAAAAAAAAAAATTATCAGTAAAAGTTTGATAAAAGTGAAATTCAATGACATCATATAAGTTACAATCTGTAATTTTACTTTAAAACAAAGTTATTCCGAAAATCTCAAATGGTACTGTGAGTGATTTAGCAATATTTTCTAACATACAGGAGGATTTGTTTGTCAGTGTTGATGTCATGGAACCGAACAGATGAGAATATTAACAGTGCGCATCACATATATAAATATTACTGCGAAGTAAAATGCTCCCTTATTGTTAGTATTCTCAAATTAATCATATGATATAGAGGTGATATTCATTATTTTTAGGAGTATATGGAGAACGAAAATAACTATCATTTACTCACCGGCGTTAAAAATTTTTATTCAACTATTGATATCCTGTAAATAAAAATTTATTGTAAAAGTACAATTTAGCTTATTATAACAATAATTCGTTAATAAAATAAACACGAATTATTCAAATGACGTTTTGGTAAACAAACTGCAATAAAATAATAAGAACATCTGGTTGACTAAAGAAAGGATCATACGAGAATAACGATTTTTCTATATTGGAGACTACGATGAAATGGGTATAAATAAAGCCAATACCAAACTATGTTCTGAATATTGTTCCTGAAATAATCATTTTTAAGTAATTACTATTATTAAGCAAAAGTAAGAGAAGAGAACATTTAGGAAGAAGTAATAAAAATTGTATTACGAAAATTCTGAAGAGTAGTTTTATGATTCATGCTCGGGCTTTAATTACAAGATCATATCGCCTACTACCAGAACGCAAGTTCGTCTCTGGTGGACAAGAGTTAGATTCTACTATTGAGACTGTCGCTTAACGTCCCATTCGAAGGACGGCGTGCTCAAGTTTATTTTACCTCCTAGATAAAGTTAACAAGAGAGTAATGATAAAAACGATAATTTTACCCATTATTTCGATTATGCAAAAACCAAGATTTAAAAAAAAAAGTTATTTTAATTTTTTCACTGAGAAAATGACCATTGTTGAAAGGAAGGCTGAATATATTCGTATGAGGCCACTTCATGTAACCTACATATAGAACTACAACTCAATACGAGATGACGTAACTCAACATCCTGAAGCCTTGGGGAGTTTTTGTTAGGCTACCGTGTTTCCTCGTATCTTTGAGTCACATTCATTTTTAACGAACTTACATGTGTGAAACACTAATGAGAAGCAATTGAAGATAAATTACCTCCCATTATACAAAAATTTGCAGTAATTAAAATTGAATTTTCTGGATTCAATTTTTCTAAAAAGGGTGTAAAAGGACGGGTAACAAATTTATAGTATACTTTGATTTGTACAATTTCTGTAATACTAGTGATAGTAGAATGTATTCAATGAGTGTGTGACGGAACACATATATATACAGACGTATCGGAGTGCTCCAGTCTCATTTCAACGTACAGACTGACATAGCTTCGTACAGCAACTAAGTGTAGCATGACGAGTAAAATGAGCTACTGCACGATCTTCTTCATTTATGCAAATGGAAAAATGTCAGAACAATTTGTTTACCAAATGGATAAGTTTATGACGGTGACGAGTTAAAATGTTTTATATTTCTAAATTGAGAGCTAATTATATGTGTAAAAGTTTGCTTAAAAATAAAGCACCCGAAGAAGTAAACAGTATATTTTGACAAATGTACATTTTCATCTGGTCCTTACTACTGACAGTAAAAAAAAATTGAACTCGAGTTATGGTGAGCTGCTGTAAGTCTCGTTCACCAGCATTGGACCAATGAGATTTTTAAAAAAAGTGGAAACCATCAGAGCAGGATCGTCCTTGACACATTTTCTATTTTACGTATAATGAAAAAAATGTGAGTTGCAATAAAGACTCAGGGATGGCTAATCGGGCGCAAAACTTGATCTTAAGACCAACAGAAGAAACCCTGAAAGTTTTTCCAAGTTTGGATCTAATATATTTTCCTATGTATTCCCAAAGACAACAATTTAGCCAGAAAAACAGACATGGCAATACGAAAACTTTTCCATAAGACCTCTGAAAAAAAAAATGTATGTACGGGGAAGCCTCATTACAGCCAGCTTAGAAAATATGCCTACCTATGCCTAAAAAAATAAATATAACATCGTCTCAAGGACTTTACTTAATTATGTAAATAAACCAGGATTGACATCCTCAAACCTTGCAGTCAGTTTCCGTAAATTTTTTTTTACGAGTAAAAGGTTATCTTCAGCTAAACTTAGAATACTTAATTTTTTCTGAGAATGTTCATTTGAAGGTTAATGTTAAACATGCATACAAAATAAGGGCATTCATTTAAAATATATAAATAAGGCTAAATTTACACAAATATTTTTTCATATAGGATAGTTGCTAAATCATTAAAAGGTGCAGTTCCTGTTCGATAAACGACCCTCACTTTCTGATTGGCCTTTCATTCCCCTCATCTTCAACATCAATTTTTATTATCTCTGTATTTATTTTTTATTAGATCAGTTTTCTTTAAAATATCATTTCAAACCGTGAGGTCATCCCTCCCTCACTTCTATATTTATCCCCTCTTCGTCTTCGTATTTTTATAGATACATTTATTTTCCTCTTAATTAAGTTACTCATATAATTATTTATTTATATTATTTTTTTTGTTACTTAAGGCATACTGATATTTTATTTTATAGTTCATTTTCTTCTTGGTTGTCAGAAAAAAATAACTTATAAGAAAGAAAACAAGTTTCAAGTTATAAAAAATGTATTTAAATTAGAAGAATATCTAGTGTTATTTCAATCTACCAACTGCTTCAACCACAAAGTGGGAGAATGTTGACTATTTCTAAGAAAAATGTATCCATTTGTTTATTTGAGAGACTAACCCCGCCCTAGAACTTGAATGTTCTTCGAATCGCCATGGACATCATATAATATTTCATTTAAGTTTCATAAAAAGCAATATAATATGAACGTAAAATTAAATCTGCAGTTTTCATAACGCTACGCAACAGTAAAACTCACATAGAAAGTTAAAAATACATATCTACGCACTTAGAAGATGAAATGTTTCGTAATATTGTTCAAGTTACATAAAGTAGTTCACCAAACAAAATGAAAATAACGTAATGACGAGAAATAAAAAAATAAATAAACTTAAAAGAAACGAATAGAAGAATTGAGAAACCCCACGTCAATATCACTGACCTCGAAACTTGTTGCTAGGCGGAACTGACACGCCCTTGATCGACCCAGACAAAGAAAGCCTTCTAGAACACTAGACTACAATTGCCTTCTGATTTTGCTAATTGCCATTCGGATTTCATGAGTGTAGCTTAACATGATCCGTGTAAATACATTAGAAGATTTTATGTAGGCAAATGCCCATGAGTTGCCTCATGTAGAGGGAGGGCCCCATTTTCCCATATTAATTATAGAGAAAAAAAAAGTTATACTAGTGAAATTGCAGCTTGAAAATATTCAAGGAAAAAAACAAATTATTAATTATGAATGCAACAGATGGGAGGGATAGAGTTAAAAGGATCTCTTGATGTACAAATATTGAACGCTTTTTGGAAGAAAAAAAAAATTTTATGCGAATATGAAGGTTAAACATGACATTATATTGATAAGGAACAGAATAATAATAATAATAATAATAACAAATCAACAGATATTTAAGAAAACTCACCTTAAAAATCACTCACGAACTCCAAGTTCTCTATGCAATGGCGACGAAGCAGGGGGTATATATAAGCTCATGGAACCTCATCGACTTTTCCTGATCCTGACGTCATAACTTCCACGTTGGCAGGCTCTCATTGGTGGATATATTTACTGCATAAGATGGTGGATATTTTTACTGCATAAACTCAGGTGACTCAACATTTTGAATATTGATATTTCTTGAAAGAGAAATACATTTTAATAAATTGTGTGTAACATAAAATTCAAATTTGCAATGCATTTCTTTTTGGATTTATAAATGTTATGTATAGGTTTTCACAAATAATTGTATAACTTTGCAAGAAAAAAAAAAAAAATTTAGTTTTGTAGAATGGTTTCATATTTTGTATTCAATTTATTTTTTCCTTTGAAGTTTTGCATTTTATATTTTTTGCTGTGTTATTAGTTCAGTATTTATACTTTTGTCTCTTATCAAAGTGGCAATGCTGCTTCGAAGCAAGTGGTGTAAGTTAATGGATGGAGTGAATGCGGCTTTAATTTATATAATATTATGGTAAATAAGGAGTTAAATAATTATTAAAATTAATCTTATTAACTTCCTGCCTACTTTATTCTCAAGATTTTCCTGAAATACCGGTTTTATGACTGCTGTAATCTGTGACGTTTACCAATGTTAGTGTTATCTTTTTATATATTTTTAGTAACGTATGTTCTCCTTTTAATCTTTATGACACCTGAAATTTAAATTGTACCTGAGTATTTTATTTGAGTCTCATTTTATGTGCTAGACATTCTATAATTGGAGGTGTAGGGAGATAGTCTTTTTTACTTAGTAGGAAAGTTTATTTATGGTTATATTGGGATTAACTCATTTTTTGGGAGATTATTTCATATAAGCTATGAAAAACTAATTGTAAGCAATTATTCAAATGTTAACGCTAGTAGATAGATGTTTTGTGACTGAAGATATTAGGAACAGGAAGAGTTTTAATTCTTAAACTATTCTTAACCCGATGATGGGTTTTGAAGCTTGAATCATCAAGGAAACAATAATACTGCAGGCTATATAATATAAAGGTTATTATTATTGTCAAACAGTTAAATTAAATAATCTATGTAGCATGTTTAGAAAGTACAGTTTTTAAACATTAGTTGAAAGTAATGACTTAGCAAAGATTAGGCTGAAATTCCATGTTGTAGTTTTTCCTTGACGGCATAATTTTTTTTTTTTTATGTACAATATTTGATTTGACAGTTATCTGTCATAAATATCTAAAAGAAACCCCGAACTGCATTATAAAACTTTCTTTGCAATGTATTTTGAGGGCTTTGGACATATTTTCACTTGAAGTTTTTAAAGTTATAAAAGAAATGTTCTTCGAAAATGAGAAGTTATCTAATTTATAAATGCTAATTTTAAAGTCGAATGTTGACGAACAGTAAATAGCTAACATTTTTAAAACTGGGTTGGTATCCCAGAGTACATGTATCATACTGACAATGTTTTTTATTGAACATAGATAGAATGAAAATGCATTGTTATGGAATGTGATGAATCAAAATGTGGGGACGATATACAATGCTTAGAAATAGAAAACAACTTTCAGTTTTTATTTAGGCACTTGTATCAAGTTATTAATTATTCTCGTGCGCAAGACTAAAAACAAAACATTTTAAAAAATTTATTTAGCCTTTAAGTTTTATTTATTTTTTTGCCTTTTAAGTAAATAGTTCATTATATTTGGTATTATAATTAAGGATACAGTGAAATATTGGAAGCTTAGAATGTTAAAATTTCAAATTGTCTAATGGGACTGCTACTATTTCCCGTAATAATGTCGACCTAGGAAAGCATGTAATAGTTCGATCAATATTATTATTATTTTTTTTTTTTGTAGAATTCAGATAAGAAGATGTCTGATCGTAAGGCGGAATTGGAGAAAAAGAAAGCCAAACTGCAGGCGATCCGAGAAGAGAAGGAGAGAAGAAGACGTGAAAAAGAGCAGAGAGATGTAATGTTTATGATTGTTTGTTAAATGATATTGCATATGGATTCCGCAATTAGAGGGGGAATACAAAATTCAAAATATTAAAATACTTGGTTGAATACAAGTAAATATATTTAAATATTTCTCTATGTCTTTACAAATCGAAAGTTTTATTTAACTATTTGTAGATATAAATGCATATTTTCAATGCATATTGAAAGATATAAATGCATTCACTTTTTTTTTTAATTTTAAATGTTCTTCTTAATTTTCACAAAGTGTAATTTTAGGGCGTGTGCTTGGTTACTTTGCTCAAGATCGTTTTTTGTTATTGGAGGTTAAAAAACCCGTCCATCGGATGGGACGTTAAGTGATGGGTTCAATGGGTCAACCTTAAGTGATGACTAGGGTCTGAGTGACCGCTCGAAATTTTTAAATTTAATTATTTTGTAGAAAAATGTACTTTGACGCGATAGGTCTTCTAGTTTGGGCTTACTCTTTGAAATAATGCAGATACTCCCACAGTCGAGTCGGGCTCATGTCCACCAGAGTGACGAAAGAACGCTCTAGTAGTAGGCGATATGACCTCGTAGTTAAAGCCCGGGCATGAGTCATAAAACCTAACCTAACCTATAATAATTGACCAATTTTTGCAGTTTTTAACAATTACAAAAAAATTAATGAACAAATCTTTTAAATAACTAAATTTCTATTCTCATCTTATAAATACCGCCCAAACACACAAAAAACCCATTCATATACATATTCATTCACATCAGAGCAATGTAGCGTTATAAAAAGTATACCGGTCTGTCAGACCGCACGTCACTACTTCGTGATTTTTCATCTAGTCATCACTTGAAGGTTAAGATCCCAACCCTAAGTACATCAATCTGAGCAGGCATAATTTAGGACTCCCACTGTAGAGCTCAACAGGGGAGGGATAACAGCATTGGATGCATAGGTCTCTCTTGGTGTGCACACCAGCCCGAGTATTGTCTAAGATCGAGAAGAAACGTTTGCAAATGATTCTGTAGAATTTACATGTGCAATTGTTGATTTCTGGGAAAATATAATGCTAATATATATGTATTGTACTTGGCAGGCTGAGGAGGCTGCACAGCGGGCCCCGAACCCGGACAAGGACCAGAAGAAAGTGGACGAGATGCTCTCCTCTCTTGGAATAGCTCCTGTCTCTGGTTTGTCATTATTATATTATATTAATATAAGATTATATAATATTTTAAATAATGTAATTAACTATAACTGTGTTACCTGTCGTTGACGAATGGATACTGTGAAATCAGATCAAATTTAATTGAAAATGAATTGAATATTACCAATAAATATAACGAAGGTAAACAATAGACAGATACGAGTTGATCAGATGAGAGCGTGCTCCCCTCCGTATAGTGGATTGGCGTGATGATAGAATTTGGTGTAAAATTCTGAAAGCATGTGCTGATAAAAGAGTGTTCAACTGGTGTTAAGGTCATTATGCAGTGTGAGATTGGAAACGTAACGAAACGTGTGACGTCGTATAATAGATTGTAGTGACTGAAGACGATATTTCGATACCGTAAGTCCAGATAGAGAGGGTTTTTAGTATGGTGTATATCAGAAGTTTGCTCTCAAGTGATATTGTCGAACGTCGTCCGTTGATAGATTTCGGTCGTAGTCGGTGCGTTTCAGTCTGATATGGTTTGTCCAAGTTAAACGTCTGTCTAAATGAAGTCCTAGATAACGGACAGTGTCGGACGCAGGAATGGGCTAGTTGTTAATTTAAACTGGTGGACAAGTATATTGTCAAGAGTGTGAATGTGGTTTGCAGAGATTTGGCTCTATTAATTGTTATTCTCCATTTGTTGTCTCAATCTGTTAGCTGGTGTAAATGTTTCTGTAAGTGTGAACTCGCTTGTGTTGGGTCTGAGTGTGTTGAGAGAATGGCTGTGTCGTCTGCGTAGCGAGTAGTGTGTTGTGGAATGTGTAGAGAGAGAAGAGTAATGGTCGGAGGCAGCTGCCTTGGAGAACTATGGCTTACATCTCCAAAAGATCCGACATAGACAAGGAACGATTCAAGTATTTAATAATATTTATATAGAAGATGAGTTTTAAGTGTGTAAAGCAGGCATGTGTGCCAAACACGACCAAAAGCTTTTTCAATGTCCAAAAATACGCCGATGTACAACTCTTTTCCTTCAAAGCTGGTGGCGATGTAATCGACCAAACAATGATATTTGTGTATCGTTGAATGTCTTCGTCAAAGTTTAATTGATGATCCGGGAGAAGGTTGTCTGTCTTGTGCAGTAATATAGGTTAGTCTGTCCTGTAGAAGTCCTCTCTAGTGGTTTAGGTATCACAGGAAGCAGGCTTATGGTCTGGGTGTTTCCCTGGCTTCAGAGTCATCCTTACTACTGATATCCTCCAGATAAGTGGGTAGAATGTCAATACTTGGTCATTAACCATCTTAAACAAAATGTACCTTTTCAGGGGAGGAGTTAAATTATTATTGAGCTAGTAACTTAGCACTAGGTCAAATATACCATTAAAAAAGTGTAGTTTTATGTATAATTTTCGTATGGTTAAAATGTCACGTTCGTAACATTCGAATGTTGTAGTTATGTTGGTAATGTGTTTGTGTTGCAGATGTGTTGTCCAGTTTGTCCAGTGTGCCGACTATAGGGACCCCGGAGGTGGGGAGCAACTCGGGCACTCCTGACTCTAGTCTCCAGCCTTCGCTACAGAACACCGGGTGAGGAAACTTAATAGATTAATTCGTTCTGGGGGACAAATTTTGCCGATGAATTGTTTTTTTTTTTTTAATTTTTCAAATTACAGGGGTTGGATAAGATGAAATTCCGTTGTAAAATTAACATCGTATTTCTGACCGATTACATAACTTCACTACAGCTGGGAATGTAAAAATGTGGTAGGTTGAACAAATTCATTGGAATTTAGTAGCCACTTGGCGTTCTAGTGTAGATGGCTACTTCGTGATGTGGAACATTGCTGATGGTTTCAACTTCTGATGTGGGAAATGATATTGATTTAGTCAACATTCATAATCTCTTCTTGAGTTCCTCAGAATGCAAAAAAACGTGTCTTTGCATAATGTTTGTTCGTCTGTCAACATGACTCGAAACTAAATGTTGGTTGTTTGATTCGTAAATGGGAAAAGCCTTATTATTTAATTTATTTTTATTTTTTCTAGAAAATGAACGCATGCACAGAAGCAATGTATGCTATAACTTTTTTAAAAAAATAGAACGGTATACTTATAATTCATTTTACTATTAATTTTTAAAAGATAAATTGAAAAAACTTGAGTTTTCAAAGCCTTATAGAGACGGGAGAGTGGGGACAGACACATGCGTTATTTCCCCACCGTTCCTCTCTTAGCTGGTCTCTAGTAGTTATTGTGACTCGTGCCCGGGCTTTATCTATGAGGTTGTATCGCCTACTACCAGAGTGAGTGCTCTTTCATCACTTTGGTGAACATGAGCCCGACTCTACTGTGAGAGTCCTAAATTTAGGCTAGGCAATAACATTTTATTCACCTAGGGTAGAGGGGCCTTTAACGAGTATCTGAGGGTATCGAACCCGCGATCTTGAGCTGAATAAGCAAGCATGCTACCGGCGCCCTCTTGATCTCTAATATAAATGTATAAAACTAATATTTGTATTTCTCTTTGTTATTATTTAGAAAGAAGCGTGGTGCTCAGCTGCAGGTTGTGAACGTCCAATCGACCAGTATCCCTCCTAAAGAGACTGTCTCCTATACCAAACAGACACAGACGACACTCGGCAACAGTGAGAGAGGCGGTAAACACTACATTGTTACTTATATACCTTAGATTAACTGATATATAGGACTTGTATAAAATCAAAGTGGTCTAAGTAACATTTTTAAAACTTTGAAGAAACTGTGCATTAAGTGCCTAACTGATTTAAAAAATCTATAATTTATCGAAACCGGAAATATTTTGTCTTCTGCTTTTATGGTGAAAGTTGCTGTTAGCAAACCATAACATTGAATAAAAATCTTAATTTCAAGGTCACTATTGATATGTTACTTGTTCATGTCACCAAAATGGAATAAGTGATTTGCCACTAGATCTCTCAGCACTGGCTAGGATTTCACTTGTACAACTTTTTTCCTGGACAGAACTATCATTTTTGTATCCAATTATGCACAATTTTCAAAAATGTCACTTGGACCATATTCTAACCCATATAGTGTCTCACGAAATTTATTGATGTTAGATCACTTCTAAAAAGTTACATTGAAATAAACGTCGGCAACTCATATTGTTTACATGTCATATAGACCAAAGATGTCCAAACTTAGGTGAGATCTGACAGCTTATATTGGGAATATTAGTTCAATAGGAAAACATATTGAACATTTTTGCTGGATTACAAAAATAATGAATTTTGTCATTAACAAGTTTAATGATCATGAAGCACATATTTCACTTTTATGGCTGATTTCCTCAGAATGTGTAGTACAATGTAAATACAGGATAAATGGAGTATAACTTTTAATAAAGAACCGATAAAACGCAACTTTTCGCGATTTAGAAAATGAATTGAACCCAAAACATTTTAAGACATAGAGTTAGTTTTATTGTGACTCATGTCCAGACTTTAACCACGAGGTCATATCGCTCAGTACCAGAGCGATTTTTCGTCACTCTGGTGGATGGACAGGAAGTCGACTTTACTTGGAAGTCCTAAATGTTACCTACCCCTGTTATTCACCTAGGGTAGGGGTCTTTAACGAGTACATGAAATCGCAGAGAGAGGCTCTGGACGATTGCATAACGTCCCTTCCATAGGACGGCGTGATTAAGTTCTCTGGGAGGTGAAAAAACCTAAGGGCCTAAGACATTGGCATTTTGATACAAGTGATTAATATTTTATTTATTTCGTGGGTCGTTGTATGCAATAATATACTAAAATATGTATCAAATCTTTGCATGGTATAAATACTCATTTGGGCTATGGATCTTTTTGTTTTTACTAACATTTATTTATCTTAAAGCTGTTATTTGTTTTCTTCGCCATTGCTATTTGTTCTCACAAATTTACGACGGGGATAGATAAGCCTTTTAAGCCGCAGAGTTGTTGGTTTGGAGTCATGCCCGGGCTTCAACTACGAGCCCGCTTTTAGCGTACTTCTGAGCCTCACTCCACTATAGGAGTCCTAAATTTTGCCTCATCCAGGTTTCATTTGGATAGGGATCTTTAAAGAGTTCCTGACATCGCATAGGCTCTTGACTTCCATTTAACGTTCTCTCCAAGGGACGGCATGCTTCAATTCTTTGTACTTCCCAGCTAAAAAAAAAACCAAAGGACCTCAGCCTCGAGTGCTACTAATTTGTTGCTTTACAAAAATGTCAGATTTTACTATCTCTGTATTTCTACAAGATTTCATTTTTGGATTTTCGGAAATTTGTTGAATTTCACTCCCGTGGATATCCCTAATGTAAGAAATAATGCAAATAAATTTTAAAAAATGTAAATATACTTTTAAATGTACACATTTAAGCTATGATTATAGTCAATTATTAACTGTAATTCGTCCTCAAAGAAAAAACAGACTAATCATGCAATAAGTAATCATTGTCAATGTTAAATTATGCTGTAAAACGTAAATTTTCATGAAAAATTATAGTATTTACTACTTTTCTTTCTCAAAATAGTAATAACAATAAAAATAAACATTTAAACAGAAAAATTATAGTATTTACTACTTTTCTTTCTCAAAATAGTAATAACAATAAAAATAAACATTTAACAGAAAAATTATAGTATTTACTACTTTTCTTTCTCAAAATAGTAATAACAATAAAAATAAACATTTAAACAGAAAAATTATAGTATTTACTACTTTTCTTTCTCAAAATAGTAATAACAATAAAAATAAACATTTAAACAGAAAAATTATAGTATTTACTACTTTTCTTTCTCAAAATAGTAATAACAATAAAAATAAACATTTAAACAGAAAAATTATAGTATTTACTACTTTTCTTTCTCAAAATAGTAATAACAATAAAAATAAACATTTAAACAGAAAAATTATAGTATTTACTACTTTTCTTTCTCAAAATAGTAATAACAATAAAAATAAACATTTAAACAGAAAAATTATAGTATTTACTACTTTTCTTTCTCAAAATAGTAATAACAATAAAAATAAACATTTAAACAGAAAAATTATAGTATTTACTACTTTTCTTTCTCAAAATAGTAATAACAATAAAAATAAACATTTAAACAGAAAAATTATAGTATTTACTACTTTTCTTTCTCAAAATAGTAATAACAATAAAAATAAACATTTAAACAGAAAAATTATAGTATTTACTACTTTTCTTTCTCAAAATAGTAATAACAATAAAAATAAACATTTAAACAGAAAAATTATAGTATTTACTACTTTTCTTTCTCAAAATAGTAATAACAATAAAAATAAACATTTAAACAGAAAAATTATAGTATTTACTACTTTTCTTTCTCAAAATAGTAATAACAATAAAAATAAACATTTAAACAGAAAAATTATAGTATTTACTACTTTTCTTTCTCAAAATAGTAATAACAATAAAAATAAACATTTAAACAGAAAAATTATAGTATTTACTACTTTTCTTTCTCAAAATAGTAATAACAATAAAAATAAACATTTAAACAGAAAAATTATAGTATTTACTACTTTTCTTTCTCAAAATAGTAATAACAATAAAAATAAACATTTAAACAGAAAAATTATAGTATTTACTACTTTTCTTTCTCAAAATAGTAATAACAATAAAAATAAACATTTAAACAGAAAAATTATAGTATTTACTACTTTTCTTTCTCAAAATAGTAATAACAATAAAAATAAACATTTAAACAGAAAAATTATAGTATTTACTACTTTTCTTTCTCAAAATAGTAATAACAATAAAAATAAACATTTAAACAGAAAAATTATAGTATTTACTACTTTTCTTTCTCAAAATAGTAATAACAATAAAAATAAACATTTAAACAGAAAAATTATAGTATTTACTACTTTTCTTTCTCAAAATAGTAATAACAATAAAAATAAACATTTAAACAGAAAAATTATAGTATTTACTACTTTTCTTTCTCAAAATAGTAATAACAATAAAAATAAACATTTAAACAGAAAAATTATAGTATTTACTACTTTTCTTTCTCAAAATAGTAATAACAATAAAAATAAACATTTAAACAGAAAAATTATAGTATTTACTACTTTTCTTTCTCAAAATAGTAATAACAATAAAAATAAACATTTAAACAGAAAAATTATAGTATTTACTACTTTTCTTTCTCAAAATAGTAATAACAATAAAAATAAACATTTAAACAGAAAAATTATAGTATTTACTACTTTTCTTTCTCAAAATAGTAATAACAATAAAAATAAACATTTAAACAGAAAAATTATAGTATTTACTACTTTTCTTTCTCAAAATAGTAATAACAATAAAAATAAACATTTAAACAGAAAAATTATAGTATTTACTACTTTTCTTTCTCAAAATAGTAATAACAATAAAAATAAACATTTAAACATTAAAATTATAGTATTTACTACTTTTCTTTCTCAAAATAGTAATAACAATAAAAATAAACATTTAAACAGAAAAATTATAGTATTTACTACTTTTCTTTCTCAAAATAGTAATAACAATAAAAATAAACATTTAAACAGAAAAATTATAGTATTTACTACTTTTCTTTCTCAAAATAGTAATAACAATAAAAATAAACATTTAAACAGAACAATTATAGTATTTACTACTTTTCTTTCTCAAAATAGTAATAACAATAAAAATAAACATTTAAACAGAACAATTATAGTATTTACTACTTTTCTTTCTCAAAATAGTAATAACAATAAAAATAAACATTTAAACAGAAAAATTATAGTATTTACTACTTTTCTTTCTCAAAATAGTAATAACAATAAAAATAAACATTTAAACAGAAAAATTATAGTATTTACTACTTTTCTTTCTCAAAATAGTAATAACAATAAAAATAAACATTTAAACAGAAAAATTATAGTATTTACTACTTTTCTTTCTCAAAATAGTAATAACAATAAAAATAAACATTTAAACAGAAAAATTATAGTATTTACTACTTTTCTTTCTCAAAATAGTAATAACAATAAAAATAAACATTTAAACAGAAAAATTATAGTATTTACTACTTTTCTTTCTCAAAATAGTAATAACAATAAAAATAAACATTTAAACAGAAAAATTATAGTATTTACTACTTTTCTTTCTCAAAATAGTAATAACAATAAAAATAAACATTTAAACAGAAAAATTATAGTATTTACTACTTTTCTTTCTCAAAATAGTAATAACAATAAAAATAAACATTTAAACAGAAAAATTATAGTATTTACTACTTTTCTTTCTCAAAATAGTAATAACAATAAAAATAAACATTTAAACAGAAAAATTATAGTATTTACTACTTTTCTTTCTCAAAATAGTAATAACAATAAAAATAAACATTTAAACAGAAAAATTATAGTATTTACTACTTTTCTTTCTCAAAATAGTAATAACAATAAAAATAAACATTTAAACAGAAAAATTATAGTATTTACTACTTTTCTTTCTCAAAATAGTAATAACAATAAAAATAAACATTTAAACAGAAAAATTATAGTATTTACTACTTTTCTTTCTCAAAATAGTAATAACAATAAAAATAAACATTTAAACAGAAAAATTATAGTATTTACTACTTTTCTTTCTCAAAATAGTAATAACAATAAAAATAAACATTTAAACAGAAAAATTATAGTATTTACTACTTTTCTTTCTCAAAATAGTAATAACAATAAAAATAAACATTTAAACAGAAAAATTATAGTATTTACTACTTTTCTTTCTCAAAATAGTAATAACAATAAAAATAAACATTTAAACAGAAAAATTATAGTATTTACTACTTTTCTTTCTCAAAATAGTAATAACAATAAAAATAAACATTTAAACAGAAAAATTATAGTATTTACTACTTTTCTTTCTCAAAATAGTAATAACAATAAAAATAAACATTTAAACAGAAAAATTATAGTATTTACTACTTTTCTTTCTCAAAATAGTAATAACAATAAAAATAAACATTTAAACAGAAAAATTATAGTATTTACTACTTTTCTTTCTCAAAATAGTAATAACAATAAAAATAAACATTTAAACAGAAAAATTATAGTATTTACTACTTTTCTTTCTCAAAATAGTAATAACAATAAAAATAAACATTTAAACAGAAAAATTATAGTATTTACTACTTTTCTTTCTCAAAATAGTAATAACAATAAAAATAAACATTTAAACAGAAAAATTATAGTATTTACTTTTTTTCTTTCTCAAAATAGTAATAACAATAAAAATAAACATTTAAACAGAAAAATTATAGTATTTACTACTTTTCTTTCTCAAAATAGTAATAACAATAAAAATAAACATTTAAACAGAAAAATTATAGTATTTACTACTTTTCTTTCTCAAAATAGTAATAACAATAAAAATAAACATTTAAACAGAAAAATTATAGTATTTACTACTTTTCTTTCTCAAAATAGTAATAACAATAAAAATAAACATTTAAACAGAAAAATTATAGTATTTACTACTTTTCTTTCTCAAAATAGTAATAACAATAAAAATAAACATTTAAACAGAAAAATTATATTTAGAATTCCTAGAAATTGAAATACGATTGCAAAATGGTATAATATTTCAAATTAATTTCTGTTAATTAATTTAATATTAAATATACAAACAAAAATTTTAATAATCAATTAATTTTATTTTTTATATATTGAGTAGTCAACTAGAGCCTCAATGCACGACGATGGTTTTCTATGGAGCCTTGAGACACCGCTTTTGTCATTTTCGCAGGATGGGAATCAGCTTCATATTTGCTTCGGTCTCATCTGTTGTACGCTAAATCATTGTATAAACTACAATATGAATATATTTATATTAAAATTTTGTTTTTCCCATTAATTTGAGTCACTCACTTAAGGATCTGATTCATCTTCTCCCCTGAAAGGCTACTGTGAGGATTGGTTTCGGCCCAGGAAAGGTGCGTTCCTTTTCATATATCAAAAAATTATATTATTATAAATTTGTATTAATGTAATTTGCGCATTTGTGAGTATAATATTGCGACTTTTAAAAGTGAAAAAATCTTGAAAAAATACTTTATTTCACCAGCTCAACAAAATGTATGTTATACATGGGGAATTAGATTAGGGAATGTCTCTAAGTAGAGATACCCTTAACTGTTTACATTAATATTATATTGAAAACATTCGGTAAAAGTCCTCAAATTAACATGTCCTGGAGAAGTCTTCATTTGAGACGTTATCTAGCGGTGGGTTGTCCGATGTATGTGGTAGCTCCTGGAACAGTGGACAGCCTCTCGTGGTATTTACGGAATTTGATGTGGATGAATTCTTCTATTTAGGGGAATTCGAGGTTGCGGTGTAATTGGGAGTTTCGATCAAACCAAGGTGAGTTCACAGCCATTCTGAGGATTTTGTGGAAAAAAATAAGTCATAACAAGCGTATAATATTTATTGCACTTCAACAATATTATCAGTGATTTAGAACCGATCATCACCTTCAATGCCTACTTCCTATATTATTATTTATTTATTTCCAAATTGACTATTTTTAGGAGTAGAACTCGACATTGGAAGATAAATGGAATAAAGGTGTGCTTGAGGGTCTTTTATATTCAAGAAAAATAATGGAGGATAAAATCGACAGTTTCTTTTTCAATGTTGAAGAAAGTTGAGAAAAGTTGAGGTTCTGTCGTGTAAATAAAAAAAACTGTTCGATACTTAACATTTTTTGCAAAGGTATTGTGAAACACTTAATAGAAAAGGAAGGAAAACCTATGTTTTTTAAAAAAATATTGTCTAATTCACAATATATATATGGGAGTACTTTCGATATTGCTACCATTTTCAGTCCTGACTTAACAAATACTATTACAGTATTTGTTAAGTCGTGGCTGAAGATGGTAGCAATACCAAAACGAAAGTACTCCCATATTATATACACATATATATTTTTCGTGAAATAGACAATATTTTTTGAAAAAACACGTTATTCTTTATTTTTTTTTTTAACTGAGTATTTGGCCAGTGTTTCGGTAACTATTTATTTCCTTCTTCAGGACCTTACCACAACATTCACCACACTTTGAGGCCTTGAAGAAATAAATAAATAGTTTTCGAAACGTTGACCAAATATTTAGTTTTTTACACGACAGAACCTTGACTTATTTTAAACAATTAAGAAAACGTTTTTCCTATCATGTACTAGGAAGTTTACCCTGCGTTGCCTGGGATTAAGACTCTTGTGTATTAGTATTACTTTTTCGCTTCTATCAATAACGTACTTTGGTTGCGTAAACAGACCTTCACATAACCAGAACAGTTATTAAGTGGTTGGGATTGGGTAAACAAGCTTCCACTTATCCGGAGCCTATAATTGCTTCTCCTTCTTTATAGTCTTTAGAAACCCCCACTCTAATTCCACCCCCTCCCCACTTCGCAATAAAATATATACGAATACATTTTCGTGCTCTGAAACTTGGATTAGGAGTGGTTCTGTTTGTGTTCTTGTATTAACACATTTTAGTTGCATTTCTTTTTCAATGCACAATTACTAAACCAGTTTGTACGAATTAATTACTTTTCAGGTTGTGACTAATTCTATGTATCTTTTTTACTTAATGTGGTTGTGGTACTTCAAAATAAAATATGAACTTAATATCTATAAATTAATCTATTGTTAAGTATATAGTATTATAATGTAACTAATCTTAATAATTATAGTTATTGAAGCATATAATACTGATTTATGTAATTTCTGCTAATGTTGTTTGTTTCTGACTCATGCCCTAACAACAAAGTTGAATCGCGTACTACCAGAGCGACTTGAGAGCGCTCTCATGTCGCTCTGGTGGACTTGAGGCAGACTCTACGATGGAAATTCAAAATTTTACCTACCCAGGTTTAGTTATCTATGGTAGGAGGAGTCTTTCACGAATATGTTGTTGTTCATCGTTTATCATCGGGTAATATCATATGGTGGCATCACTTGATTCTATTTAAGTCCCAAGGAACAAAAATTATTTTAAAAAACACTAGAGCATAAGGTTTTTAATATCTGATTAATGATGGTTCTTAAAATTTAAATCATTAATATATTATTTATAATATATAATATATTAGTTATATATTATATTATAATATATTATTATTATTATAATATATAATATATTATAATATATTATTATATATCCATCATTTATATATTATTTAAAATAATGCTGACTTAGTTAATATTTAATATTAACTAAGTCAGCATTATTTTAAATAATTATAATATATATTAGTTTCAATAAACATACCTGCGATGAAATTTTTTTTGAAAACTGTAGCTGTTCTCAAAGTGTTTTTTTTTTTGGTTTTTGGATTCAAAAATTACAATAAAAATATCTTATCACATATCGTTTTCCACATTTAACAAAATATTTTATTACATACTTCGCAATACACGATATACATTTTTTAAATTAATTTTTTGAAATATATTTTAAATAAAAAACAATAATACGCATTAAGGGTGAAATTGCACGCATTTTGCTTCGGTACATTTGCGAGAGAGTTATGAGAATCTGTAAATGATCGATTAATGTGGGAATAAATGAGAGAAAAGCGCAAAAAATAATGAAGTTACTCAATACATGTTTCTTGTTTATACATCTAGAAGCTGCGCAGGCAGTTGCAGCAAGGCGATCGCGGGAGGGTGGGTTAGCGGAGCCTCGGAGAGAACACGACCTCGTTAACTCTAGAGTTATTTTTTTCTAACTTACTAAATTTCGTAGACGTTTTATCTTTCAAATGAAAGTAGCTTTTGTTCTTTAAAATTGACTCAGTAAATAACTGTATGCCCTCCAGTATTTTGAGTTGCGCAGAAGGCCTTGCTATTTATTTTACTGTTGTAGAATAGTGTTCCTTGATGTTAATATTGTCTTTGTTCTATTCTGTTTTCTCCATTGCTCTCCCTCCTCTGTGCTGGCCATTGGGGATGTCTTACAGCTCAGGCCTTTGAATACTACGGTAAGTTCGTTATTTCTCTCGTTATTATACCTACTAAAATTAACAAATTGCTTTTTTTATTTTATTTGTTTTTATTACAAATTAAGTAAATTTCAATGTTACCTATTTCTTAACAGAAACCTCTAAAAATATAGGATGGAATTTTTCTCAATGTTGTCCTCCTTTTTTTTCTCTGATCCCGATTTGTATTATCCTTGAAGATCTCTGTAATATCCCTAAAATATTACAGAGATCTTTAAACTGAAATGGACTATGTAATGACGGAAACTAAAAATACTGAGTACTGTTAAGAACATTGAAATTTATTTATACATTCTGTGATATTATCACTACTTCATTTTTACAGTCCCGTCTCTGACCTGTACGGTTTTCCGCATGAAATTTTCATTGTGTGTCGTGTTTTAATGTAGTAGTAATATTTAATTTTTAATTGTATTTATTTTTTAGTATTATTTTATCATTTTAAGTTCATGCTTTTCTCGGTTGTTTTTATTTATTGTTTAAGATTTTTTCGATTAATTTTTTTTATGTGTTCTACTCTTGAATGATGAATGCATTTCTTTTCTTTTTGTTCTTTTATTTTTTTTTATTTTAATGATAAATATTATTAAAGCAAATTAACGCACCTCAATTTTAAATTTTATTATTTATTTATTATTCGTTTTCCCTTATTTTGAGAATTATTTTTCTTTTTCTTATAATTATTTATTTCCCTTTTTGTTGAAGAATGCACTTAGTTTTTACTTACCTTGCCAATGATATATCATTCTATTTTATAGGACAATTTTACAAGTTTTTCTCTCTATTGCCTCGTGATATGTTTGGGTTTTGAACCATGGTTGAAGAGAAGTTGACAAAAGTGAAGAGAAAGTTACGATGTTTTCTATAAGAGTAGTAATTAGCAGATCTTTTATAGGTTACCAATTTGTTGTATCTTTGGGTCGGTAGAAATTCAAACTGTAATACTAGTTACTATCGTTAGTCTAGGATTTTGTGGCAGACTTTTGAAAACTTTGATGTTCGGGACTACTAGACAAATATAGTTCCTTAAATATTCCACTTAGGAAAAATACGCCAACTTGAAAACATGATGGCGATAACTGACCATTGGCATGAATTTCCTTTTCATTTTACAGTTTTTAATGGCTGAAATTTAATGGAACTAAATTTTAACTTCTAAAATTCAACACGAATTCGGTTCTGTTCATGTTTTTCGAACAACCAATGATTTTAGAGGCTTTCACTGTGACAACTTTGGGATCTGAATTTTCCGAGTTTTACTCCAAAACCATCTTACAATTAAAAGTCACATGATCAGAATTGAAGCATACAAATATCCTGTTGTAGGAGCCGATTTGCTAATTCCAACGAGTCACGAATTGCAAATTGTAAGTCGCATCGAGCGATTCTGATTCGAAAACTACTTTTCAAACAAATATTGGGTTGCATTAAAATTTTCTTAGTAAAACATACGGAAGGCACATACTTTTGGAAATTGAGATCTTCAAACAGTCTGATTTGTTTTTTTCATTCTCTACACAAAAAAAAAAAAAAATAATTATTGATTTCTTAGTATTAATGAAAAAGTTGAAAATAAACTATTAGAAATACATTTAGAAACAAGAAACATGATATCCTATAATGATTATTTGCCAATTACATTTTTGATGTTTCAAACATTTCAAAAAAGCCTTATAACGGCATAGAGAACATATTTTCATTGCGATCAGTAAGAAAAAACAAGTTTTTCCAAATTTTTTAATATTTTCGAAAGAGTGCGCGAAATGAATGTATCAGGTTTTTTTTCCCACCTTCTTCTATATAAACACTGCGATCAAAATTTTTTGAAAACGGGATACAAAGCTTTTCTTGCCAATCACTTTCTTCAATCGTGGTTTGAAGCACATTTCATATTTCCGAGGACATTTTTCATTACATACTTTAGTGAAGATTTTTTTCAGTGACTTCTTTGCATCATTTTGTTTTTAGTATTTTTATTATTTTCATTCTATTTTTACATTTTTCTTGTTTTGTATTATTTGTATCTATTTTGAGATGGGACTTATCTGTATCTTTGCTACATTTTCCTTACGGCTGCTTTGATGTTTTTTTTAAAAATTATTATTACATATAATATTTTAGATTATATAATTTAATAAAAATATTTAAAGAAAACAAGTAAAATTTACCAAGGAGTTTTAGTTGTATTTATGTTAATATAAACGGTTAATCTTTATTGGTTTCTCTATTTTTGTTTTAGTTTTGGTTCATTCACTCATAGTGTTACAATCTTAGTTTCGATTTTTTACTACCGTATAACTTATTGTTAGTTTAAGAAAGTATTGTTATCGTGCGAAAAATTCGAAGTATAGTTTTCACCGGAATTTCACTTTTTGAGATCTTTTATTAGGTACATTTTATTAAATATCTTTTATACTATTGATTTATTCGAAAATCTTCAAATTACAGTTCTAGAGAACACTGAAAGGCACATTTTATATTATTAAGTCCATTTTATCTAAAATATTTTATAAACAGTTGAAGGGTGCAGGGGAAAAACCCCGTCATCGGATTTTTAGTCGAAAATGAGCTAAGCGCCGTTGGATTTTAAGGTGTAGATTCAAAATATGCCGTCCTTATCAGTGATAAAGCCCATAATTGCACTCCAAAGTAAGGCTGAATATTTGCTGCAGTGTTACGTGATTTTTTAAGTAAGTTATTTGATTAATGGACAGTGATTACTCGTATTCAAGCAAACTTGATGAAGAAAAGAAGAATTCAACAACCAAGAAGCGTAAAAAAAAGAGATAGGATGAAAGATGTTACGAAGGATTAGTCAGATACATTAGAATAGCTCGGATGAATAAATGAGATAAATTAGAATAGCTCGAAAGAATAAATGAGATACATTAGAATAGCTTGAAAGAACAAATGAGATACATTAGAATAGCTCGAAAGAATGAATGAGATACATTAGTATAGCTCGGAAGAATAAATGAGATATTTTAAAATAGGTAGCTCGGAAGAATAAATGAGATACATTAGAATAACTATTGTTGCTACACGGAAATCACCCACTGACAAGCGAGACGAACACTTGAATAGATCCCACAAGCTAACGGAAGAAACTGGCAAATAGAGGGATCTCCTTCATCTCAACCATTTTTTGGGAAAACCAGAGACGAAGGTGTTCTAGAAAGGTTGAACTCTGACCTTCCTGACGATAACTACACGCTATTGTATAAATACATACTTTTGCGTTATTTTACAATTAATTTAACGCATAAATTGCGTTTTTCTCAAAATCAATTTTCATGCCATGACGGGGTTTTTTCCCCTGTACCCTTCAGTTTTTATTGAAACATGGTTGATAATAATGAAATTTCCAATCATCACAACTAGTGGGTAAGAAGTTTCCTTCCCATCAAAATACGCCGTATTCAATACTCGCTTCGGAGTTTTTTTCATTATTTTTTCTTTCATCATGGAAATAAATGAGTCATAAAATTCACGATTATTGCACATGGCGCCCGAATTTCTCATTTAAGAGTACGTGATACATAATTTCGGAGGCTCGCTAGTTATTGAAGTTGAGAGAATTCCCAGTCATCTAACTTAAATTGTAGGTAGGTGTCTTCAGTTACAATATTACTCACCCTATTTTACTGCTTACTTGTGGCTAAATTAGATGAATTACTCAAAAGAGTAGTTTTCACTTGTTACGTACATTGAGTTGATTATATAATTTTGAATGCATCAACAATATGATAATATTTGTCCTTGAATTTTAAAGTCGATATTACTATAGTCAAGACTTTCATGAGAACGACTGTGTCCATCCTCTCAAAAATCTATTGCTGCTAAATAACAGAAAAATTTGAATATATTCGGTCTGGCCAGGGATTTTTTTTTTGTATAACACTCAACTTTGAATCTGTGTATTCCTTGCGAAAATAATTTTGCTTGTCAATTAACCGCTGAACTCGTTTTAATCAAGTATGAAATAAAAGTATAGAGAACTAAGCATTTTTTATTTGTGTTCGAAATAAAGTTAGATTCAGTTAAAAGGTTTATTGACAATAATTTTTTTTTTTCATATTTAAATTGAACAATCATTAACTAATTATCTACCATATGTTAATGTTATTTGTTCATGTTGCACTAAGTACATGTACAACTAAATACATGTTGCACTAAGTACATGTGCGACTAAAACTGGTGCATTTTTGCATGTCAGCCATTATACTTCTTATTGCATACATATCATTTTGCCTTTGGGAACTACGAACGTTTTTCTATGAATATTAGGGTGTCCGTTATTTTGTAAAAGTTAAACTTTCTTTGCTCTCACCCCAGAAACTGGTTCAGAATATCGAAAAAATATTGTCTGAATTTTTTCAGATTTTTTTCCAGATTTTTTTCCATTGTAATAAACTCGATTTTAACACGGGATTTAAACGGGGTTTTCGAACTTTTAACGATTTTTAAATATATTTTCAAGTCTTTTAGACCTAAAAATCTGAAAAATCACATATTTTTGGGGAGCTGAATTCGAATTCACGGTCAGAATTTAATTTGTGACTATTGCAACTGTCAAAAAACTGTCATTTATTACCAAAAAATGTCAATTTATCAATTTTCAGTAAAAATACCAGTTGTCATAACAATGATGGAAATTTAGACGTCGGATTCTTTCTCGGCGACCGTCAAAACCCCCATTAAACCCCCTTTTTCTATGCGAAAACAAAAAAATAATCAACAACAAAAGACTAATGACAGTTTTTGACAGCTGCTACTGTCAAAAAGTAAATTTTGACTAAACATTTGCAATCAGCGAACTGAAAAACATATAAAATCGTACCAATCAATGGTATTTTTACTGAAAATTGATAAATTGACATTTTTTGGTAATAAATGACAGTTTTTTGACAGTTGCAACAGTCACAAATTAAATTCTGACCATGAATTCGAATTCAGCTCCCCAAAAATATGTGATTTTTCAGATTTTTGGTTCTAAACTGCGACTTGAAAATATATTCAAAAATCGTTAAAAGTTCGAAACCCCCGCTTAAATCCCGTGTTAAAATCGAGCGCCTTACCGGCACGGTTTATTACAATGGAAAAAATTTGAAAAAATTCAGGCAATATTTTTTCGATATTCTGAACCAGTTTCTGGGGTGAGAGCAAAGAAATGTTAACTTTTACAAAATAACGGACACCCTAATGCATATCCTGTACCTCATTTAGGGGAAATAAATATATTTTTTTAACTTGGATTTTATTCATTCTAACAGGGAAATGTTTTTTTTTGCGTTTTTTTTTCTTTTTATTAACTTTTGCTTTTCAAAATTATTCAATTTAATTTAAAGACTAATTATACACCAGAAAACTGTAAGTACGTCATTTTAAAAATTTAACTGAATGGTGTTGAGAATTACTTATTTAATAAGACTTTTTTTTTGTAACCATTATTTATTTTATTTGTAAATATTTAGGCATACAAATGGTTTAATAATTAGGTGCAAAGTTCCAGTGGAAAATCTTTAGTATATAATATCACTGGAGGGACAGGCAGACAGATTTTATAGACGTTAATAGCGTTGTGTTTGGGGTTATTTGAACTACTGAAACCTAAATAATATCGTTAGCTAGGCTTGGCCTGTTAGGTAGGTTGGAGATAGCCAGCCGCGCCTTTTAATCCAGGTCAGACAGTAATAAAGAAATTATGTAAACATGAACTGTAGTGAAAAGAATGTTTGATTTAATATTTCTCACTTGTTTATCGTATCCTTTTTTTCTTTATTAGATAAATAATTTTCTTATATATATATATAAATTTTTTGTATGTTCAGAGTATAGTTTATTTTTCTTGAAAAAAAAAAGAAGAAAAAACAAAAGAAAGAAATCACAAAAGTAAGCGTTTCCCTGTTGATTGTGACATCGGTGTTTAATAAACCTTATATTTATTTATTTTAATAATAATTCTTAATCTAATTAATATTTATATTTAATAATAATAATATTAATAATGATAATACTATGGTGATATGATTGTTGTAAATGGTGTTGATGTGTTTGTTGTTTTTCTACAACAGTTTTGGTGATTGTTTTTCTTTTTTTTGTTTTTTTCTCTTTCAAGACGAGTACAATCTAAATCCTGGGTTAGAATGGGAAGACGAGTTTACAGGTAAGGGAGCTTTTTCGAGGTTGCGTTAATTTGTTTTCTTTTCTTTCTTTTTTTTCTTTTATTATTATTATTATTGTTTCTAATTTTAACTAATTAATTAATATTTTAAATCTATCTTTCAAATAGTAAAGAGGTATACCTTGGTTGAGTTATGTACAGCTGTACAAGTTCAGGTTGGAATGGACTGCAGATGAGAGGCCAACCTGCCTCTTGTCGCTGACAACACATAGCCCAAGTCTTGTACAATAACTTCCTTCATCGGCCCTTCTTATGACTATATTAATTTTGATAATGGTGTCATTTTAATCGGTACAATTCCCGAAAATATTAACACTTTTTACTAGAGTTAGAAAATTGACAGGGAGGACCACAGGGGGGTGTATATTCTCTTGTGATAAGGTATCACATCACACCGATATGACGTGTGTTTGTCATAGCTTGTAGAGCCAATCAGATGACAGATAATATAAATAAATGTGTGCAGATTGGCTGTTCCTTGTCTGTGTGACATGTCATTGTGATGCGTCACTAAGACTCCGGCCGCCTTAGCTTGTACAGCCATACAAGGATTACATTGAAGTTGAACTTTTCAATTTTAATATTCTCAATAACTATTTATTATATTACTTTCCTCCTAATTAAGTCTATAGTCCCCAAAATAATTACAATTAATGTCTCTTTTCTTAAAGGGATAAATTGCATTTTTGTGTTTATAATGTTTATTTATCCTATTTTCTATGTATATAAAGTATTCATTAATACATAATCTGAAATGAATCTTTATTATCTCTTTTTATCATTATTATTTTTTATTTATTTAATTTAACCTATTTACTTATTGTTATTAAATTTTATAACATAATATTATTAGTTTATAATAACATAATGATTAGTCCGGCAGAATACTCAGGCGTTGTTAATTGTTATTGTCTCACAAGTGGCTTAACATTTCTAAAAGGTTTATAGAGAAAAAAAACACTGATTTAAGTGTTAGTTTTTGAGGAAAGATTTTCATGAGTAATTTTTTTACCCTCCAACTTTGAATCTAAAGAAAGTTGTGTTTACAAAATGTTTGAGTATTTTGTGCCTGGCTATGTGTTATGTTGGGTGGATGGTGGGTTGGAGTGTTTGGGGCTTGGCTTATTTACCGTCCAGTTTTGACATATGACGATCCGCAAGCGGAGGATGACTCACTGCCCTCACTGCTGGAGGGAGGTGGCGGATTTGGAAGTAAACTGCCCCCGGGGATACTTCCCCATGGACTGCCCAAAGTGAAAGAGATGGAGCCGGCTGTCACCACTGTGGAGCCCGACATGAAGAAGGAAGTCAAGACAAGTGAGTTGTTCAATTTAAGTTACTTTATGGAATATTTAAGCCTGGGTTCCGCATTTCGCGTCCCATAGATCTATAAGGGATCAGAAAAATTGAGTTATTACAAAAAAATTGGATTTAAACATAGAAAATCAAAAAAGTGGGGTATAGGCTATGGCCGAGTCAAGAGGAACTGGTTAGATATAAATTGAAAGTTGCGATATCTTATCAATTGTGCATTCCTTAGTGCATTAACATTTTATTTTGATATGCGCTCCGCACTTGAAAACCTAATGGCTTATGCGACGCGCATTTGAATAACTAGGGCATTATGTATGCGGCCAGAAAATCTCAGCAAATGCGTTGATATGTATGTTTTCATAGAGAACTTGAAAACATACCATCTAAAATCTTTCCTCGATCTACCTCTGCTTCTTGTAGGCATATTCTGGCCCAAATAAAGTTATAGCTCTTTCATCATTGCTTCATAATTTTAAAATACGACAAAATTTCTCACTTTTAACAAATGTCGGTAGAGCAATATGTCATTGTGCAAATGATATATGTTCCAGCCATAGGCTTTACAAAGCATAATTTTTTGTAACGAAAATAAGGCTATGCTGATCATCAGAATGCATTTTAGCTTGCTGACTGCTATACAAACAAGTGTGCCTGACATCCCACGAGATTATGTCGCCCGGTAGATATTCCATCCGTTGACCGATGCTGATTACCGGTAAATGGGAACTGGTATTTTTTGTACATAACACATCAGTTAGGGTCTGCTTTTGTTTGTGTAGTCCGTGAGCTGAGTGAGGACGAGAAGATGATGATCGTGCTATCAGAAGACTTCCAACGGTTCATCGACCGGTCAGGGCGGATCATGGAGCGAGCTCTATCGGAGACTGTGGACATCTGTACTGACTACACGGGGGTGGCCAACGCTGACGAGATGGGGTCAGTAGTACTCAACTTAGCAAGGAGATAAGGGTATCAAGTTGATATCTGTGTAACCCGTAAACCCTGTAATCCATATAAAACTAAAGTTTAATTTTTTACTTTCCCAACTATACGAAGTAGGGGGGGGGGGGGGGGGGGGGGGGGGGGGGGGTTATGTAATCGGTCAGAAATTCGATGCTGAGTTTTCATGGAATTTCATGTTTTCTGTCTCGTTGAATCCAAAAATTGTTTGTATCTGTGAACTGAGTGTATTTGGGAGTTAACGGAGCACCGATATCCGGAGCATCTTCTGGAAAGTCTGGAGATGAAAATATTGAAAACTTACATTTCCTTTTTTCTCAAAACTGTTACTTACGTGATCTCAAGAGTGCAATTGTGTGTACTGTATTGAATATGTCACATTAACTGTATTAGATTTGCGAATAGAGGGCGCCGGTAGCTCAGTGGTACTGCATGTCCGGCCAAAAGCCAGCCGAGGCCCTTGGTTTTTTTTATCTGGGAGGTATAATGAACTTGAGCACACCGTGCTTCGAATGGGACGTTAAGCGATGGTCCCGAACCTGTACGATGTTCGGTACTCGTTATAGACCCCTGCCCTAGGTGAATAAAAATTTAGTGTAGGCAAAATTTAGGACTCCCATAGTAGAGTCGGGCTCATTTCCACCAGAGTGACGAAAGAGCGCTCTGGTAGTAGGCGATATGACCTCGTAGTTAAAGCCCGGGCATGAGTCATAATAACTAACTAATGCCGTAATTTCTTTAATTTTTATTTTCTCTCTATTAATATTTTTGTATCTTTAATGATCAGGTTTACCATTTATTAGTTTCCCTAGAATTTTTACAATAACGATAAAATTCGCCATTGGGTTTTACTTTCCCAGTTATACAAAGTATAGGGGAAGTTATGTAATCTGCCAGCGAAATTCTATGTTGAGTTTTCATCTGAATATCAAAAACATAAATTAAATGTTTAACTAAATTAGATGGGCTTTAAAGAAAAATAATTTATAAAGACGCTAATTTTAAATTCAACTTCCAAATATATATATTTTTTTTCTGTTATCCAGAAAACTAGTGAATTTTACATTGGTTAGTTTAGCAGGGTGGTAAAGATATTTCAAGCGTGTAATATATATGTGCAAAAAGCTACTATGATATGAGAAGGATATCAATATAATTGGCCAACTTGCTCTGTCCTGTTGTAGGGACGAGCGACTCTCCGGGAAGCTGGCCGTATCCCGCTGGTTCTCGGACGAGCGATGGTCCAAGAGTCGCTGTGTCATGTCCCTCGACTGGTCTCCTCAGTATCCTGAACTTCTGGTCGCCTCCTATCATACCTCTCTTGAGTCTGCCCATGATCCGGACGGTGTCTGCCTAGTCTGGAATACCAAGTTCAAGAAGACCACTCCAGAGTATGTTTTCCATTGTCAGTCCATTGTGTTGGCTGCCACCTTTGCTAAGTAAGTGGATCATTGCTTCTAATTATATTCTAGGAATAAGAGAGTACAATAAATACGTTAGGTATCTCTGGATGCAACTTACCTTATTTAGAATATTTATAGTAATTGCTTTAAATTCTCGAATTCGTCATTTTCGGTCAGAAACAGGCTGTATAGGTAATATATTATTACAGCATCACTTCTCCAATTTATTCTTTGCCCTAAAAAAATAGCGATTATAAACATTTCGGGAAGCACTCTCATCATCAGTATCTACAATTCATCCGTTCTTTATGCTGACTATTCCTTCAATCAATCAGAAACCTTCATTCTATAGAATATATTTTGAGGAATTGTAGATACTGATGATGAGAGTGTTTGTAATTCTATTTTTTCAGAATACTGAAGATACGAGTGCTTCCTGAAATGTTTGTAATTGCTATTTTTTGACAAGACAAAGAATAAATTGGAGAAGTGATGCTGTAATAATATATTATATGAATGGGTGTCTGGAAGAAGGGCCTATGTCAGGTTTTTCAAATTTTACAGGAGCGCGATTTTGAACTGAAACAATTACAATATAATAAAAACCAGCTGAAAATGAGATAGGCCCTTTTTCCATTGGAAAAAGACTGAAAACAGAAAGACTTTTTTTACAATTTTATTCCGAAATAAGGTCGGAACATAAAAAAAATTATTGATTAATACAAAATACGAAGGTAACCATGTATAGAATTTTATTTATTTATTATTTTAAATAATTTTCTTTATCACACTAATAAAATAACATAGGCCCTTCTCCATTCGCGCTTCATTAATCAAGGTTCATGGCATCTAGTAGTAGAGTATTGAACTTAAAACTATGCATGTGCTTGCTCCACATCACATAAGTCCTTCTTCAATGAAAAAACTTTTTTTTTTTTTTGAAAAAATCACGACATATGCCCTTTTTTCAGACACCCATTCATATATGAATAAAGAATTCCTTATGCCACCGAAAAGTGAGACTATTTTCGAAAGAAGCGTTCATAATATTTTTCTCTTTATAAAATAACAAGATTTCTATTTTAAGTTAATTCCTGAAATCTTCTCATTGATGTCTAAAAATAAACAATGTGTGACCTCTACCCTAATATCCTACCAGGAACACATCTAGTGACGCAACTATTGAACATGGAATCCCAGATAATTATAGAAAAATATCTTATATAATTAGAATTAATTAAATAAAGACAAAATAAATTTCATTCTTAGTTAGTTATTATGACTCATACCCGGGCTTTAACAACGAGGTCATATCACCTACTACCAGAGCGCTCTTTCGTCACTCTGGTGGACATGAGCTCGACTCCACTATGGGAGTCCTAAATGTTGCCTACCCTAAATTTTTATTCACCTAGGGCAGGGGTCTTTAACGAGTACCTGACATCGTACAGGCTCGGGACCATCGCTTAACGTCCCATCCGAGGGACGGTGTGCTTAATTTTATTTTACCTCCCAGATAAAATAAACGAAAGAGCCTCGGCCGGCCGGGTTTGGAACCCATGATCTTGTGCTCAGAAGGCAAGCACGCAGACCACTGAGCTACCGGCGCCCCTAAAAATTTCATTCTTGATCCAGCTAATGATTTTTGTTCAAATAAAACTACCGGTTTAGGCTTCACACCATCGTCAGGTCTAGTTATGAACTAAGTTCATAGACTTAGACTTAGTTCATAACTAGACCTGACAATGGTGTGAAGCCGAAATCGGTAGTTTTATTTTTATAAATATCTTAAGTGGAATAGACAATATTTCAAAAAATTAATTAATTTATTACAAATTCCACAATATGTCCGCGTTCCTCAACTTAGAAGTTACAAATAAAATACATCAGTAAGCACAATATTCTTCAAGTTGCGATGTTCATAAGAATAAGTCAGAATAGTTTATTGTGAGATATCCCATTCCATGACGATTGTTATTACAAAAATCTCAATTCTAGCTATTCCAATGTTGTGTTGAAAAGTTTTCAGAATTGATGAAGTACGAAAGGACTATCTTATACAAATAATATTAGGTTCATAATATAAATATTAGAAGCCGGTAGCTCAGTGGTATGCGTGCTTGACTTCTGAGCTCAAGATCGTGGGTTGGAAACCCGGCTGAGGTCCTTAGTTTATTTTATCTGGGAGGTAAAATAAACATAAGCACGCCGTTCTTCGGATGGGACGTTAAGCGATAGTCCCGAGCCTGTACGATGTCAGATACAAGTTAAAGATTGCCTGGGTGAATGAAAATTTAGGGTAGAGAAAATTTAGGACTCCCACAGTAGAGTCGGGCACGTGTCCACCAGAGTGACGAAAGAGCGCTCTGGTAGTAGGTGATTATGACCACGTTATTGGTATGCACATTACAAGATATATGTTGCAAATACAGGCTATGCTTTTTTGATAGATATGTTATGGATTTTTTTTTTCCATTTTACAAAAAAAAAAGTCAACTTTTAAACGAAAACCTATTTTATTACGAATTGCCTTAAGGGTGATTTTCTGACAACTTTCTTTCGGGTGTGTTTTCTTTCCATTTTCTGTGACAAGTCTGTTGCCAGCTTAGATCTACCTTAATGCAGTATCCCTAAAATTCCCAATGCCGCTCACATTCCACGTTTAATCACCATCATTATCAAAAATCAGACACTCAATCGATGGGAAGTGTTATGCTCTACAATTAAAGTTCTCTCACATTTTGTCACGTCTCACATATATGTAGTCGTTACAGAGCAAATGGCAAAAAAACAATCCTGAGGCATCCCGGGTTGAGAATAACTTTAACCCTCGACTCCCAGACTTAAAGCCTTTAATACATATAAAAACTATAGTTCATACTTTTTTTAAAAATATTTTTCTGTTTACTGTAATATTACTCATGTTTTATGAATATTTAATTATTTCTTTTTTGATTTTAAAAAGTCAACATGACATTTATAATGACGGCGGCCATTTGCTAATTTAGAATGCAAAATCGTTGGGCTCTACCTGATTTATTTATATTGTAAACACACATCCCTCGAAAGTTTCATATATACAGTTGTATACCAACTTATTTACTAATATCTAATATGTGTATAAATAAGATGGGTCGATGCACCAAATAAAAACCTTATTAAAAAAAAAAAATAACAAATCTAAATATAAGACTTCGTATTACTGGTAACTTGCCAAGACATTGACCCTTCACACGAGGCGTTTCACATATCCGTGTATTCTCGATTAAAAATACACATGGCTAACAAGGGGCCGTCCATAAATTAAGTGACTCTTCGAGGGGGAAGGGGGGTCAAACTCTGTGACTGTTGTTATTTCTGTTGTCATTTAGATTAAACTGTTGAGAAAAAAAGTAGTTTCTACAATTATTATAGAAATAGACGTATATTTATTATAGAATTTGAAGTACATATAATTATTATTGAAGTAGAAGAGAGTGATGAAACAATGTGACAGGTGGTGGGGGGGGGGGGGGAATGTTCGAAAATTGCCTTACATACTTTATGTATGGCCCTCGAATCTATTTGCGGGAGTAATGAAGATATCGTCACGAAATTTTATATGTAAATCCAATCCAAAACCCCATAAGGACAATACCGACCAGTTTTCAGACGAATCGGCTTAAAGGATGAGTGGTCAGAGAAGGGGGCTCAACTCAATAACTGTCGTTGTAACGAATGTATCAATATCAATTTTAATATTATGATACAGAAGTCACTGAATAAGACATCTATTGTTTTCAATCAAATCAGTAAATTGATTTCAAAGGGAGCTGGACGGGTATATATCCGGTGCTGGAAATTGTAGTTGGAATTAGAAGTGGTTGGCTGCCAATAGAATGCCGAATGAGCACCATAGAGGTCAGGTAGCTTCCTTCCTGTCTAACTTAACATAGTTTATATTTCCTTATGTGTATCTATTTGTTCTTTAGATTTCATCCAAATTTGATCCTGGGTGGTACTTATTCTGGCCAAGTGATGCTTTGGGACAACAGAGTTCAAAAAAGAACTCCAATCCAACGAACTCCACTCTCTGCGAATGCTCATACGGTACGTAGCTCTCAAATCTTGTTTAGGACTTACTCTGAATATGTTCTCAGTTTTTCGGCATTTTCCGGACTTGAGTCCGGTACAGTAGAAGCCTCTGAAAGAGATTTTAAATAAATGATGCTATACAGTGAGTAACAAACTGAAGTGAGGATTAATTCACGTTAAACCAAAAATTTATAGTTATTTTTACATCAAGTACTCTTCGTTGATCATTTAACTGTGTGAAGTGTCTTTTAGACATGTTCTTTACAACAAAAGAAACTGTTGAATGACGACCTCGACAAAGTTTGTTTCTCCAAAATCAGTCAAGTATAACCGAAATTATAGCGAATAAAAGTAAAACTTTATTTGGGTCTAGATGGGTCTAGATCTCTTAGCTCAATGCATAAACACGAGTCTGCCATTCTCAAGACAAACAGAACCCAGACTCTGTCTGCCATTCTCAAGATACACAGAACCTCTCTCTCAACATGCTAAAGTGTTGTGATCGGGCACCGCAGCTAGTAGCCGATATTTTAAAATATGTAAATGAAACTTAGTGGCTACTTTAAATTGTATTGATGTAAGTCAAAGAGTGTCCGCACTGTGCAGTCAATCCGCATTCAGTTTGCATTGACCCTCTCTCTCTAAAATAGTAAAATTTCGCTGCCAGAAGATTTGAAATCGTATGAAAGATAGTGACATTCCCGGGAATTTATTATTTTTGAACTGCCTTTGTTAAGACCTTTCAAAGAATATGTCAAGATATGTTGTGTGCGTGTAAACGTGGCATCGCTTTTTCGTTTCATCGATATTTTGTTCTTTCGGATATACTCGTAATGCTATCTAGAAAGATATGTTATGCATCTTTAGTAATAAATCTACAGTATATATGAAAATATCAATTAATACTTTAAAATTTTTTTTATGTTTAGCATCCAGTGTACTGTATGCAAGTGGTGGGTACGCAGAACGCCCACAACCTCATCAGCATATCCACAGACGGCCGACTCTGCTCCTGGTCTCTGGACATGCTCTCCCAACCTCAGGAGACACTGGAGCTGCAACACCGTCAGAGCAAGGCTATAGCTGTCACCTCTCTCGACTTCCCTCATAATGATGTCAACAATTTTGTCTTCGGCTCTGAGGAAGGCACTGTCTACTCAGGTAGGTGAATCTTCACGTTGTAGCGTGTACCCGTTTCCAAGGAAGGTTTCTTCAAAAGAGACGTCTTGAGGATGTGCGGAGTTTTGTATGAATGGTCACTATATCTAGGCCAAAATTGGAGAACAATGGACTCGGGAGGGGGGGAGTAGATACAAGACGACACCCTCCCGCACCGAGGTTTAAACTTAAATTTAGATACGTAATTAATGGAAGCTTGTTAGTATTTTTAACGTTAAAATAAAACTTTTTTGTTTTATTGGCCTTATGTACGATGCATATTGTATGTATGACGGTGTTATTTAGTTAGCAACATCCATGGCCGCGGGAGGGAGTTCTATCTACGAAATAAGACTTTCCCAGACGAGATTCGAACCCGCAACCATGGAAAGACCCTACGACCAAAGCTCTACGCTCTAGCCCGCATGGCTACTCGCTTCGGTGGTGCATATTCTAAAATTGGAATGATACAACAAAGCATTTAGTTGCAGTATAACGTTTGTCCGTTGAGGGCTCTACCTACACAGCTAGACGACAGTTAGAGGACCAGGCGTCATTCATCTATCATCCCGTCCTATAAAATATTCTAACCTCTTCTTACATTGAATGAGGTTTCTACAATGAAGTTGATCGGAGGGTATCCGAATGAATTATTAAGAGGTTTAAGAATAATCTCGTC
The DNA here is from genome assembly GCA_963662175.1 of Aradus depressus. NCBI lineage: Eukaryota > Metazoa > Arthropoda > Insecta > Hemiptera > Aradidae > Aradus > Aradus depressus. The sequence continues at coordinate 10,162,479 of OY759214.1, read as the reverse complement.
GTTTAATTGTCACTTGCCAGCTTAGTAATAGGCAGACTAAATATAGTCCGGTTGTCGTAAAGTAATAGCCTATAGACAATGACCCCCTACCCTAGGTGAATAACAATTTTTAGGACTCCCACAATAGAGTTGGACTATGTCCACCAGAGCGACGAAAGAGTGCTCTAGTAGTAGGCGATATGACCTTGAAGTTAAACCTCGCGTATGAGTCACAATAACTAACTACAGTCGGTTGTAAGGTTACGTTATATGATCAATTGTATTAATAATAACAACTTTATTGACTTAAATTATAAAATCTTTGCAAGGTTACAAACATAAAAATTAATAACAAATAAAATAATAATAACCCAGTTTGGCAGATCTCCTCCTGATGTCTTCTTTAGCTGACTCTCCACCCGCACTTTCTCTATGTTCACCCTCAACTTGAGCTAACATGTACAATGTTGTTGTCCAGCTTGCCGGCACGGCACCAAGGCTGGAGTGACGGACACTTACTTCGGTCATCAGGCCTTCATTACAGACATAGACACCCATAAAGTTCAGGGGCCTGTCGACTACTCTCATCTCTTTCTCACCTCTTCCTTCGACTGGTCCGTCAAACTGTGGAACATGAAGGTAAGAAATTAACTACTATTTAGAAGGGATAAGAGTACTGGATGCTTAGGTCCCTAGGTGTAAAACACCAGCCCGCCACATATATATAACTACTATTTCTATGAGGTCTGTAACAAAGATTGAGGCTTCTTTCCAAATAACGCTTTATCGCTCACTTAGAGAAAAATATTACATTGCACTTCGGCATACTGGAGCTTTCGCTGTCACAGAACAATATAAATACGCCATCTTGGCAAACCTAAATGTTACTGTCGAACTCAGTACTGACGATGGCGTGGCCAAAACCAGTACACTATTTGTATATTTCTTTGGAATTAGATAGTACACCGGAGAGTTAAATAAATTCGTTATTTTTTTTGGTTTTCAAGTATAATATTTCGTAGAAAAGGTTTCACTTCAGGCAAACTTATTGGCTTGCACAAGTCTCATTTGAGGCAAACTATTGGCTTGCAAAAGTCTCAAATTTTCGTTTAGATGTCATTAACTGTATAAACTTAACGTGGAGTTGACTAATTATTGCTAGTGAGAGGTGATTAATCACATGTTACGATATAAAAATGTAGTCTAACCTTTCTCAGGATTTATTATTATATGTTAGCCGGCTTTTCCGGTTGCCTTCATCATCAGGCTTTTTGTTAAAGCATTATTTAAAAGTAAATGAACAAATAAAATAGAACTGTCCAATAATTAAAATATTATAAAAAGCTACTGAAAAATTAACAAATCTCAAGGAGTTGTGGCTCAGATGGTGTCTGTCCCCATCCATGAAATTATAAATTGTTAAATTTTTAGAAGTTTCTTATATTTTTTGTTTATTGGACAATTTTATTTTATTTATTCATTTACTTTTTAAATTATTTGTTTAAAAATGTTTCATGAGATAGTCTGAGGATGAGGACACCTCGAAAGTCGGCTAGCACATTATAATAAAATCTGTGAGATGTTAGACTATATTTTTATTTTGGTACTTGTGTATAAACTTACTTTCACCAATCAGTTTTCCCGAATTGCAAGAACGTGGCTGTTGCAGGAAAGCCGGCCGGTGTACAGCTGGGAGGAGAGCTGTGACTATGTGTACGGGGTGAGTTGGTCGCCAGTCCATCCCGCCGTGTTCGCCTCGGTCGATGGGGACGGCCGCCTCGCCCTCTGGAACCTTAACTCTGACGCCGAGGTGCCCTCCGCCACTACTGTCGTCGAGGGGGCCCCAGCTCTCAACAGGGTCTCCTTCACCCCCTCAGGCTCCCACGTCACCGTCGGAGATGACTCCGGCAAGATATATCTGTACGATGTTGGAGAGGTGAGTACCATTCTAATTTTGACATACAATTGTTATTTATAGCTATCTAAATAAAAGAAAATACAATAATAATTATTGTTTTTATTAGAGAAAGATGAAAAATGGGCTCATCAGTGCATGACACCAAAAAATGGCGATGGCATTGTATTCTTTTTGATAACTATATTTTATTTTTTATTGACAATCAATACCAGGAGTATACCTTCAGGGCTACGAGACTAATCCTAGTCTAGTGTTGAAAGAGAAAAAGTAAAAAATAAAAATCCTTAGTTCACGCGCAGAAGCCACTTAAAAACTCTGAAATCATGGAAGATCATAAACTAAGTATGACTATAAACTGTTGTGGGTTTGTCTTTTTTTAAATTTATTTACAAACAGATATTAAAACCGTATAAAAAGTGTATAAAACAAACAAATGAGCTGAGAAAATGGCAATGTCAAGAGGCACATCTTAGGCACTAAGTTGTAGTCATGCATGACTAATCATCCATCCGCAGAACTAAGGTTTACTAAGGGTTTTCACCTTAAAGATAAAAAACCTAAGGTTCTCGGCCGGGTTTCGAACTTTCGTTTTGTAATGACGCTGAATTTAAATCAACGATCCAATATGATGTAAATGGGTGTAAACCCGCGATCTTGAGTCCAGTAGGCAAGCGTGCTAACAACATTTAATTTGTCAATATTTTGATTAGAAAGTTTTTTTTTTTACGTACCAAGCAAAATAAAAAAGTAGTTTCTTGGAATATTTTTATTTGAGAAAAAAATATTCTATAGTTGAAATTTCAAACCTTCTTAAACTTAAAATATATTCGATATTTTTGTATTCCCCTATCAGTAGTACAATGTTTGATGATGTTGAAATAGTTGTTTTTGGGATGTAATGAATGACAAGGTGTTATGTTTTGCTTTACCAGAGGTTCTCTCAGCCCCGACATGACGAGTGGAACCGCCTCCTGGCCACACTCCAAGAGATGAAGAACAACCAGGCTGACGAGGACATGAGCAGCCCAGCCTCTGGACCTAGCAGTCTCTCCTCCTTTGTCTCCAGATAAGGTATCTTCAAGTTTATTGGCTGCTACACAAAAAACAGTTTTACATGTTCTTTTCGAAATTCGATGCTGAGTTTTCAACGGAATTTCATTTTTCCGACCTCCATATTCCAAATATGAAAAGAAATCGCCTGTGTGTATGCGAACACGATAACTCCTGATAGAATGAATATATATATATCGACATGAAATTTTATATGTGTATCATCCAGAACCCCCTATGGACAACAATTATTAATTTTCAGCGGAATCGGCAGAATGTAAGGGGGGTCAGAGGGGACTCAACTCAATAACTGCTGATATAATTAATGTATTGACATGAAATTTCATATTTAAAGTCAGAACCCAATGAGGGCATAACCTTTGAAACGTCAGCAATATCGACCGAAGGGAAGGGGCTCAATTCAAAAACCTCAATAACCACCGATGTAATGAATTTATTGACACAAAATTTAGTATGAGGAATTAGGGGCCCACATGTAAGTCAACTATTCATGAATAAATGAGTTAATCACTGTTTTACATGATCTTTTCGCTTATTTTCTTGCTATTTGGAAACACCATATATATACATTCTCTGATGAATACCAATTTGTCAGAAAAAAACATTTCTTCCCTGAAAAGCTTATGTAACACTTTTCTTTGTGTTGTATCTTTCATCATCTCTCTGTTATATTATTGCATGATATTGTTTTATTTAATATATATTATAATATTATTAATTGGTTCTATACTTAATCTTTAATTTACTGTTTTTATCATTTTACAGGATTCTTTGAAGAGTTCACCAAGATGTCTGATCCTCTGAGATTTTATTTTCATTTAAATGCATGTATATATTCTCTATAATTCTGTAAAATACCGATTAATGTGTAAAGTTAACTTCATGACTGTTTTAGACTCCATTGTATATATCTTTATTATTTATTTTGCATTTATGTAATCTCAAAATAACAATTTAATTAAGAGTCTTAAATTATCTTATATTTTGAATGTAATGTATCTTATTATCTGAAACAAGAACATTTTTTTACTGTGATATATTTATAAAGATCACAATATTTTATAGATTTGTTTTGTTTATTTATGCAATTTCTTGTTGTGTAATTATGTATTTTTATTTGCATTTTCTTATGTTTATATAATAAACATATAAGTTTATATTTTTTAAGCAAGTCTGTATTATACTATCTATTGTGCCTAATATTAAAAAATAAATCAAAAATAATAGACAAATTGAAATTGTTCTTTATTTCTCTGCCTAGCTCTATTTGTGTCGATGATTACGTGACGACAGCTCGTTCCACTATCTTCTGAAGGATTGCCAATAACTGAACAACTCTGCAAAAGTAAATATTGATTGAGAGCATTGATTGGTTACCGACCATACGAATGGAAAGGGATTCAGTGGAAAAATCCAATGAACAAATTACATACATAAACATACACATATCCCTTATACAGCTAACAAAGCTCTTTCTAAGAATTAATTAGGCTTCTCTCTCTCTCATGGACGTTCATGGAAAACTAATTTGATTTTTTCCATGAAGCCAGTTCGGATAATCGACGCTCTACTGTTTTTTAAATATACTCATGTCAGTCCTTATTGATGATCTATTTCAGTATTTATTGAACTTATTCGATATTTTCATTATATGGTTCATTTTTTATATGTTTTTCAGGAAAAACTTTTTCTTCGGGTCGACATTGATAGTCTACTAAAAAGAACAAAAAGGACGCAGAAAAACGCAAAAACATATAAAAAATTAATCTACATTAAAAATAGCAACGCATCAATGTAATGAAAATATCCAATTTTAACAAATACTGAAATAAATCATCTCATCCGCCAAGACGTCTAAAGCGGGCATGGCAGAGGGACCTGCTCCAGGACTAGCCTGGACTCCTCTTCGGTCACGTACCTCAGCAGTACTGCGACACACTTGCCACAGCACATCATCACAATCACTAGTGACAAATGTTGTTGTGAATATGTAAAAAAAAAAAAAAAAAAAAAATCATCTCATAGATGATACACCGATGCTGGGAGCTTATATCGCAAAAACATTTATAAGTAAATATAATGGGAATTTGAGAAGAAAAAAAGTAGATGAATCAACAGCACAAATTAATCAATTAAGTTGTCGCTCTTCCTCAAGAGTCAATCGACCTTTTGGGCTTAAAATCACTATTTGACTTACATCTTGGCTTCTGAGTCCTTATACTATATTTTGTGTCGATACATTCATTACATCGGCAGTTATTGGTTGAGCTGAACTTCTCATCCACCAGTGACGAAAGAGCGCTCTGGTAGTAGGCGATATGACATTGTAATTTTTTTTTTTTTTTTTTCTTTTGGCTTTATGTACGGTGCATATTAGCCATGTCAATGTGTTATATATAATTATTTAAGACATCCATGGCCCAGGGAGGGAGTTCTATCTACGAAATAAAACTCACTCCCGGACGGGATTCGAACCCGCAAACCATGGTGAGACCATGCGACCAAAGCCCTACGCTCTAGCCCGCACGGCCACCATGGCCCCGTTTGCACAGTTCTTCCTTGTTTCTTTAGTACTTTAATAAAATGCAATGAAACTTAAGGGTCAAAAGGGAACCCCACCCTTCGAAGGGCTGATTGAGCAATTGAAAGGATCATTTTTGTCTTTTCGAGGACGCCATACTATAGCTCTCGGCGAGTACTACAACTTTAGTCCATTGTGGGACATTGTAGTTAAAGCCCGGCATGAGTCATAATAACTACCTATTATACTCCCTCCCGGGGCCATGGATGTCGTAAATAACTAGATAACACAGTGACATGGCTAATATGCATCAATAAGGCCAAAAAAAAAAAAAACTATTATTTTATTAATTATTTATTGGGAAAGTCTAAACACACTAAATACATTTTTTATTATACTTTCATCTTCTTAGAGGTGGTCCAGCATTGATTTTTAGTTGGTTAGGAATGATTTGTGTTGTTTACTGGTTGCTACGTGAATGTTTCATCAACATCTGCTTTATTTATTATAGTTATTTAGTTAGGTTAGTCACTATGTCGTGACAGTTGGTTAAATCGTTATTGTTTGATTGTACCGTGTCTGTCGTCTGTTTGTTACTGTCAACTGTCACCAGACTGACTATGGAGACTGTGTACGGCCGGGACGCAATACAGTTCATCGTGAAGGGCCCTATCCCAATCAATGCTGACGATGACTCGGACCTGTCCGGAGTCTCAGCTCTGGACATCGTGCTTGCTCGGCCCTCCTCTATTGGCGAATTGGTCTTCAGGAACTACTATACGGCCACCATTGCGCTCCTTGTCCAATATGACAGAGGTAACGTGGTAGAAACATGATTAAAATTTTAAAGAATGCTCGTCTAAAATAAAGTGAAAAACTGGAAAGTCTAGCTTAACTTCAAGCCTATCTTCAAATACCTACTGCGGGGTTATACAAATGAATTTTGTGTCTTAGCTATGTATATACTATAAAAGGGATTTCGTATTAGTTGACATCCTTAAAAGGCTTTGCATTTAGATGAAATGTCGTGTCAATACATTCAATACAAGGGCAATTAATAGAGTTTCTGGCTGAAAATCAATAGGTTTCGTCTTTAGGGATACACATAAAATTTTATATCGATACACTCATTCTATCGGGAGTTATCGTGTTCATATACACACACACACACACACAGACAGACTTTTTTTTTCATATTTGGAATCAGGAGGTCGGAAAACATGAAATTCCGTTGAAAACTCCCACAAAATTGCCGACCGATTACATAACTTCCCCTATACTTCGTATAACAGGGGAAGTAAAATCAAAAATGGTATTGTTAAATATTCACAGTTTGGAGAGTCCCAGAATTTTTTCGTTAAACTTTTTTTTCACCCACCAAAAACCTACTGCGGAGTTTTACCAATGAATTCTATATCATAAATATGTATATAATACATAAAACCCGGCCTAGGCCCTTAGGTTTTTTTATCTGGGAGGTGAAAAAACCTTTAGCACGCCGTCCTTCGGATGGGACGTTAAGCGATGGTCCCAAGCATGTACGATCTCAGTTACTCGTTAAAGACCCCTACCCTAGATGAATAAACTTATGTAGATAATATTTAGGTCTATCAGAATCGAGTCAGGCTCATGTTCACCAGAGCGACAACACCTCGTAGTTCAAGCCCGGGCATGAACCACAATAACTAACCAATTAACTATAGTACATCAGAAGAGAATTGGTATACACCTCTCTTCTGCTTCATTTAAAGGGACGACGGGAGGGTCAACATTTTATTTTTTCTAGTAGAAAATATGATATATTGTTCTTTTCTTTTCATGTATCCAAAGGAATACAATTTTGACATTCCAGTCGATCCTTTTAGTGAACCAGTACAGTTTCTCCTGAAGTATACATTGAATTTGTAACAAATCCCTCCATATGTCGCTAGTTTGTTGAGAATATAATAGAATACAATTGTTTTTATTGAAAATAAGAAGAATACAAAATCATACCAAGAAAAAACACTATTTAAATAAAATAACAATGGCCATTTTGGCCGTCAGTCAGAGTTGACACCATAAATATTTGCTAACGACCAACAGAACAGTTTAGCTTACAAAAATAAATTAACTCAAAAATTAAATATACATAAATTATAATAATACAAATGATAATAAAATAAACAAATAATTAAAATATCTGCATGTATTAAGGCTAAAACCAAATAAAAATAAATAAAACTTGTTGGTAATAATCACAGATTAATTAAACTAAAGAAACTAGATAGAAATTGAATTCCTGAATTAACATGTTTCTATATTTGGATGCAGCCTTGCATATTTTTTTTTTATTTTTTTTGTTTTATACTATGCATATTAGCCATGCCAATGTGTTATCAAGTTATTTACGACATCCATAGCCCCGGGAGGGAGTTTTATCCACGAAATAAAACTCACTCCCGGAAGGGATTCAAACCCACAAACTATGGTGAGACCGTGAGACCAAAACCCTACACTCTAGCCCGCAAGGCCACCATGACCCCCTCTTGCATAGTTATATATCAGATTCCAGTTTTTCCCGTTTCCAGTTCAATTTGTAACAAATCCCATCATATGACGCTAGTTTGTATTTGAATTTGTAACAAATCATATCAGGTCTTTTTTGGTAGGCCCACCAATACCAATCGCAACTACCACCCACAAAATTTTTAAATGGGTGTTTTAGTAAAATACCCTGAAAGGATCCCCTCTAAACTGGCCATTGGCGCACATTCTATTGAGCAACATTGCCTGGCTAATAGCCCTGTTCTCACATGGATTCTGTTTAGAACAAGTATATCTTCCTCAACTGTGAAGATATGAATAATTTCCCCGAATTTCCGCCTTCTGAAATTCTGAGGAAGACTCCTGGGCTAGTTTCAGTTCCAATTTTTGATACTTACAGGACAACCTGAAAATGACATTTTTTCATAGCGGAAATTAAAAGTCCTAGGAGAAATAAAAGACAATTATTATTTGTTGGAGGTGGAGATGATAGTAAAACAGAGGCCTCGAGAGCAGGACGTGGTCAGGGCCCATGGACCTGCTCCGTCATACAGAAGGTTCTGATGCCAAACCCTCACATGGAGACGGGAAGTCACGACATGTTCTCCATCTCCGCCTCAGAGTCCTGTGTCGACTGGAACAACATCAGCACGATGCGTCTCATCCTGAGACAGCCGTCTCCTCTGTGGCACACCTACAGGATTGAAGAGGTAATCCACACTGCTAATCCTAATCCTGGAATGTTGGTAACTCTGGCAACAGGCATCCACAACAATGATATTTTCTTCCTCAGCAATACCAAGTATAGGGGAAGTTATGTAATTGGTTACAAATTTGATGCAGAGTTTTCAATAGGATTAAATTATTTAAACTAGGCTGATTACAAGAAAATTTGCAGTAGTTTTTCGAATATTGAGAAAAACATGAACATATGATGAGAAAAATGTTTTTTAGGAATATAAGCTGTGAAAGTTGTGAGAACGTAGAATTCCTACTTACATAGTATTTTATATTAGTTGTCCTTCACAACATAGGGAAGAACAACTAATTATTTATTATAAATTATTTGGATTTAAAAAAAATGTATTTTACTAGTTCAGCATATTACACGCTATGCTAGTAGGTATAAATATGGACATAAAATAAATAACATTTAAAATAACAGATGGGCGTCGTCTCATCTTGAGAACCACCGTCCTAAGTGTAAGCATAGAACTTGGACAACCTTGTCTTGAGGGAGCCGTGGCTTGTCTTGGGGCTGGGTAGTCTTCCCTAGCTCATAATACGCTGGTCCTGCTGCTGTTTTTAGGAAATCTGGAAACTTCTTGGTAACTTTCTTTAAGAAGTCTTCAACGTATGACATGCCTAGTTTTTCGTGAAGCTGCTTGTTCCTCAGGAACCATGGCGCATTTACTGCCGTGTTTAAAACTTTATTTTGCAGTTTCTGGAACCCTTCAAGTTTTTTTACCAGATGGTTGCTCCCAGACCGGGCATGCATGAGGTCGAAGATGGTCTTGTACATGAGAAGGCCTGTCTTGAGCCTGGAGGTCCTATTAAGTAGCGGATACAATATGAAGTGGCGTGCGTAGGCCTTCTTAGGCGCCAAACTTCTTGTTGGTATGTTTGGAATTTAAAGAAGATAAAAAAAATCTCAATTCATTTGGGCTACAGTTCGATTAAGCTTAAAAGAAAAATAATAACAAAATTAATGGGAAGGGCTGTAATTTAGATTGAGATACCGAGTATTTTCTGTCTGGATATCCTCGGTCAATATTCAAAACTTGGAGTTGAGCAGTTCATACTATAGTGGATATGAGAGCCCTTTAGTTTTTTATCTGGTAGTCTGTACGATGTCAGGCACTCGTTAAAGACCTCTATCCTAGGTGAGTTTAGTCAAACTAGTGCATTGCGGTAGTTAAAATTTAGGATTCCCATAGTAGAGTCGGTTCATGTCCACCAGAGCGACGAAAGAACGCTATGATATATGAACGGCGATATGACCTCGTAGTTGCAGGAGTCACAATAACTAAGTATAATTATTACTAAATTATTGAATAATAATCAATTAAGTGTAGATTCTAATTTTAAATTATTTATACTAAATTTCCTAAAATTGTAAGTTTTAGGAAATTTATTCGATAGAAATTTAAAACATAAGACGGTGGTAATTGATAATATATTTTTGATTAATTACAATCTCCCATCAATACTACCTTATAAGGACTGCTATAATTATAAATTTTCAATCAATTCGAAATTGTTATATATAAATTCCTGCTAATCACTGGAACTAGAGTGTAAACCATTCTTAAAATATGCTAAATATTGGTCTGACTGTCGCCCAGGTGAACCTCTACTCAGACCTGCCTCGACTCTGTTCACGGCCTCCAGAGGCCGGGGAGACAGACAAGCTATTGAGTCTCATCAAACGACAGACGATCGCTGCCCTCAACTGGAGTCCTCAGTCCAATGAGCCTCGTACCTCTGCCTCTTCTCCCAAACTCACCTCCAGGTTCGAGCAGGGCTCTTGTGGCTATGAGATACACAAACTGCCTCACAATTGACACCCTCAAGAATCCTTGTTCAATTAGACAATATTGTTTTACTGTTTGTTTTGTTTTGTAGTTTGTAGTTGTTGTATTGTTTGTCTTAAGGAGAGTATTGCTCAGTTATTATTGTAGATTGAGATCGACTCTAACTTCTGTTATATAACTTACAACTATTTCTCAAACTTCTATGGTATTGTAATTCAGTTTACTCAGGTGTCATCTTAATTTTTGAAGTGTTGTTTAAACTTACTTATACTAGCCTGATTACATGAAAATTGAGAAAAACATGAATATATGGTGAGCAGGGGCGTAGCTACCGCTGTAGCAATTGTAGCAATGATACAGGGACCCCAACATGCGTAAGAAAAAGATCGTAAAATGTTATCCATAGTCATATTGATAAAAGCCAAGTCCTAATGAATAAATAATAAAACACTCCGCCGTAGCTCTATATTATTCCGTCTCAGGAAAGTACCATATAGGACAGTCAATATGATTTTGAAAAAACCCAAAATTCACACTGAGTTGTAATGTTTTTACAAAAAAAAAGCGTCTCAACCCCTTGAGAAACTGAAATCTTGTTCAGCTATGGATGACATAATGAATACGTTCGCCGAAGAAAAGTACCTATTTAACCACTAGAATAATTTTTTTTAATATGTGTGTTTTTTAATATGTATGGTTGTTTTTGTTATTTTTAAATATATTTTGTTTATGCGAGTGTTTTTGTTTATTATCCGAAAAAGGGCCCCCCAAGAAATTTTGATACAGGGCCCACTCAGGGCTAGCTACACCACTGATGGTGAGCGAAATGAATTTCCCGAAATAAAAGTTAAGGAATATAAAGGGTGAAAGTTGTGAAAAAGTTTGAATTCCCTGCTTACACCGGTGATTGTACAGTCACCTATTAACTTATGGTGAGTGAAATAAAGAGAGAGAGAGAAAAGCAGGAAAAGTGTTATTGAATTTATTTCCCACAAATATTTAGTATTTATTTATCCATATAATACTAACAATGTCTGAATTCGGCGTTTGACGGTATCATAAATATAAAAGTGGTCAGTGCGTCAATGTACTTGTAGTCAGCAATGTATTTGTACTCAGCAATGTACTTCCCCAGAACGAATTAATCAATTAAGAACGAATTAGTCAACAATTGACTAATGAGGCTACTAAATCCTCATACTAAATTTTGTGTCGATATATTCATTACATCAACAGTTATTAGGGTTTTTGAATTGACCCCTCCCCTGAACCTCTCTTTCCCTTCAGCCGATATCGCTGATATTTGACAGGTGATGTCCTCATTGGGTTTCGACATTAAATATGAAATTGTATGTCGATACATTCATTACAAATGCAGTTAAGCCTCTCCCGTACTCCCCCCCTTTCTTTGGTCGATTTGACTGACAATTTATAGGGTTCTGGACATACATATAAAATCTCGTGTTGATACACCCATTCTATCGGCAGTTATTAGAATGTTTGTGTTAAGCCTCCCACCCAATCCCCCCTTTTCTGTGGTTGAAAATCAATGAATGTCGTCATTAGAAGATTCTGGATTCGCATATAATAACTTCGTGTCGGTGCATTCATGCTATCGGATGTTATCGTGTTCACAGACTTTTTTTCATATTTGGAATCTAGAGGTCGGATAACATGAAATTCCGTTGAAAACTCCGCTACGAATTTTTGACTCATTACATAACTTCCCCTATACGGACGACTTTTTAAAAAGTAATTTGAAATATTGCCCCTAGGAAAAAAGTGGCTGGACTCAATTTTACTGTTTAAAAAAAGGAGAATCCATTTCTTGGGCCGAAAATGTAGCATTTCTTTAGATTTTTTTTTTTTTTTTTTGTCTTAATAATGTTGGTCGCAACTGTTGCCATGACGCAACAACCAGCTACCAAGAGGACTTGATTGATAGTTGATATCTTGATTGGCGTGAGAGAGGAAGGCTACCCAGCGGTAGCTCCTTAGGGCGAAATTAAAAACAATGAATATTATCAATGAATATTATGAGGATATTATGATTTTGTTTCATGAAGTGGGGGGTTGCAATTTGGGATTATAGTAAGTCACGGTTCCACCTCCTCTTCAATCTCCTGGGAGGATTGTGTGGAAGTTTTGAGAAAAATAAAAATGTTGTCTAAAAAGGGAGTATCTCAATAGTTTTTTTTTTAAACTCTAATCGGTGATGTATAACCGAAATTGTAGCGTTTTTGAAGACAAGTGATATAACAATAAAACGTTTCATATTTCTTTATTCGCTTTACTCACATGCGAATCGCATGTTTTTTTATAAAAGTTAAAGATAGTGATATATTGATAAAAAAAGTAAGGTATGAGGGCTAGAATGGCATGTCAGGGTTGATAGTGGAGACCTCAAGTCGTTAGTCTTGTCGTGAAAGAAACTAACCAACAACAAAAATTTATTTTCATGGGCCTAGAAAGGTAGTGTACACTATTGATAGGATGGTTACCAGTGTAGACCTGGGGTGGGTCAGTCCTGGAGACAGCTGGCTCGCTGGCCAGTTCCAAAGTAGATGTCTGAAGGGTCTTCCTTCTGAGCGAGGCACAGCCGACAGCTCTCTTGACATGACAGCCTCTCGCCAGCATGTTGGTCTTTGTTCTCATCCAGAAGTTGCTTCTAAGAATCTGACACGACGATCTGACGCTAGACTGAGCTTTCAACAGAAGTACGTCTCTCAGTGGAAATAGTTCCAATTGATCAATCTTTCTAGATACATTTATCTTTTTTCTGTCCAATTATTTATTTAAATTATACAAAAAATATATTTTATGTATTGTTATATTGAATCTTTTCTAAATAACAAAATAATTTACAAAAGCAGAGTAATATAAGGAAAAAAAAACAAAAAACTTCCTGTTACTGTACATTAATGAAGTCCTGTAAGTAGTTGGGAAAGTGAGATATGACCCTTTGATGCCAGGGGCCACTTTCATGGAACGTGTAATACTCTTGGACGGTCACATCCTCGCCGAACAGGTCCTCGAAGGGTTTATCTTCAGGTCGAGTCAGTTTTCGAACAGACCTCAACGAATCTGCTTCGTCTTCGTTATAATCTTGTCTTTTTGATTCCCTCTTATATGGTCTGACTTTTTCCATTTTTTCGTCAATGTCACTATTATATTTTTGCTTTTTTTCACTGCCGTCATTTTGAAAATTTTCAATATTTTTTCTTATAAATGGAAATTCAATTCCTCGTAGTGGATAGTAAGAATGAGGCTGAAGTATCCATGGCATAAATATGGCTGTTCTTCTGTAGAGCATAAGTCTTGGAACAATTGGATTAAATTTTCTTATAAAATCCTCCGTTTGGAAAACATTTTCATCAACAGCATTTCCAAAAAGAAAACAACTTAACAAAAGTACACCACAAAGATACATAGTAGATACAGTAAATTACTAACACAAGATGTGAAACAATACAGACTTTATAGGTGCCAGAATGGCTGTTGGTTCTGGACGACTCAACTCTGCGGTTAGTTAGTGTCATTTGACATTGAAATGGATTTTTAAATGAACTAATAAATTCATTACGAAACATTTAGGTTTAGAATACATGAATAATTTATCTGTTTTTTATTTTGGTTTAACGTTATAAGCAGGGAAGAAAACTTAGTACTACTGTCTGAAAGAAAATATTTGGGTTAAACATAAAGTTCAGAAATAATAGAAAGAATTTAAAATAAATTAACACAACGAAGTACTTAGTATAGGTATATAAATATTTGGATAATATCAGAATACGTTTCTGCGATCGGGGTCGATATAGTTGAAGGCTGATAAAATAAATACAAACAACTAATTATACAATATAAAAGTTCAAAGTCAATGCAGAATGCAGCATTTTTACAGGGGAACTTTTCACATTACTGCAAGCTTTTATATTCACATCCCATTCACAAAATTCCAAATTTCTTATTTTCACGGATTCTCTTAGCTCCATTCTGGCGATTCAAAATTTATGGTCGGTTGAAAAAAGCATTCAAGACATTCACTCATGGCATTCAAAATTAATTAAAAAACAAACAAAATTAAAACTAATTTGGATCTCGTCCCATGTTGGCATTTCTGGGAACGAAAAAGCAGACATTGCCGCAAAAGACGCTGCACTTATTGCCTCAGCAAACAGTTAACACAGCACAAGACCTTTCGACCTACTTCAAAAAAAAAAAATTGAACAACACTGGAACAATCAATGGACTCAGACGGAAGACAACAAATTTTGAAAAATAAAAGACGAAAACATACCCTTGGAAACCTCCAAGCACTATGAACAGACGAGACACGGTGATCATCACAAGACTAAGACTTGGACATACGAAACTGACACATTCCTACTTACTTGTTGGACTTGAACAGCCGACATGCTCCTGCAACCAAGACTACACAGAGCTCACAGTACAACATATACTGACTAACTTCACAAACTACACCGCATTAAGAAACAAATACAAACTACCGACTGACATGAAAAAACTACTTCAAACACCCACCGACGAATACAACGGATTCATCCAGTTTCTTCAAGACGCACAATTCTACGTCGCTTTGACCCTGCAGTCGATGCAACGTTAAATAAAAACTAAGGAAAAAAAAAATATATATATATATATAAAAGTTAAACAAGTTCATAGTTTTTATTTATTTAAAATGAAATAATGGCAATATGAAGTAATAAGAGATAAAACAATAAGAAAATCAAATCTATATTAATAAAGCTGAAACGGGGTTTGTTTGTTTGTTTGTATGTATGTTTGTTCCAGCATCACGCCCAAACCGCTGGACGGATTTTTATGAAACTTCCCATGTAGCATTCTTTTGAGCTCGATTGAATAATAGGCTATGTGGCGTCCCAAAATTTTGATCGGGAGGGGGGGTTGTAAGGGGGGCCTAAGTATATAAATAGTGCTAACTCATTAACTAATGGTCAAATTGTCATGAAATTTCACACGTAGTCTTTTTAAAAGCCAAACAGGAAAAAAAGGTGTGTGGCGTCCCAAAGTTTTGAACGGGAGGGGGGGTTGTGGGGGGGCCTAAGTATAAATATACTGCTAACTCATTAACTAATGGGTGAATCGTCATGAAATTTCACATGTAGTATTTTTAAAAGCCAAATAGGAAAAAAAGGTGTGTGGCGTCCCAAAGTTTTGATCGGGAGGGGGGGTTGTAAGGGGGGCCTAAGTATATAAATAGTGCTAACACATTAACTAATGGTCGAATTGTCATGAAATTTCACATGTAGTATTTTTGAAAGCCAAATATGAAAAAAAGGTGTGTGGCGTCCCAAAGTTTTGATCGGGAGGGGGGGTTGTGGGGGGGCCTAAGTATAAATATAGAGCTAACTCATTAACTAATGGGCGAATCGTCATGAAATTTCACGTAGTATTTTTAAAAGCCAAATAGGAAAAAAAGGTGTGTGGCGTCCCAAAGTTTTGAACGGGAGGGGGGGTTGTAAGGAGGGCCTAAGTATAAATATAGAGCTAATTCTTTAACGGTTGGTCGGATTGTCACGAAATTTCACATGGAGTATTCCTGAAGGCCAAATAGAAAAATAAGGTGTGTGGCGTCCCAAAGTTATGAACGGGAGGGGGGGGTTGTGGGGGGGCCTAAGTATAAATATAGAGCTAACTCATTAACTAATGAGCGAATCGTCATGAAATTTCACGTAGTATTTTTAAAAGCCAAATAGGAAAAAAAGGTGTGTGGCGTCACAAAGTTTTGAACGGGAAGGGGGGTTGTAAGGGGGGCCTAAGTATAAATATAGAGCTAACTCATTAACGGTTGGTCGGATTGTCACGAAATTTCACATGGAGTATTCCTGAAGGCCAAATAGAAAAATAAGGTGTGTGGCGTCCCAAAGTTATGAACGGGAGGGGGGGGTTGTGGGGGGGCCTAAGTATAAATATAGAGCTAACTCATTAACTAATGAGCGAATCGTCATGAAATTTCACGTAGTATTTTTAAAAGCCAAATAGGAAAAAAAGGTGTGTGGCGTCCCAAAGTTTTGAACGGGAAGGGGGGTTGTGGGGGGGGCCTAAGTATAAATATAGAGCTAATTCTTTAACGGTTGGTCGGATTGTCACGAAATTTCACATGGAGTATTCCTGAAGGCCAAATAGAAAAATAAGGTGTGTGGCGTCCCAAAGTTATGAACGGGAGGGGGGGGTTGTGGGGGGGCCTAAGTATAAATATAGAGCTAACTCTTTAACAGTTGGTCGGATTGTCACGAAGTTTCACATGTAGTATTCCTGAAGACCAAATAAAAAAATAGGCGGTGTGACGGCTCAAATGTTTTTACGGGAGGGGGGGTAGTGGGGGGGCCTAAGTACGCACTGACTATGACGTCCAGCGATGCTAAGTATTCACTAGGTGTGGCTTCCGCCGTTGAAAGGCGCATACTAGCTGTGGTGCCCAGGGATCCTAAAAACTTACTAGCGTTACAACAGCTGAAGGACTATAAGCCTTATTCCGTATGAATAATTGAAAATTATAACATCATGAATGTACTGTCGAGGAACTTAATAGCGTTATAGAAGATATTGGGAGAAAAATCAAAGTTCCCCGGGCAACGCCGGGTATAACTGCTATAGATTTAATATTTGTTAAAACTGATAGAGAACGACCGGATTATCTGAATCCTACACAAAAATCAAAATGAAAATGTTTTTCAAAAAATTCACGCTATTTAACGGTTTATAGGCTTAATAATTGTTAAAACTGATACGACAGAATCAAATATATCCGAAAAGTCCCATCCGACGGACGACGTGCTCAAGGCTATTTTCAACCTAAGTGAAATTTCACCTAACCAGGTTTATTTACATAACATACGTCTCATTATCGAGTACCTCACATTCGAAAAAGCCCTGGATCATCGCTTAAAGTCCCATCCGAAGGACGACGTGCTCAAAGTGTTTTTTAACTTCCCGATTGAAACATCTGACCTAAGTGCCTCAACTAGATTTCTAAGTGGCGATCCTGAGCTCGGTAGACTCCATTCTTGAAATTTCTCGCTTTTTAACGGTTTATAGATTTAATATTTGTTAAAACTGATAGAGAACGACCGGATTATCTGAATCCTACACAAAAATCAAAATAAAAATGTTTTTCAAAAAATTTGCGCTATTTAACGGTTTATAGGCTTAATAATTGTTAAAACTGATACGACAGATTCAGATTTATCCAGAAAGTCCCATCCGAAGGACGACGTGCTCAAGGCTATTTTCAACCTAAGTGAAATTTCACCTACCCAGGTTTATTTACATAACATACGTCTCATTATCGAGTACCTCACATTCGAAAAAGTCCTGGAACATCGCTTAAAGTCCCATCCGAAGGACGACGTGCTCATAGTTATTTTTCACTTCCCGATTAAAACATCTGACCTAAGTGCCTCAGCTAGATTTCTAAGTGGCGATCCTGAGCTCGGTAGACTCCATTCTTCAAATTTCTCGCTTTTTAACGGTTTATAGACTAAATATTTGTTAAAACTGATAGAGAACGACCGGATTATCTGAATCCTACACAAAAATCAAAATAAAAATGTTTTTCAAAAAATTTGCGCTATTTAACGGTTTATAGGCTTAATAATTGTTAAAACTGATACGACAGATTAAGATTTATCCGGAAAGTCCCATCCGAAGGACGACGTGCTCAAGGCTTTCAACCTAAGTAGAAATTGACCTACCCAGGTTTATTTACATAACATACGTCTCATTATCGAGTACCTCACATTCGAAAAAGCCCTGGATCATTGCTTAATGTCCCATCCGAAGGACGACGTGCTCAAAGTTATTTTTAGCTTCCCGATTAAAACATCTGACCTAAGTGCCTCAACTAGATTTCTAAGTGGCGATCCTGAGCTCGGTAGACTCCATTCTTGAAATTTCTCGCTTTTTAACGGTTTATAGATTTAATATTTGTTAAAACTGATAGAGAACGACCGGATTATCTGAATCCTACACAAAAATCAAAATAAAAATGTTTTTCAAAAAATTCACGCTATTTAACGGTTTATAGGCTTAATAATTGTTAAAACTGATACGTCAGATTCAGATATATCCGGAAAGTCCCATCCGAAGGACGACGTGCTCAAGGCTATTTTCAACCTAAGTGAAATTTCACCTAACCAGGTTTATTTACATAACATACGTCTCATTATCGAGTACCTCACATTCGAAAAAGCCCTGGATCATCGCTTAAAGTCCCATCCGAAGGACGACGTGCTCAAAGTGTTTTTTAACTTCCCGATTGAAACATCTGACCTAAGTGCCTCAGCTAGATTTCTAAGTGGCGATCCTGAGCTCGGTAGACTCCATTCTTCAAATTTCTCGCTTTTTAACGGTTTATAGACTAAATATTTGTTAAAACTGATAGAGAACGACCGGATTATCTGAATCCTACACAAAAATCAAAATAAAAATGTTTTTCAAAAAATTTGCGCTATTTAACGGTTTATAGGCTTAATAATTGTTAAAACTGATACGACAGATTCAGATTTATCCGGAAAGTCCCATCCGAAGGACGACGTGCTCAAGGCTTTCAACCTAAGTAGAAATTGACCTACCCAGGTTTATTTACATAACATACGTCTCATTATCGAGTACCTCACATTCGAAAAAGCCCTGGATCATTGCTTAATGTCCCATCCGAAGGACGACGTGCTCAAAGTTATTTTTAGCTTCCCGATTAAAACATCTGACCTAAGTGCCTCAACTAGATTTCTAAGTGGCGATCCTGAGCTCGGTAGACTCCATTCTTGAAATTTCTCGCTTTTTAACGGTTTATAGATTTAATATTTGTTAAAACTGATAGAGAACGACCGGATTATCTGAATCCTACACAAAAATCAAAATAAAAATGTTTTTCAAAAAATTCACGCTATTTAACGGTTTATAGGCTTAATAATTGTTAAAACTGATACGACAGATTCAGATATATCCGGAAAGTCCCATCCGAAGGACGACGTGCTCAAGGCTATTTTCAACCTAAGTGAAATTTCACCTAACCAGGTTTATTTACATAACATACGTCTCATTATCGAGTACCTCACATTCGAAAAAGCCCTGGATCATCGCTTAAAGTCCCATCCGAAGGACGACGTGCTCAAAGTGTTTTTTAACTTCCCGATTGAAACATCTGACCTAAGTGCCTCAGCTAGATTTCTAAGTGGCGATCCTGAGCTCGGTAGACTCCATTCTTCAAATTTCTCGCTTTTTAACGGTTTATAGATTTAATATTTGTTAAAACTGATAGAGAACGACCGGATTATCTGAAACCTACACAAAAATCAAAATAAAAATGTTTTTCAAAAAATTTGCGACATTTAACGGTTTATAGGCTTAATAATTGTTAAAACTGATACGAGAGATTCAGATTTATCCGGAAAGTCCCATCCGAAGGACGACGTGCTCAAGGCTATTTTCAACCTAAGTGAAATTTCACCTACCCAGGTTTATTTACATAACATACGTCTCATAATCGAGTACCTCACATTCGAAAAAGTCCTGGACATCGCTTAAAGTCCCATCCGAAGGACGACGTGCTCATAGTTATTTTTCACTTCCCGATTAAAACATCTGACCTAAGTGCCTCAGCTAGATTCGTAAGTGGCGATCCTGAGCTCGGTAGACTCCATTCTTCAAATTTCTCGCTTTTTAACGGTTTATAGATTAAATATTTGTTAAAACTGATAGAGAACGACCGGATTATCTGAACCCCACACAAAAACCAAAATGAAAACGTTTTTCAAAAAATTCGCGCTATTTAACGGTTTATAGGCTTAATAATTGTTAAAACTGATACTACAGATTCAGATATATCCGGAAAGTCCCATCCGAAGGACGACGTGCTCAAGGCTTTCAACCTAAGTGGAAATTGACCTACCCAGGTTTATTTACATAACATACGTCTCATTATCGAGTACCTCACATTCGAAAAAGCCCTGGATCATCGCTTAAAGTCCCATCCGAAGGACGACGTGCTCAAAGTGTTTTTTAACTTCCCGATTGAAACATCTGATCTAAGTGCCTCAACTAGATTTCTAAGTGGCGATCCTGAGCTCGGTAGACTCCATTCTTGAAATTTCTCGCTTTTTAACGGTTTATAGATTTAATATTTGTTAAAACTGATAGAGAACGACCGGATTATCTGAATCCTACACAAAAATCAAAATAAAAATGTTTTTCAAAAAATTTGCGCTATTTAACGGTTTATAGGCTTAATAATTGTTAAAACTGATACGACAGATTCAGATTTATCCGGAAAGTCCCATCCGAAGGACGACGTGCTCAAGGCTTTTTTCAACCTAAGTGAAATTTCACCTACCCAGGTTTATTTACATAACATACGTCTCATTATCGAGTACCTCACATTCGAAAAAGCCCTGGATCATCGCTTAAAGTCCCATCCGAAGGACGACGTGCTCAAAGTGGTTTTTAACTTCCCGATTGAAACATCTGACCTAAGTGCCTCAGCTAGATTTCTAAGTGGCGATCCTGAGCTCGGTAGACTCCATTCTTCAAATTTCTCGCTTTTTAACGGTTTATAGACTAAATATTTGTTAAAACTGATAGAGAACGACCGGATTATCTGAATCCTACACAAAAATCAAAATAAAAATGTTTTTCAAAAAATTTGCGCTATTTAACGGTTTATAGGCTTAATAATTGTTAAAACTGATACGACAGATTCAGATTTATCCGGAAAGTCCCATCCGAAGGACGACGTGCTCAAGGCTTTCAACCTAAGTAGAAATTGACCTACCCAGGTTTATTTACATAACATACGTCTCATTATCGAGTACCTCACATTCGAAAAAGCCCTGGATCATTGCTTAATGTCCCATCCGAAGGACGACGTGCTCAAAGTTATTTTTAGCTTCCCGATTAAAACATCTGACCTAAGTGCCTCAACTAGATTTCTAAGTGGCGATCCTGAGCTCGGTAGACTCCATTCTTGAAATTTCTCGCTTTTTAACGGTTTATAGATTTAATATTTGTTAAAACTGATAGAGAACGACCGGATTATCTGAATCCTACACAAAAATCAAAATAAAAATGTTTTTCAAAAAATTCACGCTATTTAACGGTTTATAGGCTTAATAATTGTTAAAACTGATACGACAGATTCAGATATATCCGGAAAGTCCCATCCGAAGGACGACGTGCTCAAGGCTATTTTCAACCTAAGTGAAATTTCACCTAACCAGGTTTATTTACATAACATACGTCTCATTATCGAGTACCTCACATTCGAAAAAGCCCTGGATCATCGCTTAAAGTC
The DNA here is from genome assembly GCA_963662175.1 of Aradus depressus. NCBI lineage: Eukaryota > Metazoa > Arthropoda > Insecta > Hemiptera > Aradidae > Aradus > Aradus depressus. The sequence continues at coordinate 10,140,598 of OY759214.1, read as the reverse complement.
CCATCCGAAGGACGACGTGCTCAAAGTGTTTTTTAACTTCCCGATTGAAACATCTGACCTAAGTGCCTCAGCTAGATTTCTAAGTGGCGATCCTGAGCTCGGTAGACTCCATTCTTCAAATTTCTCGCTTTTTAACGGTTTATAGATTTAATATTTGTTAAAACTGATAGAGAACGACCGGATTATCTGAACCCCACACAAAAACCAAAATGAAAACGTTTTTCAAAAAATTCGCGCTATTTAACGGTTTATAGGCTTAATAATTGTTAAAACTGATACTACAGATTCAGATATATCCGGAAAGTCCCATCCGAAGGACGACGTGCTCAAGGCTTTCAACCTAAGTGGAAATTGACCTACCCAGGTTTATTTACATAACATACGTCTCATTATCGAGTACCTCACATTCGAAAAAGCCCTGGATCATCGCTTAAAGTCCCATCCGAAGGACGACGTGCTCAAAGTGTTTTTTAACTTCCCGATTGAAACATCTGATCTAAGTGCCTCAACTAGATTTCTAAGTGGCGATCCTGAGCTCGGTAGACTCCATTCTTGAAATTTCTCGCTTTTTAACGGTTTATAGATTTAATATTTGTTAAAACTGATAGAGAACGACCGGATTATCTGAATCCTACACAAAAATCAAAATAAAAATGTTTTTCAAAAAATTTGCGCTATTTAACGGTTTATAGGCTTAATAATTGTTAAAACTGATACGACAGATTCAGATTTATCCGGAAAGTCCCATCCGAAGGACGACGTGCTCAAGGCTTTTTTCAACCTAAGTGAAATTTCACCTACCCAGGTTTATTTACATAACATACGTCTCATTATCGAGTACCTCACATTCGAAAAAGTCCTGGAACATCGCTTAAAGTCCCATCCGAAGGACGACGTGCTCATAGTTATTTTTCACTTCCCGATTAAAACATCTGACCTAAGTGCCTCAGCTAGATTTCTAAGTGGCGATCCTGAGCTCGGTAGACTCCATTCTTGAAATTTCTCGCTTTTTAACGGTTTATAGACTAAATATTTGTTAAAACTGATAGAGAACGACCGGATTATCTGAATCCTACACAAAAATCAAAATAAAAATGTTTTTCAAAAAATTTGCGCTATTTAACGGTTTATAGGCTTAATAATTGTTAAAACTGATACGACAGATTCAGATTTATCCGGAAAGTCCCATCCGAAGGACGACGTGCTCAAGGCTTTCAACCTAAGTAGAAATTGACCTACCCAGGTTTATTTACATAACATACGTCTCATTATCGAGTACCTCACATTCGAAAAAGCCCTGGATCATTGCTTAATGTCCCATCCGAAGGACGACGTGCTCAAAGTTATTTTTAGCTTCCCGATTAAAACATCTGACCTAAGTGCCTCAACTAGATTTCTATGTGGCGATCCTGAGCTCGGTAGACTCCATTCTTGAAATTTCTCGCTTTTTAACGGTTTATAGATTTAATATTTGTTGAAACTGATAGAGAACGACCGGATTATCTGAATCCTACACAAAAATCAAAATAAAAATGTTTTTCAAAAAATTCACGCTATTTAACGGTTTATAGGCTTAATAATTGTTAAAACTGATACGACAGATTCAGATATATCCGGAAAGTCCCATCCGAAGGACGACGTGCTCAAGGCTATTTTCAACCTAAGTGAAATTTCACCTAACCAGGTTTATTTACATAACATACGTCTCATTATCGAGTACCTCACATTCGAAAAAGCCCTGGATCATCGCTTAAAGTCCCATCCGAAGGACGACGTGCTCAAAGTGTTTTTTAACTTCCCGATTGAAACATCTGACCTAAGTGCCTCAGCTAGATTTCTAAGTGGCGATCCTGAGCTCGGTAGACTCCATTCTTGAAATTTCTCGCTTTTTAACGGTTTATAGACTAAATATTTGTTAAAACTGATAGAGAACGACCGGATTATCTGAATCCTACACAAAAATCAAAATAAAAATGTTTTTCAAAAAATTTGCGCTATTTAACGGTTTATAGGCTTAATAATTGTTAAAACTGATACTACAGATTCAGATTTATCCGGAATGTCCCATCCGAAGGACGACGTGCTCAAGGCTTTCAACCTAAGTGGAAATTGACCTACCCAGGTTTATTTACATAACATACGTCTCATTATCGAGTACCTCACATTCGAAAAAGCCCTGGATCATCGCTTAATGTGTGTAAAAATAAAGTTATTTTTAACTTCCCGATTAAAACATCTGACCTAAGTGCCTCAGCTAGATTTCTAAGTGGCGATCCTGAGCTCGGTAGACTCCATTCTTCAAATATCTTGCTTTTTAACGGTTTATAGATTTAATATTTGTTAACTGACAGAGCCATAGAGTGTGCTGGTTTCGGATTATGCCAACGTCAGCAGAACGTTCAGACTGACTTTAAATATGGTGACACCGATCCACTATGGAAGAAAAATGCCAAAAAAAAAAAGATGTATGTATAGATATGAACACAAATTAAAACTTGAGTACATTGTGATATAATCTATATTAATAAAGCTGAAACGGGGTTTGTTTGTTTGTTTGTTTGTTTGTTTGTATGTATGTTTGTTCCAGCATCACGCCCAAACCGCTGGACGGATTTTTATGAAACTGCCCATGTAGCATTCTTTTGAGCCCGATTGAATAATAGGCTATGTGGCGTCCCAAAATTTTGATCGGGAGGGGGGGTTGTAAGGGGGGCCTAAGTATATAAATAGTGCTAACACATTAACTAATGGTCGAATTGTCATGAAATTTCACACGTAGTCTTTTTAAAAGCCAAACAAGAAAAAAAGGTGTGTGGCGTCCCAAAGTTTTGAACGGGAGGGGGGGTTGAGGGGGGCCTAAGTATAAATATAGAGCTAACTCTTTAACTAATGGGCGAATCGTCATGAAATTTCACATGTAGTATTTTTAAAAGCCAAATAGGAAAAAAAGGTGTGTGGCGTCCCAAAGTTTTGAACGGGAGGGGGGGTTGTGGGGGGGCCTAAGTATAAATATAGAGCTAACTCATTAACTAATGGGCGAATCGTCATGAAATTTCACATGTAGTATTTTTAAAAGCCAAATAAGAAAAAAAGGTGTGTGGCGTCCCAAAGTTTTGATCGGGAGGGGGGGTTGTAAGGGGGGCCTAAGTATATAAATATAGAGCTAATTCTTTAACAGTTGGTCGGATTGTCACGAAATTTCAGATGGAGTATTCCTGAAGGCCAAATAGAAAAATAAGGTGTGTGGCGTCCCAAAGTTTTGAACGGGAGGGGGGTTGTGGGGGGGCCTAAGTATAAATATAGAGCTAACTCATTAACTAATGGGCGAATCGTCATGAAATTTCACATGTAGTATTTTTAAAAGCCAAATAGGAAAAAAAGGTGTGTGGCGTCCCAAAGTTTTGATCGGGAGGGGGGGTTGTAAGGGGGGCCTAAGTATATAAATATAGAGCTAATTCTTTAACAGTTGGTCGGATTGTCACGAAATTTCAGATGGAGTATTCCTGAAGGCCAAATAGAAAAATAAGGTGTGTGGCGTCCCAAAGTTTTGATCGGGAGGGGGGGTTGTGGGGGGGGCCTAAGTATAAATATAGAGCTAATTCTTTAACAGTTGGTCGGATTGTCACGAAATTTCAGATGGAGTATTCCTGAAGGCCAAATAGAAAAATAAGGTGTGTGGCGTCCCAAAGTTTTGATCGGGAGGGGGGGTTGTGGGGGGGGCCTAAGTATAAATATAGAGCTAATTCTTTAACAGTTGGTCGGATTGTCACGAAATTTCAGATGGAGTATTCCTGAAGGCCAAATAGAAAAATAAGGTGTGTGGCGTCCCAAAGTTTTGAACGGGAGGGGGGGTTGTGGGGGGGCCTAAGTATAAATATAGAGCTAACTCATGAACTAATGGGCGAATCGTCATGAAATTTCACATGTAGTATTTTTTAAAGCCAAATAGGAAAAAAAGGTGTGTGGCGTCCCAAAGTTTTGAACGGGAGGGGGGGTTGTGGGGGGGCCTAAGTATAAATATAGAGCTAACTCATTAACTAATGGGCGAATCGTCATGAAATTTCACATGTAGTATTTTTAAAAGCCAAATAGGAAAAAAAGGTGTGTGGCGTCCCAAAGTTTTGATCGGGAGGGGGGGTTGTAAGGGGGGCCTAAGTATATAAATATAGAGCTAATTCTTTAACAGTTGGTCGGATTGTCACGAAATTTCAGATGGAGTATTCCTGAAGGCCAAATAGAAAAATAAGGTGTGTGGCGTCCCAAAGTTTTGAACGGGAGGGGGGGTTGTGGGGGGGGCCTAAGTATAAATATAGAGCTAATTCTTTAACAGTTGGTCGGATTGTCACGAAATTTCACATGGAGTATTCCTGAAGGCCAAATAGAAAAATAAGGTGTGTGGCGTCCCAAAGTTATGAACGGGAGGGGGGGGTTGTGGGGGGGCCTAAGTATAAATATAGAGCTAACTCATTAACTAATGAGCGAATCGTCATGAAATTTCACGTAGTATTTTTAAAAGCCAAATAGGAAAAAAAGGTGTGTGGCGTCCCAAAGTTTTGAACGGGAAGGGGGGTTGTAAGGGGGGCCTAAGTATAAATATAGAGCTAATTCTTTAACGGTTGTCGGATTGTCACGAAATTTCACATGGAGTATTCCTGAAGGCCAAATAGAAAAATAAGGTGTGTGGCGTCCCAAAGTTATGAACGGGAGGGGGGGGTTGTGGGGGGGCCTAAGTATAAATATACAGCTAACTCTTTAACAGTTGGTCGGATTGTCACGAAGTTTCACATGTAGTATTCCTGAAGACCAAATAAAAAAATAGGCGGTGTGACGGCTCAAATGTTTTTACGGGAGGGGGGGTAGTGGGGGGGCCTAAGTATAAATATAGAGCTAACTCATTAACTAATGGGCGAATCGTCATGAAATTTCACATGTAATATTCCTAAAGGTCAAATAGAAATATTAGGTGTGTGACGGCCCAAAATTTTGAACAGGAAGGAGGGTTGTGGGGAGGGCTAAATATACATATAGAGTTAGCTCATTAACGGTTGGACGTATTGTCACGAAATTTCGCATATATTATTCCTGAAGGCCAAATAGAAAAATAAGGTGTGTGGCGTCCCGAAGTTTTGAACGGGTGGCGGGGTTGAGGGGGGGGGGGGGGGTATAAATATAGAGCTAGCTCATTAACGGTTGATCGTATTGTCATGAATCGGATTGTCATGAATTTCACATGTAGTAGTAGTAGTAACTATATATTCGCTGTGGGGTTCACTGTTGCAAGACATTTACTAGCTATGATGTCCAGCGTTCCTAATATCATACTAGCTGTGGGGTCCGCTGTTGCAAGGCACTTACTAGCTGTAGTGCTCAGCCCCAGCGTTCCTAACTATGTACTGGCTGTGGGGTTCGCTGTTGCAAGGCACCTACAAGACGTTTACTAGCTGTGATGCCCAGCGTTCCTAATTACGTACTAGCTGTGGGGTCTGCTGTTGCAAGGCGCTAGCAGTGTGGCCCAGCGTATTTAACTACGTACTAGCTGTGGGGTCCGCTGTTGCAAGGCAATAGCTGTGATGCCCAGCGTTCCTAACTTCGTACTAGCTGTGGGGTCCGCTGTTGCGAGGCACATACTAGCTGTGGTGACCAGCGTTCCTAACTACGTACTAGCTGTGGGGTCCGTTGTTGCAAGGCACATACTAGCTATGATGCCCAGCATTCCCAACTACGTACTAGCTGTGGTGCTCAGCGTTGCAAGCCACATACTAGCTGTGGTCACAAACGTTCTCAAGTACGCACTGACTATGACGTCCAGCGATGCTAAGTATTCACTAGGTGTGGCTTCCGCCGTTGAAAGGCGCATACTAGCTGTGGTGCCCAGGGATCCTAAAAACTTACTAGCGTTACAACAGCTGAAGGACTATAAGCCTTATTCCGTATGAATAATTGAAAATTATAACATCATGAATGTACTGTCGAGGAACTTAATAGCGTTATAGAAGATATTGGGAGAAAAATCTAAGTTCCCCGGGCAACGCCGGGTATAACTGCTATAGATTTAATATTTGTTAAAACTGATAGAGAACGACCGGATTATCTGAATCCTACACAAAAATCAAAATAAAAATGTTTTTCAAAAAATTCACGCTATTTAACGGTTTATAGGCTTAATAATTGTTAAAACTGATACGACAGAATCAAATATATCCGAAAAGTCCCATCCGACGGACGACGTGCTCAAGGCTATTTTCAACCTAAGTGAAATTTCACCTAACCAGGTTTATTTACATAACATACGTCTCATTATCGAGTACCTCACATTCGAAAAAGCCCTGGATCATCGCTTAAAGTCCCATCCGAAGGACGACGTGCTCAAAGTGTTTTTTAACTTCCCGATTGAAACATCTGACCTAAGTGCCTCAACTAGATTTCTAAGTGGCGATCCTGAGCTCGGTAGACTCCATTCTTGAAATTTCTCGCTTTTTAACGGTTTATAGATTTAATATTTGTTAAAACTGATAGAGAACGACCGGATTATCTGAATCCTACACAAAAATCAAAATAAAAATGTTTTTCAAAAAATTTGCGCTATTTAACGGTTTATAGGCTTAATAATTGTTAAAACTGATACGACAGATTCAGATTTATCCAGAAAGTCCCATCCGAAGGACGACGTGCTCAAGGCTATTTTCAACCTAAGTGAAATTTCACCTACCCAGGTTTATTTACATAACATACGTCTCATTATCGAGTACCTCACATTCGAAAAAGTCCTGGAACATCGCTTAAAGTCCCATCCGAAGGACGACGTGCTCATAGTTATTTTTCACTTCCCGATTAAAACATCTGACCTAAGTGCCTCAGCTAGATTTCTAAGTGGCGATCCTGAGCTCGGTAGACTCCATTCTTCAAATTTCTCGCTTTTTAACGGTTTATAGACTAAATATTTGTTAAAACTGATAGAGAACGACCGGATTATCTGAATCCTACACAAAAATCAAAATAAAAATGTTTTTCAAAAAATTTGCGCTATTTAACGGTTTATAGGCTTAATAATTGTTAAAACTGATACGACAGATTCAGATTTATCCGGAAAGTCCCATCCGAAGGACGACGTGCTCAAGGCTTTCAACCTAAGTAGAAATTGACCTACCCAGGTTTATTTACATAACATACGTCTCATTATCGAGTACCTCACATTCGAAAAAGCCCTGGATCATTGCTTAATGTCCCATCCGAAGGACGACGTGCTCAAAGTTATTTTTAGCTTCCCGATTAAAACATCTGACCTAAGTGCCTCAACTAGATTTCTATGTGGCGATCCTGAGCTCGGTAGACTCCATTCTTGAAATTTCTCGCTTTTTAACGGTTTATAGATTTAATATTTGTTAAAACTGATAGAGAACGACCGGATTATCTGAATCCTACACAAAAATCAAAATAAAAATGTTTTTCAAAAAATTCACGCTATTTAACGGTTTATAGGCTTAATAATTGTTAAAACTGATACGACAGAATCAAATATATCCGAAAAGTCCCATCCGACGGACGACGTGCTCAAGGCTATTTTCAACCTAAGTGAAATTTCACCTAACCAGGTTTATTTACATAACATACGTCTCATTATCGAGTACCTCACATTCGAAAAAGCCCTGGATCATCGCTTAAAGTCCCATCCGAAGGACGACGTGCTCAAAGTGTTTTTTAACTTCCCGATTGAAACATCTGACCTAAGTGCCTCAACTAGATTTCTAAGTGGCGATCCTGAGCTCGGTAGACTCCATTCTTGAAATTTCTCGCTTTTTAACGGTTTATAGATTTAATATTTGTTAAAACTGATAGAGAACGACCGGATTATCTGAATCCTACACAAAAATCAAAATAAAAATGTTTTTCAAAAAATTTGCGCTATTTAACGGTTTATAGGCTTAATAATTGTTAAAACTGATACGACAGATTCAGATTTATCCAGAAAGTCCCATCCGAAGGACGACGTGCTCAAGGCTATTTTCAACCTAAGTGAAATTTCACCTACCCAGGTTTATTTACATAACATACGTCTCATTATCGAGTACCTCACATTCGAAAAAGTCCTGGAACATCGCTTAAAGTCCCATCCGAAGGACGACGTGCTCATAGTTATTTTTCACTTCCCGATTAAAACATCTGACCTAAGTGCCTCAGCTAGATTTCTAAGTGGCGATCCTGAGCTCGGTAGACTCCATTCTTCAAATTTCTCGCTTTTTAACGGTTTATAGACTAAATATTTGTTAAAACTGATAGAGAACGACCGGATTATCTGAATCCTACACAAAAATCAAAATAAAAATGTTTTTCAAAAAATTTGCGCTATTTAACGGTTTATAGGCTTAATAATTGTTAAAACTGATACGACAGATTCAGATTTATCCGGAAAGTCCCATCCGAAGGACGACGTGCTCAAGGCTTTCAACCTAAGTAGAAATTGACCTACCCAGGTTTATTTACATAACATACGTCTCATTATCGAGTACCTCACATTCGAAAAAGCCCTGGATCATTGCTTAATGTCCCATCCGAAGGACGACGTGCTCAAAGTTATTTTTAGCTTCCCGATTAAAACATCTGACCTAAGTGCCTCAACTAGATTTCTAAGTGGCGATCCTGAGCTCGGTAGACTCCATTCTTGAAATTTCTCGCTTTTTAACGGTTTATAGATTTAATATTTGTTAAAACTGATAGAGAACGACCGGATTATCTGAATCCTACACAAAAATCAAAATAAAAATGTTTTTCAAAAAATTTGCGCTATTTAACGGTTTATAGGCTTAATAATTGTTAAAACTGATACGACAGATTCAGATTTATCCGGAAAGTCCCATCCGAAGGACGACGTGCTCAAGGCTTTCAACCTAAGTAGAAATTGACCTACCCAGGTTTATTTACATAACATACGTCTCATTATCGAGTACCTCACATTCGAAAAAGCCCTGGATCATTGCTTAATGTCCCATCCGAAGGACGACGTGCTCAAAGTTATTTTTAGCTTCCCGATTAAAACATCTGACCTAAGTGCCTCAACTAGATTTCTAAGTGGCGATCCTGAGCTCGGTAGACTCCATTCTTGAAATTTCTCGCTTTTTAACGGTTTATAGATTTAATATTTGTTAAAACTGATAGAGAACGACCGGATTATCTGAATCCTACACAAAAATCAAAATAAAAATGTTTTTCAAAAAATTCACGCTATTTAACGGTTTATAGGCTTAATAATTGTTAAAACTGATACGACAGATTCAGATATATCCGGAAAGTCCCATCCGAAGGACGACGTGCTCAAGGCTATTTTCAACCTAAGTGAAATTTCACCTAACCAGGTTTATTTACATAACATACGTCTCATTATCGAGTACCTCACATTCGAAAAAGCCCTGGATCATCGCTTAAAGTCCCATCCGAAGGACGACGTGCTCAAAGTGTTTTTTAACTTCCCGATTGAAACATCTGACCTAAGTGCCTCAGCTAGATTTCTAAGTGGCGATCCTGAGCTCGGTAGACTCCATTCTTCAAATTTCTCGCTTTTTAACGGTTTATAGATTTAATATTTGTTAAAACTGATAGAGAACGACCGGATTATCTGAATCCTACACAAAAATCAAAATAAAAATGTTTTTCAAAAAATTTGCGACATTTAACGGTTTATAGGCTTAATAATTGTTAAAACTGATACGAGAGATTCAGATTTATCCGGAAAGTCCCATCCGAAGGACGACGTGCTCAAGGCTATTTTCAACCTAAGTGAAATTTCACCTACCCAGGTTTATTTACATAACATACGTCTCATTATCGAGTACCTCACATTCGAAAAAGTCCTGGACATCGCTTAAAGTCCCATCCGAAGGACGACGTGCTCATAGTTATTTTTCACTTCCCGATTAAAACATCTGACCTAAGTGCCTCAGCTAGATTTGTAAGTGGCGATCCTGAGCTCGGTAGACTCCATTCTTCAAATTTCTCGCTTTTTAACGGTTTATAGATTAAATATTTGTTAAAACTGATAGAGAACGACCGGATTATCTGAACCCCACACAAAAACCAAAATGAAAACGTTTTTCAAAAAATTCGCGCTATTTAACGGTTTATAGGCTTAATAATTGTTAAAACTGATACTACAGATTCAGATATATCCGGAAAGTCCCATCCGAAGGACGACGTGCTCAAGGCTTTCAACCTAAGTGGAAATTGACCTACCCAGGTTTATTTACATAACATACGTCTCATTATCGAGTACCTCACATTCGAAAAAGCCCTGGATCATCGCTTAAAGTCCCATCCGAAGGACGACGTGCTCAAAGTGTTTTTTAACTTCCCGATTGAAACATCTGATCTAAGTGCCTCAACTAGATTTCTAAGTGGCGATCCTGAGCTCGGTAGACTCCATTCTTGAAATTTCTCGCTTTTTAACGGTTTATAGATTTAATATTTGTTAAAACTGATAGAGAACGACCGGATTATCTGAATCCTACACAAAAATCAAAATAAAAATGTTTTTCAAAAAATTCACGCTATTTAACGGTTTATAGGCTTAATAATTGTTAAAACTGATACGTCAGATTCAGATATATCCGGAAAGTCCCATCCGAAGGACGACGTGCTCAAGGCTATTTTCAACCTAAGTGAAATTTCACCTAACCAGGTTTATTTACATAACATACGTCTCATTATCGAGTACCTCACATTCGAAAAAGCCCTGGATCATCGCTTAAAGTCCCATCCGAAGGACGACGTGCTCAAAGTGTATTTTAACTTCCCGATTGAAACATCTGACCTAAGTGCCTCAGCTAGATTTCTAAGTGGCGATCCTGAGCTCGGTAGACTCCATTCTTCAAATTTCTCGCTTTTTAACGGTTTATAGACTAAATATTTGTTAAAACTGATAGAGAACGACCGGATTATCTGAATCCTACACAAAAATCAAAATAAAAATGTTTTTCAAAAAATTTGCGCTATTTAACGGTTTATAGGCTTAATAATTGTTAAAACTGATACGACAGATTCAGATTTATCCGGAAAGTCCCATCCGAAGGACGACGTGCTCAAGGCTTTCAACCTAAGTAGAAATTGACCTACCCAGGTTTATTTACATAACATACGTCTCATTATCGAGTACCTCACATTCGAAAAAGCCCTGGATCATTGCTTAATGTCCCATCCGAAGGACGACGTGCTCAAAGTTATTTTTAGCTTCCCGATTAAAACATCTGACCTAAGTGCCTCAACTAGATTTCTAAGTGGCGATCCTGAGCTCGGTAGACTCCATTCTTGAAATTTCTCGCTTTTTAACGGTTTATAGATTTAATATTTGTTAAAACTGATAGAGAACGACCGGATTATCTGAATCCTACACAAAAATCAAAATAAAAATGTTTTTCAAAAAATTCACGCTATTTAACGGTTTATAGGCTTAATAATTGTTAAAACTGATACGACAGATTCAGATATATCCGGAAAGTCCCATCCGAAGGACGACGTGGTCAAGGCTATTTTCAACCTAAGTGAAATTTCACCTAACCAGGTTTATTTACATAACATACGTCTCATTATCGAGTACCTCACATTCGAAAAAGCCCTGGATCATCGCTTAAAGTCCCATCCGAAGGACGACGTGCTCAAAGTGTTTTTTAACTTCCCGATTGAAACATCTGACCTAAGTGCCTCAGCTAGATTTCTAAGTGGCGATCCTGAGCTCGGTAGACTCCATTCTTCAAATTTCTCGCTTTTTAACGGTTTATAGATTTAATATTTGTTAAAACTGATAGAGAACGACCGGATTATCTGAATCCTACACAAAAATCAAAATAAAAATGTTTTTCAAAAAATTTGCGACATTTAACGGTTTATAGGCTTAATAATTGTTAAAACTGATACGTCAGATTCAGATATATCCGGAAAGTCCCATCCGAAGGACGACGTGCTCAAGGCTATTTTCAACCTAAGTGAAATTTCACCTAACCAGGTTTATTTACATAACATACGTCTCATTATCGAGTACCTCACATTCGAAAAAGCCCTGGATCATCGCTTAAAGTCCCATCCGAAGGACGACGTGCTCAAAGTGTATTTTAACTTCCCGATTGAAACATCTGACCTAAGTGCCTCAGCTAGATTTCTAAGTGGCGATCCTGAGCTCGGTAGACTCCATTCTTCAAATTTCTCGCTTTTTAACGGTTTATAGACTAAATATTTGTTAAAACTGATAGAGAACGACCGGATTATCTGAACCCCACACAAAAACCAAAATGAAAACGTTTTTCAAAAAATTCGCGCTATTTAACGGTTTATAGGCTTAATAATTGTTAAAACTGATACTACAGATTCAGATATATCCGGAAAGTCCCATCCGAAGGACGACGTGCTCAAGGCTTTCAACCTAAGTGGAAATTGACCTACCCAGGTTTATTTACATAACATACGTCTCATTATCGAGTACCTCACATTCGAAAAAGCCCTGGATCATCGCTTAAAGTCCCATCCGAAGGACGACGTGCTCAAAGTGTTTTTTAACTTCCCGATTGAAACATCTGATCTAAGTGCCTCAACTAGATTTCTAAGTGGCGATCCTGAGCTCGGTAGACTCCATTCTTGAAATTTCTCGCTTTTTAACGGTTTATAGATTTAATATTTGTTAAAACTGATAGAGAACGACCGGATTATCTGAATCCTACACAAAAATCAAAATAAAAATGTTTTTCAAAAAATTCACGCTATTTAACGGTTTATAGGCTTAATAATTGTTAAAACTGATACGTCAGATTCAGATATATCCGGAAAGTCCCATCCGAAGGACGACGTGCTCAAGGCTATTTTCAACCTAAGTGAAATTTCACCTAACCAGGTTTATTTACATAACATACGTCTCATTATCGAGTACCTCACATTCGAAAAAGCCCTGGATCATCGCTTAAAGTCCCATCCGAAGGACGACGTGCTCAAAGTGTATTTTAACTTCCCGATTGAAACATCTGACCTAAGTGCCTCAGCTAGATTTCTAAGTGGCGATCCTGAGCTCGGTAGACTCCATTCTTCAAATTTCTCGCTTTTTAACGGTTTATAGACTAAATATTTGTTAAAACTGATAGAGAACGACCGGATTATCTGAATCCTACACAAAAATCAAAATAAAAATGTTTTTCAAAAAATTTGCGCTATTTAACGGTTTATAGGCTTAATAATTGTTAAAACTGATACGACAGATTCAGATTTATCCGGAAAGTCCCATCCGAAGGACGACGTGCTCAAGGCTTTCAACCTAAGTAGAAATTGACCTACCCAGGTTTATTTACATAACATACGTCTCATTATCGAGTACCTCACATTCGAAAAAGCCCTGGATCATTGCTTAATGTCCCATCCGAAGGACGACGTGCTCAAAGTTATTTTTAGCTTCCCGATTAAAACATCTGACCTAAGTGCCTCAACTAGATTTCTAAGTGGCGATCCTGAGCTCGGTAGACTCCATTCTTGAAATTTCTCGCTTTTTAACGGTTTATAGATTTAATATTTGTTAAAACTGATAGAGAACGACCGGATTATCTGAATCCTACACAAAAATCAAAATAAAAATGTTTTTCAAAAAATTCACGCTATTTAACGGTTTATAGGCTTAATAATTGTTAAAACTGATACGACAGATTCAGATATATCCGGAAAGTCCCATCCGAAGGACGACGTGGTCAAGGCTATTTTCAACCTAAGTGAAATTTCACCTAACCAGGTTTATTTACATAACATACGTCTCATTATCGAGTACCTCACATTCGAAAAAGCCCTGGATCATCGCTTAAAGTCCCATCCGAAGGACGACGTGCTCAAAGTGTTTTTTAACTTCCCGATTGAAACATCTGACCTAAGTGCCTCAGCTAGATTTCTAAGTGGCGATCCTGAGCTCGGTAGACTCCATTCTTCAAATTTCTCGCTTTTTAACGGTTTATAGATTTAATATTTGTTAAAACTGATAGAGAACGACCGGATTATCTGAATCCTACACAAAAATCAAAATAAAAATGTTTTTCAAAAAATTTGCGACATTTAACGGTTTATAGGCTTAATAATTGTTAAAACTGATACGAGAGATTCAGATTTATCCGGAAAGTCCCATCCGAAGGACGACGTGCTCAAGGCTATTTTCAACCTAAGTGAAATTTCACCTACCCAGGTTTATTTACATAACATACGTCTCATTATCGAGTACCTCACATTCGAAAAAGTCCTGGACATCGCTTAAAGTCCCATCCGAAGGACGACGTGCTCAAAGTGTTTTTTAACTTCCCGATTGAAACATCTGACCTAAGTGCCTCAGCTAGATTTCTAAGTGGCGATCCTGAGCTCGGTAGACTCCATTCTTCAAATTTCTCGCTTTTTAACGGTTTATAGACTAAATATTTGTTAAAACTGATAGAGAACGACCGGATTATCTGAATCCTACACAAAAATCAAAATAAAAATGTTTTTCAAAAAATTTGCGCTATTTAACGGTTTATAGGCTTAATAATTGTTAAAACTGATACGACAGATTCAGATTTATCCGGAAAGTCCCATCCGAAGGACGACGTGCTCAAGGCTTTCAACCTAAGTAGAAATTGACCTACCCAGGTTTATTTACATAACATACGTCTCATTATCGAGTACCTCACATTCGAAAAAGCCCTGGATCATTGCTTAATGTCCCATCCGAAGGACGACGTGCTCAAAGTTATTTTTAGCTTCCCGATTAAAACATCTGACCTAAGTGCCTCAACTAGATTTCTAAGTGGCGATCCTGAGCTCGGTAGACTCCATTCTTGAAATTTCTCGCTTTTTAACGGTTTATAGATTTAATATTTGTTAAAACTGATAGAGAACGACCGGATTATCTGAATCCTACACAAAAATCAAAATAAAAATGTTTTTCAAAAAATTCACGCTATTTAACGGTTTATAGGCTTAATAATTGTTAAAACTGATACGACAGATTCAGATATATCCGGAAAGTCCCATCCGAAGGACGACGTGCTCAAGGCTATTTTCAACCTAAGTGAAATTTCACCTAACCAGGTTTATTTACATAACATACGTCTCATTATCGAGTACCTCACATTCGAAAAAGCCCTGGATCATCGCTTAAAGTCCCATCCGAAGGACGACGTGCTCAAAGTGTTTTTTAACTTCCCGATTGAAACATCTGACCTAAGTGCCTCAGCTAGATTTCTAAGTGGCGATCCTGAGCTCGGTAGACTCCATTCTTCAAATTTCTCGCTTTTTAACGGTTTATAGATTTAATATTTGTTAAAACTGATAGAGAACGACCGGATTATCTGAATCCTACACAAAAATCAAAATAAAAATGTTTTTCAAAAAATTTGCGACATTTAACGGTTTATAGGCTTAATAATTGTTAAAACTGATACGAGAGATTCAGATTTATCCGGAAAGTCCCATCCGAAGGACGACGTGCTCAAGGCTATTTTCAACCTAAGTGAAATTTCACCTACCCAGGTTTATTTACATAACATACGTCTCATTATCGAGTACCTCACATTCGAAAAAGTCCTGGACATCGCTTAAAGTCCCATCCGAAGGACGACGTGCTCATAGTTATTTTTCACTTCCCGATTAAAACATCTGACCTAAGTGCCTCAGCTAGATTTGTAAGTGGCGATCCTGAGCTCGGTAGACTCCATTCTTCAAATTTCTCGCTTTTTAACGGTTTATAGATTAAATATTTGTTAAAACTGATAGAGAACGACCGGATTATCTGAACCCCACACAAAAACCAAAATGAAAACGTTTTTCAAAAAATTCGCGCTATTTAACGGTTTATAGGCTTAATAATTGTTAAAACTGATACTACAGATTCAGATATATCCGGAAAGTCCCATCCGAAGGACGACGTGCTCAAGGCTTTCAACCTAAGTGGAAATTGACCTACCCAGGTTTATTTACATAACATACGTCTCATTATCGAGTACCTCACATTCGAAAAAGCCCTGGATCATCGCTTAAAGTCCCATCCGAAGGACGACGTGCTCAAAGTGTTTTTTAACTTCCCGATTGAAACATCTGATCTAAGTGCCTCAACTAGATTTCTAAGTGGCGATCCTGAGCTCGGTAGACTCCATTCTTGAAATTTCTCGCTTTTTAACGGTTTATAGATTTAATATTTGTTAAAACTGATAGAGAACGACCGGATTATCTGAATCCTACACAAAAATCAAAATAAAAATGTTTTTCAAAAAATTCACGCTATTTAACGGTTTATAGGCTTAATAATTGTTAAAACTGATACGTCAGATTCAGATATATCCGGAAAGTCCCATCCGAAGGACGACGTGCTCAAGGCTATTTTCAACCTAAGTGAAATTTCACCTAACCAGGTTTATTTACATAACATACGTCTCATTATCGAGTACCTCACATTCGAAAAAGCCCTGGATCATCGCTTAAAGTCCCATCCGAAGGACGACGTGCTCAAAGTGTATTTTAACTTCCCGATTGAAACATCTGACCTAAGTGCCTCAGCTAGATTTCTAAGTGGCGATCCTGAGCTCGGTAGACTCCATTCTTCAAATTTCTCGCTTTTTAACGGTTTATAGACTAAATATTTGTTAAAACTGATAGAGAACGACCGGATTATCTGAATCCTACACAAAAATCAAAATAAAAATGTTTTTCAAAAAATTTGCGCTATTTAACGGTTTATAGGCTTAATAATTGTTAAAACTGATACGACAGATTCAGATTTATCCGGAAAGTCCCATCCGAAGGACGACGTGCTCAAGGCTTTCAACCTAAGTAGAAATTGACCTACCCAGGTTTATTTACATAACATACGTCTCATTATCGAGTACCTCACATTCGAAAAAGCCCTGGATCATTGCTTAATGTCCCATCCGAAGGACGACGTGCTCAAAGTTATTTTTAGCTTCCCGATTAAAACATCTGACCTAAGTGCCTCAACTAGATTTCTAAGTGGCGATCCTGAGCTCGGTAGACTCCATTCTTGAAATTTCTCGCTTTTTAACGGTTTATAGATTTAATATTTGTTAAAACTGATAGAGAACGACCGGATTATCTGAATCCTACACAAAAATCAAAATAAAAATGTTTTTCAAAAAATTCACGCTATTTAACGGTTTATAGGCTTAATAATTGTTAAAACTGATACGACAGATTCAGATATATCCGGAAAGTCCCATCCGAAGGACGACGTGGTCAAGGCTATTTTCAACCTAAGTGAAATTTCACCTAACCAGGTTTATTTACATAACATACGTCTCATTATCGAGTACCTCACATTCGAAAAAGCCCTGGATCATCGCTTAAAGTCCCATCCGAAGGACGACGTGCTCAAAGTGTTTTTTAACTTCCCGATTGAAACATCTGACCTAAGTGCCTCAGCTAGATTTCTAAGTGGCGATCCTGAGCTCGGTAGACTCCATTCTTCAAATTTCTCGCTTTTTAACGGTTTATAGATTTAATATTTGTTAAAACTGATAGAGAACGACCGGATTATCTGAATCCTACACAAAAATCAAAATAAAAATGTTTTTCAAAAAATTTGCGACATTTAACGGTTTATAGGCTTAATAATTGTTAAAACTGATACGAGAGATTCAGATTTATCCGGAAAGTCCCATCCGAAGGACGACGTGCTCAAGGCTATTTTCAACCTAAGTGAAATTTCACCTACCCAGGTTTATTTACATAACATACGTCTCATTATCGAGTACCTCACATTCGAAAAAGTCCTGGACATCGCTTAAAGTCCCATCCGAAGGACGACGTGCTCAAAGTGTTTTTTAACTTCCCGATTGAAACATCTGACCTAAGTGCCTCAGCTAGATTTCTAAGTGGCGATCCTGAGCTCGGTAGACTCCATTCTTCAAATTTCTCGCTTTTTAACGGTTTATAGACTAAATATTTGTTAAAACTGATAGAGAACGACCGGATTATCTGAATCCTACACAAAAATCAAAATAAAAATGTTTTTCAAAAAATTTGCGCTATTTAACGGTTTATAGGCTTAATAATTGTTAAAACTGATACGACAGATTCAGATTTATCCGGAAAGTCCCATCCGAAGGACGACGTGCTCAAGGCTTTCAACCTAAATAGAAATTGACCTACCCAGGTTTATTTACATAACATACGTCTCATTATCGAGTACCTCACATTCGAAAAAGCCCTGGATCATTGCTTAATGTCCCATCCGAAGGACGACGTGCTCAAAGTTATTTTTAGCTTCCCGATTAAAACATCTGACCTAAGTGCCTCAACTAGATTTCTAAGTGGCGATCCTGAGCTCGGTAGACTCCATTCTTGAAATTTCTCGCTTTTTAACGGTTTATAGATTTAATATTTGTTAAAACTGATAGAGAACGACCGGATTATCTGAATCCTACACAAAAATCAAAATAAAAATGTTTTTCAAAAAATTCACGCTATTTAACGGTTTATAGGCTTAATAATTGTTAAAACTGATACGACAGATTCAGATATATCCGGAAAGTCCCATCCGAAGGACGACGTGCTCAAGGCTATTTTCAACCTAAGTGAAATTTCACCTAACCAGGTTTATTTACATAACATACGTCTCATTATCGAGTACCTCACATTCGAAAAAGCCCTGGATCATCGCTTAAAGTCCCATCCGAAGGACGACGTGCTCAAAGTGTTTTTTAACTTCCCGATTGAAACATCTGACCTAAGTGCCTCAGCTAGATTTCTAAGTGGCGATCCTGAGCTCGGTAGACTCCATTCTTCAAATTTCTCGCTTTTTAACGGTTTATAGATTTAATATTTGTTAAAACTGATAGAGAACGACCGGATTATCTGAATCCTACACAAAAATCAAAATAAAAATGTTTTTCAAAAAATTTGCGACATTTAACGGTTTATAGGCTTAATAATTGTTAAAACTGATACGAGAGATTCAGATTTATCCGGAAAGTCCCATCCGAAGGACGACGTGCTCAAGGCTATTTTCAACCTAAGTGAAATTTCACCTACCCAGGTTTATTTACATAACATACGTCTCATTATCGAGTACCTCACATTCGAAAAAGTCCTGGACATCGCTTAAAGTCCCATCCGAAGGACGACGTGCTCATAGTTATTTTTCACTTCCCGATTAAAACATCTGACCTAAGTGCCTCAGCTAGATTTGTAAGTGGCGATCCTGAGCTCGGTAGACTCCATTCTTCAAATTTCTCGCTTTTTAACGGTTTATAGATTAAATATTTGTTAAAACTGATAGAGAACGACCGGATTATCTGAATCCTACACAAAAATCAAAATAAAAATGTTTTTCAAAAAATTTGCGCTATTTAACGGTTTATAGGCTTAATAATTGTTAAAACTGATACGACAGATTCAGATTTATCCGGAAAGTCCCATCCGAAGGACGACGTGCTCAAGGCTTTCAACCTAAGTAGAAATTGACCTACCCAGGTTTATTTACATAACATACGTCTCATTATCGAGTACCTCACATTCGAAAAAGCCCTGGATCATTGCTTAATGTCCCATCCGAAGGACGACGTGCTCAAAGTTATTTTTAGCTTCCCGATTAAAACATCTGACCTAAGTGCCTCAACTAGATTTCTATGTGGCGATCCTGAGCTCGGTAGACTCCATTCTTGAAATTTCTCGCTTTTTAACGGTTTATAGATTTAATATTTGTTAAAACTGATAGAGAACGACCGGATTATCTGAATCCTACACAAAAATCAAAATAAAAATGTTTTTCAAAAAATTCACG
The DNA here is from genome assembly GCA_963662175.1 of Aradus depressus. Taxonomy (NCBI): domain Eukaryota; kingdom Metazoa; phylum Arthropoda; class Insecta; order Hemiptera; family Aradidae; genus Aradus; species Aradus depressus. The sequence continues at coordinate 10,120,827 of OY759214.1, read as the reverse complement.
CTATTTAACGGTTTATAGGCTTAATAATTGTTAAAACTGATACGACAGATTCAGATATATCCGGAAAGTCCCATCCGAAGGACGACGTGCTCAAGGCTATTTTCAACCTAAGTGAAATTTCACCTAACCAGGTTTATTTACATAACATACGTCTCATTATCGAGTACCTCACATTCGAAAAAGCCCTGGATCATCGCTTAAAGTCCCATCCGAAGGACGACGTGCTCAAAGTGTTTTTTAACTTCCCGATTGAAACATCTGACCTAAGTGCCTCAGCTAGATTTCTAAGTGGCGATCCTGAGCTCGGTAGACTCCATTCTTCAAATTTCTCGCTTTTTAACGGTTTATAGATTTAATATTTGTTAAAACTGATAGAGAACGACCGGATTATCTGAATCCTACACAAAAATCAAAATAAAAATGTTTTTCAAAAAATTTGCGACATTTAACGGTTTATAGGCTTAATAATTGTTAAAACTGATACGAGAGATTCAGATTTATCCGGAAAGTCCCATCCGAAGGACGACGTGCTCAAGGCTATTTTCAACCTAAGTGAAATTTCACCTACCCAGGTTTATTTACATAACATACGTCTCATTATCGAGTACCTCACATTCGAAAAAGTCCTGGAACATCGCTTAAAGTCCCATCCGAAGGACGACGTGCTCATAGTTATTTTTCACTTCCCGATTAAAACATCTGACCTAAGTGCCTCAGCTAGATTTCTAAGTGGCGATCCTGAGCTCGGTAGACTCCATTCTTGAAATTTCTCGCTTTTTAACGGTTTATAGACTAAATATTTGTTAAAACTGATAGAGAACGACCGGATTATCTGAATCCTACACAAAAATCAAAATAAAAATGTTTTTCAAAAAATTTGCGCTATTTAACGGTTTATAGGCTTAATAATTGTTAAAACTGATACGACAGATTCAGATTTATCCGGAAAGTCCCATCCGAAGGACGACGTGCTCAAGGCTTTCAACCTAAGTAGAAATTGACCTACCCAGGTTTATTTACATAACATACGTCTCATTATCGAGTACCTCACATTCGAAAAAGCCCTGGATCATTGCTTAATGTCCCATCCGAAGGACGACGTGCTCAAAGTTATTTTTAGCTTCCCGATTAAAACATCTGACCTAAGTGCCTCAACTAGATTTCTATGTGGCGATCCTGAGCTCGGTAGACTCCATTCTTGAAATTTCTCGCTTTTTAACGGTTTATAGATTTAATATTTGTTAAAACTGATAGAGAACGACCGGATTATCTGAATCCTACACAAAAATCAAAATAAAAATGTTTTTCAAAAAATTCACGCTATTTAACGGTTTATAGGCTTAATAATTGTTAAAACTGATACGACAGATTCAGATATATCCGGAAAGTCCCATCCGAAGGACGACGTGCTCAAGGCTATTTTCAACCTAAGTGAAATTTCACCTAACCAGGTTTATTTACATAACATACGTCTCATTATCGAGTACCTCACATTCGAAAAAGCCCTGGATCATCGCTTAAAGTCCCATCCGAAGGACGACGTGCTCAAAGTGTTTTTTAACTTCCCGATTGAAACATCTGACCTAAGTGCCTCAGCTAGATTTCTAAGTGGCGATCCTGAGCTCGGTAGACTCCATTCTTCAAATTTCTCGCTTTTTAACGGTTTATAGATTTAATATTTGTTAAAACTGATAGAGAACGACCGGATTATCTGAATCCTACACAAAAATCAAAATAAAAATGTTTTTCAAAAAATTTGCGACATTTAACGGTTTATAGGCTTAATAATTGTTAAAACTGATACGAGAGATTCAGATTTATCCGGAAAGTCCCATCCGAAGGACGACGTGCTCAAGGCTATTTTCAACCTAAGTGAAATTTCACCTACCCAGGTTTATTTACATAACATACGTCTCATTATCGAGTACCTCACATTCGAAAAAGTCCTGGAACATCGCTTAAAGTCCCATCCGAAGGACGACGTGCTCATAGTTATTTTTCACTTCCCGATTAAAACATCTGACCTAAGTGCCTCAGCTAGATTTGTAAGTGGCGATCCTGAGCTCGGTAGACTCCATTCTTCAAATTTCTCGCTTTTTAACGGTTTATAGATTAAATATTTGTTAAAACTGATAGAGAACGACCGGATTATCTGAACCCCACACAAAAATCAAAATGAAAACGTTTTTCAAAAAATTCGCGCTATTTAACGCTTTATAGGCTTAATAATTGTTAAAACTGATACTACAGATTCAGATATATCCGGAATGTCCCATCCGAAGGACGACGTGCTCAAGGCTTTCAACCTAAGTGGAAATTGACCTACCCAGGTTTATTTACATAACATACGTCTCATTATCGAGTACCTCACATTCGAAAAAGCCCTGGATCATCGCTTAATGTCCCATCCGAAGGACGAAGTGCTCAAAGTTATTTAAAGTTAAGATCCTGAGCTCGGTAGACTCCATTCTTCAAATATCTTGCTTTTTAACGGTTTATAGATTTAATATTTGTTAACTGACAGAGCCATAGAGTGTGCTGGTTTCGGATTATGCCAACGTCAGCAGAACGTTCAGACTGACTTTAAATATGGTGACACCGATCCACTATGGAAGAAAAATGCCAAAAAAAAAAAGATGTATGTATAGATATGAACACAAATTAAAACTTGAGTACATTGTGATATAATCTATATTAATAAAGCTGAAACGGGGTTTGTTTGTTTGTTTGTTTGTTTGTTTGTATGTATGTTTGTTCCAGCATCACGCCCAAACCGCTGGACGGATTTTTATGAAACTGCCCATGTAGCATTCTTTTGAGCCCGATTGAATAATAGGCTATGTGGCGTCCCAAAATTTTGATCGGGAGGGGGGGTTGTAAGGGGGGCCTAAGTATATAAATAGTGCTAACACATTAACTAATGGTCGAATTGTCATGAAATTTCACACGTAGTCTTTTTAAAAGCCAAACAAGAAAAAAAGGTGTGTGGCGTCCCAAAGTTTTGAACGGGAGGGGGGGTTGAGGGGGGCCTAAGTATAAATATAGAGCTAACTCTTTAACTAATGGGCGAATCGTCATGAAATTTCACATGTAGTATTTTTAAAAGCCAAATAGGAAAAAAGGTGTGTGGCGTCCCAATGTTTTGAACGGGAGGGGGGGTTGTGGGGGGGCCTAAGTATAAATATAGAGCTAACTCATTAACTAATGGGCGAATCGTCATGAAATTTCACATGTAGTATTTTTAAAAGCCAAATAGGAAAAAAAGGTGTGTGGCGTCCCAAAGTTTTGATCGGGAGGGGGGGTTGTAAGGGGGGCCTAAGTATATAAATATAGAGCTAATTCTTTAACAGTTGGTCGGATTGTCACGAAATTTCAGATGGAGTATTCCTGAAGGCCAAATAGAAAAATAAGGTGTGTGGCGTCCCAAAGTTTTGAACGGGAGGGGGGTTGTGGGGGGGCCTAAGTATAAATATAGAGCTAACTCATTAACTAATGGGCGAATCGTCATGAAATTTCACATGTAGTATTTTTAAAAGCCAAATAGGAAAAAAAGGTGTGTGGCGTCCCAAAGTTTTGATCGGGAGGGGGGGTTGTAAGGGGGGCCTAAGTATATAAATATAGAGCTAATTCTTTAACAGTTGGTCGGATTGTCACGAAATTTCAGATGGAGTATTCCTGAAGGCCAAATAGAAAAATAAGGTGTGTGGCGTCCCAAAGTTTTGATCGGGAGGGGGGGTTGTGGGGGGGGCCTAAGTATAAATATAGAGCTAATTCTTTAACAGTTGGTCGGATTGTCACGAAATTTCAGATGGAGTATTCCTGAAGGCCAAATAGAAAAATAAGGTGTGTGGCGTCCCAAAGTTTTGAACGGGAGGGGGGGTTGTGGGGGGGGGGGGGGGGCTAAGTATATATAGTGGTAGCTCATTAACGGTTGGTCGTATTGTCATGGAATTTCACATGTAGTATTCATAAAGGCCAAATAGAAAAATAGGGTGTTTGACATCAAACAATTGTGAACGGGAGGGGGGTTATGAGGGTAGGCCTAAATTTGAAGATAGTGATAGGTCATTAACGGATGATTGGATTGTCATGTAATTTCACATGTAGTATTCCTAATGGCCAAATAGAAAAATACACTATGTGACATCTTAAAAATTTGGAGGGGGGGCTAAGCATAAAAATAATGCTGAATGATTAAAGGGCAATCGGATTGTCATGAATTTCACATGTAGTAGTAGTAACTGTGTATTCGCTGTGGGGTTCACTGTTGCAAGACATTTACTAGCTGTGTTGCCCGGCGTTCCTAACTATGTAGTATCTATGGGGTCCGCTGTTACAAAACACTTACTAGCTGTGTTGCCCAGCGTTCCGAACTTCGTACTAGCTGTGGGGTCCGCTGTTGCAAGGCACATACTAGATGTGGTGCCCAGGGTTCCGAACTTCGTACTAGCTGTGGTGTCCGCTGTTGCAAGGCACAAACTAGATGTGGTGCTCGGCGTTCCTAACTTCGTACTAGCTGTGGGGTCCGCTGTTGCAAGGCACATACTAGATGTGGTGCCCAGGGTTCCTAACTTCGTACTAGCTGTGGTGTCCGCAATTGCAAGGCACAAACTAGATGTGGTGCTCGGCGTTCCTAACTTCGTACTAGCTGTGGGGTCCGCTGTTGCAAGGCACATACTAGATGTGGTGCCCAGGGTTCCTAACTTCGTACTAGCTGTGGCGTCCGCTGTTGCAAGGCACAAACTAGATGTGGTGCTCGGCGTTCCTAACTTCGTACTAGCTGTGGGGTCCGCTGTTGCAAGGCACATACTAGATGTGGTGCCCAGGGTTCCTAACTTCGTACTAGCTGTGGTGTCCGCTGTTGCAAGGCACATACTAGATGTGGTGCTCAGCGTTCCTAACTTCGTACTACCTGTGGGGTCCGCTGTTGCAAGGCACATACTAGATGTGGTGCTCAGCGTTCCGAACTTCGTACTAGCTGTGGGGTCCGCTGTTGCAAGGCACATACTAGATGTGGTGCCCAGGGTTCCTAACTTCGTACTAGCTGTGGTGTCCGCTGTTGCAAATTAATACAGCTATGTTAGTAGATAGGCAGCATCCAGAAACGAAGATGGTCAACCAAAGAAAGATTCAGATGTATCGGGAAAGTCCCATCCGAAGGACGACGTGCTCAAAGTTATTTTTATCTTCCCGATTAAAACATCTGACCTAAGTGACTTGGCTAGATTTCTAAATGGCGATCCTGAGCTCGGTAAACTCCATTCTTCAAATTTCTCGCTTTTAAACGGTTTTTAGTTTTAATATTTGTTAAAACTGATGAACAACCGAATTATCTGAATCCTACACAAAAATCGAAATAAAAATGTTTTTCGAAAAAGTCGGGCGAAATCCCATTCATCAAATTTCTTGCTTTTTAACAGTTTTTAGATTTAATATTTGTTAAAACTGATATACAGATTCAGATGTATCGGGGAAGTCCCATCCGAAGGACGACGTGCTCCAATTTATTTTTAACCTAAGTGAAATTTCAGCTACCCAGGTTTAGATACATAACATACGACTCATTATCCAGTACCTGACATACAAAAAGGCCCTCGATCATAGCTTAAAGCCCAATCCGAAGGACGACGTGCTCAAATTTATTTTTATCTTCCCGATTAAAACATCTGACTTATGTGCCTCGGCTAGATTTCTAAGCGGCGATCCTGAGCTCGGTAGACTCCATATGTATGGTATGATTTAATATTTGTTAAAACTGATAGACAGATTCAGTTTAACGGGGAAAGTCCCATCCGAAGGACGACATACTCAAATCTATTTTTATCTTCCCGATTAAAACATCTGAGCTAAGTGACTTGGCTAGATTTCTAAATGGCGATCCTGAGCTCGGTAGACTCCATATGTATGGTAAAATAAGTTACCGTTTGGTTCCAACTAAAATTATCAAGGAAGAAATGTGGAATATAAGTGGGCTTTGGAGATGGTAGTAGGAAGTTGGCAGGAGTGTTGGGTGATGTCACGTACCCTATGTTGAGCGGAACGTTTAAGTCTATATTAATAAAGCTGAAACGGGGTTTGTGTGTTTGTATGTTTGTTCCAGCATCACGCCCAAACCGCTGGACGGATTTTTATGAAACTGCCCATGTAGCATTCTTTTGAGCCCGATTGAATAATAGGCTATGTGGCGTCCCAAAATTTTGATCGGGAGGGGGGGTTGTAAGGGGGGCCTAAGTATATAAATAGAGCTAACTCATTAACTAATGGGCGAATTGTCATGAAATTTTACAGGTAGTCTTTTTAAAAGCCAAACAAGAAAAAAAGGTGTGTGGCGTCCCAAAGTTTTGAACGGGAGGGGGGGTTGTGGGGGGGCCTAAGTATAAATATAGAGCTAACTCATTAACTAATGGGCGAATCGTCATGAAATTTCACACGTAGTCTTTTTAAAAGCCAAACAGGAAAAAAAGGTGTGTGGCGTCCCAAAGTTTTGATCGGGAGGGGGGGTTGTAAGGGGGGCCTAAGTATATAAATAGTGCTAACTCATTAACTAATGGGCGAATTGTCATGAAATTGCACGTAGTATTTTTAAAAGCCAAATAGGAAAATAAGGTGTGTGGCGTCCCAAAGTTTTGAACGGGAGGGGGGGTTGTGGGGGGGCCTAAGTATAAATATAGAGCTAACTCATTAACTAATGGGCGAATCGTCATGAAATTTCACGTAGTATTTTTAAAAGCCAAATAGGAAAATAAGGTGTGTGGCTTCCCAAAGTTTTGAACGGGAGGGGGGGTTGTGGGGGGGCCTAAGTATAAATATAGAGCTAACTCATTAACTAATGGGCGAATCGTCATGAAATTTCACGTAGTATTTTTAAAAGCCAAATAGGAAAATAAGGTGTGTGGCGTCCCAAAGTTTTGAACGGGAGGGGGGGTAGTGGGGGGGCCTAAGTATAAATATAGAGCTAACTCATTAACTAATGGGCGAATCGTCATGAAATTTCACGTAGTATTTTTAAAAGCCAAATAGGAAAATAAGGTGTGTGGCGTCCCAAAGTTTTGAACGGGAGGGGGGGTTGTGGGGGGGGCCTAAGTATATATATAGAGCTAATTCTTTAACGGTTGGTCGGATTGTCACGAAATTTCACATGGAGTATTCCTGAAGGCCAAATAGAAAAATTAGGTGTGTGGCGTCCCAAAGTTTTGATCGGGAGGGGGGGTTGTAAGGGGGGCCTAAGTATATAAATAGTGCTAACACAGTAGTATTCTTAAAAGCCAAATAGAAATATAGGGTGTATATGTCACCAAATTTTGAACGGGAGGGTGGGTTGATGGGGGCCTAAGTATAAGTATAGTGATAAGTCATTAACGTATGATCGGATTGTCACGAAATTTCACATGTAGTATTCCTGGAGGCCAAATAGAAAAATAGGCGGTGTGACGGCTCAAAATTGTTTACGGGTGGGGGGGTTGTGGCGGGGGGGCCTAAATTTGAAGATAGTGATAGGTCATTAACGGATGATCGGATTGTCACGAAATTTCACATGTAGTATTCTTGATGGTCAAATAAAAAAATACACTATGTGACATTTTAAAAATTTGGGAGGGGGGGCTAAGCATAAAAATAATGCTGAATCATTGAAGGGTAATCGGATTGTCATGAATTTCACATGTAGTAGTAGTAACTATGTATTCGCTGTGGGGTTCACTGTTGCAAGACATTTACTAGCTGTGATGCCCAGCGTTCCTAATATCGTACTAGCTGTGGGGTCCGCTGTTGCAAGGCACTTACTAACTGTAGTGCTCAGCCCCAGCGTTCCTAACTATGTACTGGCTGTGGGGTTCGCTGTTGCAAGGCACCTACAAGACATTTACTAGCTGTGATGCCCAGCGTTCCTAATTACGTACTAGCTGTGGGGTCTGCTGTTGCAAGGCGCTAGCAGTGTGGCCCAGCGTATTTAACTACGTAGGTACTAGCTGTGGGGTCCGCAGTTGCAAGGCACCTACTACCTGTAGGGCCCAGCGTTCCTAAAAACGTACTAGCTGTGGGGTCCGTCGTTGCAAAAGCATACTAGCTGTGATGCTCAGCGTTTCTAACTACGTACTAGCTGTGGGGTCCGCCGTTGCAAAACACATACTAGCTGTGATGCCCAGTGGGTCTAACTACGTACTAGCTGTGGGGTCCGCTGTTGCAAGGCACTTACTAGCTGTGATGGCCAGCGTTCCTAACTTCGTACTAGCTGTGGGGTCCGCTCTTGCGAGGCACATACTAGCTGCGGTCAATAGCGTTCTTAAGTACGCACTGGCTAGGATGTCCAGCGATGCTAAGTATTCACTATCTGTGGTTTCCGCCGTTGAAAGACGCATACTAGCTGTGATGCCCAGGGATCCTAAAAACTTACTAGCTGGGGTGTTTGACGTTGAAGGACTATAAGCCTTATTCCGTATGAATAATTGAAAATTATAACATCATGAATGTACTGTTAAAGGGTAAGCGGATTGGCATGAATTTCACATGTAGTAGTAGTAACTATGTATTCGCTGTGGGGTCCGCTGTTGCAAGGCATTTACTAGCTGCGGTCAATAGCGTTCTTAAGTACGCACTGGCTAGGATGTCCAGCGATGCTAAGTATTCACTATCTGTGGTTTCCGCCGTTGAAAGACGCATACTAGCTGTGATGCCCAGGGGTCCTAAAAACTTACTAGCTGGGGTGTTTGACGTTGAAGGACTATAAGCCTTATTCCGTATGAATAATTGAAAATTATAACATCATGAATGTACTGTTGAAGAATTTAAAAGACTTATAGGAGATAATAGTAGAAAAGTCAAAGTTCCCCGGGCAACGCCGGGTATTACTGCTAGTAAAATAAATAAATGTGTACATAATAATAAATATTATAAGTAAAGTAAGTCCTTCTTAATAATCATATTCTCATCTAATATGTACAGTTTCATAGCTAGAATAAAAATGTTAAAAAAAAAAAAAATTAAATATACTAGTAAAAAACACAGTTAAGATGGCAACTATATTATCTGACGACCTTCATTATTACTTTAAAGAGATATACTATAGGCGATTACAAATGTACTGTATTAAAACTTAGTTAATGAGATTAAGAACATTTCGCAAGCTTCCCACTGTTTCGAAGCTCTATGTGTACGTCCTGTCCAGCTTCCAACTGCTCATATTTTTTTAATAAATTTCCTGAAGTGTGTTAGTAATTTCTAATAGAATGTTGTATGTATATGTTTTTAGGTGCAATACTGGCCTGGCGTTCATTCCTTGTTGACTTTCCAGTTACTTTGACTTGGCACACTTCACCCGCAATAAGTTCCACAGCCGCTCTTGTTGAATTTCACTACCAAAATAATCTGTGAGATCAACTTACCAAGCCATCAAACATCAAGCGGATACAATCCTTCCAATCCAAGTCCTTAGAACCATTGTAGATGCTCCCTTTTTGTTTCCAACCTTACACTCCATAACGACCTCAACGTTCCTTTTGTCCAAGACCTCATCAAATCCCATTTTTCGAAGTTCCATACCAATCTTTCCTTCCACAATAATCCTCTTGCCAAACGCTTATCACAATCCTATCCGCATAATCCTCTCAGAAAATCAAATAATAAAATAGTATTAATATTAAAATAGTAGGTATTAATATTAATAATAATAATATTAAATATTATGTACACATTTATTGATTTGATTTTCTTATTGTTTTATCTCTTATTATTTCAATATTACTTCATATTGCCATTATTCCATTTTAAATAAATAAAAACCATGAAAGAGGGCGCCGGTAGCTCAGTGGTATGCGTGTTTGACTTCTGAGCTCAAGTGTGTGGGTTCGTAACCCGACACAGGCCCTTAGTTTATTTTATCTGGGAGGTAAAATAAACTTAAGCACGCCGTCCTTCGGATGGGACGTTAAGCGATGGTCCCGAGCCTGTACGATGTCAGGTACTCGTTAAAAACCCCTACCCTAGGTGAATAAAAATTTAGGGTAGGCAAAAATTTAGGACTCCCACAGTAGAGTCGGGCTCATGTCCACCAGAGTGACGAAAGAGCGCTCTGGTAGTAGGCGATATGACCTCGTAGTTAAAGCCCGGGCATGAGTCATAAAACCTAACCTAAAATTTAATTAGTTGTTTGTTTTTATTTATTTTATCATCTTTCAACTATGTCGACACAGATCGCAGAAATGTATTCTGATAAATTTTATAATAAATAAACAATATATGTATTATATTTGAAAAAAGCATGTATTCATTGAAAAATCAATTAATAATAACACTAATTAACAGGGAGCGGCTTCCCTAGCCCCAGAATTGTACTAATAAGCCACACTTAAATGTCTTTGTGCTGACGATGGCGTAAGGCGAAACAGGTACACTTTATTAGAGATTTAGAATTAGATAATATAAAAGAGAAACAAGTTCTTTGCTTTTATTTGTTTTTAATTTTGCTTCACCCAAATTCTCTGTTAGTGAGAAAAACCAGAACGAAACAGTCCATGGAAAGAATGTCATTTACAAAAATATTTTGTGGCTAGAAAACAATAGTAGATCTATTATTTTTTGTTATGCATGTTTCTGTAAAATCTGGTTTGTGCGCTATTTTGATGGCTACCAGAGAGTTTAAGGTCAGCTACTCTCCTAACTCAAGAACTGGTTCTGGTTATTGGCTAAAGTCTATTAGAATATAAAAAAAATAAAGAAAAACGTATATTTTTGAAAACATATTGTCTATTTCATGAAGTATATGTATACAGGGTGGCCCACAAGTGAAATAACTCCTAAACGGTTAGAGATATCAAAATTGTACATGGGACTAAAGTTGTAGCACTCGCCGAGAGCTATAGTATGGCGTCCTCGAAAAGACAAAAATGACCCTTTTAATGGCTCAAACAGCCCTTCGAAGGGTGGGGTTCCCTTTTGACCCTTGTCATATTACATTTTATTAAAGTACTAAAGAAACTAGGAAGAACTGCGCAAACAGATTTTTGATACGTCAAATAGTTCTCGGAAAAAAAACGTTTAAAGTTGCACGACGCCATACTATAGCTCTCGGCGAGTGCTACAACTTTAGTCCTATGCACAATTTTGATATCTCTAACCGTTTAGGAGTTATTTCACTTGTGGCCCGCTTATCTGGGCCACCCTGTATAATATATGGGAGTACTTTCGGTATTAATACTATCTTCAGCCACAACAATAAATACTGTTTAGTGAACAACTTTCATAATGTAAACACACTGCTAATCCGTCTCTCTGTTTGATACTCAGAACCCAGTCAGTCCCCTGCTATAGTTGCCCCTGAGTGGACCTATTTTAAATTTTGATTTATTGCCATATTCTATTACGGCCCTCCTTCCTTTTTTGGTTTTCTTGAACTTCTTCTAGGACTTGCTATCTGCCAGTTTCCCCGTTCAGCTTTGTCTTCATCCTTCAAAATTTTATTTTAATTAACAAGATTTATTATTTTTTGCGTCATTGAATATACATACTTAGATATATTTTTTTCTTATAATGCCTATATTATTTTTTTACATTGTTCTCAGTATTATTATTATTATTTTGTTCCCATTTATTTTTGTTCTCCGTTTCCCTATCATGTGCTTGTCCAATAATTAGGAAGCTCCGGAGAAATAAAATTTATTTGAGAATTTCTCTATTAAAAAGGAATGGTGGAGGAAGCCGGAGAAATTCCACTTCCACTCAGACGTAAATTACAGTTAAAAAGAAAGCTTACAAAAACACACGCCGACAAATCACACCCTTTCAACGATTTAATAAATAGACAAAAAATCCACTTGAACAAATACATTCAAAATACACTAGCAGAACTCAGGCCAACATTACAGACACTACATCGGACCGACAAACCGTTCTCATTTATTGCGCCCATCCCACTATCAAACCTTATCATAAAATCCAATCCAGACATTAGGACAATCAAAACATCCAAAAACAACTTAGACCCACAATCCTAAAAGCCAACACAATAGAAATGATTAACACTCTTTACGATAAATGTCACAAACTCTTCACAGATGCTTCAAAAACACCAGAGGGGACGGGGATAGGTATCTTCGATCCCCAAACAGACACTAACCTAACAGAAAAAATCTCACCACATCATAAAATCTGTACCTCTGAACTGATTGCTATCCAAAAGACCATAGAATACTCTAAAAGTATTACATTTTCAGAAGAAATAGTTATATTGACCGACTCTAAATCCGCCTGCCAACTACTACGCAAGTTTCACCTCAAAACTCGAAGCAACTACATTCTATCCACAATAGCTACAACTATTTACCAGTCAGATAAGAACTATTACATTCAATGGATTCCTGGACACATCAACTTGACTGACAACGACAGAGCTGACCACCTAGCCAAGCGAGGAACGGCAAAGGACACAGTGACACTCAGAATCGACTTGACCTTAGAAGACACCCTTTCCATCCTACAACACCAGACACTCACGGAATGGCAAACCAACTATACTGACATATCCCAAACCAAAGGACGATACCACTACAGAGTACAGAAGACAATAACGACAAAGCCATGGTTCCATCCACACAGTAAGACACTGACGACTAAACAAATCATATACTTGACACGACTGAGGACCGGACATGCCAGAACAAACAAATACTTACATCTAATCAAAATAAAACCAACCCCCAACTGTGAACACTGCGATGAGAATGAGGACGTAGTCCACATTTTCACTAAGTGCAAAAAGTACAACCAGAGACAACATGAGACGCTACTATCCAACGAAAACACATTTCTTCAAACAATAGCTAACATTAATAACATAGAAAACGTTAACAAACTCTTTAAATTTATTACCAAATCAAAAATTGAATTGTAATAAGAAGATAAATAGACCACTACATAATCGCTCCGGCTTTATAGGACTACAATTAGTCTTACGATAAAATAAATAAAAAAAAAAAAGGAATAAAGAGCCTTGAATTAACCAAATACTGTATTTGTTAGGTTGTGGCTGAAGATGGTAGCAATGCCCAAAGTACTCCCATATTACCTATATATATATTTTGTGAAATAGACAATACTTTTTTTTTAAAATTACGTTTTTCTTTATTTCGTGTGTTTCATTGGTGTTAAAGTGTTTCACAATATCTCTGCAGAAAATGTTCAGTAGTTTAATATAAATTGTTATTGTTTTCTCAGATTCGAAACACTGGCTACTTCTTATTTTCTGTAAATTTATTTATTGGACCGTGGATTAATAGAATATTTTTCAGTTAGGTAGTTACATTATTTGTTTTACTACAGATATCATCATTATATCCATAGATAGAAACTTACTTTCCATAATATAGGTATTTGTTAGGTTGTGGCTGAAGATGGTAGCAATGCCCAAAGTACTCCCATATTACCTATATATATATTTTGTGAAATAGACAATACTTTTTTTTTTAAATTACGTTTTTCTTTATTTCGTGTGTTTCATTGGTGTTAAAGTGTTTCACAATATCTCTGCAGAAAATGTTCAGTAGTTTAATATAAATTGTTATTGTTTTCTCAGATTCGAAACACTGGCTACTTCTTATTTTCTGTAAATTTATTTATTGGACCGTGGATTAATAGAATATTTTTCAGTTAGGTAGTTACATTATTTGTTTTACTACAGATATCATCATTATATCCATCATATTTGATCCATCATTATATCCATCATTATATCCATCATTATATCATCATATTTGATTTTATGCATTATGTTATTTCTAGTACGTATGAGAGTTGTTCATTTTAGCGGTCCCCGACGCACTTATGATTTTTTTTCGAATAATGATGATATCTTATTGCAATGTTGGATGTAAAAAACATCTTTTATGATTCATTCAAAAAGCAGTAAATGTTTGGGAAAAAAACAATAAACTAATAAATAAGTATATATTTTTTAAATAAATAAGTATATACAGTAACATTTATTTTTCGTCTTCGTTAATCTTGGGGTCTTCCAGTTTTCCTGAAACTACAATCAAATTGTCGATTCGGTCCCTGAGGAAGTACAAGAAGGGCCGGTTGGCGATGAAGTCTGCCAGAGGGCTCCTCAGGTTGGCAACACTGGTCGCTATGAAACAGAAAACCATCGGTGAAACTTTATATAAACAGAAAACCGAAATAATTAGGATCAAAGCAGAAAATGAGAGTTTTAAGGTAGGACAAAGCATTTTTTCAAAGAGCTAAATTAGCTTTGAAAGAATGGTATACAAGTTATGGCCATCTAAAGGTAAACTGTATAATATACAGTTTTCTAGATGAAAATTAAAAATTAGCTCCTTAAATCAAAATGCTGAAAGAATTGCGAAATGAGGCATCTCAACAGAAAATAACAAATTTCTTTAAGCCCAAATGATATGAGTCCTCCAGAATCAAAACTCACAATATCCAAAATTAACAAAATTGAGATGGCAGTGGTTATTTTTGCAATTTTTTGAGCTGAATTCAGGTTTGGCGTTGGTTAGAATCAAAAGTCACCATATCCTAGGTATAATGGGCCTAGAAGTTGAGGGTTGGAGTCAGAACTAACATTATCCTAGTGGATTTCTGACTCTAAGTGCCTTTTAACCAATCAGAAAGCAGTACCTGCTCAAAGAGGTTATCCTTTATTTTTTTTACTTTGTGCTGTATTTTTTTCCAGTTTTTATTTTAAATAAAATTTTATTTTTACCCATGCTTTATGTAAAATTAGAATTATGTGTCAATTTTATTCATTTTTTATTATTTTAAATTATTTTAAGTTGTAATAATTGTAACAATAAATTTACATTGCATTTGAAAATGTTGAATGGTTTTGATTTATTTATACATGTTTGAGAAAGTTGGGAACAAAACTAACATTATCTCATGTGGTGGGATCTTTCATATTCTAAACTCAGATAACTGAAAATACAAAATTAAGGGTTTAAAATGTACATAACCTGTTATACAATTTTAATTTTTTCCCAAATGTTTAGTTTCAGAAAAATGATAATTGGAAATGTCTTAGTACAAATCAATGAACCTGTGAACCCTCATAAATCTAGTTGCATTCCAATAATATGAAACGAAAACAAGAAGTTCAGAAGCTACTTTTAAAGGAGTGAAGGAAACTTTCAAATGCGTTTTCTCAAAAATCAATAATTCTGAGATAACCCACTTCCAAACTACTGTATCGATAAATCTAACAGTCTAGTATGTACATGATTATTGGTCTAGTAGAAAGTAGTGAAGTGGTGTGGTACCCGCGTACTGTCTAGTTTTTGGTTTGGGAGAGGATTACTAGTAAAGGTATTGAGAAAGCCCAGCGACTCCTCTTTCCCCCACCCGATTATTCGTCTCACTCCACACTCCTCCCCTGCCTCTCTCTACGGGTGGGTCTGTCAGACTCTTAAGCTATGTTAATATAAA
Organism: Aradus depressus; assembly: GCA_963662175.1. Taxonomy (NCBI): domain Eukaryota; kingdom Metazoa; phylum Arthropoda; class Insecta; order Hemiptera; family Aradidae; genus Aradus; species Aradus depressus. The sequence continues at coordinate 10,105,392 of OY759214.1, read as the reverse complement.
CATTCTTATGACGTATCCTATTACCATGTTATGGTGTACGGCTATCTCCCTCTGGAACTCTCTCCCTCTCCAGATTCGCCATGCTCCTACTCTCCTTTCATTTAAGTCCCTACTTTTCCATTATCTCCTAACCCAACAAACCTCTGATTCCTAAGGCTAGCTCCTATGAGATAGTTCTCCTCTTCCTATAAGTCTCTCTCTCCACTGCACAGGTTGTTACTCTTCTGTTTCATCTTCCTAGTTTGAACCTCTGATTTTCTTTATAATTTAGATATAACTAATTATTGTTATTATTGTTTACATTATTATTCTTACTTTGTTTTCTCACAATTTTTCCGTTTTTCTTTTATTTTTTTATTCTTCACAAGTTTATTTTCATTGTTTTTTCCATTAACATTTACATTTCTTTAATTAATTCTCAACGGCCTCTTTTCTTTCTTCTTTATTCTCAATTGGTTGATATGTGTATTCTTTTGTTTATCTTCCTACGTAATTATTCTTAGGGGTCGTATGCCAGAGAATAAAGATTATTTTTCATTTTCATTTTCATTTAATACATATGCTCACTCCGCTTTATTGATTTATTTTATTTTATTGAATATTTATATAAATATATTTATTTTCGTATACTTCTTCATAATTAAGCTGTTCACTTTAATTTTTCATTTATCTTTATTTATTGTGGTTTAGTTTATCTACTGTAGCACTATTTTATTTATTTTTGTATTTTTTCTGATACTTTATTTAATTGTTTCTTTTCTTTTTGACTTTATGTATTTATTCTTAGGGGACCTCGGTCCCAGAATAATAAAATTTATTTTCATTTTTTATTTCATTCATACGGAAATAAATATTATCATTATTCAATTCCATTGGGTACCATTTGGGATATAAACGGTTCACAGTACCACGACCCACTTAACAGATAGTTACTGTGATTCATGCCCGGGCTTTAACTACGAGGTCATTTCGCCTACTATTAGAATGCTCTTTGATGTTGGACATGAGCCCGAATCTACTGTGGGAGTCCTAAATTTTGTTTACCTAGGTTCAGTTAATTAGTTTAACGAGACCCTGACATCGTACAGGCTCGTATTCATAGTTTAACATTTCTTCCAAAGGATGGCGTGCTCATGATTTTTTCATCTTCTAAATAAAAAAACCTAAGGGGCTCAGCCGGGTTTCGAACCAGCGATCTTGAGCTCCTACCATATAAATAGTGTATACTCACTGTCTAGCCAGTTGTAAGCGGCTGATCCCTCGTCCACCTCTACGTTGACCAGCTGTACAAGGTCGTCCAGGTAAAGTTCCTTAGTTCCTGTGATACCTGACAGGTCCGCCTGCTCCGTGAAGATGTCTGTGATACCTTCCTGTGCACAACAAATGTCCTTTATCACTTCCAGGTTTAAGATGTAATTTGTATTAACAAGATGCACAATAAACAAAAACAAATAAGAGTTGATAAAACGGCTGTTATACAACCAATCTTCGTCTAGAGACGAACAATTTTTCTCTATTCCGTTCAAGATGTTGAGGAGTTGAACCGGGCTTATAAGGGTTTTACATGTGAAATTTCTCGAAAATCCAATCGACAGCTGAAGAGCTAATATTCATTATGTGTTGGCCCGTCTGTAATACCTCCTCCAGGTCAAAATTGTTATATGTCTCATGAACTGGGCTTATAAAGAACATTCTGTTACATGTTCATGTTCATTACAATTTCATGGAAATCCAATGAACGGTTGAAGTACATTATGCGTTTGCCCGTCTATAAACCCTCCTCCCAGTCAAAATTTTCATATGCCTCATGAACTGGGCTTATAAGGATGTTTTTTCTCGAATTTCTCGAAAATACTTGGGTAGTTGAAGAGCTAACAATCGTTGGGTTGGCCTGTCTACAAACCCTCCCGCTAAAACGTTTTCAAAATTCCAGAGCCTAAAACGTAAGTCGTACCCTTGGAGTACGCTCAAGCACCGTAAATGTACGCTCTGCTCTTCACGTGATGTCCAGAGATACAGATACACATCATTTCAATTTTATAAGTTTATTAATTTCCGCTCTCCCACTTACCTCCTCCCTCTTCACTTCGCCACTCCCCTCTTTCGCTATTCCATTATGTTATTTATTTCCGTTATTTCTAAATTTAGCAAAAACATTTATTGAACAAAAAATATTTAAAATAGAATAATCTTTCATATTGATTCAGTAACATTTTCACTTAGGATGACTTTACCTTCTGGAGAGGTCGGCGAGGTCGACTGATAGTGTAGAACTTGAACTTGGGTAGCTGGACCCGGATAGGCCGCTTGGAGAGCTGCTTGTTCACTTTGGTTAGAGCGGCCTCAGACAATCCGGAGATGAGGGTGTCCAGCGGTTGGTCGACGTCAGGGAGGACCACCAACAGCGAATAGCGACCGTTCTGATTCAAGAGACAATATTTTGAAATAGAAAAATTGTAAAATTGTCTATTTCATAAAATATATATAATAACTTTCATGGGCGGGAAAAAGAGTATAAGTCCATTTTTTTGCCAAAACAGTATTATTATATATTTCACAATGTGAAGTCAATCTCTAGAAGTGGTGAGAAGAGGACGAGTCGGTAATGTCTCTGACGTAGCGTAGACCTAATTTTTTGGCAGTTAAAAAAAAATTGTCCAGTGATGAAAGACATTTTCTGTTCTCCTGAAAAATTTACTTTTTTGACTTGTACTGTTATTGCCTCCCACCAAAGATATATAGGGAGTATCTTTGGTTTTACTACGAACTTCAGCTACGACTTAACAAACACTAAGTGGAAGTTTAATAAGTTTACATTCTGAACTGTCCCTTCTCCGGCCCCGTTCCACGTCGTTTTTCATAGCCTCTTTCTCCTGTGCAATATTTAAAAAAATACGTTTTCTTTATTTTTTAAAAGTGTTTCACAATATTTTTACAGAATTTGTTTTTTTTTGGGCCTTATGTACGATGCATATTAGCCATGTCCATGTGTTATCTAGTTGTTCACGACATCCATGGCCCCGGGAGGGAGTTCTATCTACGAAATAAAACTCACTGCCGGACGGGATTCGAACTCGCAAAAAATGGTGACCAAAAGCCTTACGCTCTAGCCCGCACGGCCACCATGGCTCCCACAGAAAATGTTACATTACCTTTTAAAAGATTATACAATATTGAGGGAAATATGAACATAAGGCGGGAATTTTTCCCTGAAGATTGGACAACGGGAGCATTCTCAGATTCGTTAAGAAGATTGGGTCCTTCATGAAGGACTTGGTACTGGTAGGTACTGTAAACAACTAGTTAACAAGGTGAGGTGCTTCCAGAGAAGGGATAAGAGCATTAGATACCTAGGTGCAAAACACCAGCCCACCATACATTATTATTATTTTTGGAGGGAGAGCAAAAACTTAATTCATAAATTCCTGGTGGGGACGTATATGGCTGGTGATTCACTGACTTTTTTTTTCATTTTTGGAATCAGGGAGTTGAAAAACATGAAATTCTATTGAAAACTCAACTTCGAATTTCTGACCGATTACATAACTTCCCCTATACTTGGCTATAGCTGCGATAGGGTAAAGTGACAAATGGAGTTACAATATGCGAGAATCAGTTGTTTACCTCGTAAGGTAATTCAATGGCTGATGCTTTGAGGCTGGGGAGCTGGCCTGTCTCAAACTCGCCTTCAGACTGGATACAGACAGTGGAAATGACTGAACTACCATGGAACTGGCATGGCTCTTCAACCAGGTGGAAGGGACTCGCCCATCTTCCTCTGAAGTAGAGCGCATTGAAGATGATCATCCGAGACTCAGGTCGTTCTCCGTCCTCCGAATCTGAAATACACCATTTTCAGAAAAGTCATAAGTAGTATCTGGAGACTTGAAATACTATGTATATAGTATATGAAACTCGGCCTAGACCCTTAGTTTATTTTATCTGGGAGGTAAAATAAACTTAAGCAAGTCCTTCGGATGGGACTTTAAGCGATTGTCCCGAGCCTGTACGACGTCAGGTAGTCGTTAAGGACATAAGTTTCTTCTCTACAAATTCACCGTAGGTGAATAAAAATTTAGAGTAGGCAAAATTTAGGAGTCCCATAGTAGAGTCGTAGTTAAAGCCCGGGAACTAATCATAATAATAATTTAATTGTTGGCTTGACATGAAATTATTATATATTAACTTTAAGTCGGCAGACAAGTGCATCTCTTCACTGTAATTCCCCAGAGGGTTGAATCGAAACACGATGAGGAGGCGAAAGTGAGGGTACGGAGGTGAGGAGGCTGCCTCATCTGCCAACTCAAAATGAACCAACTACTGATACATATCAAAAGTCGTATTACCTTTGTTCGCTCTTTTGTCCGGAGATGAAAGTCTGTTTGCTGACAGCGCTGTCAATATTTCCTTTTCAATCTCCCCTTTCAGAGCTCGGGAGATCTCCTTCTCCAGCGCCTGTGTTTTCACGTCAATATCAGATAGGTTACTGTTCTCCTGCTCACTGATACTACTGCTGGTATCAGTTCCCGCTTCAGTTGAGCTACTGGTATCAGTAGTTCCCGCCTCAGTTGAGCTAATCTTATCAGCCGGATTGCTGTTATCAATTACCGCCTCAGCCGGTTTACTGTTATCAGTTACTACCTCGGCCGGTTTACTGTTATCAGTACTTTCCTCCTCAGCCGGTTTACTGTTATCAGCTGTCTCTTCTGTAGTACTGCTGCTTTCAGCCCCACTGCTAGTACTGCTTGGGACTTCGATAGGCTCCAAGGGTTCAATCTCTTTAACTGTTGTCAGGTAGTTTTCTTCTAAAATGTTCTTGTAATCTTCTAGGACCGTACAGTTTTTATACACATAGAACCAGTTGCGGAATTCAGGTTGATTCAAGACATCTCTCTCCTGAAAAACAATATCAAAATTAATAAATAAAGCCATTAATATATTTTATATTAACATACAAGTACATGTCCTCTTTTTTTAAAAGAAAATGTATTTATTACACTTATGTATGAAGACTACAGAGAACCGTAAGATGTTGAGTGCGTCATATTTTGTTCAATTTTGGCAGAAATTAAAACGCTGCAAGATATAATTTTTCGATGGAAAATTATTTCAATGATGAATCCTTCATAGATTGAAATACCTTTCCAGGGGTCTTATTTTTAAAGCTAAACCATATAACACGGCATATAACATATAATCTATGGCGCCAGTAGCGCTGAGGTTGGGGTTAAGCGATGGTCCCGAGCCTGTACGATGTCAGGTACATGTTAAAGACCCCTACCCTAAGTTAATAAAAATTTAGGATTCCCATTGTAGAGTCGGGCTCATGTCCACCAGAGTGACGAAAGAGCGCTCTGGTAGTAGGCGATATGACCTCGTAGTTAAAGCCCGGGCATGGAGGGCGCCGGTAGCTCAGTGGTATGCGTGCTTGACTTCTGAGCTCAAGGTTGTGGGTTCGTAGCCCGACCGAGGCCCTTAGTTTATTTTATCTGGGAGGTAAAATAAACTTAAGCACGCCGTCCTTCGGATGGGACGTTAAGCGATGGTCCCGAGCCTGTACGATGTCAGGTACTCGTTAAAGACCCCTGCCCTAGGTGAATAAAAATTTAGGGTAGGCAAAATTTAGGACTCCCACAGTAGAGTCGGGCTCATGTCCACCAGAGTGACGATAGAGCGCTCTGGTAGTAGGCGATATGACCTCGTAGTTAAAGCCCGGGCATGAGTCATAAAACCTAACCTAAGCCCTGGCATGAGTCACAATAACTAAGTGTAACTCTGAAACCTTATTTTCATGTCAATTCGTCAAGTGCGAGTCGGGCATCGCGAGATTATTTTTCATAAATATGTAGTTTGAAGTTACAACCCCTGTAGGCATCTAGCGGCAGCCTGTCAAACTACATCAGTAGAACATATTTAAATTAAAAAAATCTATATTTTCCCTGTAAACTTAGTATGGGCATATAAACCCACGAATTTTGTAACATTTTTTGTTTCAGAAGAAAAAAATAAATAAAGGGGGAAAGTAATTTTTGGCCAGTTTTTCTCAAAACTCAATGAAGCAAAAATAACAAGAAAATATATAATATAAAAAAAATAGAGTCATCCAATACATTGAATGATCTGAAAACATTTTTTTTCAACTTTTTCCATACTTCCTAAATTTTACTTTGATTCTGTCTGCTGGTTAGCAAGACCCATCTCTGGTGATAGTTTCAAATGTACGTGGAATACGGTTGGAAAGTTATGATTTGTTATGGCTGTGACAACGGAGTTCCTCAATAAATTGATAATCAATGAACCAGTAAGTTCGAATATCAAAGTTAGAAAATAGAACTTGTCTTGGGCATTTTAGATCAGCGATGAATACATGAAATTACCTACTGACGAACATATTGCCCACTCTAGTGAACCTGAGCGATCTAATTTTGTTTAATTACTCAAGGTAGGAGTCTTTAATGAATACCTGACATAGTACAGGCTCGGGATCATCCCTAACGTCCCATCTGAAGTACGGCGTGGTTTTTTTTGACCTCCCAGACAAAAAAAACCTCAAGAACCTCAGTCGGGACCCGCGATTTTGATGTCAGCAGATAAACAGGCTATCTTTGAGCTACCGGCGCCCTCAATTGTAATATAGCTACCTGCATGTTGGAGAGAAGGGATTTGAAGGAGCTTCTGAGGACGTGAAGATCGGCCGGGAGAGAGAGGACGGAGATGAGCTGGTCTCTGGTAGGACCTCGACAGCCCTCTGCCAGGATGGACAGGATGACAGAGTGGCCCAGCGGCGAGAACACAAAGTTGGTTCTGTTCTTTATTTGATCCTGAAAATTAAAGTTTCATTAGACACATATATAATATGTTGAGTGTAAAGACTAAGTCATTTGTTCAATCCTGGGATTGGACCTACTTTTTCCAATGTCCGGTATATATCACTTTTTTGCTCATTGGACCTTTTGAAATGACAGACCTACAAACTACCAAACCTAGATCTGAGTAAATGACGGCTTACCAATACCCGAAATGTTTAATAGAATATTTACCCGACTTGCATTTTAAAAGTGATACATGCTAGATTGACGGCAGCCATTTTTGAAAAGGGCAGTTATTACCAAACTGACAACAATTGATATTACAACAACTTCTTACTTCCCCAGCTTTAAGAAATATAATAGGGGAAGTTATGTAATCGGTCAGAATTTTGATGCGGAGTTTTCAACGGAATATCACGTTTTCAGACCCCCTGATCCCAAAAATGGAAAAAAAAAACATATACGTTTCAACATGATAACTCCCGATAGAATGAATGTATTGACACGAAATGTTATAGGTTAGGTTAGGTTTTATGATTCATGCCCGTTCATTAACTACGAGGACATATCGCCTACTACCAGAGCGCTCTTTCATCACTCTGGTGGACATGAGCCCGACTCTACTGTGAGAGTCCTAAATTTTTATTCACCTAGGGTAGGGGTTTTTAACGAGTACCTGACATTGTACAGGCTCGGGACCATCGCTTAACGTCCCATCCGATGGACGGCGTGCTTTAGTTTATTTTACCTCCCAGATAAAATAAACTAAGGGCCTCTGTCGGGTTTCGAACCCACGTTCTTGAACTCAGAACAAAATTTTATATGTGCATTCAGAACCCTCTAAGCACAACATCTACTGATTTTCAGCCAAATATGCCAAAGGGAAGGGGAGATTAGGGGGAGGCTTAAAACAAAAACTCTAATAACTGCCGTTGTATTGGCACGAAGTTTCATATGTTAATTCAAAGCCCTACAAGGACGACACCTATTAATTTTCAGTGAGATCAGCCGAAAGGAAAGGGAGGGATCAGAAGGGGCTCAATTCAAAATCACAATAACTGCGAATGTAATGAATGTCAATTGGCTTTGGAGGAAGAGCGAAAACGTAATTGATTCATTCGTGCTGGGGAAGTACATAGCCAGTGATTCATACACGACTTTTTTTCTTATGTTATAACAAATGTGTTGTATACTTCGTAAATCGTATCCATTTGTGTGTTTATAATATTTTTTATCATTTTTTTCAGTTACTTATTTCATTTTTTCTCTTAAACCAGATTTTCTATAGTTTTTATATACAGTAAACTCCCGATTATCCGCGGGATTGACTGGCGTGGATACCGCGGATAAGCCGCAAAATTGCCGATAATGGTTAAACAAAGGCCGAAGGCACTAAAAAAACAACACACAAGTAGTGCTTTAAATAAGTTTATTATACAATAAAAGGACGTACCTGATAACAAAACTCTATCAATGTCATGTAGGTTATTAAAAAGTCATGTTTACTGTTAACAAAAAAGTCAGTCATTTGCTTTTGCTATAATTTGCTATAATAATTAGCTAGGATGCTGAGTGGAACGTCGTCTTCGTCTTCCTCTCCCTCTTGAGTCATCTCTATAGCCGGAAAAATCTTCCGCCAGGATTTCATTAGAGTAGACTGCTTGACAGATTTCCAAGCATTGCTAATGTCATAAATGCCCCATGAATGACCTCGCACGTGCAAATGATTCAGTGGTCAGGCGATTCACTCACACGCTAAGTAAGCAGTGCCGCTAGTCGCGTCCAAAACTGCTCAAGCACACACTACGTATATACCGATATATGTACTGCACAGTAATACTGAACTACATAAACGTTTTGTACTGTACATACATTATTAAGTGTACTTACTGTATGTATATTTGTGATTTACGATTTTTATTACGTTTAAGTATGTATGTAGTAACTTTATTTCAATTTTTGTGAAATAATTTTCGGTTTCAAAACCTTCCTTTTTTATAAAAATGCCTCCTACAGGCACCGCGGATAATCCGCAAAGCGGATAAACCGCCCGCGGATAATCGAGAGTTTACTGTAGTTGTTTTTGTCCTGAATAACAAGACAATTAATGTCGAGTAACATATATCCATCTAGTAAGTAATGGTCAATTAACTTGTAAAATGTCTACCAGGGTAGGACCCTCCCTACATCTGTATTACGTTATTCTGTGGATCAGCCCTTACCTGAAGTATGGAGACAGCCAGCTGACTGGTACCTCTTCCTATGAAGTTGGACTCGGGCTCCCCACGAAGTACCGTCGAGGCCACAGAGGGCCAACCACTAGTCACCACCAAAAATACTGAAACAGATAAACAAATGTTATCTAAATACTGTACTGGTTCACTAAGCCAAGACCAAGCCGCTTGAACCAAAAGAAAAGCTACTCAAGAAGTTTATAAAAAAATAATAAAGAATACCAAATACATTAATAGTAATAGTTATGACTTATGCCCGGGCTACAGTAACGAAGTAATATCGCCTACTACAAGATTGCTCTTTCGTCGCTCTGGTGAACATGAGCTCGACTCTATTCTGGGAGTCCTAGAGTTTATTCGAAGTACGATAGTCTTTAACGACCATCACTTAACGTCCCATCCGAAGGACGGAGTGCTCAAGTTTCAGCTCCCAGATAAGAAACTTCTAAGGACCTCGGCCGGGTTCCGAAGCCACAATTTTTAGCTCAGTAAGCAAGCATGCATACCACTGAGCTACCGGCAACCTCGCATGAATTATTTACCTATACGTCAGAAAAAATCGTTGACAAATCTTTTATTTTAACATTTATTTTAGAGGGCGCCGGTAGCTCAGTGGTATGCGTGCTTGTATTCTGAGCTCAAGATCGTGGGTTCGTAACCCAACCGAGGCCCTTAGTTTATTTTATCTGGGAGGTAAAATAAACTTAAGCACGCCGTCCTTCGGATGGGACGTTAAGCGATGGTCCCGAGCCTGTACGATGTCAGGTACTCGTTAAAGACCCCTGCCCTAGCTGAATAAACATTTAGGGTAGACAAAAATTAGGACTCCCACAGTAGAGTCGGGCTCATGTCCACCAGAGTGACGATAGAGCGCTCTGGTAGTAGGCGATATGACCTCGTAGGTAAAGCCCGGGCACGAGTCATAAAACCTAACCTAACCTAACATTTATTCTTTTGTAAATTATATAATATATATAATCACTTTCGGATGACCATCTAGATCCAACTTAGCTTATTGAAATAAAATATCTAACAATGCTGAATGAGAAATCTTTGTATCTTTATTTACGAATAGAAATTAACCTATACATGTCTCACTGACAATAACTAAGTAACCAACTGCTGACTGAATAAAAACATATGTTATAATTGAAATTAATAGATAGGTAACAAATAAAAATATGAAGCAGTGTTGTCGCTGCTTCATCGTCTGACAACACTGCTTCTCTAAATCTGGCACTTCCAATAGACACTCATATTCAGATAATTGGTCATCAAGTGCACCCTGATCAACTATTGAAGTATCATTTTCCGAATATTTCCTTCATGAGGCTCGAGTTGAGAGACACCGGAAGTCAAGGCTTTAAAACTTATTTTTTTTGGCGTGCAAAATTATACCTATAATCATATGACTAAACATTTTGATATGAAAAATAATAGTAATCATTTATTTGGTATTTTTCAGAATAATGATTCGACCAAAAAGGCCTTTAATTATATAATTGCGAGTTAGATCCAGTTGTGTCCGTTAGGCTTGTTCTGCTTCAACAACCGGCCGTTCAAATAACCGGTTTGCAAGATACCGTTTCTTCGACTTAAACTTTGCTAAAAATTATTTATATATATATATATATATATATATATATATATATATATATATATATATATATAAATAATTAATAAATATAAACCTTGTTATTTAAATAAGGTGATAGAAACGGAGAAAAAAATTTTAAAATCCCCAGCTGGAGAAGTAAAAAAATTAAAATAAAAAATTACTTCTACAAAGAAAAGTTATGTAATCGGTCAGAAATTCGATACTGAGTTTTCAACGAAATTTTATGTTTTGCGACCTCCTGATTCCAAAAATGAAAAAAAATTAAAAAATATGTGTCTGTCTGTGAAGACGTTTACAACTGACTATATACCTATGTATCCAGAACCCTCTAAGGATATCACATATTGATGATTTTGTGAGGGCGCCGGTAGCTCAGTGGTATGCGTGATTGCCTTCTGAGCTCAAGATCGTGGGTTCGAAACCCGGCCGAGGCCCTTAGTTTATTTTATCTGGGAGGTAAAATAAACTTAAGCAAGCCGTCCTTCCGATGGGACGTTTAACGATGGTCCCGAGCCTGTACGATGTCAAGTACTCGTTAAAGACCCCTGGTCTAGGAGAATAAAAATTTAGGGTAGGCTGAATTTAGGACTCCCACAGTAGAGTCGGGCTCATGTCCACCAGAGTGACAAAAGAGCGCTCTGGTAGTAGGCGATATGACCTCGTAGTTAAAGCCCGGACATGAGTCATAAAACTTGACCAAATTGACCAAAGTGAAGGGGGGATTAGAGCGGAGAGACATCACAAAAACATGTTTTTTCTTTCATTATGGCCTTATTGGACGTGCACTTTGCCAAACACAAAAACTTATTAATGAATATATTGAGACGAAATTTCATATATAAATTCAAAGTCCTATAAAGGATGTCACCTATCAATTTTCAGTGGAATCAGACGAAGGGAAGGGAGAAGACCATAGAAGGAGGGTTCGACTCAATTACCCTAATAACTGTCGATATAAAGAATATATCGATACATACATTTAGTATGAGTATTCAGAAGCGACTATGAAAGTCAAATATTGAGTTTTACCTCAAACGGTCGATTAGCTTTGGAGGGAGAGAGAAAACTTAATTGATTCATTCATGGTGGGGAAGTACATTGCTGTTGATTCACCGACTACTTCTTATTTTTTTTCTATAGTAAAAGTAGTTCCCACAGAAATCATACGGACTTTCTGATTGGTAGACATAGATATATATAGCTGATTCAGTAAGTATTGCCACACACTCCGCATCAAATTTTGATCCCATGAAACTATGTTTTACTATTTTTTTTCGTTCTTTTTAGGCCAAGGTGAACTAGATTTCAAGTTAGTTCATATTAGACTCAGTCCTAGGCAATATTCTATCTAGGATTATACACGAATATCATAGTGATTTCACCCTAGGTGAACGAAAATTTAGAGTAGTCAAAATTTAGGACTCCCATAGTAGAGTCGTGTTCATGTCCACCAGAGTGACGACGCTCTGGTAGTAGGCGATATGACCTTATAGTTAAAGCCCGGGCGTGAGTCATAGTAACTAACTCATAGTGATTTTAGATAAATATAGTACCCAGAACAACAAGGTGGTATATCAAAATGAAGTTTCCCTATTAAGTGAAACTTCTATGTTTTCTAAAGGGGATTTTATGAAATTATAGGGATATTTAGATTTTTTTTATCTGAGGTAAAAAAGATCTCGAGCATGCCCTCCTTCGGATGCGACGTTAAGCTATGGTCCCTGTACTTTGTCAGGGGACATGTAACTTTTCGCTTCCCCTCCAAAACCAATCGATTATTAAATTTCGATACATTCATTACAACGGCAGATATTAGAGTTTTTGAGATAAGCCTTTCCTCTAATCTCCCCCCCCCCCTTGAGCCGATTTGACTGAAAATCGATAAATGTTGTCCTTATGAAGTGTTGGTCACACATATAAAATTTCATGTCGATACAATCATTCTAGGTTAGGTTTTATGACTCATGCCCGGGCTTTAACTACGAGGTCATATCGCCTACTACCAGAGCGCTCTTTCGTCACTCTGGTGGACATGAGCCCGACTCTACTATGGGAGTCCTAAATTTTGCCTTCCCTAAATTTTTATTCATCTAGGGTGGTCTATAACGAGAACCTGACATGGTACAGGCTCCGGACCATCGCTTAACGTCCCATCCGAAGGACGGCGTGCTTCAGTTTATTTTACCTTTGGCCTCGGTCGGGTTTCGAACCCACATTCTTGAGCACAGAAGTCAAGCACGCATACCACTGAGCTACCGGCGCCCTCTACAATCATTCTATCTGTACTTATTAGAGTTTTTATGTTTTAGCATCCTCCTAATCCTTCCTCTCGTTTTGGTCGATTTGGATAAAAACAATAGGTTAGAGATATCTATATTTACATTTAAAATTCGATACATCAAATTTTTGACAGATTACATAACTTCCCCTATACTTTGTATAGCTTCGAAAGACATATAACAGCCCTATTGGAAAGTAGCTTTAGATCCAAACTGCACTTATAAGATGGGCGAATTATTCCCCTTTCCCCCACTCCTAAGAACGTTAACATCTGTTCTCTACTATTACTATAGTGAGTGAGACCACTGAGACGAGTCCGGGTCAATTCGTCCCCTCCCTCTCTCAGCGAGTCTCTCTTCACTGTAAACATCTTTTGAAAAAAAAAAAAAACTATACGTTATATAAACACAGGGAAATAATAAAAAAAAACTTTCTACCTATCAGAAACTTACGAAAATCTTCAAATTACTGCAATAAGTTGAAATGGTTAGAAAAGTTTAAATGCTTAGAAAATTCGGACATATTGTGAAAACGTATATTAAATAAAACTTTCTTTCTGAAATATTGTCTAGAATTTCAACTCAATTGCCTTTGATTTTAATTTTATTAATATTCACATGTCATCAGTAATCACTGTGTGTGTAATAGTGTGATTTTTTTTTCGCTGTGATATTGTGAAACAATTAATAAAAAATATAAAGAAAAAAGCATGTTCAGAGGTAATGAGCTACTACTCAGGGCGGCGTACCTCAGCTTCTGGTGAACCTAGACGAACATTTCATAGCTCATATTGAACAAAACATTACATAATCTGTTTCTAGCCGAAAATTGTTATGCTAAATTTAAAAAAATTGGAATAAGCGTTTGAAAGAATTTACGCGAAAGGATATATACGAGTACAGAATGAAACTAGTATGTGTAAACCTTCTTGAAAGCAGTGTTATATATACGTAATTATATGTGTCTGTAAGCCCGGGTCAATTCGTCCCCCCCCCCCCCCCCCCCCCCCCCTCCTTCTTCACTGTAAACACCTAGAATTAGGTTAATTGATGTGATCTAAGGTACAGGTAAATTAGTTTTGGAGAACAACAAACTTATTAAAGTTCCAATGTACTGTAGGAAAGAACCAAACGCATCAACACTGTTTTATTCTCTTTGTCCAATGGCGACAATGTTCTAAAACTTTCCGATCGAATGTTTTTGATTTGCAGATAGTGGCCGTAAATCGTAAAAGGTATCCTGCCTTATATATTTTAATACATGGCGATTTTAATAATAAAATCAATAGGTGTCATTTGAATCTACATATGAAATTTCGTGTCGTTGCGTTGATTACAAAGGCAGTTATTATATTTTTGGTGATAATCTCCCCTTAATCCCTTCTTCCCTCTCTCCGATTTGGCTGAAAATTAATACGTACCGTCCTAATGAGATTCTGAATACACATATAAAATATCACATTCATACATTAATTCTATATGGAGTTATCGTGTACACAGACAAACATAGACCGACTTTTTTTCATTTTTGGATTCAGGAGGTCGGAAAACATGAAATTCCGTTGAAAACTGACCATGGAATTTCTGACCGATTACATAACTTTCCCTATACTTCATATAACTAAGGAAGTAAAAAGTAATCTCTACGATTGATAGCTTCTATATAAATAAACTTAAGTGGCGGGGAGAGTCGGTAGCGTTCTTGCCTACTTTACTCAAGATTGCGGGTCCGAAACCCGTCCGAGGCCCTCAGGTTTTTATATCTGGAAAGTGAAAAAAACAGCACGTCGTCCTTCGGGTGGGACGTTTAGCGATGGTTCCGATCCTATAAAATGTCAGGTACTATTTAAAGACCCGTACCCTAGTTGAATAATCCTGGGTAGGCAATATTTAAGACTGCCGGGATCATGTCACCGGTAGTAGGTGATATGACCTTGTAGTTAAAGCACGGCTTTGAATCGTAATAACTATTTACTATTATATTGTATCGAGAGGGGGTAAGACTTACTCAAGATTTGTTCTTGATTTCATACAATTAGTTAGTTATTATGACACATGCCCGGGCTTTAACTACAAGGTCATATCGCCAACTATCAGAGAGCTCTTTCGACACACTGGTGGACTTGAGGCCCAACTCTACTGTGGGAGTTCTAAATTTTGCCTATCCTAAATTTTTATTCACCTTGGAATTCCTCTTCACACAAAATTAGAATTTTCATAAAAACTCACGTCTATATTTCTGTAAATTCGGAATAAATTTCAAGAGAGACAACTCACGAAATTATTTTAAAAGCTACGTGTAAGAACTATCTAACTTTAAGCAACAACGAACTAAAATTAAAATATTATTTAATTTAAAAAAAAAAAAATTCCAAGAAAATTCTATTTTGAACAACTTTAAAAAAAATGTTTTTCTCTATGAACACTTAAGCTGCGCAAATAGTCATCCTTGTACCTTTAGAACTAAAATGACTACCGCGTAAAACATTGCAAACTGCTTGAGCTATCAGCGCCCTAATATATATACATTGATCTAAATGTATATATAATATATATAGAAAGGTGTTCATTAAAAGATATAACAGGAGATATTAGAAGACTTACAGGATACAAGAAGAATCATGTCTGAAAGAAGGTGGAGCTAGACTGAAGGAGAGGTCAGGAGGAGGCCAGCTATAAGAGGACATAACGGGACGGAGCCTGCCCCCTGGGTGTAGAGGGGGAGCGGACACTTATATGGTGGAGTAGACATCTCGGTTATCCGTATCAATCATAGGCTAACTAGGCAATTATCGATTTAAAATGAGGCGTTTCTTAGGAATATTTGCACTTTAGCCACAAAACGAGCTGTATATCTCTCTACCATCGTGATCTAGCCAAGGTTCACAGAACGTCCCATGTTTTGGAAGATATTCTCCGTCCCGAAAGAATTCCTGGTGGAACTCCGCTCAATTGTATTAAAATTCATTAAGCTAACGAGAAAATGTATAGAAAAGTGTCGGTGAATCACCGGCAATGTACTTCCCCACAACGAATTAATCAATTAACTTTTCGCTCCTCCTCCGGAACCAGTCGACCGTTCGCGCGATTATTCAACAGTTGACTTACATAGGGACTCGTAAATCATCATATTAAAATGTGTGTCTATAAATTCATTACATTGGCAGTTATTAAGGCTTTTGAATTGAGCCCCCATCCCTAAACCCCCCTTCCCTTCAGCCGATATCACTGAAATTGACAGATTATGTCTACCATGGGTTTTGTGTCGATACATTGATTCTATTGGCAGTTATTAGAGTTTTTATGTTAAGCTTCCCCCTAATCCTTTCTTCTCTTTGGCCTATTCATATATAAAATTTCGTGTCGATACATTCATTACATCGGCAGTTATTAGGGGTTTTGAGTTCAGCTTCTCCCCCAATCCTCCCCTCCACTTTGACCGATTTTACTGAAAATATCCAGGTGTTGTTCTTATGGGGTTTTGGTCACACAAATAAAACTTCATGTGGATACATTCATTACATCGGCAGTTATTAGAGTTTTTATGTTAAGCCTCCCACCTAATACCCCTTCCCCTTTGGCCGATTTGGCTGAAAAATAATAGGTGTCATTGTTAGAGAATTTTGGATTCACATATAAAATTTCGTTTCGATATATTCATTCTATCGGGAGTTATCGAGTTCACAGACACAGAAATATATTTTCAAAATTCCTTTGAAAACTCAGCATTGAATTTTTGACCGATTACATAACTTATAACTTATACTGAAGTGTAGCTGAGGAAGTAGAAAGAACAAATACAATTTCATTTAAAACAGACCAAAAATCAAAAATAAAATGTCATTAAGTTTCATGTGACAACGATTTTTTATGTAGGAGCTACATGACCGAAACCATACGGTTTTTTTTTTATCTTTGACCTACAAGACCCTCAAAATGAAAAATAAATAAAGGGAAATGAACTGATTCAAATATTTCTGACCACAGCCCCCTCCGGAAATATTTTCTGATCATGACATGGCTCCTGAAATTAAATTCCAATGAAAATCGAAGCAGAGGTAAAAAACAACTTCATGAGATATTCCTTACTGAGAAAAAAAACGGTCGTCTATCTGATGCGTCCACATATTGACAGTTTGACGTAAAAGATTGTTTCTTAGTTTTTTTTTTTCAAAATCCGGCAGATAATTTGGATCTTCAGCTTCCACCCAAACAGGTCGGAGTTTTCATCGGTTTGAGGTTAGTTAGTTATTGTGACTTATGCCCGGACTTTAAGTACGAGGTCATAACCCCTACTACCAGAGCGCTCTTTCGTTGCTCTGGTGGTCATGAGCTCGACTCTACTATAGTGCTCAGCTTCTTGTTTCCATTGAAATCTGAAAGCACGAGGAAGAATGGAAAACATTTACTCGGAATGTTACTTAACCATTTTTCGCAGAGATATTGTGTAACACACAAATAAAAAAATGTTTTTTTTTAGTATTTGTTAGGTCGTGGCTGAAGATGGTAACAATACCGAAAGTGCTCCCATACAATTTATATATCTTGTGAAATAGACAATATTTTTAAAAAACATTAGTTTTTCTTTATATTTTACATTGTGTTTCACAATATCTCTGCGAAAATGTTAAGTATCCTTCAACAGTTGACTTATATAGGGGTTCCTAAATACACAGTAAATTTTGTGTCGATATATTCAGTACATTGGTAGTTAGGGTTTTTGAGTTAAGCCTCTCCTCTAATCGTAAACCTAGAAAGCATGCTCCTGGCTTAATATGGTAATAATAAACAACAAGTAAACAAAAGGAGAGGGCGTCGGTAGCTCAGAGAGTAGCTTTCTTGGCTACTGTGCTCAAGATCGGAGAACTAAACCTGATAACTTCCACAGTAGAGTTGTACTCAACGTGCTTGTCTACTGAGCTCAAGATTGCGGGGTCGAAACCCGGCCGAGGCCCTTAGGCTTTTCATCCGGTTGGAAAAAACCTTGGTGGGACGTCCTTCGGATGGTCCTGTGTGATGTCATCTGGATAAATTTAGAACTTTCACAGTAGATCACTTACGGCCTCTGTTCATCAGAGCCATAAAATAGCACTATGGTAGTAGGCGATATGACCTCGTGGGTAAAGCACGAGCATGAGTCATAATAACTACAAAAAAAAAAACTCTCAGGTTATAGGGCAGTAGTATTAGGCCAAAATCCATCAATAATGTCTTTTTTTTCAATTTATTTATCCTTTAAATTATTTTTTTGGCGCCTAAAGCTTGCGTTTTATTATAAGATAGAAAATAATTGATCACGGCGTTGAGCGCATAAATAAATAAATTCAATTAGAGAACAAATAGAAAAAATACAGTTTATTCATTTAGTATGAATAATTATTCATAACCATGACTAACAAATAAATGGCTTTTCTTTATTTAAGCACTCAACACCAGGATGTTTGACCCCTCAGAACTAATGTAAGTCTAGGAGAAATAAAAAAAATAATTAAAACTATAAATACATTTTTTTTAAAACGACTTTTTTTATGTATTTCTTCTTGTTACAGGAGTCAAATTTACAATCCACAGCACAACATTCTATTGAAAATAATTTCAAAAGAAAACACACAAAATAATACTATCATTTACAATAACTCTAATTATTCTATTTATTTGTAGTTTAATTTACATATTTTACTGTCACTTAATCACTAATCAATTTTAGTTAGCGCACTTTGCTCGCTTCTGTGTGAAATAATTAAAGGATTTCGTTATTTCATAGATTATCTTTTTATTTTTAAATGTTTGATTTATTTTCATCATGTTTATTTACATCTGTAACACTTATATGGTGGCAAGCAATACATTTTGTAACATAGCATTGAAATATAATTTAAAAAATGTCGCAAATAATTTTATTTAAAGTTAATATTTTCAACACTTTTTTATCATATATATATAAGTATATGATGGAATATGTATCAATTTCATAATTTTGTAACAATGTTGATTTTATTTATTTTTATTCATAGTATCTAACTTATTTATATTTAAAATTACCAAATTTAATAATTTTCTTTTAATATCTCAGTATGGAAATTATGTTTCTTGGCTTTACTATTCAATTTATTTTTGACTGAAGAAGTATGTATATGTTGAAGAATAAGGCTTATGTATGTAAAACAAGAATTAGGTGAATTATAATTATTTTTTTCACCTAATTCTTGTTTATTGTGTATCACACACTATCTAGTGTATTATACACTATGTACAATGGTCATAAGAAATATTACCGATGATTAAATAACAGTTACTGTTGATCCCAAGAAGTGTAAAATGTCAGTGACCTTATGTCTTAGAAAAATAAAATAAAACATTGATGAAGGCGAATGGAAAGTAGAGGTCCACTATAGTGACGCCAGAATGTGCTAGTTGTACTGTTCGTTAGGTTGGTTATATTCAATGTTGTGTTTAATTTTTTTTATTTCTCGTTCATAATTTATTCATTGTTTTCATTATATCATAATGTGGCAAGCAATACACAGCAATTAAATAAATATGAATATTGATGAAAATTATAAAATGTACTTACTACTTAAAATTATTATTCTAACGATGAAAATTAAATGTTTAACTTTTAGTCTGATTATTTAAGTGTTTTTATCATCTTATGAAAATTTTCGAAGAAAAGAAAGAGTAATACCAACCGAAAATACATATTTGTGGTTTAGTTTTGGTTGTAAGATAGTAATTGTTTAAAATTGATAATTTGGTAAAGTGATAAATGAATGAACATTTTTAAGATGAGAATACGAGATAGGAGGAATAAATTATCTTTGACATCACAGTTGCGAAATTAACAAAAATTACTATTGTTACTTGTAGAATGTTTTCGACTTGTAAATTGTGTACTTGTACAGAATGTCATACATCTGCTAGTTAGCCTTTTTTTTTTTTTTTACTTTGGCTTTATGTACGGTGCATATTAGCAATGTCAATGTGTTGTTTATCTAGTTATTTAAGACATCCATGGCCCCGGGAGGGAGTTTTATCTACGAAATAAAACTCACTCCCGGACGGGATTCGAACCCGCAAACCATAGTGAGACGATGAGACCAAAGCCCTACGCTCTAGCCCGCACGGCCACCATTGCTAGTTACTTGGTGAATTTGTAATGTTATATCGCCTGGAAAAAAAAAAGTTGTCGGTGGTTCCCCTGCAATGTACTTCCTCAGTACGAATTAATAAATTAATTTTTTACTCCCCTTCCTAATATTCAATAGTTGACTTGTATAGGGTGTGATAATTTTAAAAAATGTTAAATAAAAAGAAAATAATTGAATTAATAATACATAAACAAATAATAAAATTACCACATTTCCTGTAGAAATTTTAGAGCTGGTCTTCTACTAAATTTTGATTTTTACAGCAATTTCCGAAACGGGTTCTAAAAAAATATCGAAAGTTTAAGACGTGCATTTCATTTGGATTTCTTCTAAATATAGTAATGAGATGCCATATAGTTTTCCTAAATTTTCAAAAATGTTCAATCTAATTCAAAGGTATAATTTATCTTACTAAATAAAATTTAAATATTAATATCAAATAAATAATCAAATTACTTACAAAAAAAATCTTATAAACTAATTTCTACATCTACTTTAATCTCTTTTCTTTTTAAATATTGTGGCCATTCTTTAATTCAATGTTATTTTGGGCATATAAACATGTAAATAAATAAAAGTACCTTTGCGCATCTACGTCACTGTTATTTTCACTCCTACATCTCTACTTTTTCTCTCACTCAGACTGGTTCACTATACCTTAACCCTAAAACACTTCTCTCTCTAGACTGTCCACTTCCGCTTAGACTGTTTTACACTATTTAAAAAAGCTGATCATCGTCTTTTGTTCTCTAGTCATTGGTTGTTCACATTTCGTTTTAAAACAAAATCCGACTAGTCCATTTTTTGTGTTTTTATTCACTAAATGAGTTATTTCACTCCTTATTTTAATGTGTGTAAATTGTTTACATCACAAGGAGCTCCTAAATCCTCATTTTGTGTCGGTAAATTCATTACATGGGCAGTTATTAGGGTTTTTGAATTGTGTCCTCTCCCTAATCCCCTTCCTTCTGCCGGTTCCGCTGAAATGAATATGTGTTGATTGTTGTTGATAGATTCATTCTAACTAGAGGTCCAGTTCTGGTGTGGAGTGCTCTCTCTTTACACTTTGATCTACTTATTTGTAATTATTGTGTACTTATTCTTCGATCTGAAATGATGCAGCCGGATGCGGGTCTGGAACCGAGGACTAGGATCCAGTTCTCGAACCGTGTAACAAGCCAGGCCTTTCTGGAACCTTGCACTGGGGTCCAATTCTGGAAATGTCGACTCGGACGCGGGTCTGGAACCGTGGACTCGAGTCCAGTTCTCGAACCATGGAACAAGGCCTTTCTGGAACCTTGGACTAGGGTCCAATTCTGGAACTGTCGACCCGGACGCGGGTCTGGAACCGAGGAGCCGAATGCTCTCTCTCTTTCTCTCTAAACTTTCGGTCTTTTCTGTTTTGCTCTTTTCAGGATCCTTCGATCTCTGAATTTGAGCCAAAATCTAATCAGATTTACGTTAGCACATTTGACTTCTACATTCCAAATTTTAAGTTCCTAGCTACAATGACTTTTGCAGCAGAGCCCTCACAACTTTTCAATCAATCACACAGCACTGACATGATCGCGAAAATAATCAACGTAAAAATCCGTTGAAACCTCGAGCTCGGATATTTGCATTACAACAATTCCTTATATTATGGGTACAATAAAATAAAACTTTATAAGCCCTCAAACTAAATCAAATATCGCCTTTCGCCCTAATTTATAATAATTATAACATAGAAAGAGATGAGCTACAAGATATGACCATTAATAATAAATACTGTAATGGCTTAAGATAATATAAATGTAATATTAAATTGCGCATTAAGATTTATTAAATTGCTAATGAGCTCCAAAGGTTGAGATAAATTATGGTTATTAATGGAGTGGAGATGGTAGGAAGAGGCAGGTAGTGCTGAACTGCTCAACATGAAACCTAATATCTAACTTATAGTTAGCGAATATAGCAACAAAGTTCATTAGCATTAATTAATATCTGGGTCAAACCTGTTTAAAAAATATATGTTTCTTATACCAACCTCGCTTGCAGATCACTCTCTCCCCACCCCCCTACACCTTCACAAAATCTTTTCAGACTGGCATTCCTGGCTATATGAAAGTAATGAGTTGGCGTCATTCTGAGATTGACTTTCTTATACCCAGTCATGACAGTATGAAATGATTTTGTGAAGGGGAAGGGGGAGTGAGATTAATGGCGAAGTCATATATATTTTATTTTTTTATTATTTTTCATAAAAACTACCAATAATTTTTTTTAAATTTATTTATTTGCAATATATGTATATACAATATACAGAGGGCACCGGTAGCTCAGTGGTATGCGTGCTTGTCTTCTGAGCTGAAGAACGTGGATTTGAAACCCGACCGAGGTTCTTAGTTTATTTTATCTGGGAGGTAAAATAAACTTAAGCACGCCATCCTTCCGATGGGACGTTAAGCGATGGTCCCGAGTCTGTACGATGTCAGGTACTCGTTAAAGGCCCCTGCCCTAGGTGAATAAAATTTAGAGTAGGCAAAATTTAGGACTCCCACAGTAGAGTTGAGCTCATGTCCACCAGAGTGATGAAAGAGCGCTCTGGTAGTAGGCGATATGACCTCGTCGTTAAAGCCCGGGCATGAGTCATAAAACCTAACCTATACAATATACACATAATAAGCAAATATATGGTCAAAAAATAAAAAAATATAACGACGTCACTTGATGGAAGAAGCCAGCGCTGACACTCCCTCGAAAGTTATTTATCATTATTCACTATCCTCAGAGAGAAGATCGCGAGGCCACCTCCTGTTCAAGTGGTGGGGAGGATTGTCAGGATGGGAATGCGAGGAAAGGTCTTGTATACTAGTCGTCTCAGAAGCCTTAGAATTGCGGTTTCGTAGAGCAAAAATCGATCATGCCGAGGTTCTGTCGGTCTCGGTCGCCCCGA
Organism: Aradus depressus; assembly: GCA_963662175.1. Classification (NCBI taxonomy): domain Eukaryota; kingdom Metazoa; phylum Arthropoda; class Insecta; order Hemiptera; family Aradidae; genus Aradus; species Aradus depressus. The sequence goes on along the minus strand of OY759214.1, from coordinate 10,082,369 downwards.
TCCAGGCCTCCTATGACACAAACCAGTCTCCCGATACCGATGGATAGCCCTCCGTACGGTTGTTTCGGGCAATCCTAAAACGATTAAGCCCTTTTTCGATTAATGCGAGAGAAAGAGCTACTTGCTCTTCAGAAATGACCATTTTGATTAAAATTTAATAAATTGAAACGACTTTAACTCAAATTAATCAAAAACTAAACTGAGATTAGTTTGTTTTGAAATATTTAACATAATATTGACGTCTGTCAAAAGAGACAATAAAGGATTAAACGTATTGTGCCTCATTATAAAAACAGATAAATAATGATATGAAAATAATATACCCTCCTCACATTAATAACGCTTTATAAACGCAATAAATAAAAAATTCTTGCAAGAAATTATTTTTAAAATGTAAGCAAAAAAACTAAATGCCCCACTTCTTTTGTGTGGCAGTTTATATAATATATTTATATTATAAATTAACAAACATTGTATAATAAAGTTGATAGGATGTTTGCAATACTAGAAATAAAAACATACTGGAACAATGCAAAGAATAATAGAATGAAAGCATGCATAAACAAGACATAATGAAAATAAAATAAATAAATGAAATAAACGTCTTCCTTGATATATTGTCTATTCCACAAAAAAAAGTTGTCGGTGAATCATCATTATTTGGAATTTAGAGATCAGAAGATATGAAATTCCGTTGAAAACTCATTTTTCACTCAACATTTTTGACCGATTACATAACTTCATATAGCTATGGAAGAAGGTACATAGTTTCTACATTACACCATCGTCAGGTTTAGTTAACGATTTTAGAGTTATAAGACAATATTTTAATAAATAAGTTTATTTCATTTATTTATTGCAATTTTTCTACAATAAGTCCGCTTGTCTCAACATAGAAGTGACAAGAAAAGAGAAAAGAAAAGAGATAGGACTTATGAAAAGTCCTTAGCTTGAATTAATTATCTTTCTTGTTTTTAGCTTGCATTTTAATTCTTTTAGTTATTAATTTTTAAATTATACCATGGGGATAGAGTGGGATAAATTATTTAGAGTTATAACTCTAATATATTTAATCCTAAAGACAAATTTTATAACATTTTAGAAAAGTTTTATAACATTTTAGGTATAAACAACAGTATAATGAGTGGTATAAATTATTTAGAGTTATAACAACATTAGAACTGAATAAAAGAGTACAAGTATAAACCAACTTGGAATATTAACTAGTAAACATCTAAACAAATACATAATACAAATAGAAAATATACGACAAAATATATTTGATGTGGTCATAACAGGACTTTCTTATACTAACCAGGCTTGAGAAGGGGGAGAGAGAGTGATCTGTAAAAGCGTGGTTGCTATAAGAATGTTCTGCTATGGCCACATCACATATATTTTATTTTTTATAAATATTAAAAATATACATGTTGACATAGAGTTATAACTCTAAATTATTTGTACCACTATACTGTTGTTTATACCTGGTTTAATATACCTAAAATGTTATAAAACTTTTCGTAAATTTGTCTTTAGCTCTGTCAAATTATGTGGATTAAATACATTTTTTTCACATTTTTTTTAAACTAGCAAGATACTCGGTGTTCTCCAGGGAGTAAATTTCTATTATATAATTTTATTGATACTTAACATTTTTTGCAGAGATTTTGGGAAACAATTAATAAAAATGAAGAAAAAGTTATGTTTAAAAAAAAAATATTGTCTATAATATAATAATAATAAATTTATTTCCGTTAAACCAATACATGGTAATAGGATACGTCAAAAAAGAAATTATACATTAAGGTAGCTTATAAATTAGATATATAACTACTTGAGCCTAACACATCTATGATTAGTAGTAATAACAAAACTATTAAAAAAAGTAAAATGGAATTAATAAAAAATGAATAAATACTTAAAAATATATGAGTATAAAAAACAAAAAATAAATGAATACATTTTTAATAAATAGACACATTTTTCAATTTAACAAAAATTAAGATAACTTTTTTTAAAAAAACTCTTGGGAAGTGTCTTTATCCCAACGATGTATATAATGTGGGAGTACTTTCGGAATTGCTACCATCTTCAGCCACGACTTGACAAATACCAAATGTACAAGTACTCCCATATTATATATACTCGTATTTTGTAAAATTGACAATATTTTTTTTTTTAAACCATTCGTTTTTCTTTATTTTTTATATTATTTTACCTGTAAGTAGGTGGACATAGCGCGATACCCGGACAAAGAATAAATATTATTTTCCCTTCGCTTTAAATTATATATATATATATATATATATAAAAAAGCAATAGAAAAAGTATTACAGAGAAGTCTCGTCATGTCGTAAATTAAAAGGTTCTTGGATGTGCAACCTTAGATCGGATTAGATTATAGCCGAAATCGGACGAAAATTGATACCACATTAATTTGGGGCCTAAGTACACTGTACAAGATACCGCTTATATTAATGGGTTAATCAAAAATCACTACAAATAAAAATTGTAGAAAACTGTGAGACACATTTTATAGAAAATATTTTTTTTCGAAGCCGAGGTAATGACGTTTTGAAATAACACTACTTTCTTATACCAACCACATTTGTACAGATCACTCTCCCTCCCCCTTCTCAAATTCATTTCATATTGACATTACTGGATATATGAAAGTCACTCTCAGAATCTCTGTAATTTTTATAGTCACCAAACAAATATCAATGGGAGGCGACAAATTTGTTAGGTTAGTTAGTAATTGTGACTAATGACTGGGCTTTAACAACAAGGTCAGCGATCTTTCGTCGCTCTGGTTTATCTCTCTGGGTGAGGGCCTTTAACGAGTAGGTACCTGACATCCGAACCATTAGGCTCCAGACCAGGGGCTTACGTAGGAGCGGGGGGGGGGGGGGGAGGGGGGGGGGATCAATCCCCCCGAAATAAAAAAAATTGTTCTTTTTGTAAATAATAAAACTATTTTTACTTGCATGGAATAATTTATAGACATAAAACGTTTCATACTAGAGGTCGTGCGGATCCTGGTGAAGTGACCTTGGGCAGAAAAAGCAGTTTGAAAATATTTTATTTCAAGCCTAAAACAATGTGATCACAACATTTCCCCAACAATTCACAGAGTTTTGAAAATTGGAGCTACACTTCTTCCAGTTTCTATAGCTACAAGTGAACGGTCTTTCTCAACCCTTAGACGTATGAAAAGCTATATCAGAAATCGTACTAGCCAAGACAGATTGAATGCATTAGCTCTGATGTCAATACACAGAGACATTCATCTAGACCCTGAAACAGTTTTAAACAAGCTTCCACAATCAAAAGCCAGAAGACTTGAATTAGTTTTGTAATGACCCTAAAACAATTAACTGTGTATACACATATATAGTTAGTTAGTTATTATGAATCATGTCCGGGCTTTAACTTCGAGGTCATATCGCCCGTGGACATGAGCCCGACTCTACTGTGGGAGTCCTAAATTTTGCCTACCCTAAATTTTTATACACCTAGGGCAGGGGTATTTAACGAGTACCTGACATCGTACAGACAAGGGATCATCGCTTAACGTCCCTTCCGAAGGATGGCGTGCTTAAGTTTTTTACCTCCCAGATAAAATAAACTAAGGGTCTCGGTCGGGTTTCGAACCCACGATCTTGAGCTCCGAAGGCAAGTACGCACACCACTGAGCTACCGGCGCCCTCTCTCTCTCTCTATATATATATATATCATCCCCCCCCCCCCCCTCCGAAATAAAATCCTGGGCACGCCCTTGCTCCGGACCATCGCTTAAAGTCCCATCCGAAGATTGGCTTAAGACTTGGGATTGTGGAAATAATCCCTCTCCCCCGAGAGCCCCCCTCTCCTTCCCTCGGCCGATATCGCTGAAATTTTCCCTCATTGGGTTTTGATTTCAAATATGAAATTTCATGATAGCATTCATTACATCATTTGAGTTAAGCCTCTCTCTAATCCTCCCATCCCCTTTCGCCATTTCGCATATAAAATTTCGTGTTGATACATCCATTCTATAGCGACACATAGACAGCATTTTTTTTTTCATATTTGGAAACTGAAAGTCCGAAACATGAAATTGCGTTAAAACTCTATTTTTATTATTTTTTTTTTATTCACGAACAGATATTTACAATTGTATAAAAATAAATACAACAAGCAAATATGCTAATAGAGAGATAATGGCAATGTCAAAATGCCAAGAAGGGAGCAATCACCCAGTGGGGACACTCCCTAGATACTGATTTCCTCTCATTTCTAACTAATCTCTGTCACTGTCCCTGCTATTGCTAAGGAGATCTCTAAGCCATCGACGCTTAAGCCGTCGTTGGGGAAGTATGGCAGAATGGAGGGCATGGACTAGAGGATTATTGTGGGAACTAAGAAGGGAAAATAATTTTTTATACTTGGATTTAGTGACTTCGGTGACAAAAGGTACATTAAGGTCCGTGTGAAGAGTTTCGTTGGAGACGTAATAAGGAGCGTTGGCTATTTTACGAAGGATTTTTGATTGAAAGGATTGAATACGCTGGAAGTTAAAACTCAACATTTAATTTTTGATCGATTACATAACTTCCCCTATACTTTGTATATCTAGGCAAGTAAATATATATATATATATATATGAAGATACCTATGAAGTAGGAGAGAGGAGAGATGGTTTTGGCGTAGAATGACCAGTGTGAAGGAGGGGTCCTGTCTCCCCCAGCAGCCCCCTCTCCACCAAGTGGCTCAGTGTGCCGCGAACCTTGGTGGCGGGCGAATCTTTCAATTGGTTAGTGCTCTCTGCACCTTGTGATTTCGTGCTATATCACGTACTGTGTTGTCTGTGTTTCTTATATATGGATATGACTTGATCTTCTCCCACCACCCTCAGGTACATCTCTTCAATTGTAACAACAATAATAATTATTATTATTATATCGTCATATTATTATAATAATAATTTGCATAAATCTGCCCATCTGATTTTTTTGCCAAAAATTACATTATTTTACAATGCTTCTAAAATTCTCTAATGTACTGAACAAAGTGCAATTCTAATGACAAAATGTATGCTAAAAATGAACAGGCCAAAACGTCGCTACGCATTCTATTGCGAAACAAAAAAAAGGTATTATTTATTTTTCTATATGATCATGGAATATGCGCAAAATGTCATCCATTCAAAGTCTACTTCCACAGCTCAAATTATTTATTCGTAATCAACTAAATTTTCGCTCTCCCTCTAAAATCGTATTTTTTTTGGCCGATTTGGCTGAAAGTCATGTATTGTTCTTATGGGCAATTGATTTACATGTAAAATTTTTTGTCGATACATTCGTTACGTCGGTCATGGGCCACCCTTCTCTTAATAGTCGATTTCTGAACCTACATAGAAAATTTCATATTTCGTGGGCGTCGGTAGCTCAGTGGCATGCATGCTTGCTTACTGAGCTCAACATCGCGGGTTCGAAATCTGGCCGAGGTTCTTAGTTTATTTTACTGTACGATGTCAGGAACTCATTAAATACCCTTATCCTTGGAAAATACAAAAATTTAGAGTAGGCAAAATTTAGGACTACCAAGTCGGGTACATGTTCACCCGAGTGAAAAAAAGTCCGCCGACTACCGACTTCATATCGCCATATGACCTTGTAGTTAAAGCCCGGGCATGAGTCATAATAAATAACCACAATTTCATGTCTATATATTCATTCTGTCTGGAATTACCTCATGTATTTTTGTACATACAGACATGACATTTTTTCTTCATTTTGCATGCAAGAGTTCGTAAAACATGAAATTCCGAGGGTGAATTTTTGACCGATATAACTCCCACTGTATTACATATTGTATTACACAAATATTACATTTGTATTTTTTAAAAATTCTTGTTATTTTTAAAATTTAGATAATTTCATTCATATCCTGTCAAATTTCAGCGATATCGGCTGAAGGGGGGGGTTCAAGGTAAGGGTAAGGGGGCTCAATTAAAATACCCTAATAACTGCCGATATAATGAATTTATTGAAACAATGTTTAGTTGATAATTGTGCTGGGGAAGTACATTGACGGTGATCCACCGACGACCTCTTATCTTGAGTGCGACGTCCTCTTCCAGGATGTTCTTCAGAGACCGGTCATCATTCCAGCGTACTTTATTTCTCCAGGTTATCTCCACTTCTAGCCGTTCCTAGAATGAGACCAGCTGGCCCAGATATACGATATGTACTCTTCGACGTACTCCAGGCTCCTTTCATTTATCCTGTTTGGTTAATAAAAGTTAAAGAAGGTTTAAGTATTAAATGTTAAACTTAAATAAATGATAAATAAATAAAAATATTATATAATTAATAATAATTAAATAATAATTAAATAAACAATAATAATTACCACATTTCCTGTAGAAATTGGGTCTCTTTTCTTTTACTAAATTTTGATTTCTACAGTAGTTTTTAGAAAAGGGCCCTAAAAAAATATCAAAAGTTCAAGACGTGCAATTTTGAAGAAAGTGCACGTATATTTAAAAAAATTTAAATTAACAAACTTTTCATTTGGATTTCTAAAGAGATGCCATCTTATCTTCTAAATTTTGCAAAAATATAAAATCTAATCCAAAGGTTTTCAAATAACCTTACTGGGCCAACAGGGAAAATGAATAGATTAGAATTTTTGAGAACAAATGTTGGGTTTATTTTCTTAAATCTACATTATTAAAATTAAAAACATTGGAACAAACAAAAATCGAAAGGAAAAAATCTTAAAAACTAAATTCTTAACACTAATTCAATCTTTTTGTTTTATATTTTGGGGCATTCTCTAAAATTAAGTTATATATTTCTGGGCATATATCCTGTACATATAAACAAATAAAAGTACCTAATTTTTGGATCAATTTCACCGTCAATTCACTTCTATTTAGTTCATTACAACATAAGCCTAAAACACCACTCTACATTTACACTCAGACCGCCGCCATCGAACACAGGCCTCCACTCTCTCTACACACACTAATAAAACAGCTGATGGCCGTGTTTTGTTTTTTACTGGCATTTGTTTTAAATAGAAATTTGCTTTTTATATAAAAATAAATATAATTAATTTTTTTATGTTTGTAATTTAATCTTTTCAATGTGTGTACTATTTTTATACATCACACCTGACCTCTGGAGTCTTACTCATTTTCTCGAACTCCAGACCAGTTTCTGAATACTTTGTCACTTGATCTAGGATAATTTTGCTTAGTTCCTGATTTTTCGGAGCCATTAAAACGATGTCATCCCCAACCTCTTTTTATTGGAGAATCAGTAAAAAGTTCCGTTTGAGTTTCTCACTTATTTTCCGATCTAAATGCAAATTTGACCTTTAATTTATTCCTTTTTAGCTCTCTGTACTCCGAAATATATCAGACAACTACAAATAAAGTTAATAACAATAATAAAATAATAATTTAAAAAAAAAAAAATTATAATATAAAGTCGGTGAATCATTGCTTTTCTAACTCTAATGATTATTTGTTATTTATTGTGAGATATAACTCTCTTTACTTCCCCAGCTGTACAAAGTATAAGAAAAGTTATATAATAAATCAGAAATTAGATGGGATTAAAAAAAAAAAAAGTTCTGTCTGCGACATCACATGATTTATAGGCCAGTTGTCCTTTAACCGCTGTGCTGTGTGGGTGGGATGAACCACTGATAATGACGCTGTTGCGTCGAAAACCGTTTCTGGTCTAAAATAAAACAGTGGGAAGATAACGTCTTTTATTTATATGTGATATTATAGTCCAATGAACCAATTTCTTATTTTTTAAGTGTGGAGTGAAACAAGTAAAAAGTTTAATAAAATAAAGAATTATTTGTCAAATAGAAGAAAAGCAACAGATGACATCCATTAAAACTTTCCAATCAAATATTTTTATACGTTTAGAAAGCGTCTTTCTCGTTTACTAACATTTTCAAAATTTGATATCGTATCTACGGAAATATATTGTTAGGTACTTTTTATCGCATCTATGGAAATATATAGTTAAGTACTTATTATCGTATCTATGGAAATATATATTGTTAGGCACTTATTATCGTATCTATGGAAATATATTGTTAGGTACATATTATCGTATCTGTGGAAATACATTGTTAGGTACTTATTATCGTATCTATGGAAATATATTGTTAGGTACATATTATCGTATCTGTGGAAATACATTGTTAGGTACTTATTATCGTATCTATGGAAATATATTGTTAGGTACATATTATCGTATCTGTGGGAATATATTGTTAGGTACTTCTTATCGTATCCATGGAAATATATTGTTAGGAACTTATGCATTTTTGGAACTGCACAAAACAGTAACGTCATCAAACTGAATTACCATACCATTGCAGTTTCACTTCAACAGACAAAGTATTTTCGTCTTGTTACGTATCCAAAAGATAATAAAGAAATACGCTTAGCAGCAAGTTATTGCTGTAGTGAACTGTTTCAGAAAAATTATACAGAGTCATTCTTGGTGTAGTTAGTTATGACTTATGCCTGGGCTTTGGTAATGACGTCATATCGCCTACTACCAGAGCTCTCTTTCGTCGCTCTGGTGGACATGAGCTCGAATCTACTGTGAGAGTCCAAGGGTTAATTCACCTAGGATACAGTAGTTTTTAAAGAGTACCTGACATCGTACAGGCTTGGGGCCGTCTCTTAACATCCCATCCGAATGCGTGCTTAGGTTTTTTGTTTACCTCCCAGATGAAATAGACTAAGAGCCTCGGCCGGGTTTTGAACCTGCTATCATTAGCTCAGTAAGCATTACCATTAGCTACCGGCAACCTCAATAGAACGAATATATCGCCTCGAAACTTCATTGCGGCAGTTATTAGAGCTTTTCTGTTAAGCTCCAAGCTCCCATTGACTGAGTTGGCTGGAAATTCAACAATTCAATAGGGCAATAGGCAAAAAGATAGTGTACACTCATATTTCAGGTCAAGTTGGATGCTGACTGATTGGTAACCGTGCGGGTTGTCTCCCCCACTCCCTCCCTCGGTCAGCATCCAACTGAACGACTCTCACAGCAGAGCTAACAGGGAAGAGATAAGAGCATTGTATGCTTAGGTCCCTAGGTGCACACACCAGACCTCGCTTGGTTACAGTACACCGATTACTCGACTCTTATCTGTAACTCCATTTTGCTTATTTTATCCACATTTATCTACATCTTGGCAACATAATATATATCATAAAAAGTAACTAAATCTAATTCGCGACAATAATCGATTACTATCTTGTATGCAGAACAAGGAGCGAAAGAAACAAACGTTTCTTTCATATAGCTTCGCGGATAAAGAGATGTTTTTGTTTTTTTATCGTAAAAAGTGGAGACAAACCTTCGACTGGTAAATAAAAATAGTCAAACCAAGATTATGCAATATAATATTTTTTTAAATAAGAAATACAGTATACTTCCCCATCTCGAATTATTTGTAACAAACTGAGTTTCCACTCTCCCTCTAAATACTTCTTATCTGATATGGCCTAAAGTAGGTGTCGAGTGTGCACTTCTGTATCTGCAAATTGAGTTTCGAGGATCTTCGTTCTTTCGCAACTAACAGAAGCATACGTAAAAAATTAAAATATAAAAAAAAAAGTGGTCGGTAAATCATCGTTAGCTGTGATTTGAGATCCCGGGATTGCAACCCCTATTTTGAAACCCTGAATCCAAAAAATGTTTAATTTAATGACAAAAGAACAAAATGTTTGTATGCTTATCTGCTTGCGAACACGTTCACTTCATATAGAATAAATATATTCACAAATGTGTATAGTTAGTTATTGTGACTCATGCCCGGGCTTTAACTACGAGGTCATATCGCCTATTACCAGAGCGCTAAATTTTGCCTACCTAGGCTTATTCACCTACGGTAGGGGTTTTTAACGAGTACCTGGCATCGTTTAACGTCTCATACGATGGGCATGTTCAAGATTTTTTCACCTTCCAGATAAAAAACCTAATGGCCTCTGCCCGGTTTCGAACTCGCGATCTTGAGATCAGTAGGCTAGCATCTGAGCTACATGAGTGCATTGAGAAGCCCATAAAGACGACCCTTATTAATTTTCAGTCAAATCAGTCTATCAGTTAAGGAGTTTACATTGAAAAGCCCAATAACTCTCGATGGAATGAACGTTTTGAAAAGGAATTTTATAAGTGACTTCAAAAGTCCATAAGTAAAAAAGTGACCAAAATGAGGCAAAGGTGAATAAGGCTGTAGAGGGAGAGTAGAAACTTTGTAAATAATTCCAACTGAGGAAATATTATATTGCCAGTGATTTTACAGTTTTTTTTTCTCTCAATTTCGATCTCTCAGATTGTGGAAATAGTGGAAATTTCCGATTAGATCGAATATAACCGCAGCCATATTTATCCGAATTCGATTAACCTGTGTTACTTATCCTTAAATTTTAATTAAATGAATTATTCAACGCTGATAAGGCCGGATAATGATCAACTGTTCAGAGGAAATTACTTTTCTCGCACATTCTAAACTAATTAAGGAAAATATTTACCGTTCTCAAGCTCTTTTGAATTTCAGATTTCCAGAAATTAATTTATTTTTTCATTGCAATTAAATCGAATTGGTAGCCGTGTAGTAAAGTATATCGATACAAAATTTTAGTACGAGGATTCAGAAGCATCTATGGATTTTTCTCAATTTCTCAATCGATTGGTTTTGGAGGGAGAGCGACAACTTAATTAATTCGATCTGAGGAAGTACATTGAGATTCACCGACGAATTTTACGTCTCCAGCTATAAAAAAATATAGAGGAAGTTATGTAATCAGTCAGAAATTCGATGCGGAGTTTTCAACGAAATTTCATGTTTTCCGACCTCGATTAGAAAAATTAAAAACAAATTTGTCTGTTTGTGTGCGTCTGTGAACACGATAACTCCCTATAGAATGAGTTTATAGACACAAAATTTTATATGTGTATCCAAAAACCTCTAAGGACGACACCTACTGATTTTCAGAGAAATTAGCCCAAGGGGCGGAGGGGATCAGAGGGAAATTCAATGTATAAGGATGGCACCTATTAATTTTCCGGGAAATCACTCGAAGGGAAGAGGGGAATCTGAGAAGGGGCTGGACTTAAATAAATATAACTGCCGATGCAACGAATCTAACGACACAAGGATTCAGAAGCCGTTTTAATCGACCATTTGACTTTGAAGGGAGGGTTGAAACGTAATAGATTAATTCGTGGTAGGGATGTACAAAGCCGGTGATTAACCGATTTTTTTTTTTTTTTTTAATTCAGTTATTTTCACGGATAAGTAACTTGATGTGATTTAGTTGCATTTAACGGAGCTCCCTCTATAGATTGACTATAAAATGAAACAGTTTATTTGATCTCTGACAGTTTTAGTTATGTACATACTAAAAATTTTAGTAACGGAAAATATACGGTCCAAAGTGTTTAGTCATATAAGTTAACGCAAAAACATTAAAACCCCATAAGTGTTGCACTGATATGAACAAATTACTAGGGGTATTATTTCTTCTGACAAAGAGAAATATTTATGTTCCCTTCCCTTAGTTTGTGTAACAATTACTACATACATAAAACTTTAAAGTAAATCATTTATATGTTAGTATACATGGTATCCTGTAGTATACATGGTATCCTGTAGTGTACATGGTATCCTGTAGTATACATGGTATCCTGTAGTGTACATGGAAACATGTGTGTACATGGTATCCTGTAGTATACATGGTATCCTGTAGTATACATGGAATCATGTAGTATACATGGTATCCTGTAGTATACATGATATCCTGTAGTATACGTGGTGTCCTATAGTATACATGGTATCCTGTAATATACATGGTATCCTGTAATATACATGGAGTCCTGTAGTATACATGGTATCATGTAGTATACATGGTATCATGTAGTTTACATGGTATCCTGTAGTATATATGGAATCCTGTAGTATACATGGTATCCTGTGCTATACATGAACGAAAAAAAAAAAAAAGGTCAGTAAATCATCAATGTACCTCACCAGTCGACTGTTTTGCTTAAAAATCAATAGATGACTTACACACATTCATTAGGGTATTTAGGTTGAACCCCCCCCCCCCCCCCCCCCTCCCCCCCCATCCCCTATTTACCTTTGACCGATTTGGCTAAAAATCAGTAGGTATCGTCCTTATGAAGCACTGAATTTACATATAAAATTTCGCGTCGATTCATTCCTTCTATCGGGAGTTCTCGTATACAGATAATTTTTTTTTTTTTTTTGGAATTAGGAAGTCGGAAAACATGAAATTCCGTTTGAAACTTAGTACCGAATTTCTGATTACATAAATTCCCCTTTCATTCTTCATATAGCCGGGGAAGTACTTTGACAATGATTCATGGACTTTATATATATTTATTTTTTTATGCTATTATTTTATTATTATTTTCGTTTGCGATTGTCTCAAATATTTTTCGGTATACCTCTCTGATCCCCCTTCGTATCGTCCTTAAGGGGTTTTGAATTTATCTATGAAATTTCGTGTCAATATATTCATTTTATTGGAAATTATTATATATAATTATTACATCCACAGACAAAGATAGACATTTTTCTTTTTATTTTTGGTATTGAAATTTCGGTGAAAAATCTTGCATCGAATTTCTGACCGATTACATAACTTCCCCTTTACCTCGTATAGCTGGGGAAGTAAATAACGTATGAATCTGATGACCTTCCTTATGTAGCATTTACTTTTGACAGAAATTCTGCTGTAAATTGTACATTCTACGGGACGTCGAGAATTCCTTCCTCATGGAGTTTGTTCAGATGAGGCGTAAAAACGGGAAAATACCTGGAATGGAAATTTTTATGGTTTAGCTGGTTTCTAGGGTCTCCTAAAATGTACTTTTATCGGCTGTTTCTCTGAACGGAGCCTATAAATAGGTTATTATGCCTAAAAATGTATAGTTAGGTTACTGTGGTTATAGCCAGGTTGTTCTGATTTGTGTGTGTTGGCTGAACTGTGTCCAAGGTACACACACTAGGTACCACTTAGAGCATGGCTGTGTTTAGCGAATTTCGCCAAATTCCGTGAATCACCGGTAATGTACTTCCCCAGAGTCAATTCATCAACTAAGTATTTGCTCTCCCTCTAAACCGGTTTACTGATTTGGTTGAAAATCAATCTCTACTAAATATAGTATCGATACATTTCATTACTTCGATAGTTTTGGTTTTTTTTTTGTATTACCCCCCTCCCCCTTCCGCTCCTCTATTCCCCCCTTCCCTTCGGCTGATTCCATGAAAATCAATAGCAGTCGAACTGGATCTCTAGTGTTCCTAGACACACAAACAGATAGAAAAATGTTACTTGTTATAAGAAGTATAGGGGAAGTTCTGTAATCTGTCAGAAATTTGATGTTGAGTTTTAAATGGAAATTCATGTTTTCCGACCCCTTGATTCAAAAAAAAAAAAGAAATTGTTGGTCTGTGTATGTCGCTACCTCAGAACAAGACTGTCACAACTCAAAAAATATCAATTCGTACTAAACTCATAGGAAGAATGGTAATATGGTATACTTTTTTATGAAAGAGTGTCACCATTGTAACTTCTAATTCTGGCCACCAGAGAGCAGATGTGTCGATCTTCCATTGTACGAAAAGGTTGGGCTTAAAGGGTGTTACGATGGTGAAAGCTAAGTAAAATTGGCTTAAAAGTAAGTATTATTAACCGTGTAAAAGCTTATTGCATTAGCAGTTTTGTAAATAAATCAAAAGTAAAGTACCATTAAGGATTAGTGAATTTTAAAACGGGATTTCCCAAAATTCACACTTTTTTAGTTGTGACAGTCTTGTTCTGAGGTAGCAACGTGTAACTGTGAACACGATAACTCCCAACGAAATGAATGTATCGGCATGAAATTTTAAAAATGTATTTGGAATCCCATACAGATGACACCTATCGATTTTCAGCCAAATCGTTCAAAAGGAAAAGGGGTTTAGAGGAGGGCTTAACACAAAAAATATAATAATAGATGTAATAATGACTGTATTGACACGAAATTTCATACATGAATTCTAAACTCAGTAAAAACGGAACCTACTAATTTAGAGTAGGGAGTTCAACTCAAAAACCCTAATAACTCGATGTAATGAATACATCGATACATTTAGTACGATGATTCAGAAGGTCCTGTGTTGGTAGGATAGCGAAAACTATTGTTTTATTAAAACTATTATTTATGCTGGGGAGGTACACTGTCATTCACCGATGGCTTTTCTATTTTATGATTCTATAATTTAACACATTTGCCTTGGTTATGCGCCGAGATACGAGTAGATACATACGAACATGGTGGGATATTGCTGTATCTGTTCTCCCCGCTCCTGAAGACTCTGACTACTAGACTCCTAAATTTTGTTTAACAACATCTAACGTGCCTTACAAAGGTTTTCTTATGAATTTGGACATAGTAGACAAGCACACTACCCACTGTACCACCACCCTCCCAAATATACCCAATTTAAATTATTTTATTTTATTTTTACAATAAAAAATCCAGGATTTTTAAAATTAAATTATCTCGTAAAACACTTATCCTGGCGGTGTATAGCTTCTTTTTTTTTTTCAATCTCTACTCGTAATTTTGTTAATAACTATAATAACATTTAATTATCCAATTTTAAAGTTTCTATTTAGAAAGAAATAATAACATTTTCTGTTATCGGTAGTTCATATGAAATAACAATAAAATATATTTAAAAGAAGTTTTAGTTGATATGTGATGGAAAGATTTATTTCTCATAGAAATAAAAAATGTTGTTTTCCCACTGTTTTATTTTTGATCAGAACCAGTTTTCAACGCAACAACGTCATCATCAGTGGCACATCCCACCCTTGCAACGTAGAGGCTCAGTTGTTCTTTAGCCTCTACGCTGTACCGGTGGGATGTGCCACAAATATTTTATAGATAAAAACATTTTCTCACTATAGTTAGTTATTATGACTCAGGCCCGGGCTTAACTACGTTAACTACGCGGTCATATAGCCTACTACCAGAGCGCACTTTCGTCACTCTGGTGGACATGAGCCCGACTCTACTATGGGAGTCCTAAATTTTGTTCTGCTTTTTTTTATTCACTTCATTAGAGTAGGGGTCTTTAACGTATACCTGACATCGTACAGGCTCGGGACCATCGCTTTACATCCCATCCAAAGAACGGCGTTCTTTAGTTTATTTTTATTTTCTCACTATATATACATAAATAAAAGTACTTCCTTTGCTCATCTACTTCACTGTTATTTCACACCTACTTGGTTCACCATCCTAAAAACAACTCTCTGTCCACCTTCACATCTCTCCTCCACAACCCAACTTAGACTGGTCCACACTATTTAAAACAGCTGATCGTCGTCTTTTGTCTCCATTCATTGGTTGTTCTCATTCGTTCCAAAACAAAATGCGCCTAGTCCATTTTATATATTTATTCACTATATATATTACTATTACTTCATAGGAGTGAAGTAACTTATTTTCTAATAAGTTACTTCACTCCTAACAGCTGTTTTTATTCAAATAATAATAATTGATTTTTTAAATATCTTGATAATTTTTTAGAGGGCGCCGGTAGCTCAGTGGTATGCGTGCTTGTCTTCTGAGCTCAAGATCGTGGGTTCGAAACCCGACCGAGGCCCTTAGTTTATTTTATCTGGGAGGTAAAATAAACGTAAGCATGCCGTCCTTCTCATGGGACGTTAAGCGATGGTCCCGAGCCTATACGATGTCAGGTACTCGTTAAAGACTCCTACTCTAGGTGAATAAAAATTTAGGGTAGGCAAAATTTAGGACTCCCAGAGTAGGGTCGACATGAACCAGCGTGACGAAAGAGATGATTCTAGATGATTAATGAAATGACCTTGAAAATGAATACGTAACAACGTTTTATGAATTGTTGTTGTAGTATGATGAGTTAGTAGCCAAAAACGAAGTGACCTCCAGTCAAAGTCGGACTAGTTTTGCATATTTTGACCGAACAGCTGACTCTACAGAGAGACTTCTGGGGCTTTCCTTTAAAACAACTCTCGGTTTTAACTTCTTTGGTTTTTTTTTTTTCTTCTTTTCTTTTCCACTTGGTTTGTTTAAAACAAAAAAAAAGAAAAAAAAACGAAAAAGAAGTAACTATTCATGATGTTGGTTGAAGAACACACCCACACACAGAAACGCTTAAAGGCTCAGCTTGTTGCAGAATCACCGGCAGTGTTCTTCCCCAGCACAATTTACCAACTACTTTTTCCATTTGTCTCCAAAACCAATCGAAAGGGTAAAAACAAAGGAACTTCTGATCTTCATGCTAAATGTGTCGATTATATTCTTCAGGAGGTCGGAAAACATGGCATTCCGTGGAAAACTTTGACCGATTACATAACTTCCCCTATACCGTAACACGGTAACTCCCGATAGGCGAGATTTTCTACATGTATCCATCGGCGTGACAACTATTGATTTTCTGCCAAATCAGCTAAAGGAAAGCGGGGGGATTAGGGAATAGGATTAATTAGGGAATAGGATTAATTAGGGAATAGGATTAATTAGGGAATAGGATTAATTAGGGAATAGGATTAATTAGGGAATAGGATTAATTAGGGAATAGGATTAATTAGGGAATAGGATTAATACAAGTCAATGTGGAGACATAAAATTTCTAAATCCTTTTGAGTTGAGCCCCTTTGATCCACAACAACGGCAGTTCAGGAGTTGTGTTAAACATCTCCCCTTCCTATGGCCGATATGGTTGAAAATCAATAGGTGTCGTCGTTAGAAGGTTCTGGATAGATAATATTTTGTGTCTATCGGAAATTATCGTGTTCATAGACAGCCCCGCCGGAACGGCGATCTCCTAGGGCGCCTCGATGTTAGGGGCACAAGAGTTGTTGACTCTTTGACCTTGATTGAAAGTTAAAATTTGATTGCAAGCAAAAACTAGATTTGAAGCAATTTGATAAAAATTGAAGCATAATATATGATTTCATTGTAACTGTTTACAGATTCAAAATTAGCGCGACCTTTAGAATATGAACGCTCAAGTTATTACAGTATTACACCATTTGATAAGTTAATCTTTGAGTTAATCATTCATTTTTATTGTGAGTTCAACCGAAGAAAATAATAATTGTGTTCATTTATTCCTGTCTGAATATAATCTTTTCTAAGTAAGTTTATTCATTATTCCAACTGTTATTATAATATTTGGTTATTATTATTCGAGGTTATATTTCCTGTTTATTATTTTTGTATAGGTGGAACCCGAAAAATACAATTGAATTTTTCCAAAAATTGATACAATTTGATGTCTTCAATCATTTTTTCAGATATATTATGATAATATATGTTGTTTTTATAATTTTTTTATATATATAGTATATACATATATATATATTTTTTTATTTTTTCATAATAAATTAAAACATTAAAACAATTTTTTATGAAGTTTTATTTTTTAATTATTGAAATTTTGTCTCCTTACAAGAGGGCGCAAGGTAGATTTTCGCCTAGGGCACTGATATATGTTGCGGCGGTGCTGCACACAGGCAGACAAACTTTTTATTTTCATTTTTAAATCAAGATGTTTCAAAACATAAAATTCCGATCAAAACTCCCCACTGAATTTCTGATCGATTACTATAACTTCGCCTATACTTCGTATAGCTGAAGAAATAAAAAAAAAATTCAATACCCGGAATCAGCTTTTTAACAATAGTGTATTGCCCTCGGGGAAGGCAATAAAGAGAACTTTAAGAAGGGCTTTCGAAAGGGGGAGGATATATAATGGAGTAAGGAGCGATATTGGACGGAAGACTCGGAGATGCAGTTCATATCTTGGAGAGCGCTCACTCACCCTTCTGTGGAAGGTCTTATGGAGGCCAACAATGAACTTTATTGAAGCTCCTACGAACCATAAATTGACAGGGCTTAAAGTTGGGTATTGAAAATTTCTAGTGGACCCCCAAATAACATTTGTGGATTGACTCGATGTATGTGATGCGCGGCAGCCAATCTAACCTTCACCACTCACAGAATGAGACAGACAACATTACGTAACCAGATCCAGCCTTGGAACTGGCTCATAAAGCCAACCACCGCTTCCTTTCGGACAATTGAAACCCTTGTCCATATCAAGTATGTAATCTGCCCGAAATTCGAAGTTGAGTTTCATGTATCCCGACCCCTTGATTGTAAAAATGAAAAACAAAATTGGTGTCGGTCTATAGGTTTCGATATGGGGATTCAGATCTATTGATTTTTAATCAAGTCAGTCAAATTACAACACACAACATTTAATAACTAACATTGGAGTGAATGTACAAGTATAAATACGAAATTTCATCTGTTAATTCAAAACACCAAAGAACTTCACCTATTAATTGTTAGCGGAATCGGCAGAAGGGGTCCTTATGGGGTTTTGAATTTAAATTAATAGAAACATTTAAATAATAGAAATTTCATATGATAAATAAAATATCATGTTAAATATAATTAATAAACATAAAATTAAAATAATTGAATTAATAATAACTAAAACAAGAAGAATTCATAATAAATATTATTACATTTCCTGTAGAAATTATAGCTGGTCTTCTACTAAATTTTGATTTCTACAATAAAGTAGAAGTAGTTTCTACATACAATTTCCGAAAAGGGCCCTAAAAAAATATCAAAAGTACAAGACGTGCAATTTTGAAGAAAGTGCACGTATTTAAAAAATATTCAATTAACAAACTTTTTATTTGGATTTTTCTAAATATACTAAAGAGATGCCATTTTGTTTTTCTAAATTTTGCAAAAATGTTAAATCCAATCCAAAAGTATAAATTATCTTAGGTACTGGGTTAACAGGAAAAATGAATAGCATAGAATAAGAGATAAAAATATTTGGGTTTATTTTTACTTAACCTACATTTTAAATAAAATCAGAATATAAATATCATAAAAAAATCAAATTACAATAAAAAAAAATCTTACAAACTAATTTCTAAATCTATTTTAATCTCTTTTCTGTTTAAATATTGTGGTGATTCTTTTAATCAATGTTATTTTGGGCATATATATGCACATATAAATAAAAGTACCTTTTCTCATCTATTTCACTGTTATTTCATTCCTACTTGGTTCACCACACCTTAAGCCTAAAAACACTTCTCTAGACTGGCAGCCTGTCTTCCGTCACAACTCAACTCAGACTCCTCTCCTTCACAACACAACGTAGACATTCTATTAGAACAGCTGATCGTCGTCTTTTTCCTTCATTCATTGGTTGTTCACATTTTGTTCACTATTTAAGTTACTTCACTCCTAACAGCAGTTTTTATATGTGTAAATAACAATAATTGATTTAATAATATTTTAATAATCATAATGTATGTAAATTTTTTTCGATACATTCATTCTATCGGTAGTTATCGTGCTCAGATACGCACACACATATTAACAGAATACTTTTTTTTTTTTTTTTTTTTCGAATCAAGGGTCGGAAAACATAAAATTTCATTGAAAACTCAACATATAATTTCTACGGTTATATAACTTCCCCTATACTTCGGATATTTTAGGAAGTACAAATGAATAAAATAGGGACAGAAGCATGAAGTATTAAGCTACGCGCGCACTAAGGCTGCACGGACGGGCGGCCATCACGGCAATTAAAAAAAATTAATATCATTGAATCAAATGTGTATGCGCTCACTTCGTCGGTACGGCCGGCCGGACAGGGTTTCCGCACCTTCCGCCGTTTTAAAAAGTCAGCGAGGAAGAACTTCAGGACATTTCCGAAAGGCCCTGCCGCTGTACCGATGACTCATCGGCATTTCTGGGGTAGTGAGCGCGCCCCTCCCGCGGGCGCCTTGGAATTGTTGTCTAAATATAAATTTTATAACATTGAAGCTGCCCCGTTATTTATTCATTTATTTTATACATTCCCCTATAGTAAAGTCAAATTAGCAAAATATCATTTAGTGAATTGGAAAAAAAATTGGTGTTAGCCTATATGTTTGGTACTAATGTTTGGTACTATTTCATTATGTGTACAGGTTTTAAAATTGTGCTAAACCTGGAAAACTTTATACATTGTTTGGCATATAAAACCCGCCTGGTCTTCAAAATGTTTATACAGAATACATAGTAAGTTTAGAGAAAAAAAAAAATAATAATAATAATACGACCAATGAAATAATCACGAGGAACTTACCGCAAACAAATCGCTAGCCTTTCCTTTGGTTCAACAGGACTTCGAAACTTAGTTTGTTTCCTGAAGATTTCATCTTTAATGAGGTCATAAAGGGATTCGAACTTCTCCTGAGTCATTCGGAAGTATTGAAAGAATTTAGCATCATCTTCCATAAGGTGTCCGGAAACAAGGTATGAAATTCACCAAAAGTCAGTCTTTTTCTATTAATTTGATGAATCCAAAATTTTTTTTTTTGGTTAGCATCTCTTTCTCTTCTTCTACCAAAATTGCACTAACAACCAAACACTCGTCATCACTATCCATTTTGACCTTGTTCACCACACGGTAGCTCAGTATACACTGCCATGTGCGGATGGCGGGAGTTCCCGTTTAGTACGCGCACCCACCTTTAAAAATGCCGTCCGTGCCGTACCGGCTGTCCGTGCCGTGCCGCCCTAGTGCGCGCTTAGCTTTAATGGGTTACTATTGTCGTCACTTTAGCCTCACGTTACGAAATGGCCCAATTGATCCAAAATGGCTGCTGATGTGTATCCCAGCAACCTTTTGTAATGTCAGTTCTATTAAAAAACATACAATGGTCACTATGAAAAAAATTATTAAAATGTATATTTAAATTTTTTTGACAAAGTAATATTAAAATTCTATATGTTATGGAACCTTTTTTTATTTTTATTTAAAATTCATTTAATTGCTACATTTTTAACAATATAAGCTGGCTCTCTCACCGAGTAAGACCTCGGCCTTACTGATGAGGGGGAGACCCGATGCTCGACAACCCCTGGTTTTGACAGTCCATGGGCGGCACATTGAATGCCCAGCTGTGATAACGTACCTTGGGGTGCGGATCGCACGAGGCCTGAAAGTGACGCCCCACGTTGTTGCCATTAAAGAAAAGACGATAGCCACTTTCAACGCCCTGAGTCGCCTAGCCCGCGCGACGTGGGGCCTCGACTATTCCGCGTGTAGGACCATCTACACAGGGGTATTCGTGGCTGTAGCAAGGTACGCTGCTGCAGGTTGGTGGCACCGCCCCACGAATCGGCAGCGCACGATTCTGACGCAAGCCCAGAGAGCAGCCCTTTTAAGAGTTACAAGGGCTTATCGTACTGTCTCTACGGCTGCGCTACAGGTACTAGCGGGAGCCGCCCCCATTGACTTGATCTTGGATGGGGCTGTCGCTTCGTATTTCTGTAGACGCAACATGCCCTTAGGAGCAGATATTGATGAGCCCTTACGTCTAGCCCTAGAGGAAGAGATGCGCGGACAGTCCAGACCAGTGCGCTGCAAGGACATCGTCCAGAATTGGATTGTGGAAAAATGGCAACAACGTTGGTCACGATGCCCGGATGGCCGAACGACGTACGCATACTTCCCGGACGTCCAGGTACGCCTTGACTCAACATGGGTACAGCCTAATCACTGGACGCCTCAAATATTATCAGGTCATGGTGATTTCAACTCCAAGCTGTTCTTCTTTCACAGGAAGAACACCCCGAACTGTTCGTGCGGCGGTATCGAGACTGCAGAACATGTGGTCCTCGAATGCCCGCTGTACGACCAAGCTAGGGTGGAGTTGATTCATGGGACAAGATCGTATTTGGGACTAGATCTACGGCAGATGGTGACGGAAACTGACTACCCGATGTTCTGCCGATTCGTCGGCTCCTGGCGGGAGCAGAAACAGGCAATGTAATGATCCCGAGCTTTGCCTAAACGTAGACTGGGTGATGTTGCTGCAACGCAAGGCGCACCCTCTTTTAAAACTGAAAAAAAAAAAAAAAAAAAAAAAAAAAAAAAAAAATTTTTAACAATATATTTTTCGCATGAATATTCTCCATACTCACGTCATGACAATATACTCCGCCTCTTCAATGAACTTAATATATTGGTCAGGCTAAAGAACTCTGCCTATCAATAGATAGTGACACCCAATGAGGTCAGCCTCTGTAGCACGGGCCTCATTCTTTAGAACGGGGTATGACAGAGAATAGCAGGTCTAATAGTGTCTTTAACTGGGCCAGAACTTCCAGTAGTAGCGAAAATACTAAATAGTGGTCAAGGTTTTTTTAAAAAATAGGTAGTTATTGTGCTCCTGTCCGGACATTATCTATAAATGTAACAAAATGGCGATTCCGCGAAAAATTAATAGAATTATGAAGATTTTAATTTATAGTTAGTTATTATGACTCAAGCCCGGGTTTTAACTACAAGGTCATATCGCCTACTACCAGAGCGCTCTTTCGTCACTCTGGTGGACATGAGCCCGACTCTATTGTGGGAGTCCTAAATTTTGCCTACCCTAAATTTTTATTCAGCTAGGGCAGGGGTCTTTAAAGAGTAGCTGGCATCGTACAGACTCGGGACCATCGCTTATCCGAAGGACGGCGTGCTTAAGTTTTTTTTACCTCCCAGATAAAATAAACTAAGGGCCTCGGCTGGGTTTCGAACCCAAGACCTTGAGCGCAGAAAGCAAGCACGCATGCCATTGAGCTACCGGCGCTCTCTTTTAATTTATATATGAAATTTCATGTCAATACATTCATTACAAACTCTTTGACCGATTTGGCTGAAAATCAATGGGTAATCTTTAGGAGGTTCCGGATAGTACACATATAAAATTTCGTGTCTGTACATTCATTTTATTGAGATTTATCCTGTTCACAAAGTAACCGAAATTTTTACTTATTTTTATTTTGTAAATAACATGAAATTTTGTTGAATATTCAACATCGAATTTCTGACCGATTACATAACTTAGTAATTATTTTATGTACGAAAAAAAAAATTAATTTATTTTATTTTTTTGTTTTTTATTACATAAGTAATTTGACATTTAAAATCCTGTTAAGTGGGTATAATAAGCGTCTTGTAATATGAGTAGTAATGAGATTATTTATGGTTTTGTTTAGTTATCCTGAACTTGGTAACTTGATGATAGTTGCAGGAGACTATCTTCTCACTAAGTTACCCTTTGTAATAACCTGCTAGTCAAATTGATTATATGCACTTTCTCAGATTATAACCAGTATTGTAACGAACCGGGACTTATCTGTTGCACAATAACTACACCCCCCACCCCCATCTAGAATTGTACCCTTCTCCCTCCTACATAATAGAGTAGAGAAATATAAAATATCTGAGGATAGCTCAGTGGTATGCATGCTTGCCTTCTGAGCTCAAGATCGTGGGTTCGAAACCCGGCCGAGGCCCTTATTTTATTTTATCTGGGAAGTAAAATAAATTTAAGCACGCCGTGGTTCGGATGGGACGTTAAGTGATGGTCCCAAGCTTGTACGATGTCAGGTACTCGTAAAAGACCCCTGCCCTAGGTGAATAAAAATTTAGGGTAGTCAAAATTTAGGACTCCCATAGTAGAGTCGGGCTCATGTCCACCAGAGTGACGAAAGAGCGCATTATATCATCTAAATGTATACTAGTTAGTTATCTATCTCTTGTTATTATCGTCTACTAACAGAGCGCTCTTTCGTCACTCTGGTGAACATGAGCCCGACTCTACTATGGGAGTCTTAAATATTGCCTAACCTAACTTTTTATTCACCTTGTGTAGTGGTCTTTACGAGTACCTGACATCGTACAGGACGGCGTGCTTAAGTTTATTTTCCCTCCCAGATAAAATAAACTAAGGGCCTCGGCCGGGTAAGACCCCTGCCCAAGGTGAATAAAAATTTAGGGTAGGCAAAATAACATAGTAGAGTCGGGCGCATGTCCACCAGTGTGACGAAAGTGCTCTCTGGTAGTAGGCGATATGGCCTTGTAGTTAAAGCCCGGGCATGAGTCATAATAACTAACTATAAAATATCTAGGCCAATGGGGGCTTATCGACATTCCCCTTCCTGATGGAATCGGTCAGTTCAATGTTGGTTCTTCATCACAATTTTATATTTCCTAACCCATCAATCAAAAAATGAAGAAAAAAAAAATCGTCGGTGAATCACCGACAATTTGCTTCCCCAGAAAGAATTAATCAATTAACTTTCCCCCTCCATAACCAGTCGATCCTTTACGTTAATACTCAACAGTTGACTTACATAGGTACTCCTAAATCCTCATATTGAATTTTGTGTCTATAAATTCATTACATCGGCAGTTATTAGGGTTTTTGAATTGAGGCTCCTCCCCTGAACCGCCCTTCCCATCAGCTGATATCGCTGAAATTTGACATGCTGTGTCCAAATTTTGTGTCGTTACATTCATCCTATCGAGAGTTACCGTTCACAAAAACAGCCTTTTTTTTTTTTTTTTTTTTTTTTTCATATTTGGCATCTAGAGGTGAAAAACCATGAAATTCCGTTGAAAAGTCCGCATCGAATTTTTGACCGATTACATAACTTCCCCTACTACTTCGTATGCTGAAAATGAATAGATGTTGTCTTAGCCTTTTATATTTAAAAAATAATTAAACTAATACAAGTATTAAATGTTATACCATGCAGGCTACATTCCAAATATCGGCAGGAGTTCCATATGAGATTCTGGATACACATACAAATTTTCGTACCGATATATTCAGTTTTTCAGGTGTTATTGTGTATTTCCCAATTTTACGAAATCATGGAATCGGTCAAAAAAATCGATGTTGAGTTTCCACCGGAATTTAATTTTTTCCGTTTTGATTCCAAAAATGAAAAATTATATTTTATCAGTCCGTCTTTGAAATGATAATTCCTGATAGAATCGACGTTCTAAACTCTCGCTCTAAACGTATCGACAAGAAATTTTATAGGTGTATTCCACAACCCCGTGAAGCCAATATCCATTGATTTTCAACCATGAAACCACATGAAATTTCATATTTAAAGTCAAGAAACCCAATGAACCCTTGGAACCCTCCAATGTGTGACCTGATCACAGCTCCGAGTAGAATTTTATGTATTTTTATGTTAATTAATCTTCTCAGATACACATGGAGGTGGAGTAATCTCTTTGCCATGGTCTACTAAATGTTGAGTGACTTGGTTCAACTGGAACCGGTCATTTGCCTCGATGTAACCGAACACACTACATTGGGCAGTGTCCCATATCCATACATGAAGATAAACAAGATATTAAGTTACCCAACCTGCACAAAACATACATTATACATGACAATGAATCAGACTGACAGAAATATTATTTATATTTGGGATCTGTAGGTCTATATTTCATATCGGTGTGGAAGCAATAAGATTTTTCATTTTCAATCCATCAGCTGAGATAATTGCAAAAACCGGATAACTAGGCATTATTCGGATATTTGAACTAAAATGAAACTGGATCCATTTTTCTTAAGTAAAAAAAAAAAGTTTCAATGGTTAAGAAATATTGTTGAATTTTTTAAACATTTAGACTTTTCTTATATTGAAACCAGGGAAAAGCCCTAGTCCTAAATTCTGTTTCATCCTAAGAATTACAAATGATCTAAATTAAAACTTAGCTCAGCTTCAGTTTAATTTCTGTCTAAAAATAATCTCTGGGAACATTCACAAAAGTCTTTGAAAAAAGGGAATTTAAAATAATTGGAAGAATCTAAGATGTAGGTCTTAAATTGAAGGGTCCTCCAATTATTTTTTTTTTATTCAATTACAATTATATGTTGGGTTGGGAACTTCTATGTTGAAACTAACGTTTATATGTTCAGTAGTTCTATGTTGAAACTAACTGTGCGTGAGACGTGTGTGTATATGTGTGTATAAGCTGAGCAAAGAAGGAGATGAAAAATAAAGCAAGCGAAGACGATGAGAAAGATAGCAAACATAGACGATGAGGATGAAAGTATGCATTGAAACTGAAAAAGAAAGCAAGCTTAAACGCTAAGAAAGAAAGAAAGCACAGGGTTTGAGAAAGAATACAAACATAGACGATGTACAAGAAAGTATTGAAGTTGAAAGAGGAAGCAAGCAATGAAGTCTTTGTTAGAAAACTCAATACGCAAGTTGTCTTATTTTCGTTAAGTGTAGTGCCAAAAAACATTAAAAATAGGTACTAAAATTATAGTTTTTTTAGATTTTCGTTGGAAAATTTTCTTACACTTATTATGTCATTCTGTTTTCTTGTTGGTTCAGAATTGAGCGTTTTGATTACGTACAATCCTTGTTATTCAAGAGATGATGGACGGCTGCTCTATCCAAGTCAAAAACATTAGTTTTATGCATATAGGACTCCATTTTTATCCGTGGGTTGAAATTATAGCCAACTTTTTTAGTTTTAAAACCTTCCTTAGGTCACAAAGAGCGAAATATAGAAGAAAACAATATACAATATGGTATTTTTGTGTTAATTTATTTACCTATTATATAATAAGTAAATAAATTAACACAAAAATATCAATAATGGACGAAAGTAATGCGTGTATCGACCTGAATTATTTTATATTTCACTGTTATATTCATTTATATTCACTAAGAAATGTTTCCAGGCGTACCTACGCACTATGAGGCAGCTGTTTTCCAGAAAATGTTCTAAATTGTTTTCAATGGAAAAGAGATAGGCCTGACAATTTATTTCTTTGGTGGATGTGTTCTGCAGACTAAAGGGCACACAACATCCAGAGAGAGATTCCAGCCAAGTTGTACATTCCGGGGATCACATGGAGCTGGAGATGGGGGGAAGAGCCTGGAGAGCGGGCGAAAATAACACATTCTAGCTACATCCCATCCTGTGTCAAACCTAGAGGACCTTTAGTGAGGATCTGCTTGTAGAGTTAGGTCACTCCAGGCAACAAACATCAACCACTCAAAGTTAAGTACAATTTTTAGGGGTTGATCCTAGGTCGGACTAGAAGAAGTCGTCAGCGAATCACCGGCAATATACTTCCCCATAACGAATTAATCAGTTAACTTTTCGCTTCCCCTTTAAAACCAGTCGACCGCTTGCGCAAATATACAACAGTTGAGTTACATAGGGGCTTTTAAATCCGCATACTAAATTTCGTGTCAATACATTCATTTCAACGGCAGTTGTTAGACTTTTTGAGTTAAGCCTCACCCCTAATCCCCCCTTCCCTTAAAACGATTTGGTTGTAAGTCGTCGTTCGAGGGTTCTGGATTTACATATATAATTTAGTATCAATACATACATTCTATTGGGAGTTACCGTGCTCACAGAATTGTTTTTTTTCATATTTGGAATATAGACATCGGAAAACATGAAATTCCGTTGAAAACTCCGAATCGAATTTTGACCGATTACATAACTTTTCTTATACTTTGTATAGCTGGGAAAGCAAAAAAAGTGTACCGACAATGTAAGTTTTCGATATTTCTTCAAAACCAATTGAACGATAGAGGCTCAAAATCGATAGATGACTTATTTTGGGGCTTTTGAATAGTTGTAATAGATGTTGTATCGATACATTCATTACATGGACAGTTATTGCGGTTTTTGAGTAGAGCCTCCTTTGCCGATTCCAATTATTGTTGTCCTTGTTTGGTTTTTATTTTTTTATTTACAATTTAAAGTCGATACAAGCAGCTATGGGGGTTTTTGAGTTAAGCCTCTCTCTGAGCTGTCTTCCCTTTCAGCCGATTTCTCGGAAAGTTAATAGGTGTTGTACATATGAAATTTTGTGTCGATACATTCATTGCAACGGCAGTTATTAGAGTTTTTGTGATAGTCTCTCTCCCCCTCCCCCTAATCTCCCTCTTCCCTTCGGTTGATTTGCCTGAACTATAAATGTCGTCCTTATGGAATTCTGGATACGAATATAAAATTTCGTGTCGATATGTTCATTAATTTTATCGGGAGTTATACAACTACACTCAAACAGACAAACAGAAAGCAACATTCTTTTTTCATAAGTTTTGTAATCAGTAGATCGGAAAATATAAAATTTCGTTGAAAACTCAACTGCGAATTTTTGACTGATTATTTCTAATTCCCAATTGCTGAGAAAATAAAATTAAATTCAGAAGAGAAAAAGTAATGCCAAGCCGGCCAGACTTGAGGTTATTGATTCTATTTTCAGTTGAACAAACTAAAAATGGGGGGGAGGTCTCGTGGGGGAAATATCAATACTAGCCGATATAATAACGGCTCTAACCACCGATAATAATAGTGGGGAGGTGATTTGCAACAGCTGTATTAGTTACGGTCGAATGGAGAGAGGAGCAAGCGAATCTGAGCTCCAGCTGGGAAACAGCTTTAATCAGGTCGCGTAATGGCCATTTTTATTTCCCGATTAGTCATAATAACTAACATAATGAGAGAGATGTTATCACCGGCAATGTACTTCCCCACAAACAATTAATCAATTAACTTTTCGCTCCCTCTTCAAAACCAGTCGACAGTTTGCGCTAATATTCAACAGTGGCTCCTAAATCTTTATACTAAATTTTGTGTCGATAAATTCATTACATCAGCAGTTATAAACGTTTTTGAATTGAGTCCTCTCCCCTGAATTGGTCTTAGTACCGGGAAGGGCGGAAGTTTAACAGAACAAACCCCAATAACTGCCGATGTAAACCCCCCTTTATCTTCTGCCGATATCACTGAAATTTGACATGTTATTTCATTTGGTTTTTATTTTAAATATGAAATTTCATATAGATACATTCATTACATCGGCAGTTATTGGGGTTTGTTCTGTTAAACTTCCGCCCTTCCCTTGGCACAAATATTTTCGCCACAAAGCAGGTAGTGTAGACGTATCCAGCGCACGAAAAGAACACAAGAATTTTTGTCACATTCAACGCACACGATCCGTCCGTTGTCGGTTTTTTGACGAACATCAAAGAGATTTTCGCCTAGGGCACTGATACATGTTGCGGCGGTTCTGCACACAGACAGACAAACTTTTTATTTTCATTTTTAAATCAAGATGTTTCAAAACATAAAATTCCGATCAAAACTCCCCACTGAATTTCTGATCGATTACTATAACTTCGCCTATTCTTCGTATAGCTGAAGAAAAAAAAAAAAAATTCAATACCCGGAATCAGCTTTTTAACAATAGTGTATTGCCCTCGGGGATGGCAATAAAGAGAACTTTAAGAAGGGCTTTCGAAAGGGGGAAGATATATAATGGAGTAAGGAGCGATATTGGACGGGAAGACTCGGAGATGCAGTTCATATCTGGGAGAGCGCTCACTCACCGTTCTGTGAAAGGTCTTATGGAGGCCAACAATGAACTTTATTGCGGCTCCTACCAACCATAAATTGACAGGGCTTAAAATCAGAAAGAGCCGTAGAGAATTCTTTTATTTCCAGGAGAGCTTTGGAAAAAATACGGTCAATTAAGTCCGGGCTCTGAGAGCCGAAAGGTCAAAAGATTCTTTTTCTATTTTCATAATTTCTAGGTACGTAAATATGTTGACTATTGGAATGTGCGTGAACATATTTCGTCGTCATTGCACATCTCCAGATTTACCTAATGAAGTGCAAAAACTTAGCATTTTTTATTTATTTTTACTTATTCAGCTAAAGTATTGGGGATGCTATGTAATCGGTCAAAAATTCGATTTTAACGAAACAACGAAATTTCATGTGTTGCAACCTCTTGATTCCAAATATAAAAAATAAATTGTCTCGGTCTGTGTGTCCGCCTGTGTATTCGTGAACATGATAACTCCCGAAGAATAAATTTATCGACATGAAATTTTATATGTAAAACCAGAACTCTAAAACGACACATATTTCGTAGAGATAAAAGACCAGAACCGGTTTTCAACGGCAACAGCGTCATCATCAGTGGTTCATCGTTATCGACACAAACTTTCATATGTGTATTCAAAACCACATAAGGACAACACATCAATTTTCAGTGGAATCGGCAGAAGGTGAAGGTGGGGGGGGGGGGGGGGGGGGGGGGGGTTCAAGGGAGGGGACTCAATTCAAAACTCTTTATTAACTGCCGATGTGGCACCTCCTGGTGGGGAAAAGACCTCCAAGGTGTGTCCTCTGTAGGGAGTTGCTGACGGTGAGACATGTCATTGAAGATTGTCAGAAGCTGGCCAAGTATCGGGAAAATAAACAGCATGCCTGCAACCCTTCAAGATATATTTAGCGAGAGAACACCTAGATTCCGGAACTTAATTGAATTTCTGAAAGAGATACATATATTCATGCATATTTAGAAATAATTGTTGAAAATTCATTGAGTGATGGTTTACTGAAGGGACAGGCGGTGGGATGGATGGAAGCGCTCTGGCCCCCTAGAGAGGCTTGCTATCCTTTGTGGCAACACCCCTAGACTTGGTGGCTAGGCTGGCTGGTTGTCCAACCCTCCACCTTCACTTACCATCCAAGAGGACCTCTCCTTCCTAGACTCGACGCTATCTCTGGAGAGAGTCCGTCACTTCACACCATACCTTTCCATCGTTACCGCTAATCCTATTCTGGAAACGCTAATGGCCACAGCAGGGCCGATGCGTAATAAGAAAAAAAAAAAAAAAAAAAAAAAAAAACTGCCGATGTAATGAATTTATCGACACAAAATTTAGTATGGACTATTTATGAGCCCTTAAGTAAGTCAACTGTTGAATATTAGTTCAAACGGTCGACTGGTTTTTCGAGGGGGACTAAAATATTAATAGATTAATTCGTTTTGGGGAAGTACATTGTCGTTGATCCACCGACTTTCTATACGAAGTATAGGAGAAGTTATTCAATCGAGTCAGAAATTGGATACGAATTTTCCAACGGAATTTCCTTTTTTTCCGATCTCCTGATTTCAAAAATGATAAGAGAAAAGTCTGTCTGCCCGTGTGTGAACCAGCGTGTGAACACTATAACTCCCGATATAATTAATCGACACGAAATTTTCATATCTACATCCAGAACCTACGTCATCTATTTGATAATATTTATGGCCCTGGATCAATTCAGCTCTAAAACCACTTAGCAGTATAATAACGGGGTCATATTATCTGCATAATTATATAGTATTAAATATTAAGGTAAATATAATAATAGATAAATATAATATATAATAAAAATGATCACTTTATGGGGGGGGGGTGGGGGGGGGGGGGGGGGGGGGGGGGGGGGGGGGGGGGGGGGGGGGGGGGGAGGGAATAGTGACTTAACTCAAAAACCCTAATAACTGCCGATGTATTGAATTTTTATCGACACCAAATTTAGTATGAGAATTTTAGGAGCCTCTAATGTTTGTGAACTGTTGTTTATTACGCGAAATGGTCGACTAGTTCTGGGGAAGTTCATTGACGACTTTTTTTCTTTAATTTTTGAATCAGGAGATCGTTTAAGATGAATTCCGTTGAAAACTTCGCATCGAATTTCTTATATCTGACAGATATAGCTTCCCCTACACTTCGTATAGCAGGAAAATAGATCTGCAATGGGTCCCCAGAGAAGGCAAAGAAACTGACCAACATATTTAGCTAACAATATATGAATATATAATACATATTATGATGTGATAACCAGCCAACAATTCAGTAAGCCCGCTTATGAACCCTTGTTATTAAGTAATTTCAAAATAAGTATTCTTATTATCTATATTTATTTTCTTTTTGCTTACTATTCATATCTGTATGAAGTATGTCTGTATGAGGTATGTCTGTATGAGGTATGTCTGTATGAGGTATGTGTGTATATTCTGTTGAATGCATGTTTTTGTAAATATACTTATGTATTCCCGTGTATCTATATTTTTACTGTTGTTGCTGTTTGTTTATTCTTATATTTATTGTTATTGTTACTGTTTGTTTTATTTTTATTTCTTTGATTTTTTTCTCACTATTAGTTTATTTATTTCCAATGCCTAGTATGAATGCATCCATGTGAAAAAAATAATAATAAAGAAATATTGAATTGGTGCATGACCTTGAAATTGTACAGATACAGATTTTGCCACACATTTTTTTTTTTTATTCTAATCATCAAGCTTGATACGCCAAATATATTGGACGCTGATGACCTTTGCTGTTTTGCGTCCTTAAACTCCAAATCCTATCCTACCCTAAAAACAAAATTTTTAATGCTTCTATTTGACAGGAACATCCTGGTTAATGCAATTTTTCCAATATCTAGGCACATGGATATGCCTCAGAATTATATCATTGTGGGTCTAGATGACTTCTCTAAATGTATCTCCTTCAGTATGTAAGTTCCGTTTGATACAGTCCGACCCGGGCGTGGGCGCTTCAAGGATTTTTACACTTCATTTATATATTTTTTGTCTTTGTACAATGTCAGAGGGCTCGGCCAATTATTGTTCTTTGTCTATTGATGTTGGTTTTGTTCTTTTTGAGAGGGTGCCGGTAGCTCAGTGGTATGCGTGCTTGCCTTCTGAGCTCAAGATCGTGAGTTCAAAACTCGGCCGAGGCCTTAGTTTATTTTATCTGAGAGGTAAAATAAACTTAAGCACGCTGTCCTTCGGATGGGACGTTGAACGATGGTCCCGAGCCTGTACGATGTCAGGTAATCGTTAAAAATTCCTGCCCTAGGTGAATAAAAATTTACGAGGCAAAATTTGGGACTTCCACAATAGAGTCGGGCTCATGTCCACCAGAGTGACGAAAGAGCGCTCTGGTAGTAGGCGATAAGACGTCGTAGTTAAAGCCCGGGCATGAGTCATAATAACTAACAAAACGAATTCTTGATTAATACCTTCCCCAACAGTCTGAAGTTGTCAGATGGTGTTGTCTAGAGAAAGTGTTGTCAGATAAACATGTTGTAGAGGGCGTTGAGGCCAGGTAACTTTCCGCAGATTGGGTGAACTGATGTTGCTCATGCTGACAACAGTCTGATATTGTCAGATGGTGTTGTCTAGAGAAAGTGTTGTCAGATGAACATATTGTAGAGGGCGGTGAGGCCAGGTAACTTTCCGCAGATTGGGTGAACTCATGTTGCTCATGCTGACAACAGTCTGAAGTTGTCAGATGGTGTTGTCTAGAGAAAGTGTTGTCAGATAAACATGTTGCAGAGGGCGTTGAGGCCAGGTAACTTTCTACTTAGCACCATAGAGGGTAGGTCAGCTTCGGCCCGTCTTTCACAACAGAACCCACTTCGTCCCATTCATCCTTCCTACACTACACTGTAACAACACATCACACATAGTGGCGTATCTACAGTTTTGGGGTCTTGAGACTGTTTCTTCCTAGGAGGCCCCCCCCCCCCCCCCCCCCCCCCCCCCCCCCCCCCCCCCCCCCCCCACTCCAGAAATTTATTGAGGAAAAAGTTTTGTATTTTCCCGAAACGAATTATTCAGTTATGTTTTCGCTCTCCCTCATCAAAACTTAACATCGAATCTCTGAGCGATTATATAAATTCCCCTAGACTATAAGTAAGTAATAACTCTAATTAACGATCTCCTTTATTTTGAAACATTAGACAAAAAGAGGGTCATCCTTTTTTTTCTTTTGTATTCTCAGCATTTGGGGGGGGAAGGGATGGGGTGATTGTGGGAGGGGGGGGGGGGGGGAAGGGATGGGCGATTAGGGGGAGGGTGGGAAGAGATGGGGCGATTGGGAGGAGGGGGGGGGGGGAAGGGAAGGGATGGGGCGATTGTGGGGAGGGTGGGAAGGGATGGGGCGATTATGGAGGGTGTAGGGCGATTATGGGGAGGGGGGGCCGATTGTGGAGAGGGGATAGGGCGATTAGGGGGAGGGGGGGAAGGGATGGGGCGATTATGGGAGGATGTAGGGCGATTGTGGGGAGGGGGGCGATTGTGGGGAGGGGGTGGTCCCAAAAGTTCTAACAAGTGAGGTACGTATCAACACGACGGTCCATATGCATATTCAGAACACCATAAGGACGACACATATTAATTCCAGTGCAATCTGCCGAAGTAAATGACGAGATCAGAGAAGGCTCTATTTTGTTTTATTTATTCATTAGTTGGTTTTTTTTGTTGTTTTTTGTTTTATTATTCATTAGTTGGTTTTTTGTTGTTGTTTTTTTAACATTTTTTTTTTGTTGTTTTAATTAGCCTTAATAATTAGTTAGTTGGTTATTGTGACTCATGCCCGGGCTTTAACTGTGAGGTCATATCGCCTATGGCCAGGAGAATGGTGGACATGAGCTAAGACTTTCAGAGTCCTAAATTTTGCCTACCCAGGTTTAGTTGTCTGAAATAGGGATCTATAAACAGTCGTAAAGGCTCGACACCATCGCTTAACGTCCCATCCAAAGGACGGCGTACTCAAAGTTTTTTTATCTGGGAGGTAAAAAAAAACACACTACCTTTGAGCTACCGGCGTATAGGTATTCATTATGTTCCCACAATATGTTCATTTCTTAACTTAAAAGTCATTAAAAGTCTTCAAAAATACATAAAAGCATATATGAAAACCATGATGGAATCATTTTTGATCATTTACATGTTTTTTTTGATTTTACATGAACTTAAAAAAATTATTTTTAATTTATTTGTATCGACGATTATTTTGTACTTCAAAGTACAAAAGTGTAAACCGGTACTTTTAAAAAGTACCGTAAGTTACCACTAATCAAAGTACATATTACCACACCACTCTCACATACAATTAGAAGAAAGTAAGAAGAAAAAAAAGAATGGCTTCCATATTATCTTTGACAATTTATCGCTGTAGCTGTGGGAACAAGAAACGAAGCCAACCCATCCGTATGATTGCAATTCCTGCTTCCATGCAGTCTCTCCCCATTGCATTATTGCAGTTAAACCATAATAGACTTATTAGGAACTAAATTAGAAATATTAAGAGGGCGCCGGTAGCTCAGTGGTATGCGTGCTTGCTTTCTGAGCTCAAGATCACAGGTTCGAAACCTGGCCAACGCCTTTAGGTTTTTTATCTGGGAGCTGAAAAAATTACATGAGCATGCCGTCTTTCAGATGGGACGTTAAACGATGGTCCCGAGCCTGTGTGTTTGTAAATTTTAAACAGATTATAAAATAAATGGTCAAAAAATAAAAAAAAAAAGTTTCTTTCATATCTACTTACAAGAACAAAGATGAAATAACAAAAAATGCGTTATATTTAAAAATAACTAATACATGATATTGTTTATCCAATATATAATTCTTAAAGATTCCCAAAAAAATAGATCATATTGACATGAAACATCAATTTTACAAATCAGCAGATAAGATGGTTCACTTCTGTGACAAAGGCCTCATATGAAGCCGACTGCTGCTACCTGTTAGCCATCTTTATGAACATTCATAACTGGACTCCAATGGCAATCTTTGTGTCCACGGTTACGTTAATAAAAAATGTTTTTTTTTTTTTTCAGTTATTTTAAGTTAACACAATAGAACCCACATCCTATTTTCTATTATTCATAATAATAATATTTAGCATAGGGCAAAAGGAAGAAAATATAACCAATTATCGCAATTCTTCATTATCATTCATACTTATGTCACCAATATCGATCATTTCGGACAAATGGAAGGTAATATGAAGAGATATAGCCAACAACTCGAGAAGTTTAATAATAAAACTTTCTGACTTATTTCTTAATTATGTGGCCCCCCTCTGCTCTAGCAAATTTTAATTCTCCCCTGGGGTTTCAGCCGCTCCAACTTCAAACTACTATCTCTTGTCTACTAAGCACAGCTAGTTCTGATTATTGCACCCAGGCTGCCTCTAGTTCTCATGAAAAGACATTCTCTTGTGACAGCCCCATCCGAAGATTCCGTCAGGTAGGCATGCAACGTTACTCCAATCTTGGGAGGTCTAATTTACCTAACGTAGGGAGCTAAACGGTGTCCATTGTCTCTCTGGGTGGCGACGCTTTTCAGTTTACTGCTGCATATTAGAGTGCGCTGGAGGGATCACGGGATCTTACTTTTTTATCTGGGGAGGTACAAATAACCATGAGCACTCCGTCCTTCGGATGAGACATTAAGCTATGTACGATGACAGGTAGTTAAAGATCCTTATCCTAACTGAATAAACCTAGATAGGCTAAATTTTAAAACTCTCACAGTAGTCGGGCTCATGCCCACCACAGCGCAGAAACAGCGCTCTGCTAGTAAGCGATATGACCTCTTAGTTAACAAGTGTCAAAATAACTAACTGTTGCATATTAGAGTTGTGATAACGCCCTACATTTATCCCGAGCTCTCAGCGCGTCAAGAAAATTAAGGTCGGCTGGGAGTGACCGCTGACCGTCGCAGATGTTCGGCTGCGGTCGTTCCTAGCCGACCACAGCAACAGATATTTTATTTTATTATATAATTTTTTCTTTATTTGTTAGGCCCTTTTTTCCCCGACGATTCGGCGAAGGTGTCGTGGCCTCCACCGGAGATCCCCCCAAATGTGAATCACAGACAATGTACCTATTTTATTATTATTCATTTTTTTTTTAAATTTACTAAATTTCGTGTTGATACATTCGTTAATAAGATGTGATCACAGAGGAGGACTTTAGAAGACTGGACCATGGGAGCATTCTCAGATGCATTCAGGAAACTGGGAGATTGGGTACTTCATGAAGGACTTGATTTTGGTAGTATAAACAAACAGGTAACAAAGTAAGGTGGAAGCCCAGCGCTTGGATGCTTAATTATGACCTAAGACAAAAACAAACAGGCCACAACTTCATGTCACCCGAAGTCTGTGTAAAGTTCTCTTCAGCGTAGAATTTTGAGTATGTAGAGAACAAATTTATAGTTGAGGGGTATATCACACCTCCCCTAGAGTCTGTCTATAACTACCCCTGCGGAGGCCTCTTCGTTTATGTTCTAGTTGAATTGTGAGATTTTTCAGTGATCTCATCACACAAATATTTCTTATTGGGGTCACACAGTATCCATCATGTGTTTGTAACGACGTTGACAAGTGGATCCCACATAAATAGGAGATGCTCCATTTCCTGCTCTTGTACTACACTATACACACACTCAGATTTATCACATGTGTTAAATTATGCAGATAGACGGGAAGGGATAACACTTTCGTCACTGTCTCTCTCTTCCTGGTCAGATCATCTTGGCACTGTTTGTTACTTTACTAGCTATACGAAGGTTCTAAGTGTCACACTAATAACTGCCAATGTAATGAATGTATCCGGACTATTTAGTACAACAAGTAAGTCAAATACTGAGTTTTAGCCTTAAAGGTCGATTGGTTTTCGAGGGAGAGTGGAAACTTAATTGATTAATTTGATTTGAGGAAGTACATAGACGGTGATTCCTCAATTTTTTCTTGAGTCAGGACATGAAATTACTTTGAAAAAAAAAACTTAAAATTAAATTTCTGTCCGATTATATTCTATAATCTGACAGAAATTTGATGATCAGTTGTAATTTCATTTCTTTTGGGTACTTTAACGAGTACCTGACATCGTACATGCTCGGGATCATCCCTTAAGGTCCCATCCGAAGGACGGCGTGCTAAAGGTTTCTTCACCTCCCAGATAAAAAACCTAAGAGCCCCGGCCATGTTTCGAACCGTGATCATCAGCTCATTATGCAAGCATGCTATACCACTATACTACCGGCTACCGGCGTCCTGTATATTATTATTGATTTTATATTACCAATTTTTATGTATTGTATATATGTATATATATTGATGAAACTACTTTTCGAAATATTGTCTATTCCGCAAAAAAAAAAATTATACATAAACTACCGATTTCGCATTACACCATCGTGACAGTATACTACACGAAAACAGTCTTCGTTAATAACATCCTGATGATGGTGTATCATTAATCCCGAAACTGTTAGTTTATGTACATTTTGTTTTTGCGGAATACATCAAGAAAAAAAATTGTTTTAATTAATTAATTCGACGTAAGAAGAATTTTGAAAATATATATGTTTCACTTATCCAGAGATACCCTTTGAAAAAATTCATTTGATACTTGGTCTTATCTGACAGAAATATTATTACCCGAATAAGTGAGACTTCGACTGAGGAAATTTTAGGAAAATTTTTTTAAAAAATTTATGGTGGTATCTCATTACCCCGAAACAATTTTTTTGGCAATATCCATAAAATATATATTTTTTTGTTATTACCCCTAAAATATTAAGTAACTATGCCATCCCTTTTTATTTTCTCATTACTTTTTTTAGAGACTCCATTTTTCTTCCATATTTTATTATTCACTTTTCTTCTCAATTATCATGAAAAAAACATTGCTAATTAGAATTTTATGCTGTTTGAAGATAATTTTATGCTGTTTGAAGATTTTGTTTCTTTCATTTGCAAGAAGAGAGGAAGGACTCACTTAATGTCAATTGGCTCAGGAATTGTTGACATAAAAACCCAAAGAAAGAAAAGGATATTCCTGTCTTCTTTATTACTTCCCCCTAAATATAGAGGAAGTTATATAATTGGTCAAAAACTCGATTTGAAGTTTTCAACGAAATTTCATGTTTTCCGTCCTCTAGATTCCAAATATGAAAAAAAAAATTGTTATGTGTGTCTGTGAACACGATAACACCCGATAGAATGAATGTATCGACACGAAATTTTGTATATTAGCGCAAACGGACGACTATTTTTTTTTTGTTGTGGGAGCGAAAAGTCAGGTAATTGATTATTTTGTTATGACGAAGTACATTGCTACTGATTCACCGACGACTTTTCGGTTCTGGTTTCCTGGGGGGGAGGGGGGGGGGGGGAGGGTAATTACCCCCTTTACCCTACCCATAACACTCACAGAGGAAAAAAAGAATATAACTAGGGGTCAGTGGGACCTGCGACATACGGCTTTTCCTTTGAGATTTGGACCTATGGAATTATAAAAATGTATAACATAAGACCATTGAAGTTGGACGGCTAATGGAGGGGTAGATGTATGAAAAAGGGAAGAAGGGTTACAAATAGGTCAGGTTAGGTTATGTGGTGGAGACTCCCGCCCAAACCTCCCGCCACTTTCTCTAAAGCCCGGGAAGAAAGTCCCGCCAGATGTTTCACCTTTCTTCTCGCTAATTTATTCTCACACCATTCTGAAACTGTCTTTTTTTTTTCTTTTATAGTGTTATTTTAATTTTTTTAGAAGGTTTAAGTTGGTCTCGGATTCTAAATGTGGGTGGGGAATATATATATATATTATTATATATTCCCTGGCATAGTTCACCGTTAATGGATGCATATGTTTGGCAATTTAAAGGGGCATAAATAACTCCAGAAACAGTTCCACAGATTAGGACCTCGCAATTTTAAGAACTTTTTTTTTCTTGAAAATGTGAACGTATTTCCATTCATCGGTGGAAGACGATTCAGGAGAATAGGGTTTAGGGGAAGGCGATTCAGGAGAATGGGGTTCAGAGGGATGGGGTTCAGGAGAACAGGGTTTAGGGGAATTGGGCTCAATTCAAAAAACCCCTATTACTGCCGATGTAATGAGTTTATCGAAACAAAATTTAATATGAGGATTTAGGAGCCCTCATTTGTCCACTATTGAATATTAGCGCAAACGGTCGATTGGTTTTTTTTTTTTGGGGGGGGGGGGGGGGGGAGAGCAAAAAGTTAATTAATTAATTCGTTCTGGGAAAGTACATTGCCGACGACTTTTTTCTTTTATTTTTGAAATCAGGGGGTTGGAAAACATGAAAGTTCGGTAAAAAATCAACATTGAATTTCTGGTCGATTTCATGACTTCTCCTATACCTACGTATATTTGAGGAAGTATAATAAGAAAAAGCTCAAAATGTAATCAAAATCGGCCTAGAAGTTAATAAAAGCAACATTTCTATAATTAATAAGAAAATTCAATGAAACTAGCTTCCTGACAGATGTGTTAAAGTGGAAATGTTATTGAGTAAGACATTCGTAAAGTAACGTGTAACTAGAATTTTTAAGAAAACATGAGTTCGAAAACAAACATTTAAAAAAGGAAAAGACGACCTATTTTTTTTATTTTTATATTTTTTTTATGGTGAAGAAGGAAGTTAGGAGCTCTGGGGAGAGACAGAGGAGGGAACGGTTCTTTCCCCCTCCGTTTTGTATGTAAATCGGGAAAATGGCCCGTGACGGGGGAAAGTCAAGAGGCATGCTTTTCACGGTAGAGGCAGGTCAACTGGCTCGGGGCAGTGGCAACCACTTTGGAGAGTTTTCTTCGACATTCAACACAATATACACGAGGATTGAGAAGTCCCTAATGACTCTCAGCCAAATCGCTCGGAGGAATAGTGAAAATAGCCCGTGACGGGGGAAAGTCAAGAGGCATGCTTTTGAAGTTAATTGAGAATCCCCCTCTACAACCCTCTGCACTTCTTTGGTCGATTTTGCTGAAGATCGCTAGAAGTCTTGGTCAGGAAGGTCAGAACCCACACTTTAACTTTCAGAGTCGAAAGAGATCTTCCTTAAAGGAACTTATCATTCACACAAACATAGAGAGACACGTATATCAATTTTCGTTCCTAGTATATTATTGTAAAAGTAATATGGTAGCGTGCTTGCCTACTGAGCTCAATATAGCGGGTTCGAAACCCGACCGAGGTTTCATATGTGGGTGATAAAAAAAAAAGCAGGTGTGCCTCACCCACATAAGCGCACGGTTGAAGTGAAAGTTCTTTTGTCTTCATTAACCAATACAATTCAAATAAACAAATTAATAAATATATATAAATATGCTTTTATATATATTTTGAATAGAAATTTTTTAATTAATAATCAAAATCAATAATTAATAATCAATAATTTTAATAATTTAAAAATATGAATGGAGCGTAATTATTAAAAATTACCTTTATGTTGACGTTCTAATTGTCGAACCCGTTCCGTTGAAGTTTTTGACATTTTTAACCATTTAACACTAACTCAGAATAAAACTAAACGTTTTAAATTAATAATTATTAATGATTATAATCAAACGTATTATTTTTACGCATAAACCTTACAACCATGTAGCATACAACAGATGATTCATCGACACCGATCTAAACTTGTTTCCTCTTACGCATGCATTACTCATCCCCTCTCCTTAGTGTTTCATGTTTGATTTTTTATGTCAAGGTAAATCTGATTCACAAGTCTCGCTAAAGAAGTTTCACTTAAAAAAAAACATGCGAACGCCGTTATTCGGTTGGGACGTTAAACTGTGGTCCCAAGGCTGAATGATGACAAATACGCGTTAAAGCCACCCTAACCTAGTTAATTAAACCAAGGCAAAATTTAGAACTCCGACATTAAGGCCAGTCGTCCACTGGGACCGGAAAGTTGCGAAAAGTAGCGAAATCAGTTCGTCAGAATTCGGCCGAAAATGCACGAACGATCCAAACACGTGACGAGGTGGGGGACCGCGTCCACTAGACCCGTATCGTTCGTCAGTTTTCGGCCGAACAGGTGCGAAGTGCGAAGCGATCCCATTCTGCTGGGATTTTACGGACGAACAGGTGCGAAATCAATAAAAAATTACTTATATTTTTTGTACTACGTTTGTCTAGTTATTCGTTTGTATCGTTATTATGTAGTTAGTTTAGTTTGAAAGTATAAAAAAAT
This sequence comes from Aradus depressus, assembly GCA_963662175.1. Taxonomy (NCBI): domain Eukaryota; kingdom Metazoa; phylum Arthropoda; class Insecta; order Hemiptera; family Aradidae; genus Aradus; species Aradus depressus. The sequence goes on along the minus strand of OY759214.1, from coordinate 10,040,760 downwards.
ACAGTTTGTGTAAAAAAAAAGTACAGTAATTTTTTCTTTCTTTCCACTTACCTTAATGTAACAGCCAGCCGTTCTTGTGGGGTAATCGCCACACCAAAATTACTGAATTTTTCGAGTCTTGAGTAGATGTTGTCAAGAATGTATTGAAAAGTGTTCTTTTCCATTCGACAATAGGAGAAGTGGTGATTATCATCGATTTGAAGGTCACGCCACAAATGAGAAAATTCTCCAAACTCTTCTCTTTTTTCGAAAATGGGATTCACCCACATTTCCCGCCTTCGTCGATAAATCAAAGGTGATAATTCCAACGCTAAAAATTCGTCGTCAGAATCATCGGAAAAACCGTTCCGAAGAGCCATCCCGTCTACGCATTCGGACGTACTGAGTGGATCAATGGACGATCGGCATTCGCACGAACGGCTTCGCCCGATTTCTTTGCTTCGCAGTTCGCAACTTTCCGGTCCCAGGGGACGACTAGGCTAAATGTACCCCAGAGCGACGTATAGACAAAGACTTCGAAGTTAAAGCCTGAGCATAATAACAAAATAACAGTGTGCTTGGTCCACCTGCTGTTTTATTTATTTTAGACGCCATTTTCTTCGGAAAAATATTTGCTTAGCAATTTTTTGACAGATGTCCCAGTAATACACCCCCAGCTGCTGACCTAACTCTCCCTACACCTGTCTTCCTGGGAGACATGAAAGGTGAAACGGCACGAAAGCTACTCGCCAATTTCCAAATGATCTTATTCAATTTTTTTTCTGTACTCAAAATGTATAAGATTCCAAGAAAGAGCAGACTGATGAGATCACCTTTTCTGTCTTTATAGGGTCACCTTTCCAAACTTCTGAAGACCTCTTCACGAAGCCCTGATCTATTAATGGCCTTACAAAATTTCCCATAACATATATATTGCAACTAGCTTAATCGATTTATTGTTATCCGTAGGTTATGTCATTTATTGACTGATAATCTGCTGAGGACGTACATAGCCGGTGATTCAAGAAAGACTTTCTTTTATCTGGGATGTAAAAAGAAAATTTGAGTACAGTTGGGAGGTTATGGGATGGTCGCGAGCCTGTACGATGTCAGGTACTCGTTAAAGACCCCAAAAGACATGAAATTAACATGTCCACTCAATAAATCGATGAACAAAGCTAGTGAGTTCGAATATTAAGGTTACAAAATGGAAATTAACCCAATTCTAGATCTACAATTAGTATATGAAATGACCTGCAATATATTATTCTGTGCATAACAATATTTGTATTTTATTATAAATAGTTTCTATTTGAATTGAGGATAGGTGTATATTGTATAGAGGAAGCAATTATGTTAATTAGTATTATTAATACGAATTAATTAATTGTCTTCAGTCCATTTAGATGCATCTATTAGACGTATGCTGTCAGACATTGGTCTGCAACTCAGAACTATCCTATCCGTTGTGGTTATTAGTAGTGTTATATGGAATCGAGTACCGAGAACTCTACGAAAATGATTTAAAAAAATCACCGGCAATGTACTTCCTCATCACGAATTATTCAATTAAGTTGTCGCTCTCCCTCCAAAACCAATCGAATGTTTGGTCTAAAAATCAATAGTCGACTTAAAGAGGGGCTTCTGAATCCTCATACTAAATTTGGCATCGATAAAGTCATTATATCGGCAGTTATTGGGGTTTTTGAGTTGAGTATGACCTCTGATTCCACCCTCTCCTCTGGTCGATTCCGCTGAAAATTAATAGGTGTCATATTTATGTGGACTTAGATATGCATGTAAACTTTTATGTCTATACATTCATTCTACTAGAAATTATCGTGTCGACAGAGAGTAATGTAATGTAATGAATGAATCGACACATTTAGTATTGTTCAGAAGCCTCTATTTAAACTAACTATTGAGTTATTTTGACTCATGCCCGGGCTTTAACTACGAGGTCATATCGCCTACTACAAGATCGCTCTTTCGTCACTCTGGTGGACATGAGCCCGACTCTACTGTGGGAGTCCTAAATTTTGCCTACCTTAAATTTTTATTCACCTAGGGCAGGGGTCTTTAAAGAGTACCTGACATCGTACAGGCTCGGGACCATCGCTTAACGTCCCATCCGAAGGACGGTGTGCTTAAGTTTATTTTATCTCCCAGATAAAATAAACTTATATTACATTACCGGTGATTCACCGACTTTTTTTTTTAGGAAGATGTTCTCCATGGCAAACTAAGGATCTTTAATAAGACTCTAATCGGGTCATGAAAATGGAAAGAAAAAAAAAGTATCATTATGGTCATAAAAAAATACAATAGACTGATAACAGGTCATCAACATACCGATAACAAGGTAGGAGTTAGCTTCCAAGGTCTGATATCAAGGAACCGATAAAGTCACAGGTCTTGTTAAATACTCATCAAACTGGAGACCTGTGACTGGAGTAGCTGGCTCGTTAAATGTACTGTAAAAATAATGATCCATAAATACGTAATGGTAGGGCGGGTGGTGAAGTGCTCTCAGGGCGTCTTGAAGTGCCTCCTGCCTGGAACATGCATAGAACAACATTTTATTTTGGCAAAAGAACCTTTTAAATTTGTTCAACGTTTCAGTTAACCAAACGGATTTTCAGATAAATCCAGTGGCTCATCTACCGCTTTGAAGACCCTGAAGATTTTATATACACTAATTTTTGTGTAGATATATTCATTATAGGGGGTTTTTGAATTGAGCCCTGTCCCTTGAACCTCCTTCATTTCAGCTAAAGTTAAAGCCCGGGCATGAGTCACAATAACTAACTCTAATCCAGTTACGCTGTGTGGGTGGGATGTACCACTGTAGATGACGCTGTTGCGTTGAACGCCGGTTCTGATCAAAAATAAAACAGTGGGAAGACGTATTTTATTTATATGAGAACTAACTCTAAGGTTAAGCTTGTGTTGCAATAAATTGTTCCGATAATTGTCTTAGATTTGGTTTTTTTTTGTGCTTTTTGTATAATTTTTTTTTTTTTTTTTTTTTTTTTTTTTAAGCAAACTTATAAAATAAAAACATATTTTTATAGTATTTTTAAGCCCTTCAATTTCATACCTCAGTTTTGTTAATTTTTGAATTTTAGAGTTTGAAAATATGGCGGAGAGCGTGATTTAACAACGACACTTGATCGTTCAAAATGCCAAAGTTTCGATTTCCATTTTCGAGGCTACCTTGGAGGTAGGAATGGGCGATAGTCGATAGTTGGACAATATCGATAGTCCGATACTATCGGTGGAAAACTATCGGTAGTATCGATAATTCAGTAAGTTGCCGCTTTTCACGCAAAATACTTTCCAATTCCAATAATATAATATGATTATTTTATTTTTTATTTTTTCATGTACATCTATCTAATTTAAAATATTCTATGTTATCGAGGATTAGGAGGAAAAAAAATATCAATCGAATAAGTAAGTTGTTCTTTGAAATCGAACTTTTTTTTATGGAAATAATCTGTCGAAAATAATCGCATTAAGTACGGCAAGAATATTAACACATTAATTAAAGTTCATAAACACTTATTGTAGATAATCAAATAGGTACAATGGCATTAGATTCAACAATTTTTATTTCAATCAACAACTTTTATAAAAACAATATCAGAAAATTAATTACCAATTGACGAAAAATACTTTTGTAAAACTTTATGGAACAGTAGGCAGCGATACAGCTTCTGCAGTGGGTTGTTTGGTCTTGGGTGCCGGTTTATAAGTTTCTTGGTGGCGTCTGTAGAGCTGATCCTTACATTGGATGTGTTGCAACTAGTTTTGAATACAACTTCGCACAAAGTACATTTAGCACTTTTTCCATAATCAAAGTAAAAGTTGTAAAATACCTTTCTTCAAAACGTATCCCCTTTAATGAAGGAATATTCATATCGATAGTTATTTATGTATCGATAGTACTATCGACTATCGCCCATCCCTACTTGGTACCTCCCTACAGTGAACACTCCACAGATGATGAAGAGTGATGACTCAGAGCCGTGTGATCTATCTCTCATCTCACTGCCACTTAGCACCTTCTTTAACGGACAACCACATTGTGAATCTTTTTATCCTTAGATCTTTTATTCTCCTTTATTATTCCATGTTAGCAAGTTAAATTTTTGCTCAGATTTTTCTCAGTATATCCAGGACTTTTTCCCTTTTTCATTTTTTAACGCTGGAAAGGTTGAAAATAACAGCCAGATTTTCAAAAATTATAGTTAGTTGTGTCTCATGCCTGGGCTTTAAGTAGAAGGCGATTTCGCCTACTACCAGAGCTCTCTTCCTGTACCGGAATCTATTGTGGAAGTCCAACATTTTACCTACTCAAGTTTAGTTACCTAGGGTCATTAATGAGTACCTCACACGGGACCATCGCTTAAAGTCCCTTCCGAAGGACGGCTGGCTGAAGATTTTTTCACCTCCAAGATAAAAAACCCGTGCTTTTCGAACCAGCGATATTGATCTTAGTAAGCAAGCATGTTAGTTATCTCAGGTACTTGTTATAGACCCCTACTCCTGGTGAATAAAAATTTAGATTAGGCAAAATCTCTGGTAGTAGGCGATATAACCTGGAAGTTAAAGCCTGTCACAATAACTAACTGGAAATACCCAAATATCCAACAAGTTGACATTTACCTTCCTTACACGCACTTTACAATAGTACTTTTCCTTCCAATTTCCATGAAAAGTCCCCAACTCCAGGAAACCTCTTTAATTTCCTGGCTCTTTGATGAAAATCCATACATCTTTGCTTTATTCCACTCCATTCCTCTCCTGCTACATCCTTTTTCTGGTTTTCTTTCTCATATGGAAAAGTCTAATCTATAAAAAGAAAAATAAGAAAAGAAAATGATAAAAAAAATTAATAAAAAAAAATTTTTTTTTACATATTACTTTTCTAGCAGGAATTTACATAATCGATTAGAAATTCGATATTGTGTTTTCACCGGAATTTCCTTATGACCCTCTGATTTGAGGTAGGATAAATACGAACAAAGTTATTGCGGTCCAAAGAACGTTCAACATATTTTTCTGTAGGAAATAGTTCAAAACAATATTTAAATTTTCTTGTAAAGGATAGAAAATAAGATATATTAATAAGAATAAATAATAAAATTACGATATTTCCTGTAGAAATTGTATCTCTGGTCTTTTACTAAATTTTGATTTCTACAGTAGTTTTTGAAAAGGGTCTTAAAAATATATCAAAAGTTCAAGACGTGCAATTTTGAACAAATGCACTTTGTTTAGTTTGTTCGTAATTTAAAAAAATTTCAATTAACAAACTTTACATTCGGATTTCTAAAGAGATGCCTATATTGTTATTCTAAATTTTGCAAAAATGTTAAATCTAATGCAAAGGTTTTTGAATTACCTTACTGGGCCAACAGGGAAAATGAATAGCATAGAATACGAGAACAAATATTGCGTTTATTTTCTTAAATCTACATTATAAAATTAAAAACTAAGATTGAAACATAAAAACAAAACATTAAATTTATTTTAAAAAAAATAAATCTTCTAAACTAATAAGTATTGGCCATTCTTCTTTTAGTGTTATCTTGGGGCATATAAAACATTTAAACAAATAAAAGTACCTCCTTTGCGCATCAATTTCAGTGTTTTTCCATCTTTTTAGTTCATCACACCTTAAGCCTAAACACAACTCACTCCTAGCCTGTCTGTCCAACTTCACATCTCATCTCCACAACATAGACTGCTCCACTCTAATTAGACCAGCTAATGGTCGCCTTTTGTTTTCCACTCATTGGTTCTTTCCAAAACAAATGCGACTTCATATAATTTTTCAGCAATTTAGTTGCTTCTTGTGGGCATAAAAGGACTATTTTGTACCAACCACTTTAGCACAGATCACTCTTGCCCCTCTCTCTTCCAACATTTCCTACTGGCGTTACTGGGTATAACAAAGTCACTCTCAGAGTTATGCTGAACTTACTAAGAAACAAAAAAAAAAACCAGGGATAGCATAAAAAAAAACGTAACTGCCTTATATAAAGTAACGCCAGTATGAAATGTACTCGTATTTGAGAGGAGGGAGGGGGAGGTAAAGTGATCTGTACAAAAGTGGTTGGTATAAAAAAAGTCCTGTTAGATTTTGTGTCGATAAATTCATTACATTGGTAGTTAGGGTTTTTGAGTTAGACCTCTCCTCTAATACTATGTTCATAGACAGGCAGAGAGATTTTTTTTTCATATTTGGAATCTAGACGTCGGAAAACATGAAATTTCGTTGAAAACTCTGCTTCGAATTTTTGACCGATTACATAACTTTCTCTATACTTCGTATAGCTGGGCAAGTAGAATCTAAGGGTCTGGTTGGAGTTAATAATATTGGACAATATTGAAGTGTGATGAAGGTGTGTGCTAGGCGGACCTAGTACCGGTGGGGAGGTACACTGTACAGAGATCCGCCTCAGTCAGACCCTCCAGACGAAAGAAGGACTAAGGTCTATTGGGTGTGTCTAAGTCACCTGCCGGATGTCGGCCCTACCAAAGTCTTCTGAAGCCCCTCTACGGGGGATGGCTTGTCCCACGTATTGTGTGGACTTCTATTGTTTTCTGTCTGAATCAGGCTTGTTCGTAACCGCACTATTACAAGTGGGACAGCTGAAGTATTATTTTGCTTAACGATGATTTTTGTGTGCGATCTGTGAACACGTTAACTCCCGATAGAATGATCATATCGACATGAAATTGTATATATGTATCCAGAACTCTCTAACGACGACACCTATTGATTTTCAGCTAAATCAGCCTAATGGAAGGGGGGGGGGGGGATTAGGGGAAGGCATAACACAAAAACTCTAATAACTGCCCTTGTAATAAATATATTGACACGAAATTTTATATGTATATTAAAACTCATATAAGGATGACACCTATTATTTTTCAACGGAATCAGCCAAAGGGAAGCGGGCTCAACTCAGATACCCTAATTACTGGAGAACAACATTTAGTATGAGGATACAGAAGCGACAATGTAAGTCAAATATTGAGTTTAGGCCAAATGGTCAATTGGCTTTGGAGGGAGAGCGAAAACTTAACTGAATAATTCGTGCTGGGGAAGTACATAGCCTGTGTATAAACGTCTGACTTCTTGATAGCTGGTTGTTGCGTTACGGCAACAGTTGCGACCAACTTTAATAAGACATAAAATATATATATAAAGAAACATATACAATGCATATATTTTGGATTCTTTCTGTCGATTTGTGTCCAAAATGAGATAAATACTCTGGGCAACCCATATTGGTGTCCTACACATCGTGTAAAAGTATGCAAGTCGTAATGTCAATGGTATCCTTGAAAACGCATTGGGCGTTTTTAGACAACTCGGAAATTTACTTTTGGATTTATACTATTGCATTTATCTATTTTTATCAAAACCGCGTTCGTGCCTTAAAATTGTTTAAACGTATTTATCTTGCTTATACAAGAAGAGATAATTACCGTTATGCAGTTCTGAAACGCTTCTTTCATTGGCAAAAACTAGATAAGTACGTGAATAACTAGGTAAGTGATGGTGTAAAATAGACAATTCTTCTGATTTCGGGTGATTAACTAGATAATAGGGGGTGCAATTTTAGATAAGTCCTAAAAATGTATGATAAAATTACAAAATTAAATATATATGCATTCCATAATAAAATATGGAGAAATTGTTGAATAATGGCGGTTGGAAAAATAATTTATCAAACAAATTCGATTTATAGGTACTGAAAACAGAAAACTTCAAAGCGCTGCCCTGAAAACCTGTGATTTTGGACTTGCCTAGTTTTTCCCAAACGGTACAGAATTGATACCCTACTCGATGGGTTTTGTTGGCCAGCTTTCGCCATTTTGTTTTTTTGGAGAATGCCACATAGTCTGTACGCGGGAGATTACGACGAATCAAATGACCTATAAATCATAAGAATATAACATTTATGTATACGTACATACATACAAAATTGTGGAACACAATACCCTCCTGTGGTTCCGCAGTCGGGTAATAAGTTAATTTTCTTCTTGTTTTGCTTCCACATTGAGCGGGTCGTCCTTCTGGTCTACAGGTTTCGTTTCACTTATACACATTTGCTTCTGATTGGTTCGGAGGGAGCTACGACTGGAGATTTCGGTCCCATCTAGACTCCGCTGCTCTCCTGTAAAACCGCGTCTTCAGCAGCTGTCCTCCCTCTTTCTCTTCAGCTCTCTATATCAGTCAAGGGATCTTTATGTAAGACGAGAGTGTTACCCATTTATAGTTGTCTTGATCTGATCAAGCTCCCAATGTATCTCCCATCCAGCCAGCACTATCCTTTCCGATGTAGTGGCTAGCATCCCTGGCAGACTCTCCTATATTTCTGCTCCTTCCTAGAACCTCCTCACATTCCTGTCCTCTACTTCCTAGAACAGCCCTCTTTTTCTTCACCACACTCCTTGTTTTTGTCAACCATTCCTCCCATCTCGTATCTCTCATGGTTTCTTTGCCTCCACATCAGGAGTTTTATTGACTCCAGTTTTTTTTTCTTCTCCCTTCCGTCTCCTTCTTGTCATTTCTCCCCCTCCTCTCTCACTTCCCTCTCATGGGGCTCCTGTTTGCAGAGTTACGACCTTCAGGACATCCACCACACCTGACACCATATCCTCGTTAGTCGAGTCACTGTCCGCTACATTCTTCAAATAGCTTCTCATTTGTAATTATTATTGGCGAGTCATGGGCGTTCCTTGATTGCCCTAGATCATTTTTTTCTGACGGGCATGTCTGGATAAACGAGGCTTCCCCCCACTTTAGTGAATAGAAAAAATTAACAAAAATTTCTCCTGGTGTCCCTCATGTAAATAAAAAAAAATAAAAAATATATGTGATGTGGAGAAGAAAGTCACTCTCAAAATTACGCTGTAAAATTAAACAAAAAAAATTGACGTCAACTCATTACATTCATATATGCAGTAATGCCAATATAAAATGATTTCGAAAAGGGGGAGGGGGGGGGGGGGGGGGAGAGTGATCTGTAAGTGTGGTTGGTATAAGAAAGCCCTGTAATGACCACAGTTGAGGTAGATTTGAAATTAAAAATATAAAAAAGTGTCTCAACACATTCATTACAACGGCAGTTATAAGACTTTTTGTGTTAACCCTCCCCACCTATAGCGACTTTCTCTAAAGCCGATTGGCTGAAATTCAATAGGTGTCGTTCTTAGAGGGTTCTAACCACCCGGAACCACCCCTAACCATTTCGGCAATGTACTTCCCCAGTGTGAATTAATCAACTAATTTCTCTCTCTCCTACTACTTTTCCATTTGGTTAAAAATTAATAGATGGTACATTTCAGTAATAGCACCTACTTTATTAGTATTATAAAGAGGTACCTATACAGGTTAGGTTAGGTTTTATGACTCATGCCCGGGCTTTTAACAACGAGGTCATATCGCATACTACCAGAGCGCTCTTTCGTCACTCTGGTGGACATGAGCCCGACTCTACTGTGGGAGTCCTAAATTTTGCATACCCTAAATTTTTATTCATCTAGGTTAGGTACCAATACATCATTTGACATTAAACCCCAAACTACCCAATTCCTTTTTGAAATCTATAGAAAAAAATATGTGAGGTGGCCATTGCAGGACTTATGCCAACCTCGCTTATAGATTACAATCTCTCCTCCTCCCCCTTCTCAGAATTATTTCATACTGGCATTACTGGGTAAGATAAGATAAGAATATGTACTCTCAAGATTACACTATTCAAAAAGACAAAATGAAATTATTTTGAGAAGGAGAGGGAAGAGAGAGTGTACTGTAAGCATGGTTGGTATAAGAACGTCCTGTAAAGGCCACATCACATATATTTTTCTTCTTAAAAAAAATGTATTTTTAAAGGATGTTTGCTTTGCCACCGCTGTTTAGGCTAGAGTCAAACAAGCTATAAAATGCAAGATGTTTATCAGACGATTAGGCCAAAATGGAAATATGTCAGGAATGCAAGCAGCTCCCTTTTATGTCACACATATATTACATTTAATTAAGCAACATAAATTATTTTTCGGTTGCAAGCATGTTGAAATTGTTGACCAAAAGTATTTTCATCACAATGTGATGTCATCTAAAATTGGTCCCTTCAACAGATATAGGTTGTGTTATTTTGGCTTCTCTGAGATGCTTGTTCCATATTCTCGGCACATTTTTCAAGATGTCCACATTTTGTTAACGATACTTTTAAATATATATATTAACAACTTTATTGGATATATTTATAATCGGTAAAAATGAAACCATAAGATAATTTGATGACAGTGAAGGCAATATGAACCAGAATGGAAAGGAAAACAATTCTTCCCCAGCACAAAATTAAATATTAAATTTCATGTTGATGTTCATTACGTCAGGTATTCATTTAAGACCCAGGTGGTCATTTTTTAGAATAAAAATTTATGGTTAGCAACATTTAGGATTCCCATGGTAGAGTGGAACTTCTCACCACCAGAGTGACGAAAGAGCACTCTGGTAGTAGGCGATATGCCCTTGTAATCAAAGCCCGGGCATGAGTCATAATAACTGACTATAAGTTAATCTACACTTATATTCATTATTCACTCACAAAATGGTATTAATTTTTTTATTATTTTTTTCAGATTTCACAAAAAGATTTTCTTTAGTGATTTGATGGTAAGTACAAATATTGGATATTATTAAGTTTATGATAAATAATAAAAATTCCCCCCCCCCCCCCCCCCCCCGCCCCCTTCCAAAAACAAAATTGGACTTCCCCGCCTAGTTTTAAATTTTGGAATTCACACTATTACCTAAGTTGGTCTATAGTTTCATGAATTTATTATAGCCCTGATACTTGATGCTTTCCCAGAATTTACTCGTCATCTATTTTTTTACCTTTTTCACGATATTTTTTATATATGTATATATTTTTTTATATTGAAGTATGTTTTTTGACATGCTTTGTTCACAAGAAAAGCAAAATTAAACGTAGGAAAATTACATTTTAAAGATCGAAAAATTCCAATTGATTTGTGACTTTTGTATCCGAAATTATAAAATGTTGACTCCCCGTTGGTACTTTTAGTGAAGCAGTACAGATTCAGATAATTGTGAATCTGAGGCATTTTGTGAAAATACTAAGATTATCTGAAAAAATAAAATGGGGGAGAATATTGGAAAAGCACTTGGCCGTTTTCACACGACGGGCCTAACATTGATTACTCGGTTCCCGGGACTTTCTCTAGAGCAGAGGTTCTTAAACTGCGGTTACGCCACCCCAGAGAATTGCCTCTCAACTATAAATTGTTATATTATTATTTTAATAGTTTAATTGTAAAATGTTTAATTGTTTTATTATTTCATTAATTTTACGTTTAAAAAACTTTAGAAGTGACGAGAACTTCACAAATGTTGGGTTCGGCACCAAGTTTAGTTGAACGAGATACTTCATATAGTTCTACAAGATGCCACTACATGTCGCTATAAGTTGCAAATATTTACCAATAGATGTCATGGTATGTCAGAATTATCGAAACGCGTAAAAACCAAGTGAAAACTGTTTAAATGTAGGTTTTATTTATACAAATCATTTTGTTATCCCAATAATTGCAGATGTAATGAATGTATTGACATGAATTTTATATCTAATTTCAAAATCCCATAAGGATGGCACCTATTAATTTTCCTCGAAGGGAAGGAGGTACAAGAAAAGGGGATCGCCTCAGGTACCCTAATAACTGCCAATGTCATGAAAATATCGACACAAAATTCAATATAATTCAGAAGCCACTTTTGAGTTTTTGGTCATACGGTCGATTGACTTTGGAGGGAGAGCGGAAACTTAATTGATTGATTGGGGCTGGGAAAGTACATATCCAGTGATTCCACTATTTTTTTAATTGTGTATAACGCCTCTTACGCACAACAAAATAACGTTTTTTTTATTTTAATTACTAATTTTTTATATTAAAAGTTAAGATTTTTCGTTTTTTCTATTTTATATAATTGAAAAAATTATATTATATTATATATATAGCTGATTGAAGATGGATATCACCGATGCATTAAAACATTAGAGGTAGGAAATGACTAAGAGACATGACAGGGTTGACTATGAGGAGAGGTGGGGGAACCCTCCCTCCCACCCACCACTTCCCCTCCTGTCGGCCATCTCTTCTCAGTTCTATTCTATCAGTTAATGTAATCGCTATACTAGATATACGATTTCACAATACACTATCAGATGTATTGGTTGGTTGTACTCATGTACAATCTCAGTGAGCTACATGGCTGGAAGACTGGAGGAAATTGGAGAGATAGCACCAACCAGATATAAGCTGTCTTTCTCTCTCTCTGGACATTCTGTCCAAGTCTTCTTCTCCATCCTCCTCTACAAAGGCATGTCTTTTTCCTCTCCATCAATGTTTCCTTTACAGATGTTGGAAATGCCACATTGGTTTATAACTCATTGCTTGGCGTATGAAAAAGCGGTACTTTCTCATCCTTCTAGTTACTATTTCATTGAAGTTTAAGACATGGCTATTGTTCAGCTCATAATAATAGTTATTATTTAGATGATTGATTATTGTTCATTTTCTTATAGTTTTTTTTTTCTCTCTTAACGGTTGCTCCGGGAAATCACCCGGCCCGCATCTTCGTCGGGGAAGAGGTAGACATAAAAAATTGGTTTTATTTACAATATACAAATATTATTTACAGGTTGCTATGAATGTCTGGGAGCGACAGCCTTTTGTCCCTTACGGGACAGACTGGCGCTCCCAGACCTCCTTCGGTTGCGGCTGCCTGGTGGCCGAGAGAGCTCGAGATCGGTAGAGTGGGGCTGCTTCGGGGGTAGAACTCGGGCCGGCCCGTCAATCGCCCCCGGCGCCGTCAGAAGGGCTTTTTCTGTTCCCGCCAGGAGGTGACAAACCTGCTGAACGCCGGGTATATCATAGTTAGCTGTTGTGTCTCATGCCCGGGCTTTAACTTCGACGTCATATCGCCTACTAACAGAGCGCTGTTTCGTCCCTCTGTTGGACATGATTCCGACTCTACTGTTGGAGCCTACTCAGGTTTAGTTAACTCTTTAACGACTACCTGACAGCACGACTCCACACCTTTGTTGCTGTCTGTCTAGACTCTACACTCTCTTCGTTAGCCATCTTAAGATCGTCTATAATAATATTCATTTCTGTTAAACCATAACATGGTAATAGGATACGTCATAAAAATGTATACATCATGATACCATATAAATTAGATTTAGGTACATAAACAGTTACTAATTCTTTATGTTTAGTTGAACAAAAACATTTTTCAATGGTTTATACTTTACTTCCCCAGCTAAACGAAGTATAGGGAAAGTTATGTAATCGGTCAAAAATTCGATGACCGAAACATGATAACTCACGATAGAATCGACACGAAATTGTATATGTGTATCCAGAGGCCTCCACAACACATTGATTTAAAGCCTCATCGGCCAAATAAGAGGAGAGACATAACACAAAAATTCTAATAACTGATGTTATAATAAATGTACTGACACGAAATTGCATCTATAAAAGGGTGACACCGAAACTATTTTCAGCGGAATCAACCGAACGAGAAGGGGGATCTTAATGACTGTAGATGTTATAAATGTATCGACATAAAATTTTATATTTATACTCAAAATCCCATAAAGATAGCACCTATTAATTTTTTTCGAACTCATTCGAAGGGACGGAGGGACCAGAGAAAGGGCTCGACTCAAATACCTTAATAACTGCCGATGTAATGAAAATATCGACACAAAATTTAGTTGATTTTTTCTTCAGGCATTTTTTCCAGAGGTGTCTTATTTTTTCTTATTTTTTAACTATATTTTGGGACACTTACAAGTCCCTTCTTCTGGTCACTATGTACCAGTCGTTCATAGTGACTAGAAGAAGAGACTTGTAAATGTCCCGAAATATTGTCAAAAAAGAAGAAAAAAGAAAACACCTCTGGAAAAAATGCCGGAAGAAAAAAACAACATTGCGGTCAATTGGCTTTAGTGAGAACGTAATTAATTAATTTATGTTGGAGAAGTACATAGCCGGTGATTCACCAAAGACTTTTTATGAACATCTACCTACTGATAAAGACTGATATTAATCTTAAGCCAGGGCTTTTTTCACCTTCTTATTCGGCTAGACCTTCTCTATACAACGAATGGCTGATTCTTTATTCTTCCTAGAGGGCGCCGGTAGCTCAGTGGTATGCGTGGTTATCTTCTGAGCTCAAGAAGGTGGGTTCGAAACCCGACCAAGGCCCTTAGTTTATTCTATTTGGGAGGTAGAATAAACTTAAGCACGCCGTCCTTCGGATGGGACGTTAAGCGATGGTCCCGAGCCTGTACGATGTCAGGTACTCGTTAAAGACCCCTGCCGTAGGTGAATAAAAATTTAGGGTAGGCACAATATAGGACTTCCATAGTAGAGTCGGGCTCATGCCCACCAGAAAGACGAAAGAGCGCTCTGGTAGTAGGCGATATGACCTCGTAGTTAAAGACCGGGCATGAGTCATAAAACCTAATCTTTATTCTCTCTACTCGAACAAATAGAAAAAGCTTGCTGTTCTGAGCGTTTTTGAATTCTTCCACAGGACGTAGTTTGCTCATTTGTGTAATAAAATTTATTATGGGGATGCAGAAGTCACTGAGTAGAATATTTATTTATTTTCAGTCAAATTGGTCGATTGGCTTTAATGGGAAACCGAAAGATTATTGATTAATTTTCGTTGAGGAACTAAATTGCCGGTCTTCTACGAGAACAGTTTCAAAAATTGGACTTCTGTGTGAAATGGCCGTATGAAATGGCCCTGGGCTGTTCTTATGATAGCGGCCTCGGGCCTTCTGGCTGCATTGAACAACACTCTGGTGTGGTTGTGTGCATCTTCCTCGTCCGTTATGCCCCACAGCTCCTTGGGGTACCGTTTCAGGTTTCAGATCTACTCCGGAGTAGTGTAACACCTCACGCACACTCTATAAAGCAATATTTATCTCTGTTCTCAGGAACACATATTTCGGAAAAAACATAGTAAGTATGTAAAATTGATTATCGTTTTTTTGGTTTGGAAAGATATTCAGTGAAATGTCCATGTTGACAATTTGGTCTGAGGAGCAAGAGTGCGTGACTTTACTTCTCATTAACGTCAGTTTTAGAAATATATATATATTTTTTATTTATAGGTTAGGTTGAGGTTTTATGACTCATGCCCGGGCTTTAACTAAGAGGTGCTCTTTCGTCACTCTGGTGGACATGAGTCCGACTCTATTGTGGGAGTGCCTAGATTTTGCCTACCCTAAATTTTTATTCACCTAGGGCAGGGGTCTTTAACGAGTACCTGACATCGTACAGGCTCGGGACCATCGCTTAACGTCCCATCCGAAGGACGGAATGCTTAAGTTCATTTTACCTCCCAGATCAAATAAACTAAGGGCCTCGGTCGGGTTTCGAACCCACGTTGTATTTATATTATTAATTTTAATTCAATGTGTACCTGTTTGTTTTTAAAGGAACTATTTTTATATACTATATATATTTTTAGTGTATTTATTGTTAGTGTGTGTATTTGAATATATTTAATTAATTTATATTATTTTTAGATATAATAAAAACAGTATTCGTTTATTTAGTTATTTAGGTTTTGTGTATAAGTTATCAAGTATTATTTTGTTTTTAAGAAAGATGGAAGCGTGATGACGCTGTCTTTTGTATTTGTTATGACTGTGACCAGTATGGAAGGGTCTCAGTAATGTTGTGAACGTTGACCTAGGAGTGTTGTTCTGATGTTTATATAAGGATGGCAGAATGAAACTGAGTTGGGAAAAATTACAAGTATTGTTTGATGTCGGAGGGGGGTGTAGAGTGATGTACTGGCCAGCAGAGCCGGCCGCCCAAAAATACCCCGGAAGGCGTGGGGGGATGTGGAGATGACTCCCTTGTCTTCACAGCTGGATAGAATAGACTGGAGACTGGTTTACTTCAACTGGCTTTGTCCTCTGCACTCTGCTCATGCTTGGTTTCTTGAATATATGTCGAACCCCGAGCGAGCTGGGCAGGGCACACTAGTTGGACCAATGGTATCAAAAGTTCCGACTAGCGGCCCCTTAACCCAGAGCTGCTGAGGGAGCGGGAGCCGATCAGGGGTAGGGTCAGGCGTCAGCTGACCCTAGGGGCCCTCTAGCACGGATTCTCAACCGCTCAACAGCCCCGGACCGCACCCGCGCTCGCCAGGGGCCTAAAAGGTTTGGGGACAGTGGCGTGATAGTAGTTCTACCTAGTAGCTTAAAGGTGAACTACTATCACGGGCCAATCATGTTAAATTGGGGAAGTTTTTATAGTTGTTCTCGGCTCGTGCGAGAATGTCACGGGAAGAGAGTTGGTATCATGTTTTATTTAATTGTGTATCATGTTTGGCGCCCGAAAAGAGCAATTAAATATGCGGTTCGTAGCAGGTGGGTGGGTAAGAATGTATAAGTCGGCGTCAAACACGTTCATATCACGGGAATCTTAGTCATTTCACGTAAAGCAAAGTCTTTTCACGGAAAGCCTAGTCATCTCACGTAAATCCGGCTTATACTGAAATGAATTAAATGTTACCATATATGATATAATTTACCTCCCTGATTGAATTCTATTAAAGATACATAATTGAAACTCTGGACGTTGTTAAAGGGTAATACGTAGACCCAGCCATGAATCGATAGGGCAAACATAATTAGGTAAACAGAAAAAATTAAGTAAAATAAATATAAATCTCTATGAAAAAGACATCAAAGGTTGCAATTTTGAATACTTTGAACCAGTTGCGCTATCTGACTGACGATAAAATCACATTACCGATATTAGGGGAGGTTATCTTCATTTTTATTAAAGTGAAAAATGTATCTGCTTATTATAAATATATCTATGTATTAATATTATTATTTTTGTACTCTGTAAATAGTTTTTAACACCCGACGCAAAAGGAGGGGTGTTATAAATTTGAAGCCTTTGTCTGTCTGTGGCAACATAGCTCCAAGACGGCTGAACCGACTTCAGAGCGGTTTTTTCGCTTCAAAAGCTGGTATTTGGCAGATGGTTCTGACCATGTTTGGTGGAAATCGAGTATGGCGTCCCCAAGATCTTTTAGGTTTCATCAGAGTCAGTGTAGGGATCTTGGCCTCTATTACAGCTAGAGACTTGGAGTTTGAGCTCAAATGTTTATAAGGCCAAGCCCCTCCCCCCTAACCCTTCAGCCCCCCCCCCCCCCCCACCCCCCCAGAAAAAAGCTCTCTCTACCAAGGTCTCAGTAAATAAGAATGAACAAAAAATTTTTTTTATTGTGTCGGAGGTTTTTAAAATTTGTAATGTTATGTTTTTTATTATTTCTAATCGGGGGCCATGGTGGCCGTGCGGGCTAGAGCGTAGGGCTTTGGTCGCATGGTTTCACCATGGTTTGCGGGTTCGAATCCCGTCCGGGAGTGAGTTTTATTTCGTAGATAGAACTCCCTCCCGGGGCCATGGATGTCTTAAATAATTATATACAACACATTGACATGGCTAATATGCACCGTACATAAAGCCAAAAGAAAAAAAAAAAAAAAAAAAAAAAAAATTATTTCTAATCATATGTATAATAGACTCAAATAGTTATAAATCTAATTTTTAAGATATCTTTTAATGTATACATTCTTCGCCATGTAATGGTATAAAGGAAATAAAATTATTATTATTATTACTATGGTCAGCTATGTTCGGAAGATGTCCCTCAGCTCCCTGTTTGTTCTGATGAGTGGAACTCCGGGGTTTATCCCGACCCGACCAACTATATTTTCAAACGTCTGGAAGTTTCTCCAGCCTCTCAAGTTGGCCAGACGGCTCCTGACATGAACTTTTAGTGTTCTTGAAAATCCGTTCAGGAAGAGCGAAGTCTCGTAAGGATACTTTTCCTTTGAAAGTGGGCTAATAACAGTGTATGAAGAGTGTAATCACCGGTTAGGAAGAACTGATTGCCAGTGGGACTTGACAAAACTGGCCATTACTGACGAGGATGGCCTCGGCAGCCACAGAGTCTGGAGAAAGATGGAGGGAAGGTTGACTGGGGGGAGGGCACTGGTAACAAGGAGTTATGATTGGGATCCTAGGTCGGGGCCGGGGGACTGTCATCGTAACGAGACCTGGAGTCACGAACCTGGCGGTAGAGTTGCTGGCTGATTGGTTGGACGGAGGCACTTGACGTTCCGCCATTCCCTACAGTACATCCACCTGACCGCGGCTTCTAGTAGAGATACGCAAACCAACACAGGGTCATACGATCTAAAAAAAAATATCTGATGTGGCCATTAAAAGACTTTCTTATACCTACCACGTTGACAGATCCCTCTTCCTGATTTTTCTAAAATCGCTTCACACTGGCCTCACTGGATATATGTAAGTAACGCGTCAGCGGTATTTTTTTCCGTTCATTGTACAGCGTAATCCTGAGAGTGACAGTCTTATACCCAGTAAGAAATAACTTTTGGAAGGGGGGAGTGGTTGTAAGCGTGGGTGGTATAAGAAAGTCCTATAATGGCCACATCACGTATATTTTATTGTTTTCTTAATTTTTATAATTCTTTATAAAAACTACCAATAATAAAAACTATTTTATAATTCTTTGCTATGCCAATTTAAACATTTTTTAAATATTTCCTATGGAGTTAATTTTTCAATGTTTGAGTTGCTATAACTTTTGTCGTATTGATTGCAGCTCAAATCCGACCCTAATTAATTTCTTTAATGCCCTTCCCCTCTTCTTGAAGACAGTGGAAACAATAAGAAAATTTAAACTTCAACTAAAAACGTTTATGTTAGAGGTAATCTTCTATTCGGAAAAGGAATATTTTTTCTCATTGCTCAAAAGTATTCAAATAATCACAATAAAAAAAATCGTGTTTTTATATTCAAAAACATTATTTAATACACAGCTTTCATTTTTATTTTTATTTGGCAGAGTTCCTCCACAGATATCCTCTTTAAGGTCCGTCGAATTTACTTTTTAATCATTATTTTTTATTATTTATATACTAAATAATTTTTCTTGTTTTTCTCTTTTATATATTTTTATCATCATTTTATTTATTTATTTCATTTATTTATATTTGTATATATTTTACAATTGTTGTTGTTATTTTGTTTTCTTTATCTTTTCTATATTTCGCACATTGTGACCTGAAGAAGGGACGTGAGAAGATATTTCCAGAAAAGTAATCAAAGATTACAAAAATCTTAATTTAAATTAAATTAAAAACATATTTACAGTATTTATTATATACTTTATCTACTGTATAATATTATTATTTTTGAAATCATACTTTCAAGTATTTATTTATTCATTTATTTTTCCTTTTTTAGTAGTATTGTTAATTCCAATCCATGTGTGTCAGACGGAGAAGAAGTAATATCTGTTTAAGTACCTATCTAAATTATAAGCTTTCTTAAGACGTATCCTATTATCATGTTATGGTGTAACGGAGATAAATATTATTATTATTAAACATTGAATGCTCTTATCCGGAAGTCCTAAATTTTAGTTTTGCTACCTCTGAACTACCGGCGCCTTCGTACCGATACTATACACACCTGGTGGGCGAAGAGCTTCATCACATCAGCAAGGATGATGGAAGTGTCGTTCTGAAAATCATCACTCATCATAAACTCCCTTACTCATCAGAAACTTCTCAAGTCCGGGATTCCAGTATGAGAGTGCATCTTTTCAGAACTTCTCATCCTATTTTAACAGACAATTAGTTAATTTCTGCTTCTGATCCGTTCTGCACCTGCAATCTTCTTACTGTTATAATGATTAAAGACGTTTCATGATACATCATCAGGTAGATTGAAGCTGTAAGAGGTAGATCTCTGATTTAACGGGTCTTGTTCCAGCCTCTCATTGAGACAAAGAGATGTTACTTTCTTATTGTATTATTTATTATATTTTATTATTATTCATATTATTTTACTCAACCAGCTGTCCGAAGTATAGGGGAAGTTACGCAATCAGTCAAACATTTGATGTGGAGTTTTCAACGGAATTTCATGTTTTCCCACCACCAGATTCCAAATATGAAAAAATAATTGCTGTCTGTTTGTCTGTGAACGCGATAACGTTTATATGTTTATCCAAAATTTCATATTTGAAGTCAAAACCCAATAAGAACATAACCTGTCAAATTTCAGTGATATCGGCCGAAGGGAAAGGGGAGATCTGGGGAGGGGTTCAATTTTTTTATTTTTTTTTGCTTTATGTACGATGCATATTAGCCACGTCTCTTCTATCGGCGTTATCTAGTTATTTACGAGATCCATGGACCCGGCAGGGAGTTCTCTATCTATGAAATAAAACACTCCCGGACGGGCTCAATTTAAAAAACCCTAATAACTGGCGATGTAATGATTTTATCGATGCGCTCTGCGTCGTCGCTCTTGTGGATATGAACTCGACTCTATTATGGGAACCCTTACTCATCTAGGATAGGGTTCTTTAACGAGTACCTTTCGTTTTCTACACTCCCACATAAAAAAATCTAAGGGCCTCGGCCGGGTCTCGAACCCTCGATCTTGAGCTCATTAGACAAGCACGCTACCTCCGATTTACCGGCCCTTCTTTATACCAAAGTTACTTATTACTTATACAACAAGAAAATATTGTAATCATGCGAAAATCCGAGATCGAGCTTACAACGAGCGATTTAACTCAAAAACAATTTCAGCATGAACTTAAAATGAAGATGTCACACATAGTAGCTTAGATCTGATTAAATTTTGGAAAATTGAGACCACTTTACTTCACTTTGACCTAATCAAAAAATCTCTTCAAATGAAAGTTGTAGAGAAAGCTGAAAGGCACATTTTATATGGAATATGAGCTATCGCTGCTCGCCTGATTTGCGAGTTTTATGCCGTAAACGATCCTGAAATGTTAATGAAACCCATTTTTTAAAATTGTTTCCTCGATTTACGCGAAGACGTTTGCTCCTTTCGAAAAATTAGTCCCAACCAAAAATGTTTCTAATTAAATTTCCAATCGCTCGAATGTCCTCGTAATTGAGATAGAACCAATACGACAAAAGTTATAGCACCCACCCTGTAGTTTATAACACCCACCCTGTAGTTTATAACGCCCACCCTTAATGGAATTTCTTTCCTTTGGGCTGTAGGGCGGGGAGTGTAGCCCATTTTTATTTTGGGGCCACAAGAGCGGGCTACTTTCGGGGTTATTCACATATATCCATGGCCCCCCGAGAGAAGTTTTATACATGAAATAAAATTCTCCCCGGACGGGATTCGAACCCGCACCCGTGGTGGGTCAAAGCAACTAAAGCCCTACACTCCAGTCCACACGGCCACCGACAATTATCTTGGCAGACGTATGATTGGGATGCGTTGACTTGGAAGACTCTGGGCATGCGCTTCATTGACTTAAACCCCCAGATTTCCTTAATAGCTTGGTAGCGAGGGGGAGTGTTGGTTTCTGCTGAGCTCAGATAACTATTAGGACTGTAGAGACCTCATTGGAAGGACAATAGTCTTCTTCAGTTTAATCTGCGGCTCCGCCTGCTCCACTGGGCTCAGTTGTGGGTGTCATCCCACAGAAGGTAATATTGTGCTTGTCTCCTGTGCTCAGGATGATGGGTTCGAAACCCGGTCGAGGCCTGTAGTTTTTTATTTTCTTATACCTATAGTATAATTATTGTAATCGTGCAAAAATCCGAGATGAAGATTTCAAGGTCCCTTGAATATTATGTGACCATTTTCGCGATTTTGTCTGTCTGTGTGTGTTTGTGGTTGGAAGGTTTGAGCTCTCTACAGCAAAAACGATTGTAACTATGAACGTGAAATTTGGAATGAAGGGATCACATGTGCTAATTTAGATTTGATTAGTTTTTGGCCGAAATCGGACGAAAATTGAGTCCACTTTACTATCAATCCATGTTTATTCATCTAGAGAAGCGGTTAGAGTACCTGACAACGTACAGGCTCGCTTGACGTTTCAAAGGACGGCGAGCTCACGGTTTATTTACTCTTTCTCTTCATATATTAATATATAGTTTACTTTCATCCAGCCACTTCATGTTTCCCTTTATTTTCACCTACACTGAGAGAAATTTGCCTAACTAATTGAACAGGTATTTCAATGATTCTGACATGGAGTGACATCTGTTGGTAAGTGTTTGCAGCTGTCTACAGCCTCCAGCGACATGTGGTCGCATCTTGTTGAAGTATTTGAACTATGTTGTCCAACTAACTACCTTCGACACCCAGCGTCTGCCTATAGAACAATTACAGAACCTAGTAAAGAGGTTTCGCCCTGGCGTTTTGTGAAAATTGGGAAAAGGTGGGCGTACCTCCCAGAAGGGAGTGTCACCCCTGGGTGATTTCTCCCCTCTTGACATTTTGACATTGCCATTATCTCTCTTTTAGCACATTTGCTTCTTGTTTTTATTAATAATAAAAAAAAAAGGGAGAAGAAAGGCTCGACTCAAAAATTTTAATAACTGCTGAAGTAATGAATATATCGATACACAATTTAGTATGAGGATTCAGAAACCACTATTCAAGTCAAATATTCATTTGTAGACCAAACAATCTGGCTTTAGAGGGAGAGCGAAACAATAAGTGATTAATGTGTTCTGGGGAAGTACATTGCTGGTGATTTACCGAGGACTTTATTTTCTTTTGAAATTATTTTGATCTAAGAGAGAATTAATTGCCATTGATCTGCATAAATGAAAGGATCCATGGAAAATACTTTTTGCATATTTGCCTCGCGACTTAAATCGTAAACTAATTGAGGTCCCTGTACTCCAAAAACAATTGGTGACTGCAATTTTTTATACTCTTTTACTTGGGTTTATATCCGAGTCTTAAAACCTGACGAAGCGATAGAAGGAATAAATATATCGTCGATTTTTGATGTGGATACAGAACCACAAGGGCAAATATAATAGATTTTCAATCAACTTTGCTGAAAGGGACGAGAAGGGAGATTAGAGGGGGGGCCTAACTCAAAAACCCTAATAACTGCCGATGTAATGAATGTATCGACATGAAATTTTATATGAGAATTGATGAATTCCTGAGTATATGTCTTATGAGCCCCTACTGATTTTCTAAGGGAGTTAAGCTTACAGAAGGCAAATGCGACGAGATTCAATTGGGTGTTCCAAGTCAAAATCATTTTGAATGAAATCGGGGAAGGAGAATTATTGAATATATTGGATTCGGTAAAGCTAAAAAAACTCTCTGCCCAGCGTTTCGGACGCATTTGTGAATCATCTGAAGAATAAAGATAAATATTACCTTTTAGAATGCCGTTACAACACATTTTATCCCAATATTTACAACCCAGATCAACTCCAACCATACCTAAACCTGAACGCTCCTTTCTCACACATGACAGCACTGGCTCAACTCCGTCTATCTGGCAAGTACTATCTTAAAAAAAAAAAAAAAAAAAACATTTTTATTGGCTCAGCACACTTAGTGCTCTACACATTAAAAGAGAAACAAATCATATTATATACAAGAGCAAGGGTTATATAATGTCCTGGTATAGCCGAGGTTTGAGTCGCCTGTTGGGGGTGGTCCGACCGAGGGTGAAGAAGGTAGCGGCCGGCACATCGACAAGACCATCGTGGAACTGCTGTGTAACCTGGGTGATATGGTCTGCAACTTCCGGCACTCCCAACTCACGCCGGATTTGACTGTTTCGGACGAACCAAGGGGCCTTTACTGCCAATCGGAGAACCTTGGTTTCAAACTTCCTTAATTTGTTAATGTTTGTTTTGCTGGCCCCCAGCCAGACAGGGCAAGCGTATGTGAGCAGTGGTCGTAGTAATGAGGTGTAAAGAAGTGTAGTACATTTGTGCTTGAGTGGAGTGTTTCTGTTTATGAGTGGGTATAATTGTGTCAGTCGGGTGTATGCTCGTGTGAGCTGTTTGTTTATGTGTTGGGTCCAAGTAAGTTTAGTGTCGAAGTGTATGCCCAGATATCTGACTGTTTGGTAGTATCTTAAAATCAGTTACAAAAATAATGCATACACACTTAATCCCCAGGAACTTTGTACAATTTGCAATAAAAACGAATTGGAAGACGTATACCACCTAATATCCTGTCCTATATACTCCCCCATTAGAAGCCACTTCCTGCCTGCGTCAGTATAGACAGATCCAACTTTCACACATTACTCCTACTTACATCCCCACTCCATATTTACTGTCTTTGTTATATTATTATAATTATTAATTTGTAATTACTTATTTTATTTATACTTTATTTATTTATGTTATTTATTTAGTTTGTAAAAGTTTTCTTTATATATGTCACTACTGTTGAGCTGATCAATATATAATTTTGGAAATGTTAATATTGTAAAAGTAATGGTCACTGTGACTCAATTGTATAGAGGTGATCCCTTTAAACAATAAAAATTATTATTATTATTATTATTATTACCTATTGATTTTCAGCTAAATGGGCTGAAGAGAAGAAGAATTTCGAGTGAACGCAAAATGTTCGTTGATTACAAATATTTTTTACTTACTAATACCTAAGTATGGTATAAGGTTAGTATAAGGAATTTTTTTGGTAGAAATCACTCATCAGCGGTTCTCAGGCTCTCGCCTATACCCCGCCGAGGATGGAATCCTATTTAAAACATCCTATTGGGCTGGAAAACCGCCCTGAAATGTAGTTTTATCCGAAAACGGTTAGACCTATCGTAGGATTGTTTCTTACCAAAAATGTTTCTTATTAAATTTCCAATTGCTTGTAAGTCTTCAGATTTGAGATGGAATCAATACGATGGGACGTTGAACGATGGTCCCGAGCCTGTACGATGTCAGGTACTCGTTAAAGACCCCTACCTTAGGTGAATGAAAATTTAGGGTCGGCAAAATTTAGGACTCCCACAGTAGAGTCATGTCCACCAGAGTGACGAAAGAGCGCTCTGGTAGTAGGCGATATGACCTCGTATTTAAAGCCCGGGCATGAGTCATAAAACCTAACCTAACCTAATACGATCAAAGTTATAGCATCTTAAAGAATGCAAAATAAGTTTATGTTGGAAATACATATTTCAAAATAATGTTTAAATTGTATCGCCTTAAAATCACAAACGCTCCATTCTACGTCTCTAATACTATCCTTCACAATGACCTGCAGATTCCCTTTGTAAGGGATGTAATTAAATCCCACTACACAAAATTCCATTCTACCCTTTCCTTCCACCCTAATCCTTTAGTCCGCAGACTTATCACAAGAACCCTTCCTAATATTCATGTTCGGAGACTGAGGCGGCAATGGCCTCGAGACCTACCTAGTGGATTGAAGACTAATCAGTTTTATATTTCTTTTTCATCTAACTATTTTTTTATTTATTCATCCGTAATAACAAGATGAATGGAGATGAATTGATTTCTCTTTCAACATCCAATACATGTATTTATTATATATCACATTTGCTTATTATATATAGTTATAAATACAAAATTAAAATTAAAAAAAAAAAAAATTGTATCGCCTTGCAACGAATTATAAAATATTTTTTTATTATTGGTAGTTTTTATGAAAAATTATAAAAATTAATAAAAAAATAAAATATATGTGATGTGGCCATTCTTTGGCCATTCAGGACTTTCTTTACGCTTACAGATCACTCTGTATCCCCCTCCCCCTTATCAACGTCATTCCATTCTGGAATTACTGGGCATACGATGGGTTAGCGGAATTTTTTGTTTCTTTTTACAGCGTAATTCTGAGAGTGACTTGGGGGGGAGAGAGAGAGAATGATCTGTAAGCGTGCTTGATATAAGAATGTCCCACATCACATATATTTCTTTACAGTTTCAATTTGATCTAAGCTTAGCAAACTGAAGAGTCAGCCCCCCCTCAAAATAGAGAAGATCCTTGCAAACCTTCTAATGCCCATATCGATTGTGAGGCCATCCACAAGTAGTTTAGCGACATGGAGCCCACCCATGAATCTTTTATAGAACGGAGAGCCCTTCAAGTCGGGGAGGATTCAATCTTTGGTGCAGGCTATTATGCAGGTTTCTGTGAGACCTAGACCGGAAAATTGAATCCTTATAACTAGAGCTTCATGTCTTTCTGGTCTCTAGGACATAAAAAAAAAAACATTTAAGATACTTAACTGAACTTCCCCAACCAGTCAGCAGAATCCTGATACGATCCTGATACGACATAAAATTTTTCAAGTTAGAAGTTCCTGGTTTTCTGTTATAACGACCAAAGTAAAGTAACTCACAAAAACTATCAATTAAAATAATTTATCTACGGAAACTTTTTAATATGTATTCAGAAGTACTGGAGTAAGATATCTATTGTTTTTCAGCCTAATCAGCCACGGCGTCTTTACGTCACTCTTTTTGGTATTTTTTCGATCTGCTTTCCATTGATCAATTTCGATGAAACTCAAAGTGCGGGCTGGGAAAAGACTTCTATTACTGTGGGGAAAAGTAAATTGTAAACTATATATCCTAGAGAACTATGATGTGCTTATCCTATTGAGCTACAAGCTGCCTAACCTAGTGACCTGTGGTGCTTATCCTAGTGACTTATGTTGAGTTTATATCCTCGTGAGCTATGTTGTGCTTATCCTAGTGACCTATGTTGAATTTATATCCTAGTGAGCTATGATGTGCCTATCCTTGTTAGCTACGATATGCCTAGTCTAGTGAACTGTATCGATTATCCTCATGAACTATTATGTGTCTAGCCTTCTGAGCTATTATGATGTGTTTATCCTAGTAAGCTGCGAGTACTCCTACGAGTAGGCTCCTATGTTAAGGTTTTTATCGCAATGAGCTATGATGTGCCTATCTTCGTGAGCTATAATATCCAACTGAACTGTGGTGCTTATCCTCGTGAGTTATTACGTGTCTAGCCTTGTGAACCTATTATGTGCCTATCCTAGTAAGCTATGTCGTGCCTATCCTAGTGAGCTATGTTGTGCCTATCCCAGTGAACTATTATGTGTCTAGCCTTGTGTACCTATGATGTGCCTATCCTAGTGAACTATTATGTGTCTAGCCTTGTGAACCTATGTTGTGCCCATCCTAGTGACCCATGATGGGCCTATAATAGGTAGCACGATGAATGGAGACTGATGAGAGAGGAGTGGAGCCTATTGTGACAGGTGACTCAGTGAGTGACGTATGTAAAGGCAGGAACATCTATTGTATGCAACCTAGCGATGGGACAACATACAGGTGGCATGTGTTAGACAAAACCTCACTGTCACCTGTACAAAGACACACTTATTAGAATTTGTAATGTTAGTAGATGTCATACTTTTGTCAAAATTAATTAATAAGTATGTGTAAAATTTACAACTTGATATTATCAAGACTATGATATCTGTGGTCACAGGGAATAAATTGTTAAGTCTAAATTTGTAACTTTTCTGTGCAGCACTTTTTTACTTTTGATTCAATCGTGTAAATCCAGTTTTTGGAATAAATAAATTATGTTTGCATCATTATTAATCATATACCTACTAAATCTATAGGAGTGAATGAAAATGAATATTGTTAATCCTTTCTTGGATTTTCCCTTAGTTACCTAATCATTCCCCATCACTTGCCTAATTATTGACCACACTTACCTAATTATTAACCATACTTTTTGAAATACTCGTGAATGATGCCTCTCTAAAGTTGATTTAACCGATAACGCCCTCTTCACTTGGAATACCGTAGTGAATAACTGGTTAAATGCAGTTATCTCGTGAATGATTCCTCAAAGAAGTAGATTAAGTTGATTTAACCGAGAACATACACAATTTTACGAGATACCAAGAAACCCACAGCTTTATAATTCCGAAAGTATTAGAGTCCTGAGCTCCCAACTTCTTCACAGTGCGCAGATGGCTTGGAAGATCATCACAGTACACTTAACTCATTTTGGCCAGTTTACGACTTAACAACTTATTCCCTGTGATCATAAATATATACGGGAATATTCATTATTCGAAAATCGATAGGGCTTGTTCTTATGGGGTTTTAGTGACACATAAAGTTTCTTGACGATACAATCATTCTATCGGTAGTTATTACAGTATTTATCTTAAGCCTTCTTCCCTTTGGTCAATTTGGCTGAAAAACAATAGGTGTCGTCATTAGGTTCTGGATTCACTTATAAAATTTCTTTTCGATATGTTCATTCTATCGGGAGTTATCGTGTTCACATACAGACATTTCTTTTTTCTCATATTTGGAGTCTAGAGGTCGGAAAATATGAAATTCTGTTAAAAACTCGGAATCGGATTTTTGACAGAGTTTACATAACTTCCCCCATACTTCGTATAGCTGGGGAAGTAAAAATATTAGAAATTGATTACAAAGAGAAAATAAATTGGAATATTAAAGTTAAAAAATGGAACATGGTTCCGGTCCATTCTACTCGTATTTGAAGAATGAATACAGGAAATGACTCATTGACAATTCACAAATGATTCAGTTCGTAACACTATATAATACCAATTTATATGGAAATCGACAATTTGGGGGGGTGGCAGTTGGACAACAGATCATCGACATAATGTAAATCAACAACAGACATACCTCTCCTTCACCAAAATAGTTATTAGAAAGGGTGAATCACCGGCTATGTACTGCCCCAGCAAAAATTAATCAATTAAGTTTTCGCTCTCCCTCCAAAGCGTATCGACCGTTTGGGCTAAAGTACAATATTTGACTTACATAGTCGCTTCTGAATCCAATTTTCCAAATTTTCTTTCGATGCATTCATTACATCAGCAGTTATTAGGGTATTTAAATCGAGCCCTTCTTCTCTGTTTCCTCCGAAAACATGAAATTCCGTTGAAAAGTAAGTCCTTACACTTACATCCAGAGGCTCAATTCCTGCTATCATGGCCATAGCAGCCATGGGCGTTGTTCTCATAGCTCCGGTTGCTGCAAGGCATACTAGGCGTATCATCTTTTGAAGCTTACTGCTCACACTCTGTAGCGCCACCTTGTCCCACCAGCATAACGCAGCATAAGTGACTCTTCTTTTCGAGTAATAGTTGTAGCAAATATTGAAATACATAATTTATATGAAATATGATTTCTTACAGGTCGTCCGGTTTTCGAGATACATGCCGAAATACATATTTTTAGATGTTTCCTTCATTTACCAAAAACCGTTAGTCCTATCAAAAAATTGACTCTTAACAAAATTGTTCCTTATAAAATTTCCAATCGCTAATAAGTTCTTTGATTTGAAATAGAATCATAGGACAATAGTTATAGAGCGCCGAAGAATGTAAACTAAATGTCTATGAGGAGGTTAGGTTAGGTTTTATGACTCATGCCCGGGCTTTAACTACGAGGTCATATCGCCTACTACCAGAGTGCTCTTTCGTCACTCTGGTGGACATGAGCCCGACTCTACTGTGGGAGTCCTAAATTTTGCCTACCCTAAATTTTTATTCATCTAGGGCAGGGGTCTTCAACGAGTACCTGACAACGTACAGGCTCGGGACCATCGCTTAACGTCCCATCCGAAGGACGGCGTGCTTAAGTTTATTTTACCTCCCAGATAAAATAAACTAAGGGCCTCGGTCGGGTTACGAACCCACGACCTTGAGCTCAGAAGTCAAGCACGCATACCACTGAGCTACCGGCGCCCTTGTGTCTATGAGGAATATATCTAAGTAATTTTTAAATCGTAACTCATAGCAACGAACTTTAAAATATGGTTTATGTACTGGTATTTTTTTTTTTTTAATTGTAAAAAAAAATATATAAAAATAAGGAAAATATGTGACGAGGTAAAATTATCTGTTTAGTGTCGCTTTTTCGTTTCATCGAGTTTCAAATCACAACGGTGCTAAAGAAGTTTTCACTTCAAAAATTGGAATCAAACTGATGGTCTCCGTTGACTGTGGCGCCTTCATCCAAGTAATGGCAGCCATGTCGTGCTTCGGTGTTTCTGATCCGTTCATCTGAGTCCGTTCATCAGAAAACTTCAAGGTTAGGGCAGCCATAGTAAAATATATTTTTGAATAATTTAAATAACTAATTAAGCAGACCGAGGCTTGTTTCTGTGTGACCTGAGAATGGCAGACTAGTGTTTGCCCACTGAGCTACCAAGTCTGTCCTTTCTCTAGACCCAAATAAAGTTCATGAAGCTCTATTCTTACAACATAATTTAAAATTACTATAATTTCAGTTATCCTTGACTGACTTGAATGGTAAAAACGATGTCGTGATCGTCTAGTTATGTTTGGTTCAGTGTAAAGAATACACTAGAAACTAATCCACAAAGATCTTGACTAGCGAAAGATGTACTGCATAAATTATCGACAAAGTGTACATAGTAAATATCATAATATAATATAATAATTAATAATAATAA
Source organism: Aradus depressus (assembly GCA_963662175.1). NCBI lineage: Eukaryota > Metazoa > Arthropoda > Insecta > Hemiptera > Aradidae > Aradus > Aradus depressus. Next base: position 10,010,319 of record OY759214.1, on the reverse strand, counting down.
TTTTTATTGTTTAAAGGGATGACCCCTATATACGATACAATGGAGTCAGTGACCATTACTTTTACAATATTAACATAATAATGACACATATAAAGGAACTTTTAACAAACTAAATAAATAACATAAATAAATTTAAAAAACGCATAAATAAAATAAGTAATTACAAATTAATAATAATAATAATGTAAATATGGTGTGGGGATGTAGGTATTGAATATCAATATAATATGCAAGTTGAAATACCTTCGTTAACAATGAATGCTCTAAGCTTCAGAGCGCTGTTCAAATAATAGAAAATGTTTGATTTATCATTTTTATTATGGGTCAGGAGTAACGTATGAAAGTTTGATCGGTCTGTACTGATACTCTGAGGCAGGAAATGGCTTCTAATGGGGGAGTATATCGGACAGGATATTAACAGGTGGTATACGTCTTCCAATTCGTTTTTATTGCAGATTGTACAAAGTTCCTGGGGATTAAGGGTGTATACATTATTTTTGTAACTGATTTTAAGATAGTACTTGCCAGATAGACGGAGTTGAGCCAGTGCTTTGATGTGTGAGAAAGGAGCATTCAGGTTTAGGTATGGTTGGAGTTGATCTGGGTTGTAAATATTGGGATAAAAGGTGTTATATCGGCATTCTAAATAAAAATATCTCAATATATTACTTTCCGCTACCTCTAGTACAATAAGAAAGTATTGCAATCGTGCGAAAATTCTAGATCGTGTTCCGAGGTCCCCTGGAAATGTTTTGACCATTTTCTGACCGTGTGTCTGTGAGAGCTCTCCAACTCTGAAACGATTGTACCCATGAAGATGTCACATGTGCTAATTTAGTCCAGATCAGATTATAGTCGAAATGTGATTAAAATTGAGACGGAGCTTAAGTGCACTTTACAAGATAACACATATTTATGACCTATCAGAATTTACTTCAAACAAAAGTTGTAGAGAAACTTAAAAGACTTTTTATCTTTAAAAGACATTTTATATGAAATATGATTTTTTTTGGTTGTCTGGTTTGCAAAATACACGCCAAAAACCATCCTTCTGTAGAGGTTTTCTCGATGTAACGTGCGAAAACTGTTAGTCCTATTGAAAAATAGGTTCTCACTAAAAATGTTCATTGTCAAATTTCCCCAAAGAATGTAAAATACATTTTCATTGGAAATATTTTCAAATAATGTTTAAATTTTAACGCATAGCAAAGAATTTTAAAATATATTTTAATTATTGGTAGACAGACCTCAAAAGAAGATTTGGACGACTGAGATCAATCATCGGACGACGATCGATATTATCGCTTGAAAACAAACTTCACATATACAACACTATACTGAAACCCATCTGGACTTACGGCATCGAGATATGGGGATCAGTCAAAAAATCAAACATACAACATCTTCAGTCAATACAATCCATTATACTACGCCACATTGCCGATGCGCCATTTTACGTTTTCAACCTGACATTACATAATGACCTCAACATCCCATTTGTACCCTCTGTTATCAGGACACGCCATCAAAATTTTCACGACAAACTCCATCACGCCAATCCACTTATACAAGAATTATCTACAAACACCCTCCCCACTAATCCACCACGACGCCTCAAGCGGTTATGGCAGAGGGACCTGCTCCAGGACTAGCCTGGACTTCTCTTCGGTCACGTACCTCAGCAGTACAGCCACGCACTTGACACTGCACTAGTTATCGCAATTGCTAACGGCAAATGTTATGCCATTGTAAATATATAAATAAAATAAATAATTAAATTATTGGTAGATTTTATTGAAAATGGTAAAAAAAAAATAATGAAAAAATATATATGTGATTTAGCCATTACAAGACTATCTTACATGAACCTCTTCTTGTTCCTTCACTCTCCCCCTCCACCTTCTCAAATATATTTCATACTGGTATTACAGGGCATAAGAAAGTCATTCCCAATATTACGCTGTACAATGAGACACTGCTGATGCCAATACATTACTGCCATATATCCAGCAATGCCCGGTATGAAATGAATTAGAGAGGGGATGGGTAGGGAGGGGGATCTGTACAAACGTGGTTGGTATATGATTTTCCTGTAATGGCCATATCATATATATATTTTTTTTACATTTTCAGTTTTGGAGGTTATAAATGTCTTCATAGAACATTACTGAATGAATGGACCAGAGAGTAACGACGTTAACCAATTACCACCAGAGAAGATACAAAGATGGGGAATGAACAATGTTTTGACTTACAGATCAGGTTGGTGAAGTTGGAGTTGAACTAACTACAGACAGACACATCGTCAACGTAAGTTGGTAATGTTTTATTCAGAGCTCTGGGGGAGGCCTTCTTGATCAACTCGCTGACAAGCTTGGAAATATGGTGTTAAATAGACGGCTTATGTCGTATATTCCTTTGTGCTTCCGAATGACAGCTATTCTCAAGAAATACATAATACACACCAGATATTCAGATAAAAATCACACTGCATCCTGTCAAATCAATGATTTATAAAATTCATTCTTTTTTTAAGCATCGACTTTTTATTCATATTTTATACAACTTCCTCAGCTACATGAGGTACAGGGGAAGTTATGTAATCGTTCAGAAATCCGATGTTGAGTTTTCACCGGAATTTCATATTTTCAGCCCCCTTGAATTCACAATTGAAAAAAAAAAAAAAAATCCAATGTCACGATAATTTTCTGTAGAATGTATATATCAACAAAAAATGTTATACTATCATTGAAAAAATTATAAAAATAAAGAAAATAATAAATAATTAGGCTTTCTAGGTTGCCCTCATCATTAGCGTCTACAAAAAAAAAAAACATTTAGAAAGCTATATAATTATAATCGCCAAGACAAGCTCATGGAAATATAGGTTAAATGCTCAAAAATTCATAAAAATAAAAATAAAAAAGTAATTTAATCATTATTTTATTCATACATATATACATAAAATAATAAAAAAAAAAAAAAAAAAAAAAAAAAAGAGCTCAGTGGTATGCCTGCTTGCTTACTGAGCTCAAGTTCGCGGGTTCGAAACCCGGCCGAGGCCGTTAGTTTATCTTATTCTGGAGGTAATATAAACTTTAGCATGCCGTCCTTCGGATGGGACGTTAACCGATCGTCCACCAGCCTGTACGATGTCAGGTACTCGTTAAAGACCTAGGTGAATAAAAATTTAAGGTAGGCAAAATTTAGGATTCCCATAGTAGAGTCAGGCTCATGTCCAACAGAGTGACGAAAGAGCTCTCTGGTAGTAGGTGCTATGACCACGTAATTTAAGCCCTGGCATGAGTCGTAATAACCAACCAATCAACCAACCTGAAAAAAGAGATATATAAAGCTTCAAAAATAACATACCTGATAAAACAATCAAAAAACAAATGAATAAATAAAATGTATTCAAATATTGTTATTATTTTGAATGTTATATTTTTTCATTTTATTTTGTGTTATTTATTGATTTTATTCATTAAATTATTTACTTTATTTTTATATTAATGCATTTTAGCGCAAGCAGCGTATATTTCTCTCCTCTACAAGTTTACATTTGCATTTATAAATTGAGTGAATAAAACTCAAAAATTCCCTTCCCTTTTTAGCTATTAGTCAGTGTTTGTTTACACATCATACTATATGGGTGAAGTAAGTTTTATTTTATTTTGTTACTCTGATGCTTTAATATTTTTCCTAGTTACTTCTCCATATTTATATTTTATAAGTATTTATAGATGGCACTGATGATGATGCAGTTGTGTTGAAAACCGGTTCCCGGCCGGAAATAAAATATATTGGAAAGACAACATCTATTATTTCTATAAAAAAAATATATATGTTTGCAATGCTTCACAATTTAAACATTACTTTGAAATATTTCTTGCGGAAATTTATCGTAAATTCGCGGGGCGCTATAACTCAAATCAGGAGGACATCTCGGCGATCGGAAATTTATTAAATTAAAGAAAATTTGTGGTAAGGAACAATTTTTCGAGAGGAGTAACTGTTTTCACATAATTCAAGCAAACGTCTAAAAAAATTGGTTTCAAGAGGCCATTTTAGGATAGCGTCATATTTGAAAACTTTTAAGTATAAATACACTTTTTACATGGTTTATGGCAAAATAATAGAAGAAATTTACGTCGTGGGTCGACCTTGTTTGTCGAATTCTTGTATGAATTCTGAAAATATATAAAATATACTGTAATAAAAAAAATTATGTAAAATAAAAAAAAAAGTATTAATAATAATTGAATTAATAAAATTAATAATAAATAATAAATTACCACATTTCCTGTATAAATTGTATATCTCTGTTCTTTTACTAAATTTTGATTTCTACGATAGTTTCCGAAAAGGGCCCTAAAAAGTATCAAAAGTTCAAGACGTGCAATTTTTAAGAAAATGCATGTAATTTAAAAAAATTTCAATTAACAAACTTTTCATTTGGATTTCTAAAGAGATCCCATAATGTTTTTTCTAAATTTTGCAAAAATATTAAATCTAATCCAAAGGTATCAAACATCTTACTGGTATAACACGGAAAATGAATAGCATAGAATTTAGAGAACAAATAATTGGGTTTATTTACTTAAAACTACATAATAAAATTAATAACTAAGTGATAAAAAAAATCAAATATCTACAAAAAGGAATGTTACAGGCTAATGTTTACATTTATGTTTTAGTCTCTTTTCTTTCTAAATACTGGCCATTCTTATTTTATCATAAGTTATTTTAGGGCATATAAAACATATAATTAAATTAATGTACCTTCTTTGTACATCTATTTCAACTAAAACTCCAATAAATCACAATCAATTCACTACAACTTAGTTCTTCACACCTTAAGCCTAAACTCTCACTCCATCTCAACTCCGACCTACCAACCTTCGACTCCTCTACACTATTTAAAAACAGCTGATGGTCGTGTTTTGTTTTTTATTCATGGTTTGTTTTAAAACAAAATGCATTCATATATTTATTTACTAATTTAGTTACTTCTTTGTTTTTTTTATAGAAATAAATATAATTAATTTTTATAATATTATTAATTTGAATGTGTGTATTTTTAATCACAATACTTCAGCCCCGATAAAATGGTGGGTTTTATTTTCGTCCGATTTCTTTTTAAAAATTTATATTTAAAATGGTGTTAGGAACACTATACTTGTGTATAATATCATAACAGTTATTTTGTAAGCTGTGATACAAACGGCTATTTGTATGAGCTTAACGACTTGAATACTTCTTCAAGTGACTTAACTTCAACGGCTACTTCCCCCCATGTAAAGCACAATTTATATTCAATCTTCTTGGTGTATATGTAGCTGCCCTTAGGTTTGTATGCATCTCATTATACCTTTCAGTCTACCAACTTCATACATAGCTACCTGCCATATATACAACCGAGGTAAATTTCACTTAGTTTACCATAATACACTCAGATTTATCAGGGCGTGGAGTTTTTTCAACCGTAAACGTTATGAATATTAATCGTCTATGTGTTTAATACAATGTAGAATACTGTTTTAAACAAGATTTAAAATTTGTGAATGGCTTGTACAGGTCCAAGATCTTTTTCAGGAACGAAATAAGGAATAAGAAAAAAGTCGTTAGTGATTCACCGACACTGTCCTTCCCCAGTACAAATTAATCAATTATGTTTTCGCTTTCTAGCTAAAAATTAAATTTGACTTATATAGGGCTTTCTGAATTCAAAATTTGTGTCGATATATTTCCACCCTTCCCGGTTCATTTCGCTGAAAATTAATAAGTGTCATAGGTTGTATAAATAAGATATAGTCTGACCTCTCATTGATTTTATTTTTTGCTAACCGGCTTTCGAGGTTGCCCTCATCATTAGGTAGTGTGATAAAATAATTTTGAAAATAACATAGGTAATTTAAAATTTTTTATTAATTAAGATTTAACAAAAATTAAAATAAACGTACATAAAAAAACTATTTAAAAACAATGTTGTAACTCATAAGGGGGATAGGAATAACATATCTGTCCCCATCCATGAAATTTTTAATTGCTTTATTTTAATTTTTGTTAAATCTTGTTTTTTTTAAATGTTTAAATTAAGTTATTTTTAAAATTATTTTATCGGATTGCCTGATGAGGATAACCTCGAAAGTCGGCTGGTAAAAAATTAAATCTATGAGAGGTCAGATTATATTTTATTTTACAACCTGTGAAATAATCACTTCTCACTATATCAGCCATCTTCATATTATTAATAAGTGACGTTATTGTGGAGTTTTGAATTTACATATGAAATTTTGTCTCGATACATTTATTCAGGGGCTACTGAATCATCATAATACATTTTGTGTTGATATATTCGTTGTATCGACAGTTATTATGGGGTGTTTGAGTCCACCCTCCACGATGGGTGTTCACACACACAGACATTCAGAATTTTTTTTTTTTCATTTTTAGAATCTGGAGGTCGGAAAACATGAAATTCCGTTGAAAACTTCAGATCAAATTTTTGACCGATTACATAACTTCCCCTATAAGCTGGGGCATTATAATGTTTTGTACCTGGTTCACTGTGTCTATTTGATGGATGGGACGTACTAGAGAGCTGAAGGTGAATTTGTTTTTTAATATTTTGACAGTGACGACTTCAATTCAAAAAACCAAAACATGATACAACAGAATAGAGGCGAAGAGGAGAGTACAACATTGGATGATTAGCAAAAATAAATATGTGTATGTCATTAAAGTGAAGAAGAGTCACTTGAAAAGAGACGGACGGAGTGTAAACGGAATGACGAGGATACAAAATAATAATTAGAAAATAGACAAGGGGAAATAGAAGTAAGAACACTAAACATAGATCTACAAGTCATCTGTCTTCTACATGCAGAGAGTAGAGGTAATGAATGGATGGAAACCTAGGTGTTGTAGAAAATGGATAACCAAATAGTCTGCAGTTCTGTACCCAACGTCAAGGACCATTGAAAGAAAACATCTGTCTCCTACATACAGAGAGTAGAAGTAATGAATGGATGGAAACCTAGGTGTTGTAGAAAATGGATAACCAAATAGAATGTTTGACCAATTACACAACTTCCCATGTATGTTGGGCAAGTAAAAACTCGATCTCACATTTTTGCAGGATTTCAGTTATTTCCGGAAATCGATGCGGGTATGTTCCATGAAAGGCAGTTGAAGTAATTTTCTACGTTTAAGGGTAGCAAGATGTTTTTTGAATAGTTAATAGGAAGGTGGTGGGAGGGGAGATGAGGTTCTTACGTATAAAATATGGTTTTATACGGGCCTCTTTAATTAGCCGGTTAGACTGTGATCCCTGTTATGTAGTCACGGCCAGCTAACCTGTGATTTATTTCACTGCTACTTTATTTTAGTTAATTATTTTAAACGAGCATCTTGGGAAAGGCAGTCCTCCTTACAGTATTTTGCACCTCTTCGGCTACGCCCTTAAATTACGTAAGATAATATTCATAGATTTTCAGCTCTTTACGTAAGATTTGATGCCAAGCTAGTTATTATAGTAATTATAGTTATTGTATGACATTACATAAAACAATTCTCATGAAAGAAAAAAAAAACGCAACCGAAAAACGATGTACCACGTAGACTGTGTGTCGGTGAACATAACTCCCGATAGAATGAATGTATCGACACGAAATTTTATATGTGACCAAAAACCCAATAAGGAAAAAAACTATATATTTTCAGCTAAATCGGTCAAAGGAAAAAGGGGGATTAGAGGATAGGCTTAATTCAAAAATTCTATAAACTGCCCTTGTAATGAATGTATGGACACAAAATTTAATTTGTGAATTCAAAACCCCATAAGGACGACACTTATTAATTTTCAGGAGAATCAGGAGCAGGAAAGGGGTACTCAAATCAAAAACCCTAATAACTGCCGATATAATGAATTTATCCACGATTTAGGAGCCACTAAGTCAACTGTTGAATATTAACCCAAACGGTAGTTTTTTTTAAAGGGGGAGTGGAAAGTCACTTGATATATTCGTGCTGGGGAAGTACATTGCCGGCGATTCACCATCGATTTTTTTTCATTTTTGGAATCTAGAGATCGAGAAACATGAAATTTCGATAAAAACTCCGCATCGAATTTTTGACCGATTACATAACTTCCTCAATACTTTGTACAGCTGGGGTGGGGGTGTGTATGTAATATAAGAAATTGCATATGAGCTATCATTCAGTTCGTATCCGGCTCATTGACCGCAACAGTCCACAGGTCCCTTCCGTTTGTCGCCTGGCGGACAGACTAAAGGCTGGCATCCGGATGACATCATCAAACCAGGCTCATATTTTCTAATTACAGTAAACTCTTAATTTATTATATTAGTAGAGAAAAGTATAAAAAAGTTCAATTAGAGAAGCCAATTCTCACTTATACTAATAATTAAAATAATTATCCAATTTACTTCATATAATAAATAATGTCTTCAACATTTCTAGGCTATTGAAAAAATAGAAAAAAAAGTTGCGCTGTGAACATTCACCTGTTTAGCTAGAACAATTATTGTGTTAATTTAAGACAATAACTGTTTCAATCCTACACACCATAAGTACAGCGTTTCTAGAACCGTTTGAACTAATAATAAACGTTTTAGAAGAAATCGGTCGAAAATTAAAATACATTTTACAAGATACATTCCATACAAAATTCTGGGGGTATTGAGGGTCAGTCAATGAAGAAAACACTATTCAAATGCCAACGTTTCGATATATTTCATATCATCAGGGCCTAACAAACATGGGGGTATCAAGATTAGAAAAATATAATGGGTGATCTATAAGAAGATTTTTCTAATCTTGATACCCCCATGTTTGTTAGGCCCTGATGATGATATGAAATATATCGAAACGTTGGCATTTGAATAGTGTTTTCTTCATTGACTGACCCTCAATACCCCCAGAATTTTGAATTCTACAGTCGCTATTAAACATCTACATTCCATATAAAATTACTTCGGAGCCAAAGTATATTTTACAAGATACATTTCATATCAGATGTTTTTTTTGGAAGACCTCCCTTTGAAAAGCCGAAAACCGCCCTAAAATTACGTATTGAAACCAATTTTTTTATATCTTTTTTTTTCTTGATTTATGTGAGAACAGTCGAAAAATTGGTAGTTAACACAAATGTTCCTTAACACATTTCCAATCGCTTACATGTCCTCAGATTTGAGATAAGTACGATACGACCAAAGTTATAGCGTCTCAAAGAATCTATAATAACTATATTTTTATTATTGGTGGTTTTTTTTTTATTAAAAAGGATAATAAATAAAGAAGAAATTAAATATGTATGTATATATAATTTTTTTTTTTTTTTTTTTTTTTTTATACCGGGTGCTCCGGTAAATCACCCGGCTATGTATATATAATAGAACTTCATTATACCAATGCTTTCTTGATAAAATGACTTTTCTGGAGCTAAAACGGCGTAGGTGAATCTGTGAAAATGTACTTCCCCAATACGAATTAATTAAGTTTTTGCTCACCCTCCAAAACCAATTGCCTATAATTCCAGAGTGGACCGGTTTCTTAGTGTCCCTCTGATCCAATTCTGCTGAAAATGAATAGGAGTCGTCATTATGGGCTTTTGACTTCACATATGAAATTTTGTGTCCATACATTTATTACAATGGCAGTTATTAGAGCTTCTGTGTCCCCCCCCCCCCCCCCCCCCCCCCCCCCCCACTGATCCGCTCCTCTCTTTTGGCCAATTCGGATAGAAATTAATCGTGTTGTCCTCATAACATTTTGGATACATATATAAAATGTCGTGTCGATACATTAATTCTGCCGGGAGTTATCGAGTTGACAGACACTCACACACAACTGATGAGCTTCTGCATTTTACGAACTTTTAAAAAAGAACAAAAAATTATCGATAAATCACACGAAATGTATCTCCTCAGTGCGAATTAGTCAACTATATTTTCGCACTCCCTCTTTAACCATTTAACCGTTCTGAATGAAAATCAGTAGGTGTCTTACTCAGGGAATTCTGAATCCTCATACTAAATTTCATGTTGGTAGTTATTATTGGTTATTACAGTTTTTGAATTGAGCCCCCCCCCCCCCCCCCCCCCCCTAATTATCCTCCTCTTCTTGCCCTATTTGGCTGAAAATCATTAGTTATCGTTCTTATGAGGTTCTGGATATTGATAAAATTCCGTGTCGAAATGTTCTATCGTGAGTTATCATGTTCACAGACACACTTTTTTTTTTTTTCAATTTTTGGAATCTGAAAATATGAAATTCTGTTGAAAACTCAACATCGAATTTGTTATCGATTATATAACTTCCCCTATACTTCGTATAACTCAGAGGTAAAATATACTGTATTTTTCTGGAGGTCGCTTGAAATGAAAAGCTACATCCCTTACATGTTTGTTGTAGCTAACTTATTAGTTTATTTTGATCTCATTATTTTGAACAAGACAAAATTTAGTTCTCAAATATTCTTTTTACAGAGATGTAACGTTATTATACAGACTCTGTCTCTGTTTGTACCAGCATGATGCCCACATCTTTTCATCTATATTCATGATATTGTGGAGTGTTGAGGGTGAACCGAATACTTGGCGTATCTGAATTTTAGAAACAAATAAATATAAAATAGGGGCCGTGTGGGCTAGCACTTTGTACCCAGGTTAGCGCTTTGTAGGGCTTTGGACCCACCACAGTTACTGGTAAGAATCCCGTCAGGGAGAAAGTTTTATTTCTTTGATTTGATGGTTGTATAAACAATCAATAACACTGTTGCGTAACCTACTTAATGCCAAAAAAAAGTAATATAATTAATATTATTAATTTTATATTCATCCCTCTCCATTATTATTATTATTTTTTAAATAATTATTATTCAACTGTGGTTAGTTAGTTATTATGACTCATGCCCTGTCTTTAACTACGAGGTCGAATATCGCCTACTACCAGAGCGCTCTTTCGTCACTCTGGTGGACATGAGCCACTCTACTGTAGGAGTCCTAAACTTTTATTCACCTAGGGCGAACGTGTACCTGACATCGTACAGTCTCGGGACCATCGCTTAACGTCCCATCCGAAGGACGGCGTGCTTAAGTTTATTTTACCTCCCAGATAAAATAAAATAAGATCCTCGGCCGGGTTACGAACCCGCGTTCTTGAGCTCAGTAAGCCAGCACGCGAACCACTGAGCTACCGGCGCCCTCTCTTATTCAACTGTATATTAATTTAATATATGTTGTTATATGTAATTTATAACCTGTATATTTTACATCCTCAGCTATTTGAAATATAGGGGAAGTTATGAAATCGGTCAATCATTTGATGTGGAGTTTTCAACGGAATTTCATGTTTTCCGATCTCCAAATTCCATACATATGAAAAAAAAAAAAAAAAACATTTCTGTATGTTTGAGTGACTATGAACACGTATATCTAACTCCCAATAGAATGATTGTATCGACACTACATTTTATACATGAATACCAAACCTTATGAAGTCGACACTTATTAATTTTCCTCGGAATCGGCCGAATGGAAGGGAGGGTTTAGAGGGGGGCTCAATTAAAAAACCCCAAGAAAATATCGATATAATGAATGTATAATATGAAGATGGCTGATTTACTGAGAAGTGATTATTTCACAGGTTGTAAAATAAAATATTGTCTGACCTCTCACAGATTTATTAGTAGTGGTAGCTAGCCGGCTTTCGAGGTTTCCCTCATCATCAGGCAGTCCGATAATTTTTTTTTTTTTTTAATAGAACTAAATAATTTTATAATAAAAATAAATAAATAAAACAATCTAAAACGTTAACAATTTAAAATATCATGGATGGGGACAGACGAGTTATTCCTGTCCACCATCTGAGTCACAACTGGGAGAACGGTGTAGATACGTGAGACTAAGTCAAAAAAAAAATTTTATCAGACTGCCTGATGATGAGGGAAACCTCGAAAGCCGGTTAGCTACCACTACTAATAAATCTGTGAGAGGTCAGACTATATTTTATTTGACCACCTGTAATGAAAGTATCGACACAAAATTTAGTCTAAGGATTCAGGAGCCGCTAAGGTAAGTCAATTATTGGATATTAGCGCAAACAGTCAACTGGTTTTGGAGGGGGAGTGAAATGTTTATTGAATAAATCGTTCTGGGGAAGTACATAGCTGATTTACTGACGACTTTCTATGTATACAATTGTATGACGTGTACAATAATATAAATATAAATATTATTATTATTATTATACCTATACCTTCCCCTATACTAAATAGAAGTGGGGCAGTAAAGCTACACTATATGGTGCCCATCCTCCGGAACCAGTCCACGGCACAGTCATCTGATACAGAGTCCCGTCTACAAAGGTCATCTCGCTTCTATTACCTTCGGCCTTGGGACAGTGAAGGGGAATTTTTCGTCTCTTTTTTTCTACTTTTTTGGTAATTTGCGCTTCAAGGATGTTCTTAATATGCGTCTTCATTGAGAAAAAGGAATTCCAACGAAAATGTAGACCTTGTGGCGAATGATGGACCTGAATAAGTTCACGAATAATATATTTCTTCAATTAATCGATTTTCTTGGTTTATTATCAGGGTACTACGCGCAGGTTGAAAATCAAAAATAGAACCTTATTGTAGACTATGTGTTAGTTAGTTATTATGACTCATGCCCGGGCTTTAACACAGAAATGCACTCGTTTTGACAAGAAATAAAGAGCTCGTGTTGAACGAAATTTCATGTTTCCGTCTCTAGATTCCATATATGAAAAAAAAGTCTATCTGTCTGTTTGTGGGTCTGTGAACACGATGACTCCCGATAGAATGAATGTAACGTCATGAAATTTTGTATGTAATTCTAGAACCCTCTAACGACGACACTTCTTGATTTTCAGTCTAATCGGCCAAAGGTAAAAGTTGCATTAGGCGAGAGGCTTAGCTCAAAAACTCTAATAACTGCAGTTGTATTGAATGTATCGACACAAATTTAGTACGAGGATTTAGAACCTTTATGTATGTTAACTATTGAATATTAGTGCAAACGCTCGACTAGTTTTAGGGGGGGGGGGGGGCGAAAAGCTCTTTTTTTTTTTTAATTAGGTTAAAAAACATGAAATTTCGCGTTGGATATAGGAATCATAGGGGGGAGACAGGAGGAATGCCTTCTTTCTGTGCTTTTAGGATGGTACTGAGTCAGTGTCAGCTGGGGTAGTAGACCTATGATATCTATCTTCATTTAACTGTTCACATTAACAACTAGAATAGAAAATTATTTATTTTATTTTTTTCTATTTTACTGTGGTATTAAAAAAAAATGTTCCTTCATTTAACACTGTACAGATTATACTCAGGGGAACATGTTCTATATAAATCCCACGCCTTCCAAGAAAATAAAAATTTTAACGCTCCCCTCTATTTTAACGCTTTTTTTTTTTTTGTTTTTGTGACATAACCGGGCTTTAACTACTAGGTCATATTGTCTACTAACAGAGTGCTCTTTCGTCTGGTGGACAGCCTGACTACAATAGAAGTCTTAAATTTTGCCTAACCAGGTTTAGTTGCTTGCGGCCTTTAACAAGTATCTGACATCGCACAGGCTCGAGACCATCGATTAAGTGTCCCATCCGCAGGAAGGCTGGCTCTTGGTGTTTTTTACCATTCAAATACAAATTTTAAAGGTATTGGCATATTTTGGAAGCCGCGATTTTAAGCACAATAGGCCAGCACGCCATCATTGTACTGCCGACCCAAGGGCTAAGGAACTATCCTTGGTTAATCTGCCAATCTATTGTCTCCTACGACCAAACTTTTAAGAAGAAAATTTCGAAAATAAATAAAAAAAATTAAAAATAGTCTTTTGGTTGTTTTCCCCATCCCCTTCTCCTCTACCCCCGCCCTTCCCTCGGTTCTCGGAGAAAATATGATGAAAAAAAAAAGGTTTTGTTTTAATTTATATTTTTGCCTAGATGAGCTCTATCTAAAGCTGTGCAAAATATCCTGTCATTGTATAAAACGTTGACCACTTTCTAAAGCACTAGAGCATTTCGCTTGAAAGTTTCCAGCTCAATAGAGGATCACTAAATTTGGTCGAATTTGATCCATTATTTTCAGAGATATGAGGAACGAGCGACATACACATAGACCCATGTTATGGCATTTTTGAGAAGTGGACTCATTTCATTCCTGAAGTGCATATACAGGATAAAAAGCAAACGCAAAAACCCAATTTCAAATTTTTTATGGTTAAATAAATCTCCTTTACTTTAGCCCACAAATATTCTACTGCACTAACATTTCACTAACGCACAGACCTCAAAAGAAGATTTGAACGACTGAAATCAATCGTCGGACGACGATCGACATTATCGCTTGAAAACAAGCTTCACATATGGCATCGAGATATGGGGATGAGCTAAAAAATCAAACATACAACGTCTTCAGTCAATACAATCCATTATACTACGCCACATTGCCGATACGCCATTTTACGTTTCCAACCATTCCAACATTACATACTGACTTCAACATCCCATTTGTAGCCTCTCTTAACGGTATCAAAATTTTCACGACAAACTCCATCATCACGCCAATCCACTTATACAAGAATTATCCACAAACACCCTCCCCACAAATCCACCACGACGCCTTAAGTTTAAGCGTGTATGGCAGAGGGACCTGCTCCAGGATTAGCCTGGATTCCTCTTCGGTCACGTATCTCAGCAGTACAGCCACACACTTGACACTGCACTAGTTATCGCAATTGCTAATGGCAATTGTTATGCCGTTGTAATTATGTGAATAAATAAAAAAACACTTGTTTAATGGATTTAGGACTGTGTTCCCAAAGCCTATTGGAAAGTTGCGTGCCTGTGATTCGTGGCTCACATTGCCTTGGACCCCTGGCTGCCCATTTCCCAATGACCACCTCCACAATGACTAGGTTTGGAGGAAGAGGCCATGTTGCAAGTTCCTTGGAGCTTCTGTCGTAACTCACCCTGGGAGACAATCACGTCCATGACTTGTTCCATCACCAGTCCTGCCTAATTGAAATAAAATATCTTACCGACAGTAAAGTACGCATTCATTATACCAGTTGTCGTAATATTGACTAGATGAGAACCACTTCAGTTAACCTGCTGAACCCATTGAAGGGAACATTTATACTTGCGGATTTGAAATCTCGGGTTCTGCCAAGGTTTCCAATCTTCAGCGAATCCAATCTCTTCAATCCAAAATCCTTCGAACAATACTATGCTCCTTATTACAATTCTTCATTCCGACCTTAACGTACCGTTTATCACCGAAGTAGCTAAATCCAAGAATAAAAAAGTATTTTCCTCTCTTAGTATCTCACAATAATCCTCTATTATGTGCCTTCCATTCTGCCACGCGTTAAGCGCCAATGGCCTAGAGACTTCTCCAGCAGCAGCAGTGACAGTGATTAGTTACAAATGAGAGTAACTAGGGAGTGTCACCACTGGGTAATTCTCCCCTCTTGACATTTTGATATTGTCATTATCTCTCTCTTACCTCATTTCTTTGTTGTATAATATACAAGATCGCGGGTTCGATACCCGGCTGAGGCCCTTAGTTTATTTTATCTGGGAAGTAAAACAAACTTAAGCACGCCGTTATTCGGATGGGACATTAAGCGATGGTCCCGAGCCTGTACGATGTCAGATACTCATTAATGACCCCTAGCCTAGGTGAATAAAAATTTAGGACTCCTATAGTAGAGTCGGGCTCAAGTCCACCAGAGTGACAAAAGAGGGCTGATATGACCTTGTAGTTAAAGCCCGGGCATGAGTCATAATAACTTAGTAAATAAATAAATTTTAAAAAAAAATTGTTTCTAGAATACACAAATATTGCATAAAATGTTTATACCCTGTATAAAAAATGTATGTAACAATTTTTGAGCAGATTAGGACGGTTATCTACAGGTCATTAGGAGTAACTTTCCTACAGGGAGTGTGGGATTTGAACTGAGGACCTCCTGGATGGTATGCAGCCATGCTATCCACCCCCCCCCCCCCCAACCCCCCCCCCCCACCCCCACCTCCATATTGCTGAGTATCTCTTCAACCTAGTCCGTGACCTTGCCTCTGTAATGGCCCGGCCCCCAAGGCCGGCTAGGTCTCTCTATGTCTGTCTGTCTACCCTCCTTCAGTACTTAGCTATACCAGACGCCATGAAATTAGGCGGCTCAAACCCGCAATACATCGTTGGTGTTCCCTTCTCTAGGTTCAGTAATCTGACCATGGACTACGGTGAAGAGATTTCTTAACAGGGTCACTAAATGTGTAACGATTTCGGCTGGGATTCCGAGCCTGTTTTCCGATTTCATGTTTTCCGATCTTCTGACTCCAAAATTGAAAAAAAACATTCTGTCTGTCTATGTGTCTGTGAACACGATAACTCCCGGTAGAATGAATGTATCGATACGAAATTTCATATGTGAATTCAAAACCCTCTAAGGACAAAACCTATTGATTTTCAGGGAGGGGGGATTTTAGGGAGGAGGCTTACGCAAAAACTCCAATAACTTCCTTTGTAATGAATTTATTGACACGAAATTTCATTTGTATATTGAAAGCCCTATAAGGACGCCACCTATTAAGTTTCAGCGGAATCAGCCGAAAGTAAGGGGAGATCAGAGATGCTCAACTCAAATATCCTAATACGAGTATCTGCCGTTGTAGCGAATGTATCATAGAAAGTTTAGTATGAGGATTCTAACGGCGTAAGAGATTAATATAATATCTCTGTATAATCGATAGTAGTCGAAATTATCTCGAAATACATAATAATTGGATAGATGTTAGGTAGATATCTGAATATTAAAAATTGTGTGTACGATGGTGAAATATGCCTGAAACAATAGGTCTCATGCAAGAACTTGTTTGGGTGGCTAAGAATGGATGAGGTGGTGGGGTTGGTTAAGGATAGGTTGAGGCAAACAAGCGTTATCAGAATGGACCCCCTGACCAGTCCGGCTATCCAAAGAGGATCTTAGTGGACAAATTAAAAGAAACTGTCGGTCCATTTGGCAAGAGATGTATACCAGTAGTGGCAAAGGAAGTTGATATAAGAGGATGAACCCGAGAGTGGGCTCAGAACCCTGGTACAGGGAGGCCTGTCTCCTCAAGTCTGTATGTACTTTGAGGGTGAACCACAGGATTTGTGGGACGTATCTCTTTAGGATAGGCAAGGCAGACAGCCCACTGTGCCGGGTCTGTCGGGTGGAGGAGAACCTGGAGCACATTGTACTTACATGTACCAAATATCATAGCCAGAGAGAACTTATGTTCACTGAACTGTATAAGCGAACCCAAGCCCCCTTTAACTATCCCCAGCTTTTAGTAACCCGCAACATTTTTATTTACCAATCCATTTACAGATTTATAATGCAAATTCAAAATCAGCCCCAGATTCCTTAGCTATAAATTGAACCAATGTAAGCTCTGACTGGGGGGGCGGGTTCCGGTGGGGGGCCTGGGCTTGGTGTTGCTGGCTTGGCTGGGGGTCTGTGGGGGGCACTGTCGGGGCACTGGTCTATAGACCCAGGAGCTCCGAAGGTCTGGACGGCCGGTACTACATGCAGACCTTCCTTCAGGAGCCTCCACTCCAGTCACTGGTCGGCGCTATGAGTATTGTTTTGGGTGATGAGGTCCGGCGGTGCTTCCGGCTGTCCCCCGGCTTGGCTGGGCCCTCTGTCTGGGCTCCTCCCTCCAGTATCCCGTCTTTGGCAGAATTATATTTTATAGTGTAGTTTTAAGAATAGAAATGACTAGTGTGGTGTCTGCCGAGGCCAATAATCGAAAAAAAAAAAAGACAACCTGATTCGGGATAAACACATGGGGAGGCTATAGTGGTGGAGGTAGTTAAGGATGGGTTACGGTAACATAACCTGATACAGATAACCTAATTTCGAAATTTAGTATGCGGATTCAGAAGCCACTCTGTAAGTCAAATGTTGCGTTTTAACCCAAGCGGTCCTTTGGCTTTGGAGGGAGAGCGAAAACGATTAATTTGTGTTGGAGAAGTACATAGCTGGTGATTCACCGATCACTTTTTTATTATCTATGAAATATGAGCTGTAATGTGCATAAATAATTTTTAATTAAAGTGATTTATATATATATATATATATTTCCTCCTCCTCTTTACCTGATGTTGCGTGCATATTGGCCATAAAATTAAAATTTTAATAGTTACAGATGTTGACATTCATTTCAGAAGTTCATTTATTATCATATGGTACTAAAGTTTCCAGTAACTTGATGCTGTGATGTGTGTATTTACTTCTTTAATTAAATTAATATTTTCCATAGGTTTTGTGAACCCCTACCATTTCGAAAATCGGGCAGTATGTAAGTTTACCGCAAGAGGTACTGAGTATATTGGGCATTCGAAGGAGACGCAGTCACATAAGTTTTGCCAAAACTGGGATGCTTCAACACCACATGTAGTATCACCGGACATTCAAGATCAACATTTTCCTGATGGGACCAAAAAAGCAGCCAAAAATTACTGTCGAAACCCTGACATGAGCGAAAGTGGACCATGGTGCTATGCGGCAACTTCAAGTGTCCTGCGTGAACCATGTCTTATATCTCTGTGCGCATACAACAGCTGTCAGTGTACTGGTCCTGGTAGTGAGTATTCTGGCAAGAAGCAGGTAACCATTCTAAACAATGAATGCATGGCATGGTCATTGAGCTCATCCAAAATTAAGGATCCCCTTTTCGACTCTGGTTTTCCAGATGGAAGTCGTATGTTGGCTCACAAATATTGTCGAAATCCCACAAGTGATCCAGTGGGACCGTGGTGTTTCGTCGTCGAGGAAGGGTTTGAGTCGGGATTGACTGATCAGTATATAAAAGAATACTGTGATATACCATCGTGCTTTGATCGAGAGGATACGTTTGTTGTTAAAGGCGATCTGAATAGTAGTTATACTCACTTCACTCGGTTGAAAACGAACGGTCACCATATGAATTTGTCAGTACAGCTCTGGGAACCTGACAAATGGCAAGACGCCAAGCTGAAACTTGCGTTGACTATATTGCCTTTACCAATCACGGGGGAACAAGTGCGGATATGGAATTTGGGCTTTGAGATTATCCTGAGCAACGCAAAGACAGGTGCAACGCCGAAAGAGAACGAAGAGCCGACATGGGAACCCGCACCAATGATCCTGAGGGGAACACAGTGGGTCAACCTCACCTTGGAGTGGACCAGAGGGTTCATAACACTCAAGTATATCAACCAGAATGACTACATATCCTTGCATGAATACATCGAGGACGATACCAGCATCCTCGGCATTAATGACTTCAAGATAACCTACTATAGCCTCATTGGGTCGCCATCATTTGTCAACTTATACGGCGCAGAGGAATGCTGCGAAGAGCATATCACATTTAATCAAGATTTCTCTCGTTATTTCTCTATTAGATACGATAAACTGAGCCGAGTCCTTGACTTCCACATAAGAGCAGAAAGTGATTGTGTTATAACTTTGGAACAATCTCCTATGTCTGATCTTCTTCCTAAGTTGATCATTATACTTGAAGGACACAAAGAAATAAGTAGCGTAATTCTTCGACAGAATAATACAGACGTTGTTCTAATGGCTACCACAGAGTCGGATTTATTGTCGTATTGGCATTGGATATCCTTTACTATAAGTATTGTCTCCTCAAGACTTATTATGTATGTTAAGAAAACGTCCGAAATTTACTCAATATTTGACGTATCAGATCCAAGTGTATTGTCTTTTCGGTGGTTCACGATTGGCTCCAATGCCACTGCCCATTGGACGCTGTACTGCGCTCCTGACGACTATGTCATCCCTGACCCTGTTCCTCCGGAGTGTTCCTTATCCTCGATGGACTTGGAGTATCTTGGCCATCAGTGGACCACACACAGCCAGAGACCTTGCATTCCCTGGATTTCAGAATCAGTTGAAGAAAATGATTTCAGTTTAGACACAACAAAGGCACATGCTATGAACTTCTGTAGAAATCCGTCTGGTGATAGAGAGGGGGCTTACTGTTATGCGTACAACTTACCTGAGGACATGACCATTGTTCGTGAGTATTGTTTTATAAGAAAGTGTAGGTTAAAAGATTGTCGTTTAGCTGGAACAGCGACAGACTTTGCAGGAGAACTGAATACAACCATATCGAATAGGACGTGTCAGAGTTGGACGGCCAATCATCCACATCGCATTTCTTGGGATCTCAAATTGGACGAACGCTTCCCCGAGAGAGACGCCTCTAAGGCTAGCAACTACTGCCGAGATCCTAACGAAGATGTCGCAGGTCCGTGGTGCTTCACAACGGACTCCAAGTTCCTCTACGAACCCTGTTATGTTCCGGACTGTTCCCGTCCCGATGAGTGCACTGTGATGGTCTCCAAGATGCCCCGAAAGAAGATTTACATTCTTCCCAACTGGAGAGTTCACGGACTTCAGTTTTGGGTGAAAATTTGGAATCCCTCTAATGTGACTGGACTGATGGTTACCTTATATCCACGGCATGGAAAGGAACATTACAAACTTCAGGTTGGAAGCACTATTAATGAAAACGTCACTCTCAACTACTACGATTCTTACGGCAATGTTACGTTGCTTAAGAAGAAACACATTTTTCATGTTCTGTCAGCTGGAAAATGGATTGGATTTAATCTGCAATTTTCTTACGATAAAATTTCATTGTTTTATCAAGGAGTGCCGAAACCATTTTTTCACTGGATTTTTTCAGATGAAACAATTGAAAGATTTAATCCCGTTTTTCTGAATTACGGTTCATCCAGTGATGCTTTTCTGGGGATTAATTTTTACTGTAAAGAATGTCAGACCAATATTGCGTTCACGGAAACAGAAGAACTGTCGGTTTATCCTGTAGCAATTTGGTTGGCTGAAAATGGTCCGGTATTGCATGAATTATCTTTCTATTTACGGGGTCCAGAGGCTGCTGTCCTTTCATTGAGCGCTATTCCTTCCTTGGGTCCTGATATAAAGATAGCCATCAACTCCGGACTCGAACACGATATTATCAACTCTCAGATCAGATTTAAAAAATTTCTAGGAACAATTAAAGTGGTTCGAACTGAAGGGCCAGCTTTCTTCACTAATTCATGGACGGAGTTTAAGCTAGTCATGGAAGAAGATAGTGTTAAGATTTATCGGAATGGGACTGTAGTATCTGAGTGGGAGAACCCATTCCCGTTGCGCGTGTACTACTTCAGCGTTCTCTCGACGGGGGAGCTTACATGGACAGCAAACTGCAAGCCTCCTGACCTGGATGGACCTGTTAAGAACGGAGAATGGTCACAGTGGTCTTCATGGAACTGCACGGTGACCTGCGGCGGAGGAAGAGGCGTTCGACATCGAACCTGCACCAACCCGGAGCCAAGCATCTTTGGGGCACCTTGCAAAGGACCCCCTGAAGAGATAGGCATCTGCAACAGTTACAAATGTGGAGAACTGTCTCCAGGTATCCTCGAT
Source organism: Aradus depressus (assembly GCA_963662175.1). Taxonomy (NCBI): domain Eukaryota; kingdom Metazoa; phylum Arthropoda; class Insecta; order Hemiptera; family Aradidae; genus Aradus; species Aradus depressus. Next base: position 9,988,780 of record OY759214.1, on the reverse strand, counting down.
GTTATAAACTATAGACTACGAAGATATGTTTATAATTTGAGAGTGCAAAACTCGGAATCTTTTCACGTTTACTGTTACAAAGATATACTAAAGGTACTCAAAGAAGAGTCACCGCATTATAAGTTTTATTGGACGCACAATGGACTCAAAATTTCCCCATTTACCGAGTTGAGAAATTTAGATCCGGAAAAATCCACATTGACAGTTTCAGTGGCAACAAACAATGACTCTGGTGTTTATGCTTGTATGATTAAAAACGATGATACTCTAAGCAAACCAATGCAAATTACAGCTGTTACAGTCGCCTCTACTGAGTTTACAGTAAAACTTCGGGAAGGCCACAAATACAAATTTCATTGCAACAGTCGAACGCTTGGTTACTTTTACGGATTTCTGAGACAGTCTTGGTTTTTGAACCAGTCAGAGTATAAAGCTTATGCAATGATGGGCGTTGGACTGTTTGACGATTTGTCAATTCGTTGGTTGAGCAGAAACCTGACGGGGGTCTGGGTGTGTCGAGTGTACCAAGACGAACTCAACCTCACCTGGGCCACCAACTGGGTATATCTTGATGTTCTGCCCAAGGCCACCTTCCTGACGGACCTTCTTGAAGACACTTTCCTAGGATGGATCTTCGGCCGGGAAGGTAGTGAACGGATTGTGTTGGGTTTTTTGATTATTGTTTTTGTCCTGTTCACTGTTGGAACTGGCGCTTTCACTTTTTACATTATAAAATTGATGCGGGAGAGATTTCCCAAAAAACAAACTGTCAAAAAACGCTCATACGGATCAAAGAAATCTAGTAAAGTAACCGCTGAGGAAAAACTGGAATTGTTAGATCGCAAGTTGTAAATTAGTTAAATCTTAATTGTTTTATTATAAACGTTTCTTGGATAAATATTTTTCACTTTTCTTTTTGATTCGTTTATGATCTTTTTACTTGCTTATACTTTTAGTATTGTATTCGTGAAAAAATAAATAAATAAATAAATAAGATGAATTCAAATTTCATGTATCAATGTCCCTTGGAACACGATTAATTTTTTTTCAATGATGTTTATATGTAAATCACAAATTTTTTTTGGGGCATATGTTCATTTTATGTGATACCTACCAGAGCTTCAGATTAGAATGGAATGGCTGCCGTGGACCCACCATATATGAGTGATACAACAAAGCAAGAGATACGGAGTCCACATCAAAGAAGTGGTCGCACCTTGAAGTTTGCTGGGAGAGACATATCCTCAAAAATATAAGTTGCTCAGGACAACTTGTTAGCGTGGACTGTCTAATGTTTAAACGTTATTTTTGAATTTTCTTTGACAATTTTTAATTTTTACTTATTTGATTCTTATCTTTTTCTTTCAACTTCCCCAACTATACGAAGTGTACATAATATAAAGATGGCTGATGTAGTGAGAAGTGATTATTTCACAGGTTGTCAAATAAGATGTAGTCTGACCTCTCACAGATTTTTATTAGTATTAGCTAGCTGGCTTTCTTGGTTGCCCTCATCATCAGGCAGTGTGATAAAATAAAAATTGTTGACATATGATTGAAATATTAAAAATTTATTAAAATATTTAAAATTTATAATAAAAATAAATAAATAAAACAATCTAAAAACTTTAACTATTTAAAATTTCATGGATGGGGACAGAAAAGTTATTCCTGTCCAGAACTGGGAGAACGGAGAAAGCGAGACTGCTGTATCTGGAGCTGGAGAAGCTGGAGTAAGTGTATATAATTTAGTTTTGAGAAAAACGCAAATCTTTTTTTTTTTTTTAATCAGCCGTTGTAGAATGATCCAAATTGAACTACTGACATTTTTACATTGTCTACTTCTAGCACAACAAAGATACCTGCATAATACAACTAATGGTACAATTATCCCATATATGACGATTTTTGAGTTATTTAGTTGCAGTATTAAGGTGACGATAATTGTACCATTAGTTGTATTTTGCAGGTATCTTTGTTGTGCTAGAAGTAGACAATGTAAATATGTCAGTAGTTCAATTTGGATCATTCTACAACGGCTGATAAAAAAAAAAAAAAATTTGCGTTTTTCTCAAAACTAAATTTCGAGATGTCTAGTTGTAGTATTAAGGTGACGATATGTAATCTGTCAGAAATTCGATGTCGAGTTTTCACAGGAATTTCATGTTTTCCGACCTAGTGATTTCAAAAATGAAAAAAAAAAATAAAAATTCTGACTGCTCTGAACTTGTTAAATTCCGTTAGAATGAACATATCAGCACGGAATTATATATATACATCCTGAACCTCGTAAGGACGACATCTATTGATTTTCAACCAAATAGGGCCAAAATAAAAGGGACATTAGGAGGGGCTAAACTCAAAAACTCGCGAACTGTCGCGAAAACTTGATTAATTCGCACTGAGGAAGTTCTTTTCCGGTGATTTACCGATGATTTTTGCTCTCCTCAAAAATTTCGTAAAATGCAGACACTAAGTTTTTGGTTGGGGAGCCGAGTTGACTAAGGCATCTCTCGGCCAAGAATTACTGGTGGGTTTAATGTGAAACTAAAAGATGGTTTTGAAGGGAAAGCGTCATATCGGAGGCAGGTTGCCGGCCGCGGCGCGGCACCTTATCACAGATCCAATTAAAAGTTCTCCCTCAGAGGTCGGCTCTTTTGTCCTCCGCAATAGAAACTTGATATAATACTCACCAAGATCTATACCGGTTTGTCCAATGAGACAGGACAGTTTGTTTCACTGAGATAAGTCAAATTAGTTTCGGGAGCAAGAACAGGCATCCTCAGAACTACTTAATTCCCCCATTCGATGGGAACAATCAAAATGTCGAAAATCTTCTCCTTAAAGGAATTATCCCTATTGTATATTTCCAGAATATTCTGCATTTTCTCCAGTTTGGCTTCCTCTCGCAACATTCCACCACCCCACAATACTTCTGAATAGTGAACGCTATTTCCACATCGCTTGAGCGAAAATAGCAATACTCGGGTGCTTTTCTGGACGTCTTTATGGTACGTCAAAGACCAGACATCCCATAATGTCCCCTCAAGGGTACATCTTCTCACCTGTCCTGTATACACTACCATAATCACTACCTATACTGAATACAGCCATCCTCGCTCCAGATCTTGTTTCTAACAACGCCTACAAAAGCGAGATGAGATCTCCAGATGTTATGATCTATGGAGAATTAAGATTAGCGAAGGCAAATGTGTAGAAGTTAACTTCACTCTACGAAAGCAAAACTGTCCATCTGTATCAATAAGCAATGCTCTCTCATCCCAACCTTCAACAACATGCGGTACCTTGGATTTTACAGCAGGTTAACATGGAAACCCCATACAAGACTGAAACGAGAAAAACTGGTATAGACTTTTCCGATGTCCTGAATTGATTCAGAACATCCTGACAGTTTACAAAACAATGATACGACCTTTATGAACATACAGCGCTTGTCTTCTCAATTCCTATCCGGTTAATCCTCCACGCCGCCTATGGAGAAACTGGCCTCGTGTTCTTCTGTGAATAATGACTTCTCTTCTACCCACTGTATATTTTGAACATATTGTAGAATAAAAATTTTAACGGTGAATCACCGGCTCTGTACTTCCCAATTACAAATTAATCAATTTCGTTTTTGCTCCCCTTCCAAAGTCAATCGACCGTTTGGACTAAAACTCATCTCGGGAGGCATACCATACCCCAGATTAAAGAGTGGACTAAGGATCTTTTGGAGCGTACATGGAGAGAAAAGACCACATGCAGGGAGTCGAAGATGTTCCTGGGAGGGGAGACCAAGGTGTTGAAGGATGGGATCCTGAATCTCCAAAGGAACGAGCTTCGGCAACTGATTGGAGTTCTCACAGGACACGGGCCGTTTAATAGAAACCAGGAGTCAAGGACAGTCCTACCGTCCTACCTGTGATAGATGTGGGGAAGAAGACGAGACGGCGGCACAGTTGAGACCTATTGTTTCAGCCATATTTCACCATTGTACACACAATTTTTAATGTTCAGATATCTACTAACAATTATCATGTATTTCGAGATAATTTCGTCTACTATCGATCATACAAACATATTGTACTAATCTCTGTGCCGTTAGAGATATGTTGAGTAGGGATTCTGCAATGGCTGGTTTCTTTCAAGAACCCGTCCTAAATATACATATATTTCTTGGAGATGCCTGTTTTGCGATACATCAGAAATAGATCTTTACAAACTACTAACCAATATGCCACGTACTCTGTAATCTCTTTGTTTTTTTAAGCTTCTGACGTCTTTGTTTTGATTTCTCTTTGGTTATTTACTGGGTATGAGGTTATTTTTAGTGGCTCTGAGTACAAACAAGAAACATGCAGACAGTTTTTAGAGTTTCGTAAATCGAATACTTTTTTTTGTAGTTCCTGGGTCGATAACTAATATTTGTAAAATAAAAGACGAAACCCTTATTACGAGTGAGGGTTTACTTACTTGCTTACTGAGCTCAAGATCATGGGTTCGAAACCCGGTCAAGGTTTTTTCCCTGAAAGGAAAAAAAAAAAAATCTTGAGCACGTCCTCCTTCAGATTGAACGTTAATCGATGGTCTCGAGCCTGTACGATGTCATGTGCTCATTAAAGACCCCAACTGTAAGTAACTAAACTTCGAAAGGCAAAGTTTAGGATTTCAACAGTGGAGTCCGACTCATGCCCACCAGAGCTACGAAGAGCTCTCTGGTATTTGGCAATTTGACCCCGTAGTTAAAGCCCGGGCATGAGTCCTAATGACATGAAATTTTATATTTAAATTCAAAAAAACCATAAAGGTGGTAGATCCTCAGGGCGAAATGTAAAAGTGCTGTATAATATTTGTTTCTAATATAAATAAAATACGTTGTCTTCCCACTTTTTTATTTTTGATCAGAAACAGTTTTCAACGCAACAGCGTCATCATCAGTGGCACATCTATGATTGAATAAATATAATATATAAATAATGAAAAGTATCTATAAAATTTTAATGCATCAGAGTACAGAGTAATAAAATAAAAACTTACCCCCCCCCCCCCCCCCCCCCCCTCCCCCTTTCCACCCACAGTATTAATTATATTATATTTAATTTCAAAATAAAAACTACTATTTTGTAGATATTTCTTTTTATAGTTATTGTATATATTTGAATTAATGTTTTCGTATGTACACTGAATAAACCTAGCTATCCCCAAGAGACTGAGTCTTATCTCTTATGCTTTTGCCTAAGGATGGTAGAAATACCGAAAGTACTCCCATGTATATATAGTTAGTGAAATTAGACAATATCTTAAATAAACAAGTTTTATTTTATTTTTCAAGTCCATTTGAATATTTATTTCCGTGGTAATTTGATACATCATACAATTTTTGACATAAAAATAGCTTATTAATTATATACAACAACTGATATTAGATCCTAGAATACAAACAGTATCACATTAATAATGATAATAATAAAAAAATAATAATACAAAATAAATGAATTAAAAATTCTTAATACTAATAAATATTATAGATTCTATTATTTTTATTTACAAATATTTTATATTTATATTTCTTCGATGTCTTCTTTCATGACGATGTTCCGGAGGGATTACACACTTTTTTCTCAGGCCACAAACAGCGAAATATAGAAGAAAAAAAAATATACATATATATTTTTTTTAAATATATATATAGTAGATAGTAAATAACTAATAGCATTAATGATAATAATAAAAATGTAATTACGATGGAATTTATGGGTTGCTGGTAAAATCTCTGCCAAGAAAATATAAATGGAGGCTAAGTATGAGTTAAAGCTTTTATACATGAAACACGACTTTTATATGACGGTTATTTTAATTTTTTTTTTAACAATAATAAACAAAATTCTAACATAAAATTTTTATTTGAATTTTATTTTTTATTATATCTATTGCTTTCAAATATTGGGGAAGGAAGTTAATGAAGTTGATTCTTTAGTTATATTTTTTCAAAAAGATAGGAGCCGTTTGTTAATATAAGGATGTTTATATAGATTCAAAAATTGTGTATTACCATTAATAAAGTACCATTTGAATTTATTAAAATATAAAAAAAAAACAATATGAGTACAAAAATCAATTTTGTGATCATCAATGAACATTCATTTTGAAGGATTTATTTTGCCATTTCTACAGCAATCTCACAAATTATTTTTTGATTTTTCTTTCATTTTTTTTTTTTTTTCTCCCCCCCCCCCCCCTCCCTCAAAAAAATGACAATCAATTTATCGAAGGGCAGATTGAAGCCAAACCGAAAGGGGTGTGGGTATAGATCATTTTTCCAAATTGAATTGTGTCTCTGGCAGCAGATAAAATTCGAGAGACACCTGGAGGAAGCCATATTGAAAACAAATGATCCACTTTTGTCATTTGAAACCATCAGGTCTGTTCGTATTTTTCATCTGAATGAAAAATATTTTCACCCCAAGTTGAATTCGTAAAAAAAAACAAAGATTGAAATAAATACCGAATTGCAAATATGTTGAGACCGCACACAATCGTATATTTCTCCCACTGTGGAATATTTGTGATCAACTCTCAACCTTTAATATTCAACATTTTTATTATTTTTTATTAATTATTATTTTAATAAAGTTTGTTGAATTTCATGTCTTGATCTCCTGAACCCATAATAAAAAAAAAATCGTCGGTGATTCAACTCCCCCAGCATAAAAAAATCAATTGTTTTCCCTTCAAAACAGATCGACCGTTTGGGGTAAAAAATCAATTATTGCCTTACTAGGGGCTTCTGAATCCTCACACTAAATTTTGTTTCGATACATTCATTACATCGGCAGTTATTTGGGTTTTGAGTTGACCCCACCTCCCTTTTCGGCTGATTCCGCGGAAAACTAATAGGTTTTGAATTTAAATAATAAAAAAACATGTCGCAATATTCAGTATATCGGCAGTTAGGGTTTTTAAGTCGAACTCCCATTCCCTTCAGCCGATTCCGCTGAAACTTGATAGGTGTCGTCCTTATGGGGTTTTGTATATTCATTGCAATGGAAGTTATTAGAGTTTTTGAGTTAAACCCCCGATTTGGCTGAAAATCAGTAGGTGTAGGCCATGTAAGGTTCTGGATACACAGATACATACCAAATTTCGTGTTTATTTCCAACGGCTGTTGTAGGGTTTTGGAGATGAGCTTCTTCATCAAAGACTGGTAGCAGGGTAATAGCGTGCTGGTCCACTCTGCTCAAGATCTCGGGTTCACATCCGGAGGTAACACGCCATCCTTCGGGGTGGACGTCCTGAGCATGTGCGATGTTGTATAGACGTTTAAGACCCATGTCCTAGATAACGGAATCTGGGTAGAAGGTCAGAAATTCAAGTTTATAGGGAGGGCCTATCGCAAAACCCAGAAAAACTCCCGAAGTAATGAATGAATTGACACGAATTTTATATGTGGATGCAGGACATATTATGGAATATGTACAGGGGAGACTGTTGTACTTTGGTCATAGTGTACCTTGGATCAGTCAGTAGTTTCTCAACAGGTGCTGTTACCTGAGCAACAAAAATGGTACTGTTTGAAAGTTTTCCCTAAATAATGTAGAATTAGTGTATGGAGGGTGCGTTTCCGGCTGTTATATTTTATACACACAGAGGTATATAACATATATATATATATATATATATATATAGAGAGAGAGAGAGAGAGAGTTTGGGGATTCAGAGGGAGTGCGAAAACTTACTTGATCCATTCGCACTGGGGAAGTATATTGCTGGTGATTCTCCTACCACTCTGGACAGATACTAGTGTCGTCTGTTTGTTTGCTTACATGGTCCAAGGAGCTGAACGCTGACAGGCGTCTCAAGTAGTCACGTAATCATAACAAAAACAGTCTGAAGGGGAGAGGGTGAAAGTGCAGCCAGACTGGTGACACACATGAGGGTGAGTTAGCTAACGAGCACCCCCTCCTATCTGTTTGCCTAACTTTGGACACGCTTCTTCTCCTCGACACCGTCACTAACAAGAAAATAGACACCCCCTCCATTTTCTTTACATAATGTCGTTTTCACCAATCCTGACAACCCATTAATGCCCAAGTAACTATTTTTTTTTCATATGTGATGGTCGAAATTTCTCCTTGAAATAAAACACGTCATCTGCCCACATTTTTCAACAGCGTCATCATCAGTGACACATCTACGAATATATATAAAATATAAATATGGAGAAGTAACTAGAAAAAACATTAAAGCATCAGAGTAACAAAATAAAATAAAACACTGACTGATTAGTTATTGTGACTCATGCCCGGACTTTAACTACTACATGTCGCCTACTACCAGAGTTTTCGTCGCTCTGGCGAACATGAGCCTCACTCTGCAAAGAGAGTCATAAATTTTACCTACCCAAAATTTTTATTCACCTTGGGTAAGGGTCTTTAACAACCTGAAATCGTAAAAGCTCGGGACCATCGATTTACATCCCATCCGAAGGACGGCGTGCTTAAGTTAATTTTACCTCCCAGATAAAATAAACTAAGGGCCTCGGCCGGGTTTCGAACCCACCATCTTGAGCTTAGTAGACTAACACGCTGTCATACTTTCACAGAGCACAGAATACAATCATAATATGATATTATATTATAATAAAATGAACATCTATAAAACAAATAGCCAATTGAATCGTTAGTTAGTTATTATGACTCATGCCCGGGCTTTTAACTACGAGGTCATATCGCCTACTACCAGAGCGCTCTCTTGTCACTCTGGTGGACATGAGCCCGACTCTACTGTGGGAGTCCTAAATTTTGTCTACCCTAAATTTTTATTCACCTAGGGTAGGGGTCTTTAACGAGCACCTGACATCGTACAGGCTCGGGACCATCGCTTAACGTCCCATCCGAAGGACGGCTTGTTTAAGTTTATTTTACCTCCCAGATAAAATAAACTAAGGGCCTCGGTCGGGTTACGAACCCACCATCTTGAGCTCAGAAGACAAGCACGCATACCAGTGAGCTACCGGCGCCTTACAAATGAATTGTTGTATGAGAATTTAGAATTCGGTTTGGAGGGAGAGCGAAAACTTAATTTATTAATTCCTTCTGGGGAAGTACATTGCTGGTGATGCACTGACGACGTTTTTCCATGACAGAAGTGTATTATGCCTTTTATTATTATTATTAACCTTTTCCACATGAAGGGCCCCGGGGAAGAACGATTTTAGTCATACGAAGCACATTTTGAGAAAATCGCATTTGAAGTTTACATGACTATTTTTGGGCTGGGAAGTAATGAAAAAGAAGTTAATTTTTAATTTTACTACTTAAAAAATCTGTATTCAAAGGAAATAGCAAACAAAAAAAGTTTTCTGAAAAGATAACATATGAAGAAAATCCATTTTCACGATGAGGGTCATGACATTGATCATTATTCCCTTGCAAAGGAGGCATCATTTGGGGGTTCGTCCATGTATTCGTCATCAGGGTCTTCAAGAATGTCTGCAGGAAGAAGATTCTGATAAAACTCTCTTGCTCCTGGTGTTGTTAAAAACTTTGTCAAGTGAAGAAGGTCTCGGTACTTTGCTGCTTTGATGGGGAAACATCATCGTAAAACTGTGAGTGGAACAATCCTAGTTTCACTTTGTTGCTTATTCTTTTTTTTCGCAACATTTTTGTGCATTGAGCACTAGAAGAGGCCCCGAAGTACGTTACTTTATAAAATATGTACAAAGGCTGCTCAGTGTTGAACCGTAGAATCCGTACTGGCCTCGTAGCAACAGGACATTTACTGGATAAATGTGCAGTCCAGTTTTGAAAGGTGCCCACTACTCCACAGTCGATTACTTCATGGGGGATGGTTTAAACCTGCTGGCCTTCAAAACCTCACGCCAATCTGATGGAACTTCTGTGTATGCTTTTTGGTTGACGAAGCCCTCGAATGGGGAAAATGACGGTTTTTTTTTTCATATCTATGAACGCCATTTACTAAATAATGAAGGAACCTGAAAACCGTAAAGTTTTTATTCTGGCCTGCACAAGAATCACAGAATATGTACAGTTCTTTGACTTCAAGAGACAGAAAATTATTAACAAAGTGATTGAGCATGGAACATACCTCATCCGCTCCTTTTCTAGCCACTGACTCGTCGTAGGTGTAAAAGTAACTTTTTGAGTTCGACAAAACATGAATGTCAAAGCTAATGTAGTTGAGCTGCCTTCGATAATAAACTTAATTTGTTGTAATGTTTGGGGTTGGCAGGTTTTTTACTGGAAATACATTGTCATGGCTTCAAGCGTTTGAGATTTCCTTGCTTCCTTACGATATTTCCGCTTTAGGTCATAGCAACGGTTGCCTCTTGCAACGTGAACTGATTTTTCAACTTCTTTGTTTTTTAGTTCATTTCCAATTGCTGAAATTGCTGAAGTGTGATCTTGATTTGATTGCAATTTTGATATGTTCATATACTCAGAGAGGTATGTCGTTTTTGAATCTTTCAGAGAATAATGAGACTTGGTCCCTTAAGGCTCTATATGAAATCTTTTACCTTCGTTTTAGTCTCATCTATGAGTTTATGTGGTCTATTTGAGTGTTTTCCCCTCATATCAACAGACGACCCACCACCCGGTGAAATGGTGACTAAAACCGTTCTTCCCCGGGCGCTTGCTGACCTTGAGCGTTCTTCCCCAGTACCTGTATTTTCAAACCTCATATTTCATCATGCTTTCTTTCCTGTAGAGTTCACGCATCTGAAAGATTCGCCAATATCCTACTAGATAGCACCATTAGCTCAAAACATGAAAAAAGTGACAAAAATCATTCTTCCCCGGGGCCCTTCACATGTGAAGGGAGCTCAGGATCTGTGGGGTTAGTTGGGAGCCGACCACCAATAACTATCAATATTATGAATGTCCTAAAATTTTCTAAGAGGAAAGCTATCTATTGATTTTCAACCAAATCAATCAAATGGTTTAGTGGGAGAGCCACAACGTTTTTATCATTGCGTTGGGGAAGTAAATACATTACATGACTTTGTTTTTGTTTTTGTAGCCAAGTTTGCTTGGATCAAAGCCTACTTCTCTTTCTTTAATTAATGTTAAGGGCCAGATTTTCTTTCTTTTTTTTTTTTAATTTGTCTCATTCTAAAGAATTATCTTTAGTCTTTATTGTGTGATCCATGATCCGTAAATTTTTAATTCAAACAAACTTTTTTGAGAGGGGAGATATATATTTAAAAAAAAATAATAATAATAATTTTGTGTTAGGCCCCCCTCCTTTGATCCCCCACTGGGTAATAAAACTAGATAGATAGATAGATAAACTTTTATTGCACAAAAGATTACAACCTTTATGGCAATGAGTGGGTTTTTTTTTTTTTACAAAATAAATATTCTTATAGTTAAATATATAAAGTAAAATAAAAGAAAAAATATCTATATAAAGAATTGTAAATAGTAAGCAATATAACAACTAATTGAAATAGTAAAAATGGACATGCTCTTTATATATGAATAATGCAAGCAACCAGGATGAAAGAAACAATTCAAAAAAATTATATGAAACAAGATATAACATGAACATGAATAAATAAAAAAAATATATAACCATCTTACATGTAACAAATTAAATTATATTATTCTTTTTTTTCAATCCAATAGTAAAAAATAAAAATAAATTGTTAATTTTTCTAACTTTTAAATTATATAAAAAATATGGACAAATGGTTCTGAGTCATATTCTGGTCTATTGGTGAGATAATTGTGGAGAAATGTTGCCTGTGGGATACACAAAGAGGGACAATAAAACAAAAAGTGTATGAGGTCGTCCTTTTCGTCTAAGGCACAGAGCCTGCAGACACTTTCAGGACAAAAGACATACCTAAACCCTCCAAGTAGTATCCTAAAATTTCTATTGCTATTGTGGAGACGAATTCGGAGTTTTTCAATACGGCAGTTTAATGAAAGATAGCTTTCTTGTGACCCTTTAGCACTGACCAATCGGTAAAGGGAGTTGTATTTAGAATTTAATATTGTATTTATATCGAGACAGACCAGATGATTCCTCATGGCTGCTACCAAATCACCATGGAGGGGCAGCATATCAGAAATAGAGGGATAATAATAATATACCTTATCTATATTTTCTTAAAGATATGCTGTTATTTTTTCTCAAATTAATTTTATTTGTTTAAATTAAAAATTCCTCTCTTCCAGCAATATATACGAGTTGTTCGAGTGACGAGAACGTCGGTAACTAAGGGTACAATTCGCGCAGTGATTGCCTGCGATCAACCGGCAACGTTTTATTGCTTCTTATATGTGAAGATAATCGGTCGGAAGATAATAGGGGGAGTATTTATTTCTGAAATCAAATCAAAGAACAATACCTGAAGACATAAAAATATTGACATATCCTGAAATCATGTTTTCATCTGTATTCGTTTTATTGTTACTATTCATTACTATTCATTGTTAATTAATCTTTATTCTATTGTTCCAGGAGACACTATTCATTAGGACACATGGTTCCTGTAAGTAGAACAATAATAACCTAATAACAATTTGAACTTAATTTTTATAATCCATATTAGTCTAACTCAAATTCGTCAGGAAATGTATTTTTTTTTACACCTTTGGTTTAAGGGAGTATTGAAATCGTGCAAAAATCCGTGATCGAATTTTCAACGGAATTACACACTTCAAGGTCCCCTGAAATCGTTTTATCCATTTGGGTGTGTATGTTATTGGAACTTCGTGTGTGCTTTAACTCAAAAACTATGTTAATCAATTATAATTAATTATAATAATTATTATAGCAATTATTATATTTAAGATTATTCAAAAACGGTTAGTCCTACCGAAAAAGTGGTTCTAACCACTTTTATGTTCTATAAAGGTAGGTTTAGACATAATGCCCTCAGATTTGAAAAAGGACCAATATAAAGTTAGAGCGGCTCAAAGAACGAACAGTAACGTTCCTTAGGAAATATTTAAAGTAATGTATAAATTGTAGGGCGCACAGTGGGGCAATTCACCAACTTAGCACGAAAAAATTCAAATTATGAAACTCTTACTAGAAAGATGGGAACAATTGGTATTGGAAGTAGACTAGTTGTAGACATTGAACCCAAGAGGTGGGCCTCAGTTGTTTACAATAAGTGAGCAAAGCCGGCATGTAAACATAGGAACGACACGTCATCTTTACACATCAGTTACATTCTGACAGTGGTACAGAGCAGTTCATATATTTTTTAAACCTTATGTCTGATTCAGGAGAAGATAAGTGAATAAACTATTTAGTTTATTTTGCCAAAATAGTGCATAAATTAATTAAATTCAATGCATAAAGTTGTTTACTGGAAATTTTACATTCCGAAAGCCGCCCAAAAAATTGCAGGCGATTGCATGCCTTCTACTCAGCATTTTTCTATTGGTAATTTAGTATTCTAATTGTAAAAGAAGCAGAACCTTAGCTCTCCTTGATAAGACACAGTATTTTTTTTTTTCCTTTTACAGGAAGTTCTAATGTAGTGAAGAACTCTTACATGTTTTCAATATTGTTGAAAGTATCGTCCTACAAGAAAATATTTTCCGACGAATGTGTTATCGCTGCTAAGAGAACCCAACTTGTCGTTACCAACCAACTCATCGGATGATTCATCGTATTATTTTTTAAATTATTTTATTATATTTTTATTACTAACCTGCTATTGTACAAGCAAGTGCTTTTTTCATTTTTTTTTTTACCCCAATGACACGTATCTCTTCAATTATAATCTTTTCCTATCATATAGATTTTAAAATATCTGAGCTGTAATTTTTAATTTTTTCGCGCTAATTATGGGTTTTGCCACACTGTGAGGCGTTTCAACAAATTTTGAAATATGTTTATTATATCGGTAGTTGGTCCATTATTGAAAAGTATGTTGGTGGTAAGGTTCTCTTAAACGATTTCAAAGATGCAGGAAGCAGTGTCTTTTGTAAAATCAGTGGAATGGTAGGTTTTACTTCCCCAACTGTAACACGTGTAAGGGAAGTTGTATAATCGGTTAGAAATTCGAAGTTGAGTTTTCACCGGAATTTCGTGTTTTCCGATCCCCTTATTCCAAAAGAGAGAAAAAAAAAGTCTGTATGTAGCCAAATCGGCGAAAGAAGAGGTAGAGGAGACATCGCAAACACTCTAATAACTGTCAATCTAAGGAATGTATAGACACAATAATATTGTGTATATATTTTGTAATATAGACAAAAATATTGTCTATATCACAAAATATATATAAAATATGGAAGTACTTTCGGTATTGCTACCATCTTCAGCCACGATTAAACAAATACTCAGTACAGGTTTAGTGGCTGAAGATGGTAGCAAAACCAAAAGTAACTCCCATATTTTATATAGGTATATTTTGTGAAATAGACAATATTTTTTAAAAACATACGTTTTTTACTTTACTTTGTATTAAGTGTTCATACCATTGCGTCTCTGTAAAAAAAAAATAGCATCATTTATTATGAGAATTCAGAAGCCGCTATGTAAGTCAACTATTGTTTTTTAGCCCAAATGGTAGAATGGTTGGTGGGAGAGCAAAAACTTAACTGAATAATTCGTGCTGGGGATTGCAAGTTATTCACAGACAATTTTTTTTTTGTAATTTTTAGACAGGGTGCGGGTAAACATGAAATCCACTCCCGAAAAAATTCAAGACCTAATTATAAACTCCCCTTTACTATAAATAGCTGAGGAAAATATTACTATATTATTATGCAATTGATAATAAATATTATTTAAAATATATATATATATATATATATATTCAAATACACTGGATAAATTGTCTCGTTGACCAACTCTTTGAACTAGGGTTAATTGGCGAGAGGTAAGTGTGCTTTGAGGTTCTGAAATTTGTCCATTGCCCAAGACCCTCTCCACTATAATTTTCTTTCTTATTTAATTTAGCATACAATTATGGCCAATTTCACTGTAAAATTGCATCATCAGGCCTCCTGAAATTGTTTTATTTATTTATTAACTAAATGTAAGTTGTGTAATAGACATGTGGAATGAGAACCAGAGAGACAATCGTGTTTCTTTTTTTTTCTTATGACCGGTGACGTAGCTAGAAACGTGTATCTTTTTCCTCCTCTTCGCGGAAGCGAATATGTTAGGAAAACGTCATTTGCGAAGATCTTACTAAAAAAGTCTAGGTACTTCCCCAACACGAATCAAGTGTGTATTTGAGAAAATCAATGTTTTTCTTTATTTTTTATTGTTTCTCAATATCTCTGCAGAAAATTCTAAGTATCATAATCTCAAGTAACTTGAGAATTGTATAAATATGACCATCTAGCAAACTTAAATGTCATTTTTGTTCTTTGTGCTGACGATGGCGTAAGTAAAAATTGGTGCACTTTATGTGTATGTATCCTTGTGAAATTTGACAATGTACATTTTTTTAGGTTAGATTAGGATTTATGACTCATGCCCGGGCTCTAACTACAAGGTCATATCGACTACTACCAGAGTGCTCTTTCGTCACTCTGGTGGACATGAGCCCGACTCTATTATGGGAGTCCTAAATTTTGCCTACCCTAAATTTTTATTCACCTAGTGCAGGGGTCTTTAACGAGTACCTGACAGGCTCGGGACCATCGCTTAACGTCCCATCCGAAGGACGGCGTGCTTAAGTTTATTTTACCTCCCAGATAAAATAAATTAAGAACCCACGTTCTTGAGCTCAGAAGGAAAACACGCATACCACTGAGCTACCGGCGCCCTCTTTTTTTTTTTTTTTTTTGACCTTATGTCCGAGCATATTGGCCAAATATAATGCAGAGGAACTTTTAATTATTTTTCTATAACAAACTATGAGGCCATTACTGAAATAAACCCATTTTTCAGGAGTAAAACAAGCGAACAGAGGATTATTGCAAAATTAAACCATGGACTTGGCAAGTATGTTAGATTAATTCTGGAGGGGGCTCTGAAGTTATTAGATTCTGTGGCTAGGTGAGGCCTCCTTATTGGAATAACCCCCGCATTTTTTGGACTGAACCACCCCCTTTGTCTGAATTTTGGTTACAACCTATGTACATTGCTGTATTTCAACACGAAATTTTATATGTTTGAGAAGTTTTTCTGAATAAAACTGCAAGTTTCTAGTTCCAGTACTTCAGATTCGGATGAGACGGACGGACAGAATTGCGAATGGAGAGAATAAAAAAAATATAGTAGCGACACAAAATTTCATATGCAAATTTAAAACCTCATATCGACACTTATTAATTCCTTTTCAGCGGAATTGGCAGAAGGGAAGAGGAGGAAGAAAGGGGGTCTCAACTCAAAAACCCCAACAACTGCCGTTGCAATGAACGTATCGTCATGAAATTTCCTATTTAAAGTCAGCACCCAATGAGGACTTAACCTGTCAAATTTCAGCGATATCGGCTGGAGGTAAGGGTGGTTCAGGAGCTCAGTTCATAAAGCCTATTAACTGCCGATGTAATGAATATATCGACATACAATTTGGGGGGGATTTAGGAGCCCCTATGTAAGTCAACTGTAGAATATTAGCGCAAACAGTCGACTGGTTTTGGAGGGGAAGCGAAAAGTTAATTGATTAATTCCTTCTGGGGAAGTACATTGCCGGTGAATCACCGACAAACCTTCCGCTACTTTGTATTGATATGTTATATTGATGCAGATTTATATCAATCTTGCTTTGCTCAAAATTCTAGATATTTCTTGTGTTGTTTCAGTTTCAAATCAATAAGAGCTCTGGGATCTGCCCATATTGGCAATATGCGACAGGTTCATCCGCTCAATCCCTCCGTTTAAATTGTGAAATATCCTTCTTTTTTTTTTTTTGTCAGGACACATTTCAGCTATATTGACGTAGAGCTTTAGCAGCCCCACGTACATCCTTCCTGGGATAAACTTTCTTTCTCAGCCGCATGGAGGAGGTGAAAAAATATATATGTGTGGGCTTTACTTGAGGCGAATTGAAAGAACCAAGATAAAATCTGTTTGATGAAATTTTGTCCTTAATATGAAAAAAAAAATATGTTGTCTTCCCACTCTTTTATTTATCTTCAGAAACAGTTTTTCAACACAAATGTGTCATCATCAATGGTACATCTATTTATCCTTGTACTGTTGAGCGTCGATTAACGGAACTAACTGGGTTTGTACGAACTAATTTATTCAACAAAAATACAAATGAATTTTTGTCATAAAATAAAAAAGTTAGAATAAATTAAAATAGATGCAAGATCGAAAATTGGACACCTCCTGACAGGCTAAGTTAACGGAAAGGGTGGCGACTTAAAGTCTATCATGAAAACATCTGCCAGTCATAAAAAATATTGTTTGAGCATTGGAAAAAGAATGTTAATGAATGAATATGATTTTGTGTTCTTGTGGAGTAAAATAACCAGAACTAGGCCATAAAAAAAGTTCATTCATTAATTTAAAAAAAAAAAAGTAAGCCATTCATTAGAATTATAATCAATGCAGTTAGGATACAGTTCATCAACAAATAAACGGGGAGAAGTTAGTAGATAGTCTCATTAGGCTGAGAATCACAGAGATGCTGTTGCAACAACTTCGTGTTAGGTGTGACAACTGCCCTAATAACTGCCGATGTAATGAATGTATCAACACAAACCTTTTGTAAGTGATCGGATTGATTATATTGTAATGAGAATACGAACTGACAAAACGACGTACTACTTACTTCCTCAGTTATACCAAGTTTAGGGGAAGTTATGTAATCGGTCAGAAATTCTTCTCCGGAATGTGGAGTTTTCAACGGAATTTCATGTTTTCTGTCTCCTTGAATCCAAAAATGAAAAACAAAATGTCTGTATGTGTGCCTGTGAACCATTGTGTCTGTGAACACGACTAATCCCAATAGAATGAATGTATCGACACGAAATTTAATATGTATGCCCAGAATCCTCTAAGGGGGGTCAATCTCTATTGATTTTCAGAGAAATCGACCAAAGGAGAAGGGAGGCTTAACACAGAACCTCGAATAACTGCCGTTGTAACTAATGTATTGACTCGAAATGTTATATGTGAATTCACAGCCCTATAAGGACGACATCTATCAATTTTCAGCGGAATTATCTAAGAAGTTGGGATCAAAGGGGGAGCTCATCCCAAAAATCCCAATAACAGCCCATGTAATGAATGTATCTTCAAAAATACAGTACAAAATTTAGCCCAAACGGTCGATTTTGGAGGAAGAGCCAAAACGTAGTTGATTAATTCGTGACTGACTGACGACTTTTTTTTTTTTTAATAATGTTTTTCACACTTACTTACTTACTTAGACCATTATGGACATACGGATCACAGATATACGGTTTAGCAAAAACATCCAACATCAAACAAATTCAGGCGTTTCAGTCAAAACCCCTCAGACTGGTAACACAGTGCCCCCCATACATAAACAACAGAACACTTCATAACGATCTTATGATACACACAGTACCCGACACAATACAAACTACATATATACGTTTCTTTAGAAAACTTTACACACATACAAACCCAGAAATACGTACTTTATCTTCACAACACTTACCACAAAACCCCCCACCAAGGTTGAAGAGAAGATGGAACCGCGACTTGCTGCCTCCTTGAATCCTATTCGTTCTTAATATTTTTTATTTTTACATTATTTTCCTTTACTTTTATCATCTCTCTTACCCATCCATCAAAATTGTCTTTAAATTTCTTTTTATTTATAATTTTTTTTTTTTTAATTTTCTTATTTATTTTCATTTTTTCTGTTCTTGTCTTAATAATTAATATAAATTTTTAAATTTTCGTCCCGAGGACCTCCACTGGGTGGCCTTCCTCTCACATGCCATTCACGCCATCATATCAATACCTACCATCATGGATGCTGGTTGTTGCACCCTAGCAATAGTTGCATCTTTCTAAATAAAAGACAAAAAAAAAATAATAATAATGTTTTTCATTTTTATTAGAACCTCAACAATAAAACAAAATATGTACTACCAATATACTGTATGCTAACCACTCAGAAGGAATTCACATGTTTTCCATACCGATGGAAAGTAGCCTAATTTGTTATTTGTGTAACTTCATCTTTAAATTGTAGTAAAATAAATAATTAATTATACAATTAAATTTTAGGGTTGTTGTTCTGTTGAAAATAGACCCCTTGGGCCGGTGGCTGTGGTTTAACTCGGAAAGGGTTTATGGTTTTGAGAATTTACCTACAACAGTAAAATGTAAAGAGGAGCTTTACCAGGGATTTTAGAAGGAACGGAAACAATTTTGTGGTATTTAACGCCTTTCTGAGGGGGGCCTTCCTTTTGAATTGTTTAATATTATATTAAATATTCTAACAACATTCCTCACTTTACCGCATGACTCCATCATTCTCTTTGTCTGGTAGGTGTCATTTTGTATGCGAAATTTTATACTATCTGCTTAGAAATAGTATGGAGTATTTTATGATGATAAGAAAAGAGTTAATTAGAGATAAGTGTAGTCAGAAAAATGTTTCATAAGGGTGTTTTCAAAAAAAAAAAATTAAAAAAAAAAATAAATGGTGAATAGCCAATGCTCCTTATTACGTCTCCAAAAAAAATCTTCAAACTAACCTTTTGTCACCGAAGTCGCTAAATCCAAGTATAAAAAATTATTTTCCCTTCTTAGTTCTCACAATAATCCTCAAGTCCGTGCCCTCCATTCTCCTCAACGACGGCTTAAGCGTCAATGGCCTAGAGGCCTCCTTAGCAGCATCAGTGACAATGACTGTGAAGTGTAGTTACAAATATGAGTAAAACAGTGACTAGGGAGTGCCACCACTGGGTGATTTCTCCCCTCTTGATTTTTTGACATTGCCATTATCTCTCTATTAGCACATTTGCTTGTTGTATTTATTTTTATACAGTTGTAAATATCTATTTGTAAAATAAAAAAAAATAAAATAATAAAAAAAAAAAAACTATTGCAGAGATGAAAACTGACACTATTGCAGAGATATTTTACTCAGAGATTTATTTTTATAGTTATTCTATATATTTGAATGAATGTTTTTGAATATAGAGTGAGTGAACCTAGCTATCCCCATCCCTTTGAGCTGTGCCAGATATCCTTTAACCCCTACGCTGTGTGGGTGGGGTAAGTTTTCATTTTGTTACTCCGTACCCAGATGCTTTATTTATACTTTACATTATTTGTATATTATATTTATTCTATCATAGATGTACCACAGATGATGACGCTGTTGCGATGAAAACCGGTTCTGGTCAAAAATAAAGCAGTGGGAAGACCATGTCTTTTATTTCTTTCTGAAATCTGGTCCCAGAACATCTTACTATAGCAAGTGAATATTTATTTCCGTTAAACCATAACATAGTAAATTGATACATCATATAATTTTTAACATAAAAATAGCTTATAAATTATATACAACAACTGATATTAGATCTTAGAATACAAACAGAATCACATTAATAATGATAATAATAAAAAATTAATAATAGAAAATAAATTAATTAAAAATTCTTAATACTAATAAATACTATAGATTTTATTATTTTTTTATTTTTACAAATATTTTATATTTATATTTCTACGATAAATCTTCTTTCATGACGATGTTCTGGGGCGATTACACACCTGACACCGCGTTGAAAACCGGTTCTGATCAAAAATAAAACAGTGGGAAGACAAGGTATTTTATTTCTATGAAGGTTCATGAATGAATTCAATCTGGTTGTCTCCCCCCTCCCTGGTCAGCCTTTCAACGAACCGAATATAGTTGAAATAGATCAGGAAATGGTGGACAGAAAGATAGAAAGGGCTGATGCCTGATTCTGAATGAGTTCTCCTAAGGACAATGACTGGCTGGGTACACAGAGCTAGGCTAACTCTAGGATGGCTGCCTCAGGTCTGATTCGATCTGGGCCGAACAATGGCTATTGACACCCCCATTCAACCGTTCGACCAATCTCCCTGTTATACCTTCTCCTTTATATGTACCTTCATTCTTCTCCTGCCTCAAGCTTCTCTCTCGCCTCAACCTCATTACTTCCTCAATGCTTGTATACAATGGTCTTCTGGCCAGTTCAGTTCTGTGTTTACCTAACCCATGTATAAAAAAGCCCTTGGCGAATCTTCGGCAATGTTATTTCCCCACCTCTAATTTTTTTGTAATTAACTAAGTTTTTTTTTTATAATTTATGAGCTCAAGATCGGAGGTTTTTATCTAGAAGGTGCAAAAACCTTGAGCACGCCGTCCTTCGGATGAATATCACTTACTCGTTAAAGACCCCTACCCTAGGTGAATAAACATGGATAAGCAAAATTTAGAACTCCTACAGAAGAGTCGGGCTCATCTCTACTTTCGTCGCACTGCTAATAGACGAGTATACCCGGGCTTGAAATTCGAGGTCATATCGCCTACTAACAGAGCGCTCTTTCGTAACTGTTGAACATGAGCCCGATTCTCTTGTAAGAGTCCCGAATTTTTCCTACCCTAATTTTTTATTCACCAATTGAAGAGGTCTTTAACGAGTACCTACCTGACATCGTACAGCGTCGGGACCATCGCTTAACGTCCCATCCGAAGGATGGCGTGCTTAAGTTTATCTTATCTTCTAGATAAAATAAACGAAGAACCTCGGCCGGGTTACGAACCCGCGATCTTGAGCTCAGTAAGCAAGCACGCAAACCACTGAGCTACCGATGCCTTTCAAAATAGATAGAGTGAGGCATCAGAAATTTTCTAATCCAATCTGCTTGTTGTTATTCCGCGTCATGTAACCTACCTGCTACTTTTTCTTAAATATTGATGCGAGGTAGGGTTTCCTCAAAAATGTTGCATTTACTCCTCTAATTTTGCGACATTACTGGTTATTGTCTATATAATATTATGTTCACCTAGCTACCACATCGATAGACAGACATTAAGGGACACTCGCTGGTCCTGAGAAGATGAATTCTCACTAGATCCATGTTAGGTTGATTTTCCTCACCTAAAGCTAGCTCATCGATAGACAGACATTAAGGGACACTGGCTGGTCCTGAGAAGATGAATTCTCACCAGATCCATGTTAGGTTGATTTTCCTCACCTAATGAACTTATGTTGAAGGGGTTCAAGCTAGAAAGCACGACGTCCAAGTCACGATACGATGTAGACTTAATGTTGAATTCATAGTATCTCCCTTAATTGGACGGACGTCTTACCTGGAATACCACCATCATATAAGGATAATAAGAGACCGGACAGTGAACCTCCCTCAGGAGGTTGGCGTTCTGGAGGGAGCCCCTCGAAAATCTTTCTGGACCTTCAGATCTCCATGGTTAGAACACATCTCATTTGATAATGGAAATTATATAAAATTATTAAACGAAATTATTAATAATTAAAACAAATAAAATTAAAATTATCACATTTCCTGTAGAAATTATAGCTGGTCTTCTACTAAATTTTGATTTCTACAGTAATTTTCGAAAAGGGCCCCAGTCAGTTATTGGGGTTTTGTGTTGTTATTGTGGCACTATATAAATACTATCGTGATATTAAGTAATCATCATTTTAGTCCATTTGGCCGAAAAATAATAGATGTCATCCTTATGGGGTTCTGGGTTCACATTAGAAATTTTGTTTCGATATGAGTTTGCCCAATATGTAACTTTAAAAATTGCATTTGAATACAATTTTTACTGCAAAATTCGCAAGTCTTCTGAACGTTTTTTATTTTTTTTAATTATTGAAATTTATTATAAAAACTATTTTTATCTATCTTACATGCTTGACCACAACTTTCATCCACTTCCCTTATTCGAAATTCGCAATGTAATTTTTCGGGCCACCCTAATGTGCCTATTTCTGGTACCTGCATCGTCGACATCCTATTTCATTGAGGATTTGCGTCCATATCTGTCAGCTTATTTGATTAACGACATATATGATAACTGTTAACTCAAATAACGGAAGGGACGGGCGGCGCCTACATCTTGACTGGCTCAAATTTGTCTAAGTGGCGGTGGCTCATCACATGGGGCCTACATGGCTGTGCTATAGCGGTCTCACAGACCGGCAATGAACACAGATTTTTTTTCTAACACCTTCAAAACAGTTTATTTTGAGAATATTGCAGAGATTGCCTTTAAATCATGAAATTAAATACGGGATCAGAAATTATTTGTCGAGCTTTCCCTGGAGTATGAAAATGAAAAAAAAAATTTCGTCGGTGAATCATCAGTTGTATATATTTTATTTTAGCTATCACTAACCTATAATTTCATATTTAAAAGAGACACTACTAGACACTGAAGAACAATAAATTTGAAAGTTTAATTCCTCACACTACTTTTCTTATTGTGACAGGAGGGCGCTGGTAGCTCAGTGGTATGCGTGCTTGTCTTCTGAGCTCAAGAACGTGGTTCGAAACCCGACCGAGGCCCTTAGTTTATTTTATCTGGGAGGTAGAATAAACTTAAGCACGCCGTCCTTCGGATGGGACGTTAAGCGATGGTCCCGAGCCTGTAGGATGTCTGGTACTCGTTAAAGACCCCTGCCCTAAAAATTTAGAGTAAGCAAAATTTAGGACTCCCACAGTAGAGTCGGGCTCATATCCACCAGAGTGACGAAAGAGCGCTTTGGTAGTAGGCGATATGACCTCGTAGTTAAAGCCCGGGCATGAGTCATAAAACCTAACCTCTTATTGTGACATTATAAAACAAATGTTTATCAAAATCAGTACACGACAGCAAATTTTTGAAACTAAAGCAGATGTTTACACTTCAATTCTCGTGAGTACCGCGTCACTCACACACTTGCTTTTTTTTATTTTAAAACCTGTGTTATACTTCTCACTGTATCAAACTAAGTAAATTCGAGCCTTGTGGCTAACCACATTCCCTCCCGAGGTGCTTTTAGCTAAGTTGGATTTGAAGAATAAGTCCATATGTTGTATATGTCTTGGAAAGATGTGTGTCTTAGCTTCTTGTGTTAAGCCAGGGCCGGGTTCTGACGTCTTGAAGAGGTTCCTGCCAACTTACTCAGGTAATCCTCCAAGATGGCTGCTTCTCAACGCATTTATCGCATTCTGAATGAAAAAAAAAACTGGTTTCTTTTCTAGGAAAAATATTATGTAATGTTTTTGAACCTTTGTAGGATTATTCTGGTCATTAATGAAAAAGTATTAAAAAATATTTAAAAAGTTCATAGTAAGATGTTGTCTTCCCACTTTTTTATTTTAGACCAGAACCGGTTTTCGACGCAACAGCGTCATCATCAGTGGTTCATTTATGATAGAATAACAAAATATACAAATAATGAAAAGTGTAAATAATTCTTAAAGCATCAGGACACAGAGTAACAAGATAAAAATTATAAATTTACTTAACCCACCCACACAGCTCAGCGGTTAAAGGACAACTGTCATAACTCTAAGGGGTGGGGATAGCTAGGTTCACTCACTCTCTCTACATACAAAACCATTCATTCTAAATCTAATAGTAATATAGTATAAAATTCACCATACATCCAAAGGAATTTTTTGTTGTCCTTAATAATAAAATTCCTTGGCTGTATGGTGAATTTTATGTTATGTTAATATTATGTACAGACTAGTTTTAGTTATTGTGTATATTAGAATGAATGGTTTTGTATGTAGAGAGAGTGAACCTAGCTATCCCCACCCCTTTGAGCTATGCCAGTTGTCCTTTAACCACTGAGCTGTGTGGGTGGGGTAAGTAAATTTATAATTTTTATCTTGTTACTCTGTGCCCTGATGCTTTAAGAGTTATTTATATTTTTCATTATTTATATATTTATTTATTCTATCATAGATGAACCACTGATGACGACGCAGTTGTGTCGAAAACCGGTTCTGGTCTAAAATAAAAAAAAGTAGGAAGACAACGTATTTTATTTCTATTGAAAAGTTCCCCAGATTGAAATTCCATGTTGCGTTTTTACCATAATTTCGTGTTCCTCGATCCCCTGATTCCAAACACGAAGAGAACGTAGTCCGTGAATCACCGGCTGTGTACTTACCCTACCCGAGTATCAAAGTACCTTGTATGAATTTACATATGAAGTTTCGTCTCAATACATCCATTAAAACGGCAGTTATTGATAATGTAATTGATTAATTCTTGCTGTATAAGTCCGTGATTCACCGATACTCACCGATTTGGATACTCAACATGGAATTTACATTCAATTACGTAACTTCCCTCATACTTCGTATATCTGAGGAAGTAATATTCTCTCTCACATTTCTCCATAAAGGAGCTGCACTGCAGTATTCATTAAGTACAATTTATAATTTTTATTTATTTATTTTTTTTTTCTGTTTTAACCAAGAGATAAATTTTAAAAGCTGCAAAAATAAATAATGGAGTATGTTGGCGGATGGGAGGAGTACCAGACATATTCTTGAGACATGATAAATGTGAATTTTTCTTGAGAGAAGGAGGGATTCTGGGTTCTGTAAACTGGGGTTAGGATGATTTGTGTTAGGGAAAGCGGCTGGAAAATTAGTATCCAGGCTTTCCCCCCCCACTTCATGTTTCAGTCCACTGGCAAACTACCTTTATAAGAAGCTATGGAAAGACCTTTTATTTTTATTTATTTATATATGTATATATATTTTTTTTATTTTCTTATAACTATAATATAAGGAAATCGTGCAAAAATCCGAGATCGAGTTTTCAACGGAACTTCATGTTTTAATGTCCCCTGAAATACGTTTGGCCAGTTTCGCGATGATGTCTGTGTGTTTGGAATTTTGTGAGCTCTTTAAAGCAATAACAGATTGTAGCTATGAACTTGAAATTTGAAAAAAAATATGTCACGTGTGCTAAATTAGATCTGATAAAATTTGTCCAAATTTGGGCGACAATTGAGACCACTTTACTCCTGGGGATTAAGTACATTTTACAAAATACCTCTTATATTTATGATGCATGGTTTGCGAGATACATGCGGAAAGCAGTCTTGAAATACATTTTTTTTTAAAAATTGGTTAGCTCTATTGACAAATTTACTTCCATCAAAAATGTTCCTTATTAAATTTTGAATCGTAGTAAATCCTTAGATTTGAGATAGGACAATATGGCCCCAAAGTTATAGTGCTCCAAATAACTTTAAAATAAATTTTCGTAGGAAATATTTCCAATTAATATTTAAATTGTAACGCATAGTAACACATTTTAAAATATCAGCACACTAACAGAAAAGAGTAAAAATGTCTCATCAGTAGTAGACAAATCACTCTATCAGCCTGGGAGATATTCTTCACCTTTATACAATAGCAGGGATTACTGTTTTTTATTAATGTGTGAAAATTTTATTGGGAAAACAATATCTCAAGAAACAATGGAAAAGAGATAAATGAGCGTAAAAAGTAATTACATTTTAATTGGGTGTTATTAAATTTCTCTTTGCGCTAAACTGTTAAAACTTACATTTATGACAAACCATATTCAAAAAAATATATATCTTAATTAGGGCAAAGAAGGAATTATATTCCTTTGTCGGTTACACCATTTTGATATTCTTCTGCTACTCTGCCATATCTCATCAGACTCTTTTCCGATATAGGCCTCTAGACATTCCATTCGTGAAGGCATTTGACCTTTAACCCACCCACCTAACTAGAAGCCAAGTCAGTTTTACTTCCTCAGCTATACCAAGTATAGGGGAAGTTATGTAATCGGTCAAAAATGTGATGCCGAGTTTAATCGAATTTCATCTTTTCCGATCTTTAGATTTCAAATATGAAAAAAAAAATGTCTTTCTGTGTGTCTATGAACACGATAACTCCCGATAGAATGAATGTATCGACACGAAATTTTATATGTGAACCCTGAACCGTCTAACTACAACACCTAACGATTTCCACACAAATTAATCAAAAAGAAGTGGAAGATTAGGGGGAAGGCTTGGCTCAGAAATTGTATCGACACAAAATTTCATATGTGTAATCAAAACCGCATTTCTTCTTCGAAGTCAAAACCCAATAACTTGTCAAATTTCAGCGATAACGACCGATGTGAAAGGGGGTTCAGGGGAGGGGACTGAATTCAAAAACCCTAATAACTGCCGATGAAATGAATTTATCGACACAAAATTTAATGTGATTTAGGAGCCCCTATGTAAGTCAACTGAAGAAAGAAGCTGAGAATGAAGGAACTTGGTGCTACGTATTAACTCCTTCAAACTGCAAAACCCGCAACACTACTCTGTATGAACCATCTGCCTAGTGACACATTGAAGTGATATAGTTTCTAGATTTGGTTTGTTAGTTCCCCAGCTTTACATAATATGTAGCATAGAGGAAGTTAAGTGATCAATAAGTAATTCAATGTTGAGTTTTCAATGGAATTTCATGTTCTCTGGGGGGGGGGGGGGGGGGGGGGGGGTTAAAAGGGGAAGGGGGCTTAACTCAAAAATTGTGATATGTCTCAGAAGAATGAATAAAATGACAAGAAATTCTGAACAACATTTTCAGTAAAATCAAAGGAAAAAGAGGGTTTATATGGGAAAGAGCGCAGAGGTAATTTATTTCAACTAATTCTACATAGAGATGTACATTAGCGCATTCTGTACCCTGTAAACAAAATCCTCATAAGGAGCCTATGTCACCTGGATGCCCGAGTATCTTGTAAAGCTTGTTTTACATTAACTTTGCACTGAATTAAAGGGGGTTTATTAGTTTAGCCAAAAATCATAAACAGTCAAACTGCGGAATTCCAGACTTCATGGCAGGTTTTACTTCCCCAGCTATACAAAGTATAGGGGAAGTTCTGTAATCAGTCAAAAATTCGAGTATTTCATGTTTTCCGATCTCCAGATTAAAAAAAAAAAATGTTTATGGGTGTATTTGTGAACACGATAACTCTCGATAGAATGAATATATCGACACGAAATTGTATATGTGTGACCTAAATCCTATAAAGACTACACCTATCGTATTTCAGCCAAATGGGTCAAAGGGAAGATGAGTTTAGGGGAGAGACTATTCAAAAACGTTAATAACTGCCGATGTAATGAATATATTGACATGAAAATTCATATTTGAAGTCAAAACCCAATGAGCAGGTAATTTCGATTCACCGAAAACTTTTTTTTTTCCTCATAAAAACATTCTGTAAAATGATTCATATTTCTACGTACTACTTAATAGTTTTGTTTTACATAGAAGATACTTTGCAGGCCAACAGTGAGCTGTTGTCTCTAAGTTAGGTTCGCTACCGGCAGGCGTGCCTCAATCTTTTGTTTCAGGCCCTCTATTGTATACACTGTATATATCAGATTATTTTACATCAACATACACATTGAAGGACAGGAAAAGGCCTGAATGAAAACAAAAAAAAACATTGTATTATCAGGACTTTTTCCCTCTTTTGTTTTTCAAACACACTTCTGTGGATTGGCTCATGTACACTCTTATCTAACAGTGTTTATCTTCAATATGAGGTTCGGATCCCACCTCTCTGATTCCTCTTTTTCCACTAACTGTGCTTCTTCAACTAACATGCCAAACTAATATTTGTCTGCCATTTCAGATGATCCTGCGGGTGGCCACGGATGAGGAGGGGGAGAGTGCTGAAGTGCCTCTAACCCCGGACACTACCTCGAGAGATGTCATCGAGTGTCTTCGGGACCCCGGGGAGCTCCTCTGCTCTCTAGTCCACACTTCTCCTCTAGGACGTCAGTACAATTAGATTGTAAAACTTTTAATATAAGGAATCCTCACAAGGGATGCCAATTAGTTAAATATGTAATAAGATAATTATGCTATTTTCAATTATAAAGAAAAAAATATATAATTTCTTTTAAAAAGTTTAGTTTTTTTAACGTTCATAAGAATGCGTTTCTCGAGAAGAGTGTAAATCTTAAATTTAAAAAAAAATTAGACAGTAAATATTTTAAAACACTTTCCTCTTACAAATAACAGCTTTTTTTCTAAACGAGGGCGGAATTTTGATATAATTTCAACAGTTTTGAAATAATATTTTTTTAGACTAAGTTTTCTTAGTATTATAACCGAAAATTGCATTTTCCGTCAGGGATAAGTGACACAACGTGACATTCAAAATGTGATGTCACTTATGTCTAAAAATAATATTTATTTATTATAATAATTCCGATACAAATATAGGTCTGGGAAAGTTGTAGCCATTGCCGGGCAACGTCACAGCTAGTATTACACAGACTGATTGAGTGGTGGCATTATGACGTCGACCTTTTCCTTTGCAATATGCAGCATTTAGCTTCGCACGACTTTTGACCCTGCGAACATTAGTGCACTTCCCAACAGACTGTTCTAACCTGCGATTAGGGTAATGACCGGGTTTCCTTGATTTACTACCCTGGTTTGAGTGCAATTTCCCGTTGTTTTTTTTTTGTTTGTTTTTTTCCCAGATCAATTATACTAGGACAAAGAAGAAATGTCAAACAAGAGTACTTACATTTCTCCTGTAAGAATTATGGCATAATAACCTGCAATTATATCAAAGGTCATGGATTTGGAACTGGTAGGTTCACGTAGAATCAGAATTCGAAGCGGAAGAAAGAATATCATTGAAACACTGTTAACTGATCCGAAGTTTTTGACAATATTTAAATAAATAAAACAAATTTATTTTTAAACAATGTCTATTCCACAAAAAATAAACATTACTGGTTTCGACATTACACCAACATCAAGTTTAGTTATAAACTAGTCTTCACTAAGTAACTATACATTTAATATACACAGTGTATACTACATATATATGTATAGTATATATTATGTACATTAAATGTATGTAGTTACTTAGTATGAACTTAGTTTATAACTAAACTTGACGTTGGTGTAATTCCAAAACTGGTAATGTTTATTTTTATTATACTTAAAGTGTGTCAGCAACCTCTAGCAATACTTCGGGATAGGGTTCTTCACTTCATTTGGAACAAAAAAGTTCTAATAAACCATGGTCCGATTCGTTCATCTTCAAAAGTTATTCTTGATTTCGTAAAATTTTCAATTTTCCTACTTTTTCTCATAAAATCGATCATTTCTGGTGTTTTCTTACGGTCCGATTACGGAAAAAATATCTACATTTCACCAGCTGTCCAATAAATATAAATATCATGGGGTTTCTTGTTTGTTTTGTCAAAGAAAATGCGAAAAAAATATAAAAAACAACGAAATGCAAAATTGAGAACTGTGAGAAAAATACCCTAAGATTAGCTAATATTGCCTCTATTTTGTTCTCATAAATCAAAGTTTATTATTATGGTTAAAATGATGGAATTGGGAATGATAAAAAATATATGATTTAATTAACGGAAAAAATCATTTCCATTTTTTTTTTGCTTTATGAACAGTGCATTAGTCATAACAATGTGTTGTTTATCTAGTTAAAAACAATTTAAAAAAAAACATATTACAAAAAAATTTAATTTAATTTAAAGAACATTTTCAAAGTGCCTACCCTCCTCGCGTAGGCAAAGTCTATTTCGACGAGGGTAGGCATTTTGAAATTTTTTTTAAAATTAAATTAAATTTTTTCTTTTATGTTTTTACTTTATATTTTTTAAATTTTTTTTAACCCTCCTACAAATGGAAAGGATTAATTTTTTCGTTAATTAAATCATATTTTTTTTACTATTATTTTTTTTATCATTCCCAATTCCATCATTTTAACCATAGTAATAAACTTTGATTTATGAGAAAAAATAGAGGCAATATTAGCTAATCTTATTCCAAATATGAAAAAAAAAAGTCAGTCTGTCTGTGAACACGATAACTCCCGATAGAATGAATGTATCGGGACGAAATTGTATATGTGTATTCAGAACCCTCTAACGACGACAACTGTTGATTTTTTAGTCAAATCGACCAAAGGGAAGAGGAGGATTAGGGGAGAGGCTCAATTCAAATACCCTAATGCTGATGTAATGAATGTATCGACACAAAATTTAGAATGAGGATTTAGGAGCCTCTATGTAAGTCAACTATTGAATATTAGCGCAAACGGTCGACTGTTATTGGAGAGGGAGTGGAAATTTAATTGGTTAATTCGTTCTGGGGAAGTACATTGCCGGTAATTCACCAACGACTTTTTCAAACATTTTGATGGCTAATTTACACAATACTATATATACAATTCGAAATAAGTATATTGGGGAGGGATTGAGTCACAGTTTTTTTTTTTTTTTTTTTTTGTATTTATTTATTTAAAGCCACAACTATGCAAAAAAAAATGCACAACCAGCGGCTGGGCTGACAGGTAGGTACTATACAAAAATAATAAAAATAAAATAAAATAATAAAAATAAATATGACATGAGAGGCTTGAGAGAGGAAAAACACCCAGCGGTGAACCCTCATGACATCACTTCATACCAGGAGATCTCTATGCCAAACTCTCTTTAATCTTCTTGGGGGATTGTGGGGTAAAGTACTTAGGATTTTGCGAACTTCCGGATTGGTATGTAAGTAAATTTTGGTGTAGAAACGTTGGTATAAATGTTTAATGCTAGTGTCTATGGGTGTGATGTTCAAGTCGCGGTGTAAAGTCTTGTTGCTAACGTATGGTGGGCATTGCGTAATCAGTCGGAGAGTCTTGGATTGAAATATCTGTATTCTTTTGATGTTTGAAGTCTTGGCTGTACCATATATTTGTAAGCCATAGGTCCAGAGAGGTCGGAGAAGATAAGTATAACAATTTAATTTTTGTCGAGTAGATAATTTAGAACGCCTATTCAAAATACTGTACAATAGTCTAAGTCGCCGGTCTAGTGTGAGTCGTGTCGTCCGAGTGTGAGGGTTCCAAGTCAGCCTTCTATCGAGGGTTAATCCTAAATATTTTACGGAAGAGGTATGGGGTAATGGCTGGTTTTCAAGGAATACTGGGGGACAGTCACCACGGCGGAGAGCGAATGTTATGTGTTGACATTTTGTGGTGTTAAATTTAATTTTCCAAGATTTACTCCAAACTTCAATTTTGTTGAGGTGTTGCTGTAGTATGAGTGAAGTGGTGTGAGGATCTGTGTGAGAGGCTAAAATGGCGGTGTCATCTGCGTATGTGGCTGTTAATGTGAGAGGGTCGGTGGGTAAGTCGAAGGTGTACATGGAGTATAATAGGGGGGCTAATATTGAGCCCTGAGGCACGCCGGCCAGTATGGGGTGGCAGGAGGAAATAGCTGAGCCCTGACGGACGGCGAAATACCTATCCGTTAAGTATGACTGGAGAATAAGATAATATGTATGGGGTAGGAGGGGTTTAAGTTTATATAGAAGTCCCGCGTGCCAGACCCGATCAAAAGCCTGAGATATATCCAGGAATGCCCCGGCTGCATAGAGTTTTCGCTCTAATGCAGACGCTGTGTAGTCGACAACTCTGTGCAGTTGGTGGGTGGTGGAGTGAAAAGAACGAAACCCAAACTGGTGATCGGGAAGATGAAGTGAAAGGATAGAAATGAGGCGTTTATAGAAAAGTTTTTCAAAGATCTTGGAAAGAAAAGAGAGAAGACTGATAGGTCGAAAGGAAGAAGGGTCATGCTCAGGTTTATTTGGTTTTGGGATCATGGTGATAACAGAGTACTTCCACTGAATGGGAAAGTATGTTGTACGAAGTATGGAATTGTACAGAGTTGTCAGAAATACAACAGCTTTCCGAGGCAGCCGCTGGAGAATCTCCGCTGTTATCAGGTCGTAGCCCGGGGACTTCCTTCTGGGGAGATTTTTAATTTCGTACTGAACTTCGGAGGGTATGAAGGCTTTTGGTGGGAGGGAGATAGGAAGGGGTGTGTCTAAGAAATGGTGAATACGTGATTCATGAGGGATGTCTGAAAGATCGTGATGAGGTCTGAAAGTAGATGAGAGATGCGCAGCAAACAAATCGGCTTTCTCGTCGTCCGTCACGGCCCAGGATCCGTCGTTCTGTCGCATTGGCATCGACTGAGATTGGTGTCGGAGAAGTCTACGGGTTCTCCTCCATAGGCTGCCATCCTCCGCATTCAGATTGGAAAGGGAGGAGTCGTAGTATTCCCTGTTAATCAGTCTGATTTGCGTCTTCAGGTCATTGCTTAGTCTGTTGTATGTCCGTCTGTCTGAAGGTAATCTCGAGGTCTGCCATCTTTTTCTCGCTCTCCTCTTTTCTCCGATCAGCTCACGGATGTATGCAGGGTAGGAGGGGAGAGTCGGATGAGGACCAGTGTTTGTTGGTAGGACTGCTTGCCAGGCAGCCTGCTGTATGGATACGGTAAGAAATTCCACAGCCTCCTCTATTTCCTCTCCCGTCTTCAGTGAATATGGCACGGACAATGTTGTCTCCAATTGCTGTTGGAAAAGGTTCCAGTCCATAACTCCTGGCGTTAGACTTGGCCTCGTTGATTCGATCTCAATCTCCGCCCAAAGAGTGAGATGTACTGGTGAGTGATCCGAGGAGAGATGAGAGCAAGATTTAACATCGTATGGCACACCTCGCAGCCCCTTCTGTATGAAGAAGTCTAGTAAGTCCGGCAATTTGCGTCTTGAGGTTGGCCAGTAAGTCGGTGAGTTTGTCGAAATAGTGTCTAATGAGAGCTGATTAACAGAGGAATACAGACTTCTGCCCCTAGGGGTGCAAAGGCGCGAACCCCATCGCTGGTGTTTGGCGTTGAAATCGCCCCCAGCGAGGAAACATGCGCCCAGATCCCTAAAGAACCGGACGAATGTTTCCGGCCTTATGGCGTGCCTCGGGGGACAATATACGGCCACGAGTGAGATTTTCCTGTGTCTGGTGTGTAAGGATATAGCTGCCGCTTGTATGTGTGGTGTGGTATGTGATGGTAGTGCATAGTGTTTAAGCGATTGTTTTATTATGACAGCCGCACCGCCGTGGCTCCTGTTGTCTGGGTGGTCGGCTCTATACACTTTGTAATTTTGAATGAAAAATTTAGATTTAGTTGTCAGGTGGGTTTCCGAAATGAGGGCTACGTCAATTCTTTTTTGATTCAAAATTATTTCAAGCTCATTTTTATGTTGTATTATGCCATTGGCGTTCCAGGACTGTCAAGGAACCCAGTGTGAGAGTATTAGCGGACATACTGGGAACAAAAGGTTTGGGTAAGTTGGGATAGCTGGCTAAGAAGATTAAAAAGAGGTTGGACTATCTGGTTTATACCTGATATGAAGTGTACCATTTGAGGTGGGAGGCCATTTGCTGACCACTGGGTGTTGTCCTCTCTCAGGCCTGCCGAAATGTGCGGAGGTCTCTGAAGGGGAGGTGTCTCGGTGGTGAGGTTCCTGGCGGTGGCTGCAAAGGTCTGCCTCAGAGGAGGTGGTGGAGGGGCGGGCCGCACCAGAGAAGGGTAGATCGCCTGGTCCTGGTGGGATGGAGGCGCTGCTGCTGGGTTTCTCGGTGGTTGTGGTCTACTGCCCTGTCGTTTGAACTGCAGTTCTTTGTACACCCGGCATCCCTTGTAGTTGGCCGGGTGGGATTCCTGGCAGTTCGCGCAGGTGGCTGGAACAGTCCGGGGCTTGTTGCAGCTTCCCGAAATGTGTTCGCCGCCACACCGAACACAACGATGTGTGTGCCTACAGTAACTCTTTGTGTGCCCGAAGGCCTGGCAGCGAGTGCACTGTGCCACAGTGTGCTTCTTTCTTGGCTCCTCTATTTTAATTTTTGTATACAATAAACATTCAATGTCATAAATTTTTTCATTGTAGCTGCCAGGCTCTACATCAACAAAGAATAATGGTAGTGGCACTTTGTATCTCGACCACACATTAGTAATTCGGGTGGCGACGAACCCTTTCTCTTGCAGGGCTCTGTGTATAGTGTTCACACTCGTGGAGGGATGAAGACCTCGGATGACCACTCGAGGCACTTTGTCGTTTGGGTTTTGGTAGGTGTGGAAATTGGCATTATTTCCTTCGAGTAGGTGGATGAAGGCCCTGTATGCCGTCGGCGTTTTGGCATATATTGTTATGCCCTGTGAGGTAGTCCTCAAGGAGAATGACTCCAATCCTCCTTCTTTTATTAAAATTTCTATTAGGCTGTCGTAATTTTTGACGCCTTTTAGGTAAATAGGTGGAGGCTTTTCAGCTTTTGTAACATTATTTGTTTTTTCTGGCTCTTCAATAGCTGATGTCTCCATGTTGGTCAGAACACTAAAGCTATTTGCTACGGTGGTAGGGGTGAGGTGCTCACCTGACTGTTTGGCTACCTTGCGTGGGTCTCTGGACGTTGTCCCGCTTCTCTTCCGGCCCACTACTGACTCCCAGGTCGCTCCCAAGTTGGATGGGGCTTGTTCCATGGCTACTGTGGTGCTGGTGCTAGGACTAGCAAGGGCCCCAACTGGGGTTTCCTCACTTCCCGCCACCATTAAGTCCGCATAAAATCACAATAATTAAATAAAAATAGTATTTGTAAAGGTTACTTTTAACACTTTAAAGATAAAGAAACCATAACGAAATGAAAACGCACAAAACTCATGTCTAGAAAAAAACGAAACAAGAACTATATACAATAACTATTTACACACTTTGTTTTTGTCATTAAGCACTGAAAATAATAAAAAATCTAACGGAACAAAATATTTACTTTTTCTCAAGTTGGTTGCCAAACAGCTGATAAACAACAAGTATGAATTGTGAGTTTTGAGTCACAGTGAAAGTGCAGAAATCAGTCCTGCCTTTCAACCATTAACATTTATTTTTAAAAACTCCTTGCAAGATTATTCTATAAATAATAAATAATAAATATATAAAAGTTACTACATAGCCTTGCGGCATATTAAATTAATTAAAAATGAAAAAAAAAGTTTATTTTTTGTTAAGGAAGATCTATGAAACGAATTTTTCTTGTGACCAGTAAGCAGCTGATTGTACAGTCATGTAATAATTAGTTTATAATTTTTTGAAAAAAATACTATAGCTAATAATTATTATTATTATTATTATTAATAATATAATTATTATATTATTAGTTTTCTTTACCAAGTTTAGTTAGTTGTTATGACTCATGCCCGGGCTTTTAACTACGAGGTCATATCGCCTACTACCAGAGCGTTCTTTCGTCACGCTGGTGAACATGAACTCGACTTTACTGTGGGAGTCCTAAATTTTGCCTACGTAGGTTTATACACCTAGGGTAAAGGTCTTTAACGAGTACCTATCGAGGTATCGATTTCGTAAAATCAGATCAAATTTTAATTGAAAATTAAATTAATATTACCAGTAAAGATAACGGAGAGTTACGTGTTGTTAAATCAGAGTAGTTCAGTGAGAGGCGATGAGGTGAGACGCTCCCACCACCTCTCTCCCCTCCCTCCCCACCACCTCACTCCCCTCCCTCCCCACCACCTCACTCCCCTCCCTCCCCATCACCTCACTTCCCCCTCCCTCACCACCTCATTCCGTTTTTAGTGTTCCATGCAAAAATTAGCAAAACGGAACACATATGGAATGAATCACTTCGGTGTCCATCCATTCGTCTGTCACAGGCGCTTTCTCTGAAACTATTTGACGTAAAAATTTAAATTTAACACAGAGATAGAGTGTGGTGGTCCAATCATAGACGTGATATATAAAAAGTTGAATTTTGTTTCTGGGGTTAATTTCAGGGGTTCAATTGAGAAATGGAGCACGAATGCAACAATAAGTATGGTGTATTTTTTTTTAGTTTGTGCATTTTTTTTGTTTTCAACCCTAATAACTGGCATCCCTCGGAATGAAATGAATCTGTTGAAAAATGACATTACAACTTGTAATTGTACAGCGAGACATCAGAATCTTCATGTTGTGGTATAATAACATTGTGTATATCTCAATGAGGTATATGAACTGTTCCGTTCCGTTTCTGTTGACTCAGCATTTGCGAATAAAACTTTTCAGCTTCTGGTCATCTGGTCTCACTTCTCTATTTTATATTTTGACTTGAAACGTCTTTCATTCCGGTCACTAGAGGGTCGCTTGCTAAAACCGCATATAACGAAAACATGTAACACTAATATTGCTTATATCTTTGCAACCGTACTATCCGAGCGCCTTTCTTCGGTATCGTTGTGTAAAAGAAAAAAAAACGTTACTCGATCACGCATGTGCCGCGTGGGCAGATGGCGCCGTTGTCGCACCACGGATGACCCAATCGGAGCTAAATTTAGCTTCGCGCGCAGCGTTCACAGAGGTATAGCTCGGCAGTACGTTTGTCGATCCGAGCGAGAGTGGACGTGTTTGATAAATCTCACTCTGCCTCAAACCAGGAGTTATATGGCTTACTTACAAGTGTGCAATTTGTTGCAGAAATTTAACGGTTGCTCAGCTATGGCGCCCTCGCGTTCGACACGTTGTGTATTTGGTTACGTCATTTCTGTACCCTAGTGCCCATACTCCCTGTGCAGCACGCACAATACGTTTCAAAAGAAAGCATAAGTTTTCCTCGTTTCTGTCGTTTTGTCCGTCTTTATGAAGGCCAAAACATTGGAGTTAGAAAGTTGCATTTTGTTTCACAAATGCCCTCTAATGTGGCCCATGCCAGGAAAATTATGAGGGATGTCGATTTGTATTCTCTCTGTGAAATCTCAGCGAGTATCCACCGCATTGGTACTCGTTCGAAGCTCATTTTTCATTTTCAGAATATAGTTTCAGAATTCATCTGCAATCCTATTTGAAATAAGAAAGTTGAATTTGAAAACCATAGTCATCCGTTGTATAGACAGTAAAATGCCAAATTCTAATTCCCAAGAGAAGATGGTCCGGGAAGCTTACTGAGACAGGGCCATCCTCCGTCGTTTGTCGTTCTTCCCTTCTCCGGATCTTGAAGTCAATTACCTACATGTGAAGGAATGAAAATAATGTGAGGAATGTTCGAGTACAATTATCCAAGTAACTGGTTTGGAGATCCTGGATGTGCTCCTCTGAGGTAGCAAGCTCTCCATCATCCTACTAGAACTTGTACGTGAAGATCCCCCACACAGGACCCAACTTACTGCCAAGTTTGATAGCGGCTTAGATAGGGCCTCAAGCAACTAGAGGTCTCTAGTAATCATGTTCCATTTCGAGATTCTCTCAAGAGATGAAAATTAACTTCATAATATTTGAATTTCTGCCATTTGTCATCTTATTAGCTTCCCCACTTATGTGACTCTTGTATCCTTATGCATTATAAAATAGGTAACCATTTCGTTTAATGAAGATAAACTGAACATTATTTTCATAACACGTGTTTTGGTTATCTTTATTTTAAATACAATTATAAGTTGCACGTTCAATAAGGCCATAAAATTATTTAAACTCATGCCCGGGCTTTAACTATAAGGCCATATCGCCTACTACCAGAGCGCTCTTTCGACATTCTGGTGCACATGAGCCTGACTCAATTATGGGAGACCTAACTTTTGCCTGAGAGTCTTTTAAAGAGTGCCTGACATCGTACAGTCTCGAACCATCGCTTAACAACCTATCCGAAGGACGGCGTGCTTAAGGTTTTTTCACCTCATACACATACCGGTAATGCCTAATTTTTGTGGAATAGACAGTGTTAAAAAATAATTTTGTTTTATTTATTGAAAAAATGTCGAAAAGCCTCGGATCAGTTAACAGTTTTCTAATCATATTTATTAAAATTAAACATTTTTGAATTGTAATAAAGAATTCAGATTTGAATTGTTGTCATGAATATAGGTAGCCATTAGGGTTTTTTATTTTTCTGAGAGGATTGCTTACAGGCTCGGGACCATCGCTTAACGTCCCATCCGATGGAGCTACCGCAAATATAATCATTAAAACCTAATATATTGCTTTTCCTTGGTATATATTACAATATATTTGTGAGGTAAACAAAATTAAATATTTAATCATATTTACATTTTCTTCATTTTTCTTTTAAGAAGCAACTAATGCAATAACTACCCTTCTTTCTTTTCATTTTTATAAGATGGAAAAGTTTTAAAAAAAGGAAAATAAATGCCTCTTAACCTTTAACATTTTTTGCAGAGATATTCTGAAAAACTTAATATAAAGCGAAACTAATGTTTTTTTTTTTAATATTGTCTATTTCACAAGATATATAAAATATATGGGAGTACTTTCGGTATTGCTACCATCTTCAGCCACGAAAAGTACCGCCGAAAGTACTCCCATATATTTTATATATCTTGTGAAATAGACAATATTTTTAAAAAATAAATAAATAAATAGTTTTTTAAAATATTTTTAACCTGTTAACCTTGTTTGTACTGTTTGACTTTGGGCGGTAACCTCTTTCGTCAAAGAACACATATTTAGTTTTTATTAAATTTATATCTAGGTGTATTTTTTTCTCTCTTTTTTTCGTTAGTACGACAGGAAACCCCGAATACATAATTCATTGGCCTAATTCAATTTAGAATGTTGAGTTTCTTTTGGCTGGCACAAACATGTTGCCTGTAATATTTATTTTCTTTCATTTTTACACAAAATAAAAAGTCAAAGATCAAAAGAACTAAAAAGAAATAAGAGAGGAAGGGAAGATGGCTGTTGGAGAGGGGATTCAATTTGTGTCGTCAGAAGCCCGTTCTAACATGAGTCGGAGCATCTCAAGTATTTAGTGTTATTGTGACCCTTGCCCGGGCTTTAACAATGAGGTCATATCGCCTACTACCAGACTTTCGTCTCTCTGTTGGACTTGAGCCCGACTCTACTCTGGGAGTCCTACATATTGCCTATCTTGCTTTATTCACCTAGGATAGGGATGTTTAACGAGTACCTAACATCGCACAGGCTCAGGAACATCGCTTAACGTCCCATCAGAAAGACGGCTCAAGGTTTTTTCGCTTCCCAGACGGAAAGTCTAAGGGCTTCGACCGGGTTTCGAACCCGTAATCTTGAGCTCAATAGACAAGCACACTTCCTTAGTGTTGTCAGGTATCCCGAATAGTGTGCAGATGGCTGATATACGAGTAGTAAGAAGTGATTATTTCACAGGTTGTAAAATAAAAGCGTAGTCTGACCTGTCAAAAATTGTATTATTATATATTAGCCGGCTTTCGAGGTCGTCCTCATCATCAGGACATATCTATGTACTTGTTTTGGCAATTACAATTTTATAACCTTATAAGTTATGTCTGTTAGAAATGTTATATTGAGTTTTCATCTGAAATTCATGTTTTCCGACCTTCTGATTCCAAAAATGAAGAAACAAAATGTCTGTGGGAGTGAATGTGTATATGTGCGTGAGTGTGTTTGTTAACTCTCCATAGAATGAATGTATCGACACGAAATTTTAAATGTGTATCCAGTCCAGATACCCATAAGGATGACTCATTTTGATTTTCAGTCAAATCGGCCAAATAGAAGAGGAGGATTAGTGGTAAACACAGAAGCTCTAATAACTGCAGTTGTAACGTATTTTTAACCCCCGACGCAAAAGGAGCCTGAAAGGACCCTTGAAGCCTTTCTCTGTGTGTATGTAGCTACAAGACGGGTGAACCGATTTCAAAGTGGTTTTTTTGTTTCAAAAGACATGGTTCTCAACCATGTTTGGTGGAAATCGAGTATGGTGTCCCCAAGATATTCCGGTTTCATCAGAGCCTGTTAGGATCTCGGCCTCTACTACAGATAGAGACTTGGAGTTGGAGCTCAAATGTTTATAAGGCCAAGCCCCTCCCCCCAAGCCATCATTTTTTGTGTCTTTTTTTTTTTTTAATTTTTAATTTATTATTTTTTCTCTAGTTTTTTGTATCTCTTGAATACATTATTATTTTTTTTTAAATTAAATATCTCTGACCATGGGCTTTGATCCTCCTACACTTCTGGAGATTTCCCTCACGCAACGGATATTATTACCTGCAGCTGGTGTTAACCTGATGGATAGTTATCTCCCTGTCATAATTACACTGTGGTTTTGTACTGTTAGTCCGGACCTCGTCTTACAGCAGTATCAGTATACTTAAGTAACATGAAACCCTTATAACGGGGGTCCTTCCATGTCCTCCATCTGACATCTTTAAGGTATGTTAGAGCTATATTAAGGCTAAATGGGACGCCTTATGTGCGAGAGAGACAGAAGATAAAGAAATGTATCCCCCTCTTTAATTAACCTTTAATTAAATAATTAAACATAAATCTTCTACTATTTCTTTAAAAAATATATATATATTATTCATCTCATATGAGTTTATATTCTAAAATTTAATATCGGTAGATGTATATAACTTATGAGCTATTTTGATGTACAAAATTGTTTAATTCTAACATAAATTGAAAAAATAAATAAATTAAAAATAAACAAAAATAAATACTAAAAAAAAGTCAAATATTACTCAAAAGGCAGTAAAAAGTGAAAAGTCTATGATAGGACATGGTGTCGATAGGTAATAAAACAGCGAATTGGAGAGAAGAACCGTGGCAAAAGTTGACTGCAAGTGGTCGGGCGCCTATATTTAATGCCGTCTATAATATACAAATTTGCAAATTTTCTTTATAATTGTTGACCAAATGCAAAGTTAAGCTAGAGTTGCAGTGAGATTGTTCCGACGGACCTTCTCTCCAATTTGGTGTTTTCTTAACTTTAGACACCACCCTCCTACTATGCATACTTTATTCATATTTATTTTATTTTATTTTATTTTTTTTTAACATTTCATTTATTAACCCCATAAGGAGGACACCTATTAATCGTTCTTCGAGTCTACAGATAGGAAAGTACGGATCAAAAGGAGGCTCGATTCAAAAACTCCAATATTCCAATAACTGCCGAAGTAATGAATGTTTAAGAAGAGGATTCAGAAGCTTCTACATCTCAACATGTCCATTTGTTATGAAGAGAGAGAGAAAACATAATTCAAAAATTCGTTCTGGGAAAGTACTATGCCGGTAATTCACTGACTATTGTTTTTCATACATAAAAAAACTTGAAATTCCGGTGAAAAGTCAACATCGAATTTTTTACCGATTACATAACATATATACGATCGTATAGCTGGGAATGTAAAAAAAAGAAGGGAATCAAAGTTTAAACAAGTTTCAGGATATAATTTTATACATTTCTTTATATCAAAAAAAATATATCTACATATATATTACGTATTTTACAATTTACGTTTTATATAACTGTGCAATTTTTCTTTCTTCTTCAGAAAGAGCCCTTGCAGACGAAGAAAAGCCGCTGGAGGTGCTGGAGAGATGTGGGTCGGGCTCCTTCAGACTCAAGTACTCCCCCGGATGGACAGGTTAGTCCACTTTTATTTATTATTATTATTTTATTTTTATGAGTGCTTTATTAATACATACACATAACCATAATAACATAATCACACAATGCCCCTACTACGTTTCGAACATAACTTTACAACGCGATCTCAACATACCATTCTTACACGAAGTCACACAACAGTTATACACTAATTTGTAGATAAAGTTCACATTCCACCGGAACACACGGCTGGAAGCAACGTTGGCCCGGTCCCTGCCGGGCAGACTACCTCGACGACTCAATCGTCCTTGGCCTCGTGACCTCCTGTCTGAGGAGAAACACTGAGGAGGCGTTGGTGCTGACCAGTCGTCTCATCAAGTAATCCAAGTGTTTTTGACATACTCCTCTTGTGATCATTTTTTCTTATTGTGTTATCACAGTTGTCTATTAAATTAAAACAAAAAACATAACTGTTGGAAGGCAGTTATTATAACTCATGGCCGGGCTTTAACTACAAGGTCAAATCGCCTACTACCAGAGCACTCTTTCGTTACTCTGGTGTACACGGTCCGACTCTATTGTGGGAATCCTAAATTTTGCCTACCCAGAATTACCTAAGGTCTTTAGGGGTCAGATAGGGAATACACGACTCACATGGAAACTACACATTCAACAGAAAACTACAGCAAGCATATTCACAAGATTTAACACCCTTTAATCTTGTATAAATAGAAAAACATCTGTACAAGACACTGCTACTTCCAATTCTAGCAAAAACCAGTCCAGTTTGGATCGGTACCAGTAACACTGAGATGAAACAACGACTAACATCTCAAAAAAAGTACTCGAAATAGCTACAAACGCACCCTGGTTTGTCAGCGCTTCTCACATTGAGTAGCTAGAGAAAAATCACAATGGGTTCTTGAACTGTTCCTGGGCTGTACCATAGAGTCTAGGTGCGCCTATTCCTGGGAGGCGACTCAAACAGAAACTCTATCAGGACTTTGTACTTTAAAACATTTCTTTTATATATTTGTGCATAGCCTCATTTATTTAGCTGGTTCAAATGATAGTTGTTTGTTGATGGGCAACGGGTGAATCTAGGCCTGACATCGCACAGGCTCGGGAACATCGCTTACCGTCCCATCCAAAGGACCTCTCTATAAAGGACCTCGGCCGGGTTTTGAACAGGCGATCTTGAGCTCAGTAAGCAAGCATGCATACCACTCAGCTGCCAGCGCCCTCAACAGTGTGTGTTATGTGTCAGCGTTCAATGGACCTCTGCAGTGTGTCATCTCACCCCAGCCTTAGCCTCTCATTTTCACCCGTACTTAATTTGAAGGGACAAACTGGAATGATTAATAGTTAGGTGGGATTTTTTGGATTTTTTTCCCCTTTCCTTTCATCTGACATTTTTCTCTTTTATAGTGCCTTTGAAGTGAATCGATACTCTTTCATCTGCTTTACTCTCAATTTGACAGGGAAAGGTAGCTATTATTCCTCCATTTTTCTTTGTCTGCCAAATTAATAAATCTCTCCTGAAAAACTTTTGAATACGTTGGCTTATTCCTCTACTGAACTTAACCTAAGTTGCCTAGATAAGGCTATTTCCCTGCCACTAATACTTTGTCTCCATGGAAATGTCCCGAAGTGTGTGGTACAGCCACATCAGGATGTACTTATACCAACCACGTTTTTTAGGATCACCTCCCCCCCACCCCCCTTTAATTAAATTCAAACTGTTTTATTGTACAGTGTAATTTTGAGAGTGACTTTCTTATACCCAGTAAAGCCAATTTGGAATGGATTTGAGAGGGGGGAAAACGCGGTTGGTACAAGGAAATCCTGTAATGGCTACTTCGCATATTTATTTTAAATCCTTTTAATTCCCCCGCTATATGAAGTACAGGCGAAGTTAAACATTTGTTCAACAATTCGATGTGGAGTTTTCAACCGAATTTCCGGTTTCCCTCTAGATTCCAAATATGAAAAAAAAATATGTCTGTCTGTGTGTGTGTTTGTGAACATGATAACTCCAGATAGAATGAATGTATAGACATGAAATTTCATATGTGAATTTAGAATCCTCTAACGACGACACATATCCATGTTCAGGCAAATCGACCAAAGGGAGAGGGGGGGGGGGGGGATTCTACTTTATTTAAAAAACAATCTAAACATTACTTTCAAATATTTTATAAGAAAATTAATTTTACATTCTATGGAGCGCTATAACTTTAGTCACATCCTATATGAAATCTGAAGACATATATATATAAATTGAACAAAAGTCTAGAAATATAGGTTTTTGAGATGTAATTTTAAGACGGTTTTCGGCATGTATCTCTTGAACCTGTGGGCTTTGAAAAATCGTATTTTTTATAATGAATACGAGGTTTGGCTATTAAATAACGAGATTGATGCTTCTACAGAAGAACTACGCATGCGCTACAGCCTTTTCTCCCCCTCCCCCCCCCCCCCCCCTCCCTCCATGTCTTTAGACGCATTAGTCTGGGCGTGGCCTTCGTTTGCAAAA
Organism: Aradus depressus; assembly: GCA_963662175.1. Lineage (NCBI taxonomy): Eukaryota > Metazoa > Arthropoda > Insecta > Hemiptera > Aradidae > Aradus > Aradus depressus. The sequence continues at coordinate 9,944,099 of OY759214.1, read as the reverse complement.
GATATGTTTTTTTTGTTTTGCCGAAAAAATTATAAGTGGTTTAATAGAGCAATGAATTATCTTGAAATTTCATGAGGTTCTTGCTCAACTCCGTGAAAAAATAAGAAAAAAAAAACGAACCGAATAGTGGAAGAACAAGTCATGGGTTCTTCATCATGACAACGGACCGCCTCACACTGCATTGTCTGTCAAGACGTTTCTAGCCAAGGAACAAATCCCAGGGTTAAGGCCCCCATACACGAACGATCCATCAGTCCATTTGGCCACGCATCGATCCAAAAACTCACCATGTATGGTGGAACTCGGATGGACTCGTGGACTTGAGCCGACAGATTGGATATTTAGCACTCCAAATATTCATGACGCCGAGCCATGGCGTCATGAATTGGCCTGTCTGTGTGTGGCAAGTCTAGGGCCAAATGGACTGGGACGAGCCATTGGACCGATCGTGTGTGTAACTGCTCAATCCAAAACTTTGGATTAGTATTGGTAACGCATCAGCCGTGGCAACATCTCTCTCTTTCTTTCTACGAAACCGTCTCGAAAAATTATAAAATCAGTGTCAATACCTACTGTAAAAATAATTATAATAATAACTCATGTTAGTGTCCATTTTCTTGATTAATGGGGTAACTATTTGAAGCAAATTATTGTACGTCGTCTCATCCATTCGAAGATAGTTACGCCAATCAGACGGTTCAAGCGAAAGTTGCTGAACCAATTTTACATGATTAATTCTCTTCGATTAGCAAGCAATTTTTTTTGCCACTGTTTTTTTGGTTTTCTTTTTTCAATGAAAATACAATCAGTTATAGCATATAATATTTCTAATTCGTTCATAATAATTTAATTGGTTTTGTATAAAGACGACTAAACTCACTTAACAAACAGTTCTATGACAGACTGGGGAGCCAGGCACTCTGGCTCCATGGATCGGTCGTGAGTGGGTCCGTTTTTTTGACTCGGGCCAAACGGACTCGAGCCAAATGGACTGGGGCCGTTTGTCCCGCTCGTGTATGGGGGGCTTTAGACCATCGGCCTTATTTGCCTGACCTGGCACCATGTGACTTTTATCTGTTCCCCAAGATCAAATCTGCATTAAATGGAACAACATTTCAGACCGTTGAAGCTGTGAAAGAAAAAGCGGCACGCGTCATGAAGAAGCTCACAGAAGATGACTTTCAGCACTGTTTCAGACAATGGAACATGCGCATGGAGCGTTGTAGGGATAGAGGAGGGATGTATATTGAAGGGGATACTAACTAAATATGTATACATTTAGAATAAAATGTTTTACAGCATTAGTCTCGTTATTTAACAGCCACACCTCGTATATTTTTCATTATGTTGTATAAGGTATAAGAAAGTAAAAATTATATTACACTAGCAGGTTACCCGGCGTCGCTCGGAGTAACTTTAAGCAGGTCAGCAACTTTAGTAGATGAAAGTAACTTTTGATAAAGCGTGATGCTGTGCAGCCTGCGTCCACCGGAAAAAAATACATAATTTTCCTAACGATGAAAGAATTATTCGAAGCGGTTAAGTAGTAGTGGAGATTACCTCAAATACATTTAAAAATGACTCAATAGAGAGTCATCTGTCCTATGCTAATAGAAGCATAGATCGACAGTTTATAAGATTTTTGAGTTAAGCCCTACCTCTGATCTGCCCATCCCTTCGGTCGATTTAGCTGATAATCAATAGATGTATTTTTTACTTAGTTCACACACAAACTGTGATGAACAAAAAGTGCACAATATTTTGATATCAATTATATTATATTCATTTTCCCTGTGAACCAAACAAAAATAACTTTGGATTAGATAATTGAGTATTCTGAAAATTTAGAAAATTTTCTGGCATCTATAATTATATTTTTTATGAAAAATCCGAGTAAAGTATTCACAAATTGTTATTTTTTATATATGTGCACTTTCTTCAAAATTGCACGTCGTAAAGTTTATATTTTTTATTAAAAATACTCTTAGGAAACTACTGTAGAAATCGTAATTTCATATAAGGTAAAAAACAATTTCTACAGGAATTAAAATAACTACATATGGTAATTAAAATAATTTTTATTATTACTTTTTTTTTTTATTGAATGTCATGTCGATGTATTTAATGCATCGGAAGCTACTGTATTAAGCTCAACTTCGAATATCTGTCCTATTACTTCTTCCCTTATACTTCGTATAGCTGTGGAGGTCAAAAATAATTACATTTCAAAGTAAAAAAAGAAATAAAGGAGAACATTTGATTATTTCGTGTAAAAATAGATTGAAGCGAGAGAGAGTGGGAGAGAGAGAGACTTGGAATTACAGAGTTAATAGAGGAAGGGGCAGGTGGCGCCCTAACGAGACCACAGGCACTCGATTTAGGGGGCCATTTGGGGGGGGGGGGGGGGGGGGTGGAAGGGGGGCGCAGGCGTAATAGCTAATAAGCCCCCCTCCAATGTGTCTATGGTTCATAAGTCAATTATATACTGGAACCATGTAAACCCCCCACGAACAAGGTAAATCATAGCTCTTGTATCCATTGGGGGGATGAAGAGCTTCTGATAAGGAATAAAAATTGGGGGTAGAAAAGAGAAATTGGGGGTCTTCATGTTGTTAGGCAGAGAAAACCATGAAAACCTGAGAGGTCAGATCTGAAATATTGGTAGATATGACATTGAATTATCCAGCTGGGAGATGTGACATGGCATTATAAACAATACATTACTCTTTTATATATTATTTATCTTCGTGTATTCATTTATGTATTTTTATTCTTTATTTAACTTTTATATTGTCTAATTCTACACAAATATATACATAGAGTATTTCGGTTTCGGCCTACGCCGTCGTCAGCAAACAGTTCAAAAGTTACCTTTAAGTTTGCTGCGTTGTCATATTTATACAATCCTCTCTCAGGTTACGTGAGATTACCTAAGGCTGTGACACCCCATCACCCTGTCCGTTTGGGATGTCCTGTCTTAACACTGTTCTTTCTCCATGTCATTGTTCTGAGTCACCTCAGTGGCCAGCCTCGCGAAAGAGTTGGGTGTTTGGAAGTCTACTATGGGTATATTGCTGATAGTCTTTAGACGAAGCTTTTTGTTGCGCTTGTTTAACAATCATTTTCCCTATTTTCATTTATTTACACTAATAAATAATGAAACTACATAGCACAAACAAATCTTAGAGCTGAACTTTATTATTATTATTATACAGTGTAAAAGTGTTGCGCTGATTGACATTGAAGTCAATTCTGTGTTAGAGAGAGAGAGAAGAGCACAAAATCCAGGCAGCGCTAATCCAAATAAATGACCATGAGTGCATTAATACCGAGAATGGGGGGATGAGGGTTAGTGGGCTTAATATCGGCCATCATTTGTTATATATCAGACCCCCCGACCCCCCCCCCCCCCCCCCCTGGCTGGCAGGGGTCCAGCGTAACTAGGCAGAGATTGAATCTGGGAAGAAGAGCATCAGTACCCTTCACTAACAACATCCACAGGGTCGATTAACCTCCTATCTGGAGGCTGGGGGCTTTTATGCCCAGTCAAGAGTGTTGTAATGAGTCTACATTGCCGATACCAGTAATGAGGGGGGGTTTTCTGAGGGGGGTGGGGGGGGGGGGGGGGGGGGGGGGGGGGTATAGAACCTGGTTGCTTTGGTGAATCACCTGTAATGTAGTTCCCCTCACAAAGATATCTATTAGTTTCTCTCTCTCTCTCCTAGTCGACTTACATACGGGGGAGAGGGGAGGGGGGGGGGGGGGGGAAGAGGGTAGTTGAAATCTTATGATATCTCTTACAATAGGGGGGGGGAGGGTCAAATTAGCTTTAAGAAAGCCTTTGTCATTTATGAATGGCCCCTTAGGCGAATGATGATTTTCCCCTTTTTCCTTATTTCAGAAGTGTGTTATTTTATCCTTTCTCTAAATTTACGTCCTGATCGCCCTATATAAACCGAACTGCACTCTCTGCATTCGACACTCCTCTTCTATCTTCTATTTTTATTTTAGCTTTAGTTTCATTTATGTGTTGATTCAACGTATTTCACATTTTTAAACCCTCTTTTTTAAGGGTGTTTCTTATTAGTGCATATTATCCTCGTGGAGGAACCTTAACTTATTTTCGTTACATGAGGGATCTTGCAAACGAATTTTTTGCAACAAAGCAATGAAAGGGAGTTAGTTATACAGTTACTTGTACAATTGATATCCCCATTCAGGTAAACATCATGTATACTATTTATGTGTACCGATAAATAGTAGGTCCTTCAGATAGAACATGGATCCCGGCCTCTCCTAAGGACTTACTTCCTGTGTTCTACAAGCCACAGTCCACACTGAACTCTCCCATTTCCGTTTTATGGAAATTCCTTTTGGTGCTCCCACTATTTACGAGTACATTACAATTACTTCCTCAGCGAAGTATAGAGAAAGGTATGAAGTCGTAATTCGATGTTCAGTTTTCATTGAAATCTCATTCCGACCCCCTGATTCAGAAATTAAATAAACCATTACACTGTGTGTGTTAGTGAGATTTTGGCCCCGGAATTCTGTCTTTCTTTTTTCACAAATAAACCTGGTTTTACTTCTCGGTTGGGGAAGTTATGTAATCGGTGCGTCAGAAAACCATAACAAATGAATATATATTGACAGGCGAATATATATTGAGGGCGCCGGTAGCTCCAGTGGTATGCGTGCTTGCCTTCTGACCTCAAGAACTTGGGTTCGAAACCCGACCGAGGTCCTTAGTTTATTTTTTCTGGGAGGTAAAATAAACTTAAGCACCCCGTCCTTCGGATGGGACGTTAAGCGATGGTCCCGAGCCTGTACTATGTCAGGTACTCGTTAAAGACTCCTGCCTTAGGTGAATAAAAATTTAGGGTAGGCAAAATTTAGGACTCCCACAGTAGAGTCGGGCTCATTTCCACCAGAGTGACGAAAGAGCTCTCTGGTAGTAGGCGATATGACCTCATAGTTGAAGCCCGGGCATGAGTCATAAAACCTAAACCTAAACCTATATCGACAGGAAATGTTATATGTATATAAGGACGATGGCATAAGGAGGGAAGGAGAAGGAGAGTTTAACATAAAACCCCCCAATAACTGCCGATATAATGAATGTAACAATAAATTTAATTTTTGAAGTCAAAATCATGATAACCTGTCATATTTTAGCGATATCGGCTGAAGTGAAGGAGGGGTTTAGGGGAGGGGGCTCAATTAAAAAAACCTTATAACTGCCTCTGTTATGAATTTATCGGCACACGGTATGATTCGGGAGTCCCTATGTAAGTCAACTATTGAATATTAGCGTAAATGGTCGACTGGTTTTAGAGGGGAGCGAAAAGATAATAGATTAATTCGTTATGGGGAAGTACATTGCCTGTGATTCACCGACGACTTTTTTTTTATGTTTGGGCCCCCGTACCTGAGTTGGGTTAATCAATGTTCCATTAGAGATGGTTTCAAAATCCGGCAATTTTGGACTATCACATAACGTCCATTACTAGAAGTGCGGTGCCTCGCCGCTGAGAACGAATTGATTCAGTCTAGATCGCCACCGTCCCCAGGTTACGTTAGTACCTTACTTAGCTTCTTATATAATCATGGTCCAGGCAATTTACAGTTCTTACCTCATCATCTTATGACAGAACAGCCAGGCTAAAGCAATGATTTACGATTTTCTGAAGTCTCATAGAAATAAAGGACGTTGTCCAGTAAGTCCTTTAGCTTCTACAATGAACGGGTGAGATATGCCACTGATGATGACGCTGTTGTGTTGAAAACCGGTTCTAATCAAAAATAAAACAGTGGGATTTCTACGAGAAATCTCGATCCACAACATCCTACTATCACATATGCATTTTCTGAAGTTGGTACGACTGAGTAGCTTAAATAGTATTTTAATTTTTTTTTTTTTTGTAAAATTGTCTATTCCCTCCTTCGTTTTTTTTTAGGTTTTACTTCCCCAATTATTTGGGGTATAGGGGAAGTTATGTAATTTGATGTTGAGTTTTCACCGGAGTTTCTTGTTTTCCAACTTTTTGATGCAAAAAAATATAAAAAAAATTGTGTGTGTTTGTGAACACGAAAACACCCAATAGAAACAATGTATCGAACGACATTCGGTATATGTGTTCAGAACTCCATAAAGACGATATGTAATGATTATTAGCCGAAATAGCCAAAGAGAAGGGAGAAATCAGGTGGGAGTGAGGGGAGGGACTCAACTTAAAAACCCTTATAACTGTCGATGTAATGAATGTATCGGACGCAACATTTAGTATGAGGTTTCAAAAGTCTCTGTGTATGTCAAATGTTGACTAAAACGGTCGATTGACTTTGGAGGGAGAGCAGAAACTTAGTTGATTAATTCGTGCTGGGGAGGTAGATTGCCCGTGATCCCGAATCTGTGGAATGCAGGCCAACATGTAGGACTACCATAGTTGGATGTTTAGCAGAGCGGCGAAATGCCCATAGTAGGTGTTATAATCTTAAAATTAAAGCCCGGGCGTAACTTTAAAAGCTTACTTCTAAGAGAATTGGAAGCACTGCACAAACCATTTTATGGTCCTACGGGAAAGTTTTGTGCAGTGCAAATTTCACATTTTTGACTAATATATCAATTTTTTTCTGCCCCTGCCTCAGTCCACGGTTTCCTTCTGTATCACTGTTTACAGATGTCAGAGCGGCCCCGAGGTAGATACAAGTTGGCCTATTGTGTGTTTTGGGGTGTCTTATTGAGTCTATGTCGGCCTTAGCCGGGGGGGGGCTTGGACAATATTGGCTACCATCGCCCCCCTACCCCCTTCTTCCCCGATATTGGCCTAATATTGGATTGACTTCCTTCTCTTCTTCTCTCTGTGTAGAGAGTGTACCTGGTACCAATCTTCTCATATTTAGTTCTAGATATTGGGAGGGATGTTGTGTACACCTAGGGACATAAGCATCTAATGTTTTATCTTTTCCCCTGTTAGCTCAAATTTTGGGGAGTCAAATTTTGCCTAAGCAGTTTAGTTAAGTAAGGAATCTCAGTACCTGATAGCACACAACCTCGGGACCTTCGCTTAACGTCCCATTTGAAGGACGGCGTGCTCAAGGGTTTTATCTTCCAGATAAAAAAGTCGTCGGTGAACCACCGGCTATGTACTTCCCCAGAATGAATCAATTAACTGTTCACCCCCCAATATTCAATAGTTGACTCACATAGGGGCTCCTAAATCCTCATACTAAATTTTAAGTCGATAAATTCATTACATCGGCCGTTATTAGGGTTTTGAGCCCCCTCTGATCCCTCCCTTTCCTTCTGCCGATTTCGCTGAAAATTGATATGTGTCGTCCTTATGGGGTTTTGAATTCAAATATGAAATTTGTGTCGATTTATTCTATATAGACAGATTTTTTTTTTTCATATTGGTCGGAAAAAATGAAATTCCATTGAAAACGCAAAATCGAATTTTTGACCGATTACGTAACTTCCCCTATACATCGTTTAGGGGATGTTAAACCCCTTTGCACCCGAGAGCTCAGTAGACCACTCAGTAGCTACCGACACCCTTCCATCTCTGTAAGTGAGAGACAAGTCGTTTTATTCTCCTAAAACCAGTCTATTACAAAATTTAAGCATCTTCAAAGAACTAATGTTTTTTTATTCTTTTTTCATTCTACTTTTCACTCACCGACCAAAACCAAGCTCTGTGAAGACACTGTTGAGAAGGAAGAAGAACTCAGTTGAAATATTCACTCTGGTCTCTCGCCCGAGGACAGATCCAACGACCTAAGTGGCCACATATATATTTCACAGGGTCCCCCCTTTCAAGTTTGAGGAGACTCGCATCCACAGATTTCTTCACTTTATCTACTAGTTACTTTTTGCTACTCCCATTACTTTTTAATCAGTCAGGTCTAGTTTTTCACTTTTGTCGAGTCTACTAAGCTCAGAGCTTTTCAAACTTTTTACACAGGTAAAGTAGTCGCGTTAGAAGCCCCTCTCCACTTTCCCTTTTCTATTAAGTTTAAGTTCGGATAAGTATATGAACTCCCCCTCTTCCCGGGGGGGATTCATGTACAGTAGAGCGTTGATTAACCGAACTATTTGGGGAGTTCCGATAGTCAAATGTTCAAATAATCGTACATCCTATAAAAAAAAGAAAAGAAAAATATATTTATAAGAAAAATAATTTGCAAAGAAACTCCCTCGCGGTTCCCTCGGCAGGCATTAGGCATTTCACATGATTGAAACAGTAAGGCTGTGCATAAGTGAGCTGCAGTCCACACCCTCGCAAGCCTGGGACATAACGCTGCCCATAGAGCCCAGAAGCGCCATTACAAGTCCCCCAAGATGCGCACTACGGGCGACCCAACCACCCTGCGGTAGCTACCAGAAGAAGAGACTCCAGAAAAATATGACAATTTCATTAGATTTATTGCGATTGCTATAAAACTATGTTTACATAGATATCGATTGCTCAAAAAAATATGTGATACGGGCATAACAGGATTTTCTTATCCCAACCACTTTTGTACAGATCACTCTCCACTCCTCTCTCAAATTCGTTTCATATTGGCATTACTTTCGAAGCCAGTTCGGATAATTGAACGTTCGGATAATCGATGATCTACTGTACTTATATACAAAACATAGAATTTGACCAAAATAGCAAAATACATTACCATCTCTGGCTCCATGTCCAAAGATCAAGTCCAAAATATCTAATCAAAAATATCAAACGACGAAATAAAAAACTATAAAAAATGTAATACAAAAATATCCGACGACAAAATTCCTAATCACAAAATAAACAAACGTCGAATAATTTGTATAAGTTATTTTTAATTTACGCACGCCATGAATTGAATATAATTGTAAAGGAAAAAACAAGTCATGCGTATTAAACTAACCATAAACTATCCAGCTCGAACTAAGTGTCATGATAATTATATTAACGACCAATATCATTAAATCGGTATTACAGAATATATTTAAGTTATAGATATTATTGAATATGATATTTTTAAATTAGATATTTTGGCTAAGATATTTTGGATTAGATATTTGGACCGTGATACCACCATCTCTTTGGGATATTCTCAAATCAGCTAATCAAGCTAACCAAGTTACAAGTTAAAAAAGTTTTAAAAAACAGGTTAAAAACTGCTTTTTTCAACTTTTAACTTTTTTCAATCGGATGAAAAACTTTCTTTAAAGAAAAAAAAAAAAAAAATAACGGGGAAAAAAACATGAACTAAGACTTAACAAACTAATTTCTCAACTCTTTTTATCTGAGTTTATTTTTATTAGAGGTTCATCACTTTTTTTTTGTGTAATAACTTTTTTTTAAAGATTTATTATTTGAATAATGGTAGAGATAAATAAAAAGATTCACTGAAAATAATTGTGATATGAAAGTAATTTTTTTTTTTACTTCTCCAGCCACACGAACTATGGGGGAAGTTAAATTTAATCAGTGAGATATTCGATGCTGAGTTTTCAACGGAATTTAATTTCTTCCGAATTCCCAATTCCAAAAAAAAATTAAAAAATTGTCGGTGAATCACCGGCTATGACTTCCCCAGCAAGAATTAATCAATTACGTTTTCGCTCTCCCTCCAAAGCCAATCGACCATTTGGGCTATAACACAATATTCGACTTAGATAGTAGCTTCTGAATCCTCATACTAAATTTTGTCGATATATTCATTGCATCGGCACTTATTAGGATTTAAATCGAGCCCCTCCTCTTCCCTTCCCTTCAGCCGATTTTGCGGAAAATTTGTAGGTGCCGTTCCTATGAGGTTTTGAATTTAAATATAAAATGTCCGATACATTCATTACAACGACAGTTGGAGAGTTTAGTTTTTCTGATTTTTTCGCACTAACCCTCTACCTAATTTCCCGTATTTGGCTGAAAATAAAAGGTGTTTTATGGGATTTTGGATACAGATATAAAATTTCGTGTCGATACTTTCATTCTATCGGAAGTTATAGCGCTCACAGACACAGATTTTTTTTTTTTTTTTTTCATTTTTGGATTCAGGGGTTTGGAAAACATGAAATTCCTGTGAAAATTCAACATAGATTTTTTGACAGATTACATAACATCCCTTATACTTTGCATAGCTGGGAGAGTAAATATGTATTTCCTGAAGCGAACTTATAATTTCTGGTGGTCCCCCCTTCCAGCTTCTGGGTACGCCCTTTTTTGGAGGTATGTACATATTATAAAGAGGACAGGTTTGGTCTCTCCAGGGGAGCTGATCTGAACTGATGTGAGTTAGCTGATGCTACTAACCATCCTGAATGTGTCGTCCCACCCACCTGTTGCCAGGAGCACTCATGTCAGCCGTACCGGTAGTAGACATCGCATTCCTCTATCTCTTCCTCCAGTGGCTTAGCCAAAACGTCGTCGGTGGATCACCCGGCAATGTACTTCCCCATCGAAAACTAATATGTATGCCAATCAGGGACTTACATACCCATACTACATATCGATACGAGTACATTCATGAGATGTGTAATACAGAGGTTTACGTATAACAATATATTTCATTACTCGGGCATATGAAGTATATATTTGGGGAATCTGAGATCAGACTATAACTTTTTTAACTCTAAACCCCGTCTCTACTTTAAGATTCACCACCTGAGGATGGCAGTTATATTGCCGAAACATGTTGTGGTGTAAATAAAATATATTGTTGAACTGATACCCCTTTATTACGTATTTAACAAGTAAGTCCACTACATCCAAGAAATAAATACATTTATATTATACAACTCAGTGGTACTTCTGCTTGAGCACAAGATCTCGGGTTCAAGACCCGGCCATGGCCCTTAGTCTATTTTATCTGGAAGGTAAAATAAACTTAAGCTCGCCATCCTTAGGATAGGAAAAATTTAGGACTCCCATAGTAGAGTGTGACTGATGTCCATCAGAGTGACGAAAGAGCGCTTTGGTAGTAGGCGATATGACCTCAAAATTAAAGCCCAGACATGTATCATAGTAACTTTCATTATATACACTCAATTCGGTCCTGAATCCACATTTTAAATGTCTTGTTTATATGACATTACACAGACATTTATAATGGTTTTTAAGTTAAGCCACCTCCTCTGATCTCCCAGTTAAGTTCATCTGAGTCCTTATTGGGTTTTGTTTTTATTTATTTCATTTTATGACAAGCACACCCTAATCTTCCTCTTCCTTTCGGCCGATTTGGCTGAAAATCAAAGGTGTCGTCCTCAGTGGGCTGTAAAATTTCCTGTCGCTATATTCATTCTATCGGGAGCTATCGTGTTCATACACATACACAGACAGAAAGGATTTTTTTTTTCATTTTTGAACCAGGTAAACATGAAATTCCGATGAAAAATCATTATTTTTCTGAAAGAAAACATAACTTCTGACGGTTAATCAGCCTTCGAGGGTTCAGTCCCAGGTACGATTCTGTCCGGCGTATCAAGTAATTAATAAATAATTAAAGTAATAAATACATTTAAATTAATTAATAATTAATGTAATAAATAAATTTAAATGTATTTAATAAATTAAATTCATTAACCAGAGAAATCGTCAATAGTCCGATTTCTCTGGTTAATGAACTTGATTTTTTTTGTTGATAAATCGTGTTCAGGGGTCTAATTTGGTGAAAATAGGGTACAAGGAGAAAATGGGAAGAGAGGAATTTTGTGAGTGTTTCCTTCAATTTCAGCTGTTTGTCTACGTCCATTTGAATGCAAGATATGCCGTTCAGAGCAACCTTTAAAGACGGACAGCTATTATTAATTATTAAATACAGTTTTGCATATCCTGTTTTTGTACCTAGCTCATATGACACGCCAAAAGTAGCCCCCTCTGATCTCTCTCCTCTTCTGCTGATTTTGCTGAAAAATGGTCAGTGTCGTCCTTTTAGGACTTTAATTTCAGATAAGAAATTTAGTGTCAATACTTTCATTAGAGCTTTTGTGTTAAGCCTCCCCCCGATCTCCCCCTTCCCTTTATCTGGCTAAAAATCAATGGGTGTCGTCCTTTTGGAATTGTCATCACAGACACATATTGATTTTTTTTAAATATATTTTTGGAAGATCAGAAAAAATAAAATTCTGTTGAAAACCGCATCAATCTTCTGACTGATTGTACAACTTCCCTTTCACTTCGTACCGCTGAAGACATGGGATTACAGATTTCCAAATCTTCTCTTACAATTTTCCCAGAGATACGAGCATATAAAAAGGCTATAAACTTAAAATGTATTGCAGCTGTGACACTATTTGACCCCGACAGATACATAACAAAAATATATTTAATGCAAGGATGCAACGGAAATGCACCAGGAAATGATGTCACGCTACCGTATCAGACCCGACCGGTATAAGCACACACTGCTATGAATAGTAAACGTGACAGGACAGCGTTGTGCAGACCCAGACTTCTGAGGTCAGAATTTCTGTATTATATATTTTTATTTATTATATAAATTACATAGTTATTTCATAAAATATACAATACTTATTATAGAATTGTACAATTATACTGTCGGCATTACAACAGAAGAACCAGAAAATATGTTTTTCATTATCTCTCTATTGAGGAGAGTTACGTGGTATATTTCTCCAAGTATAGAGGATGTCTTGTCTTCATGTTTTCGGACACCCTGATCAAAAAATGAAAAATATTCCTTTCTGTACAAGATATTTCCTATTAGAATGTATATATCTTCACAAAATTAACACCATAAGCACTTTGGTGATTCACCGGTAGTTTTTCTTCTATTCTAGTTTTTAACATGAATACAGCTCACTTCAGGATGTCGGAGAGAAGAAGAGAAGAATCATAAGTGTGACTCCCTCTCTGAAATCAACATATGATCAGTGGTATGCGTGCTTGCTTATTGAGTTCAAGATAACAGGTTTTTTTATCTGGGAGAAAAAGAAAAAGTTGAGCACGTCGTCCTTTTGATGGGACGTTAAGCGATGGTTTCGAGCCTGAGCGATGTCAGGTACTCGTTAAAGGCCCCTACTTTAGATAACTAAACCTGGCCAGGCAAAATTTAGGACTCCTTCAGTTGAGCTAACAGGGAAGGGACAAGAGCATTGGATTCTTAGGTCCTTAGGTACTATACCAGCCCTAACAATATATGTATATATATCTTTAGTGGAATAGACAATATTTCAAAAAATAAGTTTGTTATATGTATATATTACAGTGAGGCAGTCTGCATTTCCCATCTTCGTATCGAGCGAATATGACTTTCAGTTAGAAAAAAATGTCGTCGGTGAATCACCGTCAACATACTTCTCTAGCTCGAATTATTGATATAATCAAGTATTTATATGATTACTCGCCAGAAGATGCTTTACTCAGGGACTTCTCAATCCTAATATAAAATTTCGTGACGATGCAGTCATTAAATTGGCAGTTATTGCGGTTGTTTTGCCTCCTCTCTCCCATTTCCGTTCCACTGATTCGGCTGAAAACCTGTAATGATTGTCCTTATTGGGTTTTGAATGCACATAAAATTTCTTGCTGATACATTCCTTCAGTTCGATATTATTAAGGTTTTTCAACTGACACACCCTCCCCCCCTCTTCCTTCCTCTGATTCCCCTCTTCCCTCTGGCCAAATTTGCTCAAGATTAGTGTGTGTCGTCCTAAAGGGTTTTTGATTCTCATAAAAGTTGCGGTCATAAAAGGGGCTGAAAATCAGTAGACATCTTCTAACTAAAGTTCCTCTATATCACGTCCTATATAGCTGGTGAAGTAAAAAACAAAAAGTTGTTAGTGCCTGCCTAGGATTTTTTTTTTTTAACTTTCGATAAGAAATTCTATTTGAACTTAATCAAACTTTGTAGCACTCCTGAACAAATGTTCGCTCCAAGAATGAGCTCCATGGTGAATGCCAACATACAGAAATAGAAGGCGCCTGACCTGAAAAGTTCTTTTTGACTCAGCACCAGTGAAGGAATGCAAAAAAATCACAGTCAAACCGACTGAAGCCGAAGATTGCCGAGCGGTGTCGACTAGGGGAGACAGAGTCAGCAGGAATCCCCCCTCTACCTGGGCGGCCAGCCATGAACGTGGCAGTTGCGTGTTAGCAGCCGGTGTTTAGTTTCGTTCTACGAGTTCCTCTTTCGGTCTGTGTCAATGTGATGTGGTGCTGTTCTGTGATAATAGTGTCAAGAGTCAGCCCTCTGGCCAACCTGCCTTCTGTCCTCTAGGTAAATACCCCCACCCATCACCCTCCCTCAGACATCATTCTTCTAAATAGTCCTTCCTCAACCTGGCATTAAAGTCTCCCAAAACCCACCGTTGTAGTCTCCCCAAATCTGCCTCCTTTATTTATTGTCCATAAACACATTTATAATATCTTCAGAAAAAACTCAAGATTATATAGTATCATTTTTTCAGTTCCCTATATAACTTTTGTTCATCAACGTTTATTGACAGTATTACAATCATTAGAACTGGCTCCTTTAAGCCATTTTTTTTTTTTAATTATCAATTGTATTACTTCATGTTCCTTGATTTATGTCACATATAGTTTGGAAAGTTTTATTCAAAACAGAAGACGGTACTCGGGTAATTATTTTGTTTGTCGAGTCTCAAATAGTAAAAACATAATAGATAATTGTAGGTTTTGATGGTTGGCCAAAGAGTTGAGATTTTCAAATGTTACAGTGAAGAAAACCGTTGAAGGAAAGTTCAAGGCCGCCCGGTGCCAGCCGACCCCTGGTGGAATTTTTGAAAAGTTGCCCGCTCCTCGGCCGTGGTCCCCCCATACCTGTTGGCTGCGGCAGTGTCCAGTGATTCTGTGATTGTGTGGTGGTGTCTGTGATTGTGATTCAAGTGTCTCGTGATGCCGATCTTCCTCCTACTGTTCTGTCGACTGTGATCCTTGCATTTGTTCTCAGAGAGTCCTCACAGCCCTGATTTCTACACTACATTGGCAATCTGGACAAACTGACCGAGTGTCCACCTCAGTTCAGACACTCTCCCGCCACAGGTAAGCCCCCCCGTTGTGTCTTCTATGAGCCCCTGGGGTGCCGCTCTAGGTACCGTCTAGCCCGCCGAGGTCGATGCCTGAGGTCCCACGACCTTGGGCAGTTACTGCCCACAAATATTTAGGAGCATAGAAGTGAGTTCCTTGACTCAGGAAAACAGCAAAACTGGATAAAAGTTACTGTTTTTTTTTTAATATATATAACAATATAATATATTTATCCATTTATATAATATATGTATCGATTTCTTCTAAAATTACAAATATTAAGACAATTTTGTATGGAAGTTGACGCAACGTTAAATCTAAACCGGGTGGAGAGTGGTAATTTTGCGGTATATTTTTCCAAGGAAGATATAATGTTAAGAGATTACATACCATAACATGAACATGCAATGGTCTCATTGCAGAAGTGTTTCAGACTCCACATACTGCTGAAATTGGATCCACTTTTAAAATCAGTCAGTCCGAAATCGGCCAATTTGACGACCCCACCTTGAGTTGTCCAGACAGTTGGACGTTTTGAGGTTGCCGTGCCCCTTGAAGGCTGAGTCATGGAGAAAGTTCAAACCCTAGGGAAAATAAAATGTATTTACGTTATCGAATTAATATTATGATAAAATAATGAATAACCAAATAAATCAAAATTAAAAGAATAATGAACTTCGTAGTTCTGGTGTTTATGACATATTTCTCTCTTTTTGGATTAAACCTCGCTTCATCTGCCGAGGTTATTATCGACAGCAAGTCCATTCTATCCTAAACATCCGGGTAATCGGCAAATGTAAATTATTTGAGTGGACTTCTATATTTAAACACCAGTCTTGAAATTTTGTCTATTTCACAAAATATATACACTAAATAGAAGTACTACTGTACTATGAAAGTACAGCCACGACTAAACAAATGCAGAAAATGTTACGTATTATATTCGTTTTTTTGCACTAACGGTCGTTTTTGAGGGAGGGCAAAAAATTAATTGATTAATTCGTTCTGAGGAAGTACATTGCCGGTGATTCACCGAATACTTTTTTTAAAATGTGATAATATATTATAATAGATGGTGAAGAAAACTTGCGCACTCCGTCCTTTGGATCGGACGTTAAGCGATGGTCTCGAGTCAGGTTACCCAAGGTAATTAATTGAACATGGGTAGGCAACATTTAGGACTCTCTCAGTAGAGTCGGGCTCATGTCCACCTAGTGACGAATGAGAGCTCTGGTAGTAGGCGATATGACCTTGTAGTTGAAGTTTAAAAATTCGTCGGTGAATCCAGTCGACTGATTGCTCTAGTATTCATAGGAGTTCCTTAATATACTGAATTATGTGTCGATAAATTCATGACATCGACAGTTATTGGGGCTTTTGAGTCCCCCTCATGAAATTTCGTTACATCCGTTAAATTTCAGAGATATCGGCTGAAGGGAAGGGAGGGTTCAGGGGAGGGAGCTCAACTCAAAAATCCTAATAACTGCCGATGTAATGAATGTATCGACATGAAATTAAGTATGAGGATTTAGTAGCCACTATGTAAGTAAACTGCTCAATATTAGCTCAAACTGTCGACTGGGTTTGGAGAGGGAGCGAAAAGTTAATTGATTAATTAGTTCTGGGGAAGTACATAGCATAATTAGGTATGCCGGCAGTTTGTCCCGATTTTTTTGAAACCTAAGTCCCGATCTTTGTAAGTCTAGTTCCAACTCATACTCAGTTAGGTAACTCGACCTGACTGCTGTAGGTCTTCAGATCCCACTTTGTGGTGTTACCTAACCTTCAATCTTCTCTTCCATAGTCACACTTAAATCGGAACACCAGTTATGGCTTCTTTCACATACTCTTCATAAAGTTTGTATTCAATCCTTCCCTGGGACAGATTCCGGAGCAACGCCCTTACTACGTCTTTCTCCCGATGGTATCATAGAAACTGAATTGAAATGGAAAGAAATGGAAAGAAATGAAAATAAATTTTATTCTGAAACCAACGTCCTAAGGAACAATAGAATAAAATATCAGTAAGTCCTAAGTAAGACAAAAAAAAGTCGTTGTACTTCCCCAGAACGAATTTATCCAAACCAGTCGACCGTTTGCACTAATATTAAACAGTTGACTTACGTAGGGTCTCCTAAAACCTGTGTATTTTTTGTCGATACATTCATTACATCCGCATTTATTATGGTTTTTGAATT
Organism: Aradus depressus; assembly: GCA_963662175.1. Classification (NCBI taxonomy): domain Eukaryota; kingdom Metazoa; phylum Arthropoda; class Insecta; order Hemiptera; family Aradidae; genus Aradus; species Aradus depressus. Next base: position 9,926,914 of record OY759214.1, on the reverse strand, counting down.
GAGTCTCTCCTCTTTGGCCGATTTGGTTGAAAATCGATAGCTGTTGTCCTTATGTGGCTTTGGTCACACATATAAAAACAACAATTATTACATCTTATGTGTACAAAATCTAAAATTCTAAAAATATTATTTATTAAAAAAATCGGTAATTTTCGTTTGTTTCGCTAACACAACACTGTTCCGTGCTGCATGCGTATTTATTATAATTTATTTATAGGATATTAGTGAAGTAATAAAATATTGTATGAGCGTTCCCTTCATTATAAATACAATGTACATATGTATATATGTACAATAAAAATACATAAAAGATTCGTGAGTTACGGAATTATTATGTATATATAAATACGTGGCTCATATAATTGATAATCTAATAATTGAATGTTAATTTTAGTTTAACAAATTTCATATTATTTTGCGAGCGCCGGATAAGGGAGCGCGCCGGTTAACAGAACGCCGGTTAAGGGAGAGTCTACTGTATTAAAAATGCATCTCATTTTTCTTTATTTTCCCCCTCTTTTAAACGAGAATTATTTCCCCTGTGGTGATAGAACAGTAATTTTTTTTTTCAATTTTATCCCTTTTAAATTGCCTATACAGGGAAATTGTACAATATACCTTATCTGTCTGAATCGTTTGTGAGAGGGATCAATGGAAATTGCATGAATTTCCTTTTAAACGTTGGAAAGTTTAGCATTAGTATTTTACATTTATATTTTTTTAGCTAAATTTTAAAAGGCTTGATTGATCGTATGCAATTTGATCCACCTTTGAAGAATATATAACTACAAATTTAGTGATGTCGTGGTGAAATTACATTATGTATAGTAGATGTTTGCTAGCGACTTTAGAATTCAAAATTATGGGGTTATTGAGGGTCAGTCAATGATGAAAACACTATTCAAATGCCAACGTTTCGATATATTTCATATCATCATCAGGGCCTAACAAACATGGGGGAATCAAGATTACAAAAATATAATGAGTGATCTATTAAAATTATATATAGGTACATAAATATACATTCACACATACACAAATCCAGATATATACATAAATATACATCCATATACATACACATACATATACACATTGATGAACAACAAGGAAACTTACTATGAATATAGATGGTTGAGGAGAAGGCATGAAGACTGTGAAGTCTTACGTTCAACTAAGGGTACAGAAGGGTCGAGGGTAACAGATAATAAATCCGGGGAAAACCCCAGTTAACCGGACTTAAATTGGTAGAGAACTACTTACTGGCTAACAGATATTTTACTATGTTAAGAAAAAAAAAAAAAAACTCTATAATTATATAAATAGTAACATAATTTAACTTATTAATTAAATGAAGAATTTTAGACAGAAGTGACACTAACCAAAAATGAAATAATACATAATAAAGAATAGATAGACACACAATGAAATTAATCTATAAATAAACTCGGTGAATGTAGACACTGAATCAGACAGTTTTTTAATTTTAAATATAATTGGAGACAGAACTATGGATTCAGCAGTTTTGAAGCAAATTGGCATAAATGTTGCTCAGGTTATTGGTGTCTGTGCGTAAATTGACAGTATTTGAGGTTTTGGCAATATACACCATTTCCAGTGTCAGCCTTGTATAGTAATTGATTTCTCTGTCGAGAATTTTGGTATTAGCGAAATCAAACTTATGTTGGTTCAGGCTATGGTGTTTGATTAGGGCGCTGCAATTATCGGAGTCAGTTTTTGTTCTACAATCATACTCATGCTGGTATAATCTCTTTTTTAAATATTGAGATGTCATGCCCACATAAGATGATGAACAATCTGAACAGGGTATCTGATAGATGAGGTCAGACTGGTTGTTTTTTGGAGTAGGTTCTTTAATTTGGGAGAATAGTGACTTGACAACTTTAACATTTTTAGGAATATGTTAGGCCCTGATGATGATATGAAATATATCGAAACGTTGGCATTTGAATAGTGTTTTCATCATTGACTGACCCTCAATACCCCCAGAATTATGTATAGTGTGACGGAAAGTGTTATAAAAAAGTTATTGGATCATAGGACCTTGTGGCATCAATGTGGTACCATGAAGACCATATCGCCTACTACCAAAGCGCTCTTTCGTCACTTTGGACTATCATATGAGACACGAAATTTCATATGTGAACTCATAATAAAGACGACACCTATCAATTTTCAGCGGAATTAGAAGAAGGGAAGGAGAGACCAGAGAAGGAGGGGTTCGACTCAAATAGCCTAATTACTGCCGATGTTAAGGATTCAGAAGCACCAATAAAAGTCAAATATTAAGTTTTAGCCCAAACGATCAATTGGATTTGGAGGGAGAGCAAAAACGTAATTGATTAATTCATGCTGGGGAAGTACGTAGCTGGTGATTCACCGACTACATTTTTTTTTTTCTATTTTGACCCCAATATTCATGTATATATATGGATTGAAACCCACAGGGGATAAATATATGTCTTTGCTTTTGAGTAGATTAGCCACTGAATTTAGACATTTTGAGCTTTCAAATTGAACACTTCGAACAGATAATTTACATTTTCCCCGAAATTTTCTTAAAACGAATGGCTTCTCTTGTAGAAATGAGCGCCATTGCCAAGTCTTCAGCGGGGTCAAGGAACCCACCCGATGAGAAAGTTAACAGTTGCTCCACTTTTGTAATATTTTTACTGTAAAGTCAGGATAAAAATTATCATTTCTTTTTATTTTATTTCTTCCCACATTTTTTTTTTTCTTTCTAAGAAAAAAAGATATAAAGAAACGGCAAGACGTCGGCTATATTAACGTGAAATTTTCATCAGAACAAACGAATAGTTGTGCAGACTGATTTCAATTGTAGTTTTTCTATGATATTACGATAAAGAGCCTGACTACGAACCCAAGGTGACCTGGTTCAAATCCTAACGTAAACTATAAGCATTGGACTAGGAAATATGGGAGATCTGTATCTCTATATCTATATCTATTTCAAAAATAAGTTTGTTTTATTTATTTATACTTTACTGTTTTATCAACACGAAAAATTTCACCTATTATTACTAATGCGATACCGTGTCACCAACTTTCTCCCTTCTGAGTCTACTTGTGACCAGTGGCAGATACAGGTGGGGGGGGGGGGGGGGGGGGGGGGGTTAAACACAGAATTACCTAGCGCAGAGGCTCATAAGTCCGTTTGGATAAGGATAAAGAAATATGCACTTTAAATTGGGAAAGGCGTCCTAGTGATGCACGAAGGACCTCTTACGGTCTTTCGCACAGACTTTAATTACGTCATTCGTTTACAGACTCAGACTGTTACTAAACCTGTTACTATTATAATAATATATTTCAGTCTTGATTATTAATTCATGCGCTTCGTCAAACCACCCAAAATATTTAGCCCCATTTGTCCTTCATTCTTCCAAATCTTGTGAATAGAGTATAACAAACAAATCTTGAACCAACGAAATTTTACCACCCCTGATGCACATCCTGGATCCGCCCTTGCTTGTGACCAAATAAATAATCTACACTGCAGTAAGGAACTCATTATTCACTATTTTCCAATCGTACACACATCTGAACCGGCCGGTCCTAAAGAAAACATTAACTATGAGGTCATGTCACCCTATGAGGGTAAATGCCAATTACGCACATCCAGGGAAGATAGCCCTGGATAGTGTGCGACTCGAGCCGTGGTTCCTTCGACGATCCTGATTCCCTTCCGCGGAACAGACGGCCTGTCATTACTTTGCGGAAGGGATATCGCCTACTACCAGAGCGCTCTGTCGTCCCTTTGGTGGATATGAGCCCGACACTACTATGGGAGTCCTAGGTTTATTCGCCTAGGGTAGGGGTCTTTAACGAGTATATCAAGATATCAAGGCTGATGTAGTGAGATGTCATCATTTCACAGGTTGTAAAACTGACCTCTCACAGATTTCATTAATTGTTGCTTCGAGGTTGCTCTCATCATCAGGCAGTCAACAAAAAAAACATAATTTAGCAACAAAGAATCAGGCATAAAGTAACTGTTATGTTGATCCTTATTACTTTTTTGTTATTATTATTTATTTTTTAATTTTTTTTTTGTTGCTTAATAACACATCCTATATTATTATAGTTTTTTTTACTAATCATTATTATCCTTAATAGAAAGTAAGAATATAACTATAAAAATATGTATTTTGTAAAAAAAAAACTTGAGCACTCCGTCCTTCGGATGGGACGTTAAGCGATGGTCTCGAATCTCTACGAGGTCAGGTACTCCTCAAAGACCCCTATCTTAGGTGAATAAAAATTTAGTGTAGGCAAAATTAAGGACTCCCAAAGTAGAGTCAGGCTCATGTCTACCAGAGCGACGAAAGAGCGCTCTAATAGTAGGCGATATGACCTTGAATTACAATAACTAACTATTGCAAGAAGGATGGACATTATGTCAGGCTGCTTCCCTTAACGCCTACTTAGAATATTACTTTGACAGATCCTGTTTTCTTTAATTCTTTTCTTAGTGTTGTTGGATGGTTTGTTACTCTGTTCTTCGTTTGGTATTCCTCCGACTACTGTTTCCCTTAAATATACCACAGCTAAAGAAACATTTTACCTATTCAAGCCACGTATCTCATTATCACAATGTGCCACTCGACCACACTAAAGTTAACTCCCCTATCTATCTGCCTACCACCTAACTAATAACACACACACACACACACACACACACATATATATATACATAGGAATTAATTACGTTGTCTGACTCACCGGTTTTAAACTTACCTGTGTCATCATCAGTGGTACATTTATTAATTTATTATTATTAATAGTAAATCATCAGAGTACAAAATAAAATATGAGAATACGCTAATGCAAAAAGCCCCTCTCTACTCCCCCTCACCTTCTCTCCGTTTCGTTATGCAAAAACTTCAATAACTGCCAAAGTATGATTGTATCGACACGAAATTTTATATTTTATATGTGATATTAAGATGTTGTGGGACGAGATTTCTCGTAGAAATAAAAAATGTTGTCTTCCCACCGTTTTATTTTAGACCAGAACTGGTTTTCGACTCAACAGCGTCATCATCAGTGGTTCATCTATCATAGAATAACAAAATATACAAATAATAAAAAGTATAAATAACTCTTAAAGTATCAGGGTACAGAATAAGAAAATAAAAATTATAAAAATAAAGAAAACGTATGTTTTTTTAAAAAATATTGTCTATTTCACAAATAATATATAATATGGGAGTACTTTCGGTATTGCTACCATCTTCAGCTACGACTTAACAAATACTAAATTGAAGTTCAACTAAGTAGTTTACAATCCAAGCGGTAGATAGGTATCCTTTTTCAGCCCCTACGGGGTTTTCCTATCCTTTCTGTACAGTTAATATTTGAAATATGGAAAAACATAAAAAATGACATTTCGTCCCAAATTGGGATCTTAAAAATAAAAATTTGAAATACTATGTGTTGATTAAATGCATATATGAAGTGAATTAAAGATAACAATTGTTAATATATGAATAAAAATAAAATAAAAAGTTTTATTAAATAAAATACCTATACAGTTTTTTAAGAGAGTAAGTACGTATACACAGAGACTGGAGGATTATATTATTGGCGATAAAAGGGGTGAGTATTTGAGATTGGTCTGATCGTTCATACAATTTCCTTTTTATAGCGCTCTGTTTATTTCTAGTTGTTCCGAAAAATGTTAAGTATCATTAAAAATTATAAAATTAACTTACCCCACCCACACAGCACAGCAGTTAGAAGACAACTGGCATAGCTCTAAGGGGTGGGGATAGCCAGATTTAAAAATATTATTATGAAATAAAATACATATAATAAATATATTTATAAAAAAAACAGCCAAAACATTATTATTTATATTTTAATCCAAAAACCCTTAAGCTTAAGGGAAGGGGGAGATGAGAGTTAGATACCTACCTATTGAGATTTTCATCCAAATCAGTAAATTGTGATAAAGCATGGGGGCTTTGATTTCACGCTGAGCAAGTACATAGTCATTTAGTCATTTCTTTTAGTTTATTATAATATTTATTTATCTGCCAACCATTTAACTACATATATCCAATCTAGAACTGTAATTAATTAAGAGGGAATCACAGAGGAAACTGCCTATTATTTCTGTAGTGCCTTTAGTTATCGTATACAGTCTTCGACATATAAAACCCTAATAAAATAGTATAGAATATCCTACATAGTGTTTCGTATTTTCCCCTCGATGCTGAGGGGAACGAAAAGAGAGAGGTCGGAATTAAAATTGATTTTGAAATAAAATGGTTTTAAAGAGCCATGAAGAAGGCTTTTAGGAGGAGCATTACCTTAATACAGAAAGACAGCCACGGGGGAGCTCGGAGAGAACCGAAATAGGATTTGTTCAGGGGGCGCTGTGGCGTAGACAAGGGGCTTAAGCCACCCCCATATGTCTAAGTTCAACATTTTTTCTACCTCAGCTATCGAATGCCGAACACTACTTCTGTTGTTGTTACATCTAAAAAATATATGTAACAAATAACTAATATTTTGGAACATTAAATTTCACGCATGCGCAATTAACTTAAGACCCCTGTTATGAGGCAAGTTCCATTATTCACCAATGACCTCAGCAGTTGAACCAATTAGAGTGGAATATTTGAATATGTAATAACTTGTGAAATATTTATTAAACTATTTCTTTGTCAATTGTAATTTATTAATATGTTACTGAGCTCAAGATCGGGAAGTTTTTTATATGGGAGGTAGAATAAGCTTAAGTACGCCGGATGGGACTTAAGTTATAGTCCCGAGCTTGTACGATGTCAGATACTCGTCTAGTATACTACCCCTTCCCTAGGTGAATACAAATTTAGGTTAGGCAAAATTTAGGGTTCCCATAGTAGATTCGGGCTCATGTCCACCAGAGTGACGAAAGAGCGGTAGGCTAGTAGGCGATTTGACCTTGTAGTGGAAGCCCGGGCATGAGTCATAAAACCGAACCTCTGAATACCTAATTAAAGGATTTAACAGTTCCATCAGATAAAATCCAATAAAGAAAAATAAATAACTACAAAATAAAAATTAAATAATAAACAAAAAAAATGTATTCATAAAAATTTATCACAGCATCACTTCTCACATTTATATTTTTTGCTTCTGTACATAACGCTCATTTGGTGCAACAACGACATAACTAAAAAAATGGGCGTTTTTGAGTTATAGACCTAGGAAGAACCATTCTCACATATACTTTTAGCTAGTAGGCGATTTGACCTTGTAGTTGAAGCCCGGGCATGAGTCTTAATAACTAACTAAGCAAAACTTCCATTATTACGACACAAAATGTTGCAGCTGATATGAAGAATGACGGACACACACATTTAGTATCAGAAGCCAGAAGCCAACCTGTCCAATATTGCTTTTTAGTTTAAAGGGTCGATTGGGTTTGGAGGGAGAGCGAACCCTTATTTATTAATTCGTGCTGCTCTTTTTTTTTTTTTTGGAATCCAAGGAAAATTGTAAGGAACATTTATTTTATTTGTGGTCCTTTAAAAGAAAGGGCTGAGGTAGCAACTGACCTAAGGTTATATAGAAATGTCCTGACCTAGCATTAGCTAGAAATAAACTGAAGGAAAAGGGCTCTCTCAAGGGATCACGATAAGGAAGTATTGTACTGAGAGCAGTGAGCATGGGGATCAAACTCTCCAAGATTTTGACCAAAATAAGACGAAAATTGAGACAATTTTACTTCTTGGCCTAAGTACATTTTACAAGATACCTTACGTTCGTGATCTAATAAAAAATCTTCACAACTCAAAGTTGTATAAAAGAAAACTGGAATACATATCCTTTATCTAATACAATTTTCCGCAGATAGGATCAATACGACAAAGGTTATAGCGCATCAAACAAAGAAAAATAAAGTTCCATAAAAAATATTTCAAAATAATGTTTAAATTGTATCCAGAAGCAACGAATTATAAAATATTTTTTGTTATTGGTATTTTTTATGAATAATTATAAAAATTAAGAAAACAATAAAATATTCCATATTATTATGTGGCCATTACAGGACTTACAAGGTGTGTTAAAAAAATAACGGAAATTTTTGGTAATCCCCAAAAGACTTGTGGAACACGATCTTTGGGATAGCATTTAGCTCTCTCAGCGATGCTCTTTTAATCTCATCTATGTTTGTGAAACGACGGCCCTTTAAGGTTCTCTTTAATGTTGGGAACAGAAAAAAGTCACATGGAGCCACGTCTGGCGAATATGGAGGCTGGGGCATCTTCACAGTGTTGTTTTTGGCCAAAAATTCACGAACAAGCAATGAAGTGTGAGCAGGTGCATTATCGTCGTGCAAAAGTCATGAATTATTACGCCACAAATGAGCATGATAATCACATTCGACCGCACATGTCACGCTTTTTTCGGTCTCGTAAACCCTAGTTTTAGTCATAGCAGACCACAAGCAATATTTAACATTTCTAAAACTTTGCTGCACTTTATTCCATTCTTTTAGCAAAATTTAATGCAAATTCTCTGTTCCATTTCGTAAACAAATAAATAATCGCCGATCATACCAAGCACATGTAACCTATTTGACAGCGGACAGCAGACTAAACATCCGGTTTGGCTAACAATGTAAAGATACTTTTCAGACATGTTTACCAACACAACAAGGAAAATCTCGCGAATCGGACTAATACAACTCGCGAAATTACAAAATTCCCGTTTTTTTTTAAAACACATCTCGTGTACTTTTTGAACACACCTCGTATACTTCTTCTCAAAACTATTTTATTCTGGCACTACTGGGTATAAGAATGTCACTTTCAGGAGTATGATGTACAATGAAACAATAAAATACCATTGACGCCAACTCATTATTTTCATATACTCGTACCTAGTAATGCCAGTGCGAAATAATTTTGTGAAGAGGGAGGTGGTAAGGGTGGTTGGTATAAGAAAGCCACCCCCCCGTCATAAGGACCATGGAGTCTTACAACAGCTTATCGTGTTCTTTGTTATTTTATTTGTTTGTTTTGCCCTTATGTGCCCGGAGAGGGGAATGGCGTACATTATTTTTTTTTATAGTTAGCTACATAGAACACCCCTCTTCCGGTCGTTAATACTTGCTTGCGGCATCTTGAGAACGATATAGCTCCCGCAGAAGACTTGGTAAATTCTTGTAGGTTGATTGATATAGTAAGTTTTATGTTGATTCTCTAATGAGAAATTCTTGAGCGGTTGTTTTACCTGGCTCAAACTTTGTTCAGTCTTCTTCATAGGCATAATCATTGGTTGCAGACTTCGCCATCTTGTAATGTAATCCTGGCAAACATAATTAATTATGTGCTATGAGGTATAATTTTTTTTTGAATATGCGGAACATAGGCGGAGGAAGCTGTATTGGAAGGGATGGAGACAGAGGTATTGGTGAAATCGAAAGACCCTCAAAGGAGAAAAAAATGAAATTAAGGGTCCAACAAATAAGCATATGATGATTAAGAGGGAGAGCACAAAACTCTCGATGAGTTTGTGCGTAGTCTCTGTAGCATATGCAGCAAGCACACATTAATGCAGCAATGTTAGTAGTGAGGCTTCAACCAGATACGGAGTAATGATGAAAATTTGTTCTGGTTGATTCTAACTAAGATAGCTGAAAGAGAGATATAGAATATAATAACAATGAAAAATGAAATCTCTCTTCGTATTTGTGTGTCTGCGCCAGAACACGATAACTCTCATTAGAATTAATGTATCAACTTAACATTTTACGTGTATCCAGAACAGTAAAGATGACAACTATTGTTTTTCAGCCATATTGATCAAACGGGGAAAAAATAAAATTACGCTTCCCCCCACCAACTGCGCTCCTTAATATTTCGGTACCACAGAGTCTATATAAGTTTGTAAAAGCCTGCAAGTTTTCTCAAGGTCTCATTTCCCATACCAACCTCTTGGTGGAGAGGACCATTAGAAATCTACTCTAAAGAAGAGACTTGTAGATTGCCCAATCCATTCCTGAGATAGCCTCCCTAGCTGCAAATAGTCCAATCTACACTTTGGCCCATCCACTCACTACACCTGCTCCACTACAGGATCACTCCTCTCTAGATTAATGGCTCCTGTATTGGTTTGTTTGGTGCAAACTGACCATTTCCCCTTCATTGGTGCACATATCTCATCCAAATTGAGAGGTGGAATCAAACTAAAAGCCTGTCCAAAAACTCAAGAGAGCACCTGGCCACGGTCAACGGGCTTCAAATGCATCAGATCATGGGAGGGGGGAGAGGGGGAGAAGACATCGATCCAAGGGGTGACGGTAGCCGAGGGATTGACCACAAGCGGGGAGGCGATGACTGCATTTTTGGGTCCATGACGACATTTTACTATGCTCACCTCTTTCAACACGGAGCTGATATGGATGACCCTTAATGCCTACCTACTCCTGGAAGAAGAGATGAGCGGACTTGTCCAGGACACTGTCCAGGAATGTAGAAATGCAATAACGTTGGATGGCCAAACGAATCGCATACTTTCCGAACGTCCGGTTACGCTTCGACTCTACGCGCGTACAGCCTGACCACTGGAAAATTATATTATCAGGTCACGATATATCAAAGTTTAACATTAAATTAAGTTTACATTCTCCCCCTAAAATTGATGTCGTCCATAAGAACTATTGAATCCGAATATAACAGGTCATCCCATAAGTAGTGTCGGTTAAAAAAAATAAAATAAATAATATATTATTACAGTTACATTCTCCCATTTATTTATTTGCCTTCTCAAAAAATAACAATTACAAACATCTCGGGAAGCACTCCCATCATCAGTATCTATAATTCATGCGTTCTTTAGGATAACTATTTCTTTAGTCAAAAAGGCGGCTAAGAGAGGCTCCAATAATCCATTATAATTGTTTTTAATGTAAATATAATTTACACCATTGCTGTTGGCACATTATAAGACAGCCACGGTATTCTCCCGACATAGATATTCTCCCCCTCAGATATCCCACCTGTTCCAGAATCTCCCGGGATTTCCTAATTGGCCAGTGGATCAATTCATCGGGATATAATAAAATAAATAAAAAATATATACCTATAAGTATATCTATCTTAAAAGCAATAAATTAAATTATATTATTCTTAATTTTCATTAAGAATAATATAATTATAAATCTAATAATAAATATATAATCAACATCTTCATATAAATCTATATGAAGATGTTGATTAGCGACTGTAGATTCTAATTATAGGAATATTGAGGGTCAGTCAAAGATGGAAAAAGAACACTATTCAAATGCCAACGTTTCGATATATTTTATATCATCATCAGGGCCTACAAACAATGGGGGGGGGATCAAGATTATAATCAAAAATAAACAAATTTTTTTTTTTAATTACTAAATCATAGTCAGTCAGTTTCAATTTTTAACTTGTTATAATGTATTTTTAACGTTCAGTAATGTTTATCAACAAAAAAAAATTTTTTGTTTATTTTTGATTCTAATCTTGATTCCCCCCCCCCCCCCCCCCCCCCCCCCCCCCCCCCCCCCCCCATTGTTTTTAGGCCCTGATGATGATATAAAATATATCGAAACGTTGGCATTTGAATAGTGTTTTTTTCCATCTGTGACTGACCCTCAATATTCCTACAACTAAAATCTATGTTATCAAAAAAATTCACAATTGGTTCTGAGTCGTATTCTGATCTATTATTGAGATAATTGTAGACAAATGTTTGCCTGGGGATACAGAAAGAGGGACAATAGAACAAAAAGTGTATGAGGTCGTCCTTTTCGTCTAAGGTACACCTTATTGTATAATACCGTATTATTTTTCAGCCAAATCGACCAAAGGCAGGGGGATTAGGGGGAGGCTTAACAAACTCTAATAATATATCGACATGAAATTTCATATTTAATGTCAAAACCCAATGAGGACGTAACCTGTCAAATTTCAGCGATATCGGCCGAAGGGAAGGGCGATTCAACTAATAAACCCTAATTGCCGATATAATGAATTTATAGACACAAAATTTAGTATGGATTTAGGAGCTTCTATGTAAGTCAACTATTGAATATTAGTGCAAATGGTCGACTGGTTATGGAGGAAGAGCGAAAAGTTAATTGATTAATTGGTTTGAGGGATGCCGTTATTGCAGATCCTCGTCGGATCCCTTGACACTTGACATGTACTTCTGCTAACCTTGCTCTTCTGTTTGTCTGGACAAACTGAGTTCACAAACAGACACTGTCTGTCTAACGAATCGAACTGCCTTTCTTCTCAGTGTTTCTCTCCTTTCTGTCTCTTTGTGTATTTTAACAGTTCTTCTCTTCAGACCAACTTCAACAAGTAAACACAACTAATTCCCTGTTGGGTGTTCCATCCTGGAGATTTGATTCGACACAGCCTTAACTATGAGGTCATATCGCCTACTACCAGAGCACTCTCTCGCCGTTCTGGTAGACATGAGCTCAACTCTACTATGGGAGTTCAAACGAGTACCTGACATCGTACATCGGGACCATCGCTTAACATCCTATCCGAAGGAGGACATGCTCAATGTATTTTCAACTCCCAGATAATCTTGAACTCAGTAGGCTAGGACCTCTACCTTTGAGCTAATTTAATTTTTAAGTCGTCGGTGAATCATCGGCAATATAATTCTCCAGTGCGAATTAATCGAGAAAGTTATCGTTCTCCTTCTGAAATCGATATTTATTTCCAATATCGTATTAATACATACATTCGTTACGTTGACTGTTATTAAGGTTGGACCCTCCAATACTTTCCTTCCCTTTGACTGATATAGCTGAAAATCAATGTGTCGTCCTTAAGAAGAACACCGAAATCATCAATTTTCAGATCTGAGTATCCTTTACTCTAGTTTTATATTTCTCGAACGGCTGAACCACGATTGAAAAATAGAATACACATTTGGAACTGAACGGATGGTTGTGGGGGGCTCGAATCGTAAAATGAGTGCCTAGCTCTTCAACGGTTGATCAGATTTTTATGAAATTTCACATACAGCATCCTCATAAGCCAGATTGAAATAAAGGCTATGTTTCGTCTCAAATTATGAACAAAAGGAAGGCCCGAAACATAAGATAAGTGTTAAACTTTAACAGTAGATCGGATTTTCATGAAATTTGATAAATAGTATCTTTATAAGCCAGATTGAAACATGGGAGAAGACATACGAAAATTTTCAAACAGGGGAAGCATAAGTCGGATAATAATCTGCAATGTACCTCCCCAGCACGAATTAATCTAGTAAGTAAATTGGGCTCTCCCTCAATGGCCAATCAACCGTTTGGCCTAAAAATCGATATTTGACTTACTTGGACTGTCGAGCCCTCCTCTTTTCACCCCCTCTCCCTAACTGTCAATTTCGCGGAAAATTAGTAGGTGCTGTCATAATGGGGTTCTGAATTTAAATATAAAATTTCATTTCGATACACTCATTACATCGGCAGTTATTTGAGTTGAGCACCCTCTGTTTCCTTCCTTCCCTTCGGCCGATTTCGTTTAGCCGATTTGCTATTTGAATAATTTTTTATGAAATACAGTACTCTGTAACACAGTTTAGTAGGACAATAAAACAATCTATTACAGACCAATTGAAGACAACAGGAAGAGAAAATATGCTGAGAATAATGGATAGGATTTAAAGAGGAAATGATTTATTAGAAAGGGAAAGAGAATGTAGTCGGTGATGTGTGTGACCGCAGTGAAATGGAGGGAAAGGGCGGTGAGCCAGTGTGAATATGGCGGGAAATGAAATGGGCGGGAAAGGAAGGGCTCCGGACATCCTTCCTGTCCACAGTCCATAGTCCTATAGTCTATAGTCCAGCTCAATCCGACCATAACATGGACGCTGAGTATGGACACTGCCAATGAGATTTCTGGCCGTAGTTGGCAGGAACATTGGGCTCTTTACAAGTGAGAACCATTTGTTTTACTTAAACCACTGGGAAGTTAGTCTGTGTAGGACAATAATTCAATTAAGTGAAGACATGTATCACAAAACTTTCTTATTGTACTTACTTCGGGCGGTAGGAAAATTGGGCAGACTTCGTGTTTTGAGAAGTAATAGCTTGGCGAAAATGTGAAATCCCATATATTGTAAAGTGGGTGGGAATGTCACTGTCGAAATATTGTAAACGTGCGACCTAGCTTCAACTAAAATATTGTAAACTGTCCGGCCTAGCCTCAACTAAAATATAGCAAGGACGGGATGAACAACGATATGTTTATATCTCAATATATTACTAAAATTATACAATTAATGTCTTTCGAATGGGACGTAAAGCCATGGTCCCGAGCCTGTACGATGTCAGGTACTCGTTAAAGATCCCTACCGTAGGAGAATAAAAATTTAGTGTAGGCAAATCTTAGGACAATTAGGACTTAGTAAAGTCGGGCCCATGTCCACCAGAGTGACGGAAGTAGGCGATATGACCTCGAGGCATGAGTCATAATAACTAACTAACCTTTCGACATCACTTGTATTATAGACTTTTTCACTTTTCTTAGTTGGGTTTATTAAGTATTGAGCCGAGTTTACGAAGCTTTTTCTTGGGCGACTCATGTATTTCGTTGTATTCGTACTCCTAAACCCCTTTACCGATCACATTGAAATTTGCCGCGATGATAGTGGACACGGTAACGATGGTTTACTACTAAAAAAAATCTGAAATTGAACATACCACGGTTCACCGAAAAACGAAATCCCCATTGAAATCAATTGAGAAACAAAATTCTCGCGCAAAAAAGAATTTTTCTATTTCAAATGTAAAAATCCGGGCGAAGAAAAAAAAAAAAAAAAACTCTACGGTTCTATCCAGTGATCACAAACCGGTCATATGCCCCCATTTCAAATGCACTAGTTGTATGTTAACCGACCACATTAACAGTATGAATCAATAAATTTAGACTGACTCAGCTCAGTTTTTGCAAACAGCAGAATGTATTGCACACCTAGTTTATTATTAATTAATTCATTTTATTATTGATTTTATTTAACTAATCCAAATGATCTGTTTATCATTAATTTTGAATATACTATGATGAATATAAGGTAATATATAAAACTACGTAGATATAACAAACATTTTCAATGTAATACGATTTGAGAGTTATTGCCATGGATCCGCTAAAGTTCTGCTTTTAAACCTTTATTTGGTTTCCTTTCCATTCTATTCTCTGTTTCGTGGTCCTTCGATCTTGAGCTCGTGGCTCTTCGGATGGTCTCGTGACGGTTTTTGTTTATTTTTAATTCATTTATTTTTTATAAATTTCATTTATCTAATTTATTTCTTGATAAAAAATGTCTATATTTCTTTGTCTGTCAACAAACTGTCGGTGATTCACCGATGATTTTTTTTATCTTTTTTTCAAGTTTTAACCATAATGTCCTAATTTTAGACAAAATTTAGTTGGTAACCGGAAGTGTTCAGTTGGTGTAGACCTGCAGAGAATATGTGATTAGTTGTTGCTCCTAATATTGTTAATACTTGAGTTATGAAATGCTAGCTCAGCTATGAGAAAATGAAATTAGGACAGGATAAAAGCCTGGGGCCAGCGGCTGGCTCGTCCTCTGCCGGCAACCTGGGTCAACGGGGGCTAATCCCCCCCTCTCATCCCTTGTACAAATATAATATTTGCTGTTCTGATAACATGTAATATATTTGTACATGTTACTGCTAATATCAGTGAGTTAGTACCGACAATAGCCTGTTATTATCCATATTACCTTAGTGAATTAGGTTAACTACAAGGTCATATCGCCTACTACCAGAGCGCTCTTTCGTCACTCTACTGGACATGAGCTCGATTCTACTATGAGGGTGCTAAATTTTGTCTACCCTAAATTTTTATTCACCTAGGTTAAGAGTCTTTTAAAGAGTGCCTGGCATCGTACAGGCTCGGGACCATCGTTTAACGTCCTATCCGAAGAACGGCGTGCTTAAGTTTATTTTACCTCCCAGATAAAATATACTACGTTTTGAACCCGTGATCTTGAGCTCAGAGTGCTAGCACGATACCACTGAACCACCGGCGCTCTCTAGATTATTATCGCTACTTGTTAGTTATTAAAAGAAATATTTAAAAACATTATATGTTGTTGAACATTAATAGTTGTTAGGAAATATAAAAATATTTTTTCTCTTAACAATACTGATTATAATCGATATACGTAATATAATCGATACAGATTTATCACTAGTCAGGAAGAAAGAATATTTTGGAATAACTAAACATTGCTCTATTTTTGAAAAAAACTATAACTAATAAAGGAATTCATTTTTTTAATGCCCTTCCCCACTTCTAATAGAACAAATGTAAACAATAGAGAAAACATGCCAATGTACTTCCCCAGAAGAAATTGATCAATTAGCTTTTCATCCTTCTCCCAAACCAATCATCCTTTTGGGCTAATAATCATTTCATAAATGAAAAAATAACACCTTTTTCAGCCAAATCGGCCAAAGGGAAGGGGGGATCAGGGAGGTGGCTTGGGAGGTGGCTCAATCCAAAAACCCTAATTACTGTGGATATAATGAATTTAACTACACAAAATTTAGTATGAGGATTTAGGAGCCTCTTTGTAAGTCAACTATTGAATATTAGCGTACACGGTCCACTAGTTTTGGAGGGGGAGAGAAAAGGTAGTTGAATAGTTCGTTCTGGGGAAGTACAATGTCGGTGATTCACCGACGACTCTTTTTTTTTTTTGTAAATCCACAGACTTCATTTTCTGGCAAAATTAGTATATTAGTATTGTTATAGTACCTCTCTTGTTAAGATACCTCAATTCGTAGCCCCACTCTCTCCTTAATCACTGTTGGGGAAATTACACAGGTCTGTGGACATTAATAGCCTCCATATTGGAAATGGTGAAGCCTCATCTGCCAACTTAAAATGTACTTTATGATGACATATGAACGTCCCATCATATATTAAACTAATCGTCGTCCATGTGAAGGCAGGCAATAATTGACGGTTAACAAAAACTGCTTATTACAAATAGGGGTGAACATACAGAGGGGGAAGGCAAAAACAGAAGGTTCCGTAGGTGGGAAGTAATTCATTAGAAGGGGGTGGCGAAGAGGTGGGAGCCCCAGACAAGAAACTAATAGAGCAATTAGTAGAGGAGGAGGGAAGCGGGGACATTGAGGGAGGGAGGGAATTTGTAAGGGATTATCTATACAGGGTGGGGGATATAAGGAGGGATTTGTATCTACGGGTAGTTGGCATCCTGTTAATGTAGGAAGATAGCAAAATAAGACCATTGTATCGAGTGTAAGAGGAGCAGGGGAGGCTAATAGAGCAATTAGGATAAAGGAGAGAATTTGTAAGGGTATATCTTCAGAAGAAGACGGAATGGCAGCGGTCTCTTATTTTCCAGCTGACAGCCAGTGCCAGCAGCCTCCGTAGGTCCCCCTCTCTCGTTATAGCTATGATGTACTATACTGAGTGATGGCTGGCCAGGACTACTAATGGCGGTCCCTTATTTCCCAGCTGACAGCCAGTGCCAGCAGCCTCCGTAGGTCCCCCTCTCTCGTTATAGCTATGATGTACTATACTGAGTGATGGCTGGCCAGGACTACTAATGGCGGTCCCTTATGTCCCAGCTGACAGCCAGTGCCAGCAGCCTCCGTAGGTCCCCCTCTCTCGTTATAGCTATGATGTACTATACTGAGTGATGGCTGGCCAGGACTACTAATGGCGGTCCCTTATTTCCCAGCTGACAGCCAGTGCCAGCAGCCTCCGTAGGTCCCCCTCTCGTTATAGCTATGATGTACTATACTGAGTGATGGCTGGCCAGGACTACTAATGGCGGTCCCTTATGTCCCAGCTGACAGCCAGAGCCAGCAGCCTCCGTAGGTCCCCCCCTTCTCGTTACAACTATGATGTACTATACTGAGTGATGGCTGGCCAGGACTACTAATGGCGGTCCCTTATGTCCCAGCTGACAGCCAGTGCCAGCAGCCTCCGTAGGTCCCCTTCTCGTTACAACTATGATGTACTATACTGAGTGATCGCTGGCCAGGACTACTAATGGCGGTCCCTTATTTCCCAGCTGACAGCCAGTGGCAGCAGCCTCCGTAGGTCCCCCCCTCTCGTTACAGCTATGATGTACTATACTGAGTGATGGCTGGCCAGGACTACTAATGGCGGTCCCTTATGTCCCAGCTGACAGCCAGTGCCAGCAGCCTCCGTAGGTCCCCCCCTCTCGTTACAACTATGATGTACTATACTGAGTGATGGCTGGCCAGGACTACTAATGGCGGTCCCTTATTTCCCAGCTGACAGCCAGTGCCAGCAGCCTCCGTAGGTCCCCCCCCTTCTCGTTACAACTATGATGTACTATACTGAGTGATGGCTGGCCAGGACTACTAATGGCGGTCCCTTATTTCCCAGCTGACAGCCAGTGCCAGCAGCCTCCGTAGGTCCCCCTCTCTCGTTATAGCTATGATGTACTATACTGAGTGATGGCTGGCCAGGACTACTAATGGCGGTCCCTTATTTCCCAGCTGACAGCCAGTGCCAGCAGCCTCCGTAGGTCCCCCCCTTCGTTACAGCTGTCCTCGCCTCTCCAGATCATTTGTTAACCCTTCTCTCTAATTTGTTTTACCATTCACTGGTTTTCTATTACACAGAACCATCTACACCGCCTGCTCGGTTCAATAGTCAACACAACACCTAATTAATAGTACCAATTTGAACTCGTGATACCAAAGAATTTTAATAATAAAAAAGTCGTCGGTGAATCACTGATATGAACTTCCCCAGTACGAATTAGTCAATAAAGTTCTGTCTCCAAAACCTATCGAATAGTTCTGCTATTGTTATCAATGGTTGACTTACTATGGGCTGCTGAATCCACATACTAATTTTTTTGAAGATAAATCCATTACAACGGCAGTTGTTGGGGTTTTGGAGTTGAATCCTTCTCTGATCCCACTTTCGCTTCGGTTGATTTGACTGAAAATCAATATGTGTCGTTCGGGGTCACTCATTCTATCGGGAGTTATCGTTTTCACAGAAGCATAGTGAAAAAGTCATCGGTGATCGGTGAAAAATCACCGACAATGTGAAAAAAAACCTCAAGCTCGCCGTTCTTCGGATGGGATAAGCGATAACCCCGAGCCTCAGCGAGCTTCTGACGTAAAGCGTTTTGCTCGAAGTTACGAATATTCAAAATGTTAGCCTTACGGTTTCTTGTACATTACTTCTCACGTTAACTGGCCACGTTTCTTGAAGAGATACGATAGCTACTTCTGTTAATTGCATACCCAGTAATGGCAACGTACCCAAAAAAAATTAATGAGAGTAGCGTAACAAATTATCTGTTCCGGGTCTCAGCTACCGGAAAGACTTTGAACGCTTATTTTGAGCTTTTAGAAACAGAAAGATTATACTATATTTGTAAAAAAAAGTAGAGTGTAACGATTTTCATAAAAGGTATATATTCTTAAATTGTCTTGCCATATCTCAAATAAGGTAAGAAATCCTCCAAGATTGAAGGTTTTGAGGGAGAGCAATAACATACGTAGGAGGCAGGGTGTAGCCTCAATTTCAGAGATCCGAGTACCCTCAGAAAGACAAAAACATTAAGAGGCAACCGATAAAGAGATTGAATGTTTAGAGGGAGAGCGGAAACATACGTATGAAGCTGTGTGTAAAGTCAATTTCAGAGATCGGAGGGTCCACCAAAAGAGCCAAAACTGGCTTCACTCACTACACTGGACACAAACTCACAACACCGTCACCACACACATCCACTCAAGTCATTAAAAGGCCCTGAAGAAGAAAATAAATAGTTTTCGAAACGTTGGCCAAATTTTGCATTTTCTTTTACACGACAGAACCTCGATTTCCTTCTACATTGAAAAAATACTGTCGACTCTATTAATTCTTTTGTTATTACTCCTTTGAGTGTCCCTCGACCTCCGAATTTGAGGCTACAACCCAACTCACACATATGTTTCTGCGCTCTCTCTAAACCTTCGTTCCCTTCACTCCGTGGACTTTCTTTTTTGAGTGACCTTGATCTCCGAATTTCAAGGTAGTCGTTGATTCACAGGTAAGTTTTCGCGCTTCGTCCTTGAAACGAGAAAATCCGTTGAATAATAATCGATGTTGGATTTTTGCACGATTACAATACTTTCTTATACTATAGGAGGTATAAGAAAGTTAAAGTGTGAACCTGTTGTGTTTGGCTGGACGACCGCCAGCGACGAACTGCAACGATCTTCTACGATGTAATGCTCCTTGGCGCGATGTTCAGAGCTCGTGATGGAGACCACCTCGCCATCTTGGTACAACCACTCGTTCAAAAGTTGTTTAAGGAGGATCATTAATTCTAGGACATACTGTACACAGCTCCTTAACTGTAACTTTATATAATACGGGCCTACCCCAGTAAATATGTATTGTAAAACAACATATTATATTACATAAAAGGTGTTATATAAAAAAAAGAAGTGTCGCCTTAATTATAGTTGTGAAGAGTTGTAGGTCTAATTGGAGAGGCTTCAACTGAAAGAAATAAGGAAAGGAGAACATCTCTGTGTGTCTTTCATTAGAAAGAAATGTTGAAGGGGTTCCCATCCTGGCGTTCAATGGCAAGAACTTGTTAGAGAAGTCATTCTTTGTACAGTCAACAGCATCAGTACCTACTACAGCCTGGGCATAAAAGTACCTTCCTTAGCTCGACAAATGCCTCCTGTTAATTGTGTATGTGTACTCATTAAGAAGTATAACCCGGGGGGGGGGGGGGGGGGGGGGGGCTTTTAAGCCCCTTTTCAAATAATTACTTTAAAAAATCATACTGAAATAATCTTGAAATTTGTAGAGGTTGGAGCTTTTTTTGTTCTTCTATATCCAACTAGTATTATAGTTTATTTTTAAAAAAATCGGGTGCGTGCAACTCCGATGCGTGGCGAAATGAGCGTGACAATAGCGTTGCGAGATAGCGAAAGTGTCAAGAATCAAATATAACAAATCATTTCAATAAAATTTTTGAACCTTGAAACAATTTAAAAACAATATAGAAAGGCAACATTCATTAGCATAATAATTTTCAAAAAATGAAAATTTGGTTTACAATTTTTATAAAGAGTTTATTCGATAAAAATATTATTTTCAAATTCATAGATCAAATAGTTTTAGAATAGTGAACAATTTTATGAAGCGTTTATTTAAATCAATGCTATTTTCACATTCATACATCATGTAGGACAATAATATAATTGTTACATGTTTTGTGAAGTTCAATTAACAATTCGATTCACATGTGTGATTTTGTCAGCTATTAATTATTGCGATCATATATTCGAATTAATTCTGGTCCCTATAACTGTCAATCGAGACAGGAGAGCAACTAGCAGAACGAAGACAGTGTGAAGCGCTCTCTCTCTCTCTCTCTCGGCGCATGCGCGATACGTATGTTACGTGTTACCGAAAGTAACATAACGCAGTTTTCGAACATGGGGTGCCGGCCTACCAAATTATAAGACGTTGTCACGTCAAATATCTTTAGGAGCACACAAAAATACCTATGAGAAAGTTCCGTGCAGTTTTGACCTGCTAACTCCAAATAGATATGAAAAAAAAAAAAAATCGTCGGTGAATCACCGATAGATAATGTAATTCTCAAGCACGAATTCTTCCCATAGAATTCACATACTAAATATATTCATTATATGGACAGTAATTGGGGTTTTTTGAGTTGAGCCCCCCCTAAATCCTCCCCCTTTTAGCCGATTTGGCTGAAAATCAGTAGGTATTGACTTTATGGAATTCTGGGTACAGATATAAAATTTCGTGTCGATACATTCATTTAATCAGCAAGTTATTGTGTTCTCAGAATAACACGCACACATAACATAGACGGGAAATTGGAAATTGAGGATCACGACTGAGAAATTCAGATGGGGTAAAGAATAACATATCTGTCCCCATCCTTGAAATTTTAAATTGTTAAATTAACGTTTATTCTAATTTTTTAACTTTATCTATTAAAACATTTTAAATTATGTTGTATTCAAAATTATTTTGTCAGACTGTCTGATGATTAGGGGAACCTCGAAAGCTGGCTAGCAAAAATTATTAAAATTAATTTTACAACCTTAATAATACTAACGTACAAACTGTAGACTTGAAGGCTGTCCTAACCGAGACTGTATTACCTCAAAAACGTCGATTTCAAAATTCCTCCTGATTTTAAGGAGGGGGGGGGAATTCCTACTTTAGTGTATAGGGAAATGGGGAACTTTCTAGCCCCCTCCTCCCAGTCTGCCCACATCTCATTACTTTTGATTGAAAAGTCCAAATGTGTATTTTGCAAAACGTAACAAGCTTTCATCCCCCCCCCCCCCCCCCCCCTCACCATTTCAAATACTCGTCAAAACTTTTGCAATTACATTTTAACAAAATTAAATTGTAATATTTGAGTTTCCCGAGTTACATCCCAGAGTCACTTTGTTAACAATCTCAGCCACAATAACTTCTTCACATTGTTCAAGTCCAGGGAGCGTAGCCAGAGATTCGACCCTTCCTCCCTCCCAAAATTTATATACAAATACAATAATGATATAATGGGTTAGTTGACAGAATGACCACAGCTAAGAGCAAACTAGCTACCATGTTGCTTAGAATCCAGACTCATATTTACGACAAATAATTCTTATAACAAGCTATGAAATTGAGCATTATATTATATCTATACATTCTTTATTTAATATCTATATTTATTATTGTCTAGTTTTTCTACACTATAACACTACTTTATTTATTTATATTTATTTTTTATATATTATATAATGATCCTTTCCTTGTTAGCTCTATTGTGGAAGTCCTAAATTTTACCCAAGCTTATACCTAACATAAAATCGGGACCATCGCTTAACGTTCCATCCAGAGGACGGCGTCCTCAAGGTTTTTACCACTCAGATAAAAAAAAAAAACTTGAGGGCCTCAGTCGGGTTTCGGACCCGCGATCTATAGCTCAGTAGGCTAGCACGCTTGCTACCTCTGAGCTGCCGCGCCCAGGAGTGGGATTGAACGATCTGCACATCCCTTCATACTCACCTGGGTAAATGGCCCTTCCTGAAGTAGTACTGCCCTACTTCGGTGCAGTCAGGGTACAGCTTTGTCGTCTCCCACGGGCTCAACACAAGGTGCAGAACGGCTGATTTTACTCTCACCTGAAACGTTAAATTCCTTTGGAAACTCGATCTCGGATTTTCGCAAGATTACAACACTTCCTTAATAAAGATTTAAGAGAGTAAAAACATAAGTCTGTTTATTATTGTTCCTTAAAAATGTTAATTTTATAATAATTTTGAGAATTTCATCCATCTTATGTTTATTTGTTTAACGTTTTTTCTACCCCTAAAATGGATAGTAAATTGAGCGCTAAGGCGTTCTTGATTAGACGACAGAAAAAATTATTCATCCAACATGGGACAACACGTCCTGATTTTGGCGGGAGAGTCCATCATGCTCCGGTTTCCTGGCATGGCTGGCTACCCGCCAAAATCTATCCGCCAAATGTCTCCCAATAAATTATCCCTCTAGATAATTATCCCGCTGGATGATTTATCCCAGTTTGGAATTAGTATTATCTGTGCCGGAGGATAGCTCAGTTATGAGACAGATCTTCTTCATCGCCGGAGTGGCTAAGGTGGCCGCTCCGCGATGTGAAGATTCCCAGATCGATTCACAATTCCGTTTTTACTTCCCCAGCTGTATGATGTATAAGGGAAGTTATGTAATCTGCCAGAAACTTAATGTTGAGTTTTATGTTGTCCAACCTTCTGACATTAAAATGTTCTTCTCCAGAACAATTTATCTCTCTCCGATATGCTCTCTCTCCAAAACGAATCAACTGTTTTGGCTAAAAATCATATTACATAAGGGCTTTCATGTCGATACATTCATTACATTGGCATAATTAGAGTGTTTGTGTTATATCCCCTTAATCCTCCGTTCCCTTTTTGTTGAGTATAGGAACTTATCCGGTTTTATAAGAACCGAATAATATGAGGAACTATATTTTATGAGGCCTCTATGACCCCGATAGTTCCACAGGAGCAAATGGACTGTATTTTATGGAGCTGAAAGAAAACCGGTGCGGCACAGAATTCCAATCCCACACTGTACAATTATAAGCCGGACTTCTTCATCGTCAGTCTAGCTTTGACGGATCCAGGCTTAATGGGGTATCGTATACTTCATTCAGTCATGTAGAGAGTTCCAAAGTCGACACAGAGTCAGGGTAAGTCCAGACTCAGGACTATGCTAATAATAATAATAATTTTTATTGTTTAAAGAGGTCATCCCTATACAATTGAGTCAGTGACCATTACTTTTACAATATTAACATAATAATGACACATTCAAACTAAATAAAAAAACATAAATAAATAAAATAAGTAATTACAAACTAATAATAATAATATAACAAAGACAGTAAATATAGAGTGGGGATGTATGTATTGAATATCAATATAATATGTAAGTTGAAGTACATTATTCATTAACAATGAATGATCTAAGTTTCAAAGCACTGATTAAATAATAAAAAAATATTTGAGATATCATTTTGATTATGGGCCAGGAGTAATGTAGGAAAGTTGGTTCTGTCTATACAGATACTCTGAGGCAGGAAGTGGCTTCTAATGGGGGAGTAGATCGGACAGGATATTAACAGGTGGTATACGACTTCCAATTCGTTTTTATTACAGATTGAACAAAGTTCCTGGGGATTAAGGGTGTATACACTATTGACTCAGGACTATGGTAAGTCTTGTCTCGGGAACGCTCCGCTACACACAATAGATGTCATCCTTATGTTGTTCTGTACACACATATAAAATTAATAGGGTCATCCTTATGTTGTTCTGTACACACATATAAAATCAATATGTGTCGTCCTTATGTTGTTCTGTACACACATATAAAGTCAATAGGTGTCATCCTTATGTTGTTCTGTACACACATATAAAATCAATAGGTGTCATCCTTATGTTATTCTGGTCACACATATAAAATCAATAGGTGTCATCCTTATGTTGTTCTGTACACACATATAAAATCAATAGGTGTCATCCTTATGTTGTTCTGTACACACATATAAAATCAATATGTGTCGTCCTTATGTTGTTCTGTACACACATATAAAATCAATAGGTGTCATCCTTATGTTGTTCTGTACACACATATAAAATCAATATGTGTCGTCCTTATGTTGTTCTGTACATACATATAAAATCAATAGGTGTCATCCTTATGTTGTTCTGTACACATATATAAAATAAATAGGTGTCATCCTTATGTTGTTCTGTACACACATATAAAATCAATAGGTGTCATCCTTATGTTGTTCTGTACACACATATAAAATTTTGTGTCGATATATTCATTCCATCGGGAGTTATCTTGTTCACAGACACACACAGAATCACAGACAAAATCTTTATTTCCCAAGCTATATAAAGAAAATTATGTAATTCGAAATTTCATGTTGTCTGACCCTCTTATTCAAAAAATGAAAAAAAAGTCTGTGTTTGTCTGTGAACATGATAATTCCCAATAGATAGGATGTATCGACTTCTATGAAATACCTGTTCCAAAATTGGGTATTTTGAAACTGACTTTTCTACCTCCCGCTGCTAAGATGATTGTGCAAGCGTAAAATACCTGTTACTAAATATTAGGTATTTATAACGGGGATTGCTTGGGAGCAGTAACAACCTGTTCCCGTTCCTGATAAGGAGCAGTTTTCGACATCCCCATATAGAGAAGGAAGTGAGACCCGCAGGAAGGAGGGGGTCGTTCCCCCCCACTAAGATTTGCGTTTCGTGCCTCCCACTACAAGGGGACTGAGAGGGGATGGGGGTCAGATTAAAATTTATGAATCCAAATCTGTGCCCAACCTCTAACATCTGGGGGAGAAGGAAATCTACCCCTCAAACTGAGAAGAATTTATATGATAATCCACAAATTTGCATCTTAGTTTTACAAATTTCATTTGACTGTATATTTAAAGACTTCTGATAAAGAAATGGTGATTTCTTTGAAATCAATTCTACGTTTTAAGAAATTGTTTAATGATCAGATCTATGACCTCGTAGTTAAAGCTCGGACATGAGTCACAATAACTAACTAAAAATTGTGGCGGACTTCATTTTTACTTACTTACATCTTTTGTAGGAAGTACTGCTTGATTCATGCGAAAACTGTTTACTTTATCGAAAAACTGGTCGTACCAAAAATATTTACTGTTAAATTTCCAACTATCACGATGATGTACGATGTCATTGGAACTTTGTGAGCGCTCTGAACTTGAAATTTGAAATGAAGATGTCACAAAATAATAATATAAATATAATAAAACTAAATAATATAAATATAATAAAAAATAATAACATGAATATAATAAAAATAATAATATAAATTTAATAAAAAATAATAATATAAATATAATAAAAATAATAATATAAACATAATAAATAATAATAATATAAATATAATAAAAAATAATAATATAAACTTAATAAAAGATAATAATATAAATAATAATATAAACCTAATAAAAATAATAATATAAATATAATAAAAAATAATAATATAAATAGAATTTAAAAAAATATTAATAATAATAATAATAATAAATATTACCACATTTCTACTGTTAGTTTCTGAAATGGGTTTTAATAAACTCTATATAAACTTTATGACATGCAATTTTGAAGAAAGTGCACCTTTATAAAAAAAATTTCAATTTGTAATCACTTCATATGGATTTCTTCTAATAAAACCTTGCAAAATGTTCACTTAGGTACGTATCTAATCCAAAGATATTTTTTATTATTTGGTTGACAGGGAAAATGAATATAATCGAGAAAAAAATATTGGGTTTATTACATTTAACTTACTTTATAAAAATAAAAATAAAAAAATCAATTATATACAAAAATTTTACTACTATTTTCTAAAAAGACATGAGTATTTTCTCTATGGCCTTTTTTCTTTGGGCATATCTAATTTAGTAAACGAAAACAGTACCTTCTATCTGGAACTCACTCACAATTGTCCTCCATCTTCTATAACATACCATTCAATTTATTGATGTCTACTTCTTCAAAAAAAAATGCCATCATAATTTTATTTATAGAGAGGGAGAGTGATCTGTACAATAGTGGTTGGTATAAGAAAGTCGTGTTATGGCCATCTGATATATTTTGAACAGGTTTTAGTTTGACAACCTCAACGAGACCACTTCAACGACGAACATTCACCTTACAGACTTATAGTTATATTAATTGAGACATTTTTTTAAAAATGAATAGTTGTTTTATGAATTGTCTCATGTTATAGGTGGGGTCCACCTCACGAGAAATGGCATGAGGGAGCCGGAAATCATCGGAGACTCGGTAAGTTTAATTATGTACTTTAGATATACAAGTTGTATTGAGAGGGCTGGTGTGTGCACCCAGGGACCTGAGCATCCAAATCCTCTTATACCTTCCCTATTAGCTCTTCTGTGGGAGTCTTACATTTGGCCTACCCAGGTTTAGTTACTTAAGGTAAGGGGTCTTTAACAGGGACAATCGCTTAACGTCCCATCCGAAGGACGGTGTGCTCAAGTTTTTTTTTTTTAACCTCCCAGATAAAAAGACCTAAAGGCCTGGTTCCGTACCCGCGATCTTGAGCTCAGTAGGCAAGCGCTGTTTTTAAGAATGGCTGATAAGTTTATTATTTCAGTGAATATCATGTCATTAGTGGTCTAAGAAGTACTAGGTTTAAGGAGAACACAGATTGCAGAGGTATGGATGGGAGGGACCTCAGGAAGGTAGATGTGCGGGCCTGCTTTCCTCGTCTGCCAACGAATGTACCAGGACCTCTATTTATATTTTCATTTAGACTATTGTGATTTGTCTACGATGAATTTCGTCTAGTTTTGATACCTACGTGCTATACATTTTATACAAAACTTTTTGCCTGTTTCTCGAAGTGAAATAGACATCAAGTGAAATGTATCAATAATCGACATACAATATAATACTTCTTCAGAATAATGTAGTGCATCTAACATTTTAGTTCCCTAGCTATAGGGGAACATTTTGTCTCTCATATGTCTGAGAGGTAAAAAAAATCTTCAGCATGCCGTCCTTCGAATGGGACGTTAAACAATGGTAAGATGTCAAGTACACGTTGAAGACCACTACCCTTGGTAAATAAACCTGGGCAGGCAAAATTTAGGACTCCCACAGTAGAGTCGGGCTCATGTCCACAAAAGCAACTAAAGAGCGCTCTGTTAGTAGCCGATATGATCTCGTAGTTAGATAATAACAATTCTTTTTCAAAAATATATTGATACTTCAAACGACGAATACTTTATCGAGGATAATATTGTACAGAATTGTTATCCTTAAAGTATCAAGCAGTTTAGAAGCAATTCAAATTAATCAGGTTTGTTTGAGGGCCACCAACCAGGACACTTCTCAATTCAGGATTCTCTACTGATATACAGGTGAGAGGCTCTCGGATTTTACAGTCCCAGCTATTCGAAGTATAGGGGCAGTTATGTAATCGGTCAACAATTGAAAAATAAGGAACGTAGTTACATATCCATCGATAGCAAAATCATCTAACATCGATTTTTTTCAACGAAAAATCAGTCCGTTACACATATCCTGGTCTTGCATAAATTGATCAATTAATCATTCATTAGACAATTATAAAACAGAAGCAGTTAATTTTCCAAATCAAGCTAACTTTATTGCCTTCAATTTATGAGCAGACTATTATAGCTGTTTCATTTGGTTAAGCCCATCATGATCATCAATTAAATTTCTCGAAGTAATTACCGAGGATTACGTACGAGTCATTTGACAAGAGAAATCCTTCCTGAGTATAAAAATAAAGAGAAAAAACAGAAAAAAAAACGACGACTGTGATTGCTTTATCGAGGAAACAGGATAAATATTGTATACAGTATTTTTATCCTTAAAGGATCATTGAAAGCAATTTAAATTAATCAGGTTTGTTTGATGGTCGCCAACCAGGACACTTCTTAATTAAGGATTCTCTACTAATATAGAGGTGAGAGGGTCTGGGATTTTATGAAGGTTGTACGAAGTATAGGGGAATTGAAGTAATCGGCTAAAAATTCAATGCATAGTTTTCAACGGAATTACAAGTTTTCTCTCCTCCAGGTGTTCTAAATATGACGGTAACTCCCGATAGAATGAATGTATCAACATGAAATTTTATATTTGAATTCAGAATCCTCTAAGGACGACATCTATTGATTTTCAGCCAAATTGGCCAAAAGGAAGAGTGGATTAGGGGGAAGTTTTAACTCAAAAACTCTAATAATGTAAGGAATATGTCGACAGAAAATTTCATGTGTGATTTCAAATCCCCGTAAGGATGACACATAGGTAGAGGGAGGCTCAATTCAAAAACCCTAATAACTGCCGATGTAATGATTTTATCGGCGCAAAATTTGGTGTGATGTTTTAGGATCCTCTATGTAAGGCAAAAGAACTTAAAGTTAATTGATTAATTCTTCCTGGGGAAGTACATAGTCGATGATTGAACGACTACTTTTTCCCCGTATTTCGCTGTGATCTATGATAGTTTCAAACTTCCAGTACGTTCTCCCTAACGGTCGACAGGTCGTTCAACTAAATAACCGTCGAAGACTTTCTTTCGACCTTATAGTGTTATTTTAGCATGAAGAAACCTCATTAAACTTCGTTAGAGATACGGCTCTGTTGAAAAGTTAAGGATGAGGAATGGTTCATTTGATAAGTATATACCTGCTATATACCTGCCGCGGTCGCCTTACAGAACCACAATATATAGGAAAGGGTGGCACGTTGTTTGCACAAAGTTGGCAACACCTAATACTAACCGGGCCAAGTTAAATTTCATACTGCGCCCCCCCACCATAAAACCTTGCCAGGCTCTGTTTAACAGCAGCATGAAGGAATGCAAAATCACAATGGCGCTCCCAAACTTCAAAGTTTAATTACGACTGGTATGAAAGTTTAGAGAGGGGGTGGGGGTGGTCGGTGGCCCCCTCCACCAATAACCATTTTCAGACACCTACCTTTGACTTGAACACAAGTTCTCATTTCGAGGGGGAGGCGATTCCCAACCCTCAACAAGAAACTAATTTTCAGATAATTAATTTTCTTCCCAATAAAAAAAAAGAAAAAAAAAAACAAAAAAAAAAACAGTCTTTCTAGACTTCCAAGAATTTTCGTCATTCTTCAACTGGGTTCCTGGCAATCTTAAAGCCAAAGGGGCCGACAGTCAGAAAAGTTCCGAATTTGTAGAATCCATTACCTGACTACTTGATTTTTTATTTTAATTCTGAAAAATACATTGGATCAAGAATATATATCGGAAGTGGAAAGTCGTTAATATTGTTGTGGAGAAATTATTTATGTGATCAGATGAAAAATTTTAGAAAAAAAAAAATCGTTCAATAGGTTCGTCGGCGTCTTTTGCAGAAAATTAAACAATGGGAAACCCGCCAGCTTATGTGCCGCCTCCTGCAGGCTCCTCAGCCGTGGATTCCAGTCCTACGTCACCCTCTCTGTCATCTTCCTTTGTATCTCTGGATTTTGAGGTCCTTTACATCTATTCTTCGGCAGTTATTATGGTTTTTTAGCCGAGGCCCCCATCGTCTGAGCCCCCCCCCCCCCCCCCCCCCTCTTCCCTTCGAACAATTTCGGGGAAAATTTATAGGTGTCTTCCTTATGGGGTTTTGAATTTAAATATATCATGTCGATTATTTTTTATTACATTGGCTGGAATGATTTTCTGATAGCTTTTTTCAGAAAATATACGGAACCAGTGCCACAAGGACTTCCTATATCGTCATTTCGCCCAGGCCGGAACCTAAAAAGCCTAATGGCCTCGGCTGGAATCCGAACCCTCGATTTTGACCTCAGTAGGCAAGCATGCTACCTCTCAACTACCGGGACCCCCCTCTCTGACCTCTCCTCCTGACAACTGTTATAAAGTTCGAATCCTTGTAATTTAGGTACGCCCCTCACAATACAATAAGATCCCAGTTGTAGAATGCGACATGACGTCTCATACATTGCATGTATATTACTTAGAGGTTGTACGTATACTGTAGCATGGATACACTCTAACTGAAGTTGACAGAGAGGAACCCACCCAGAGCACTGTATAATTTAGACTGTCTAATCAAAACAATGAACTTGGAATATTCATTGGATCTGAGAAACTCGACTTTTAGAAATATTTTCAAAGTTGTTTCTGGGAACGTTGACAATGAATTTTGGTCAAGACAAGAACGAAGAAAACCCCCCTCAAAATTAACATTTATATTTCATTTTGGTTTTGGAGGTCTTTTGAATCCGATCTGATTTATGATAATTTTTTTAATTATTTCATTTTAATTTTTAATTAGTTAATTATAGTCTGTCGTTGTTTTATTTTTAGTTCCAAATGGGTTTATTATTTATAATTAAATGAATATTTATTCCTTAGTTGCCTCAACTACATATTAAGATAAAACGGAATATATCCAAGCTCGCTGTATCCAGAAGCTCATAAAGACGACACCTAATGATTGAAGGGAAGGGGGTTAGAGAGAGAGACTAAACACAAACTACCCTAATAACCACCAATGTAATAAACGTATCGACCCAAAATTTAACATGAGAATTTAGAAGTCTCTATTTGTTTTTAGTTCAAACGGTCAACTAGTTTTGGAGAGAGAGCGAGAACTTCATTTATTAATTCGTGCTGGGGAAGTAAATTAGCGGTGATTCAGCGAGGACTACCCCTGTGGTGCCAAATAAAAATGGACTACACTCCCCCGCCCTATAACAGCCCTAAGGCAGAAATTTCCATAAGGGTGGGCGTTAAAAATAAGAAAAATAAAAAAAAATATATTTCCTATACATGATAATATTTGACTAGATATGCATATGAACCTTCTTTAACCTTGTATACTTGTATATATACATTTTTTTATTAAAATGGCTTCTGTTTCCATAATTGGCAAAAGATTGACAGGAAAACACAAGGAAAACACATGTCAGTTATTATGACTCATGCCTGGTCTTTTAACTGGGAGGTTATATCGCCTTCTACCGGAGCGCTCATTCGTCACTCTGGTGTACATAAGCCTGACTCTATTATGAGATTCCAGACATCATACAGGCTCGACACCATCGCTTAACGTTCCATGCTTAATTAAGTTTATTATACCCCCCAGATAAAATAAACGGAATTCGAACCCGCAGTCTTGAACTCATTAAACAAGCACGCTTACTACTATTCCCTTCAGTTAAGCCATGGTCCCGAGATAGTGCGATATCAGGTACTCGTTACCCTAGGTGAATACAAAACATAGGAGACTGACGACAGAGCTCTCTCATATGTGATAGTAACATGTTGTGCGACGAGATTTCTCATAGAAATAACAGACGTTGTCTTCCCCATGTTTTATTTTTGACCAGAACCGGCTTTCAACCTAACAGCGTCATCATCAGTGGTACATGTATGGTAGGATAAATATAATATACAAATAATGAAAAATATAAATCTTAAAGCATCAGAGTACAGAGTAACAAAATAAAAAATATAAACTTACTTACCCCAACCACACAACACAGCGGTTAAAGGACAACTGACAGAGCTCAAAGGGGAGGGGATAGTTAGGTTCACTCACTCTCTCTACATTCAAACACTTATTTATTCTAAAATAAACGTATCAATGATGATGACGCTGTTGCGTTGAAAATTTATTTTTTATTTTTATGAGAAAGAGCTCTCTGGTAGTAGGCGATATGACTTCGTAGTTAAAAAGGCATGTGTCACAATAACTAACTCTGTTAGAAGGGTTTCGTTTTGTGGACTTCAACCTACTGAAGCCTAAAAAAATTAAAAAGGAAACAGGATTTAATTTAAAGCTGGTAATAAAGTAATAAAGGACAGGAAATATAAAGTTTAGACTGTCATTCATGAACCCCCCCCCCGCTCTGAATGACTTGAGCATTAGTTGGTAGCTTTATAATATTTCACTTTTAGCTGGCCCTTTTCATTTAGAGAAGATTACCTTAATCCCTTTTTGAAAAAATTCCCCCGCCCACAGGAATGTGACCTACACAAAATCCCCACTTTTTTCCCCATTATTTTTTCCCCGCCGACACTCCGCTATTGTCCTCAAGTTACCCTCCTCCCCTCCCCCAGTTTTATCTCTATTTACACAAAGGCCGTGTTCACTGTGGGGAAGGATTTTGGTCGCGCGGTGTTTAATGGCCGGCTGATTTCGGACCGAAAAAGTCTCTCTCTTTTGTTCTTTTGGATCCATACTGATAATTTACAATGACATCATCAAATTAAAATGAAGTTTATTTATCTATTTATTTTTAATGAACTTTATAAAAACTGTAGTCATACAAATCCAGATACATTTTCCAGGGGCTAGGAATTTTTTTTTAATTTTTTTTTATAGTAGGTATATTTCACTTTTTCAGTTATACGAAGTATAAAAAAGTTATATAATCGGTCAGAAAATCTATATCTAATTTTCACCAGAATCCCGAACCTGTTTTCCGACCCCTTGAATCAAAAAATTGAAAAAATCTAGAATTCACCGGCAATGAACATCTCCAGCGCTCTTTTTCTCTCTGTTATTACTGTTGGGAGGAAGGAAAGCGCGATTATTTAATAAACAAAAACAAAAAATAAAATAAAGATTAATCGCGACTCCAAAAATCACTCCTCTGATTGGAGGACCACCTTTATCCTAATCGGATAAAGGAAAATAAATAAAAACAAAATAAATAAATAAAAATAAATGAAAGAAGGAAATAAACTTGATGGATCAGCTCCGCTTAAAAAAACTATATTTGATGTAATATATAGAAAAAACATAAAATATAAATTTGAATTGAATATAAACGACTCAATAAAATCGTAAAAAATGGAAATAGAAAATAAATGCTTATTTTATAAAATTATATGATAATAATCAATAAAAATCCCATTGCCAGCCGTAATCCTCTACCGCCTGGCTTGTTATTATTGTTCTGGAAGACTACTAACCTCGATACTGTAAATGTGAAAATTGACATTGATAACCACTCAAGGAGGTTGCCACCGCGCCTTGTGCCGGGATCGGTCTATTTACCCTACCGCCATACATTGTTTTAAAAAAAGTTTTTTCTGCTGCCCCGAATTTATTTATGTTCAGCCGTTCTCGCTGGGTGAACCAGAAAAATTTCATATTACATAATAGTGAAGTTTGTTAGTTGAAAGTTCCCCGATGGGAGTGAATTGGAGAATGTGGCAGTCTGTTCCAAAAACATCTACCGCTTGAACAGGAAACAAAACCAACCTGGTATTTGGAGAATGGTTAGTACATTGCAAACTCATCAAGTCTTTCAATGTTCCCCTACGGTCCCCTTCAATGTGTGATGTGATCCTGTCTGTTATCTTGATGTGATTAGTAGCTTCATGAAGGAAGGTTGACTCTAGGGACCCCTCATAGCAACCTAACCATACAGCTCCCTTTTAGCAGATCTAATTTTCGCCAAAATTCAATATAATCCCCCCTCCCTCCAGACCACTTCAGTAACTTACTTACCTACTTACTGGCTGGCGCTAAGGTCCTTGAAGGAGCTGGGCCCTCTCCGGCTCTATCAGCCACCGCTCTCCGTCTGAAGTCCTTGAAGGAGCTGGGCCCTCTCCGGCTCTATCGGCCACCGCTCTCCGTCTGAAGTCCTTGAAGGAGCTGGGCCCTCTCCGGCTCTATCGGCCACCGCTCTCCGTCTGAGGTCCTTGAAGGAGCTGGGCCCTCTCCGGCTCTATCGGCCACCGCTCTCCGTCTGAAGTCCTTGAAGGAGCTGGGCCCTCTCCGGCTCTATCGGCCACCGCTCTCCGTCTGAAGTCCTTGAAGGAGCTGGGCCCTCTCCGGCTCTATCAGCCACCGCTCTCCGTCTGAAGTCCTTGAAGGAGCTGGGCCCTCTCCGGCTCTATCAGCCACCGCTCTCCGTCTGAAGTCCTTGAAGGAGCTGGGCCCTCTCCGGCTCTATCGGCCACCGCTCTCCGTCTGAGGTCCTTGAAGGAGCTGGGCCCTCTACGGCTCTATCGGCCACCGCTCTCCGTCTGAGGTCCTTGAAGGAGCTGGGCCCTCTCCGGCTCTATCGGCCACCGCTCTCCGTCTGAGGTCCTTGAAGAAGCTGGGCCCTCTCCGGCTCTATCGGCCACCGCTCTCCGTCTGAAGTCCTTGAAGGAGCTGGGCCCTCTCCGGGTCTATCGGCCACCGCTCTCCGTCTGAAGTCCTTGAAGGAGCTGGGCCCTCTCCGGCTCTATCGGCCACCGCTCTCCGTCTGAGGTCCTTGAAGGAGCTGGGCTTTTTCCGGCTCTTCGACGACCGCTCTCCGTCTGAGGTCCTTGAAGGAGCTGGGCCCTCTCCGGCTCTATCGGCCACCGCTCTCCGTCTGAGGTCCTTGAAGGAGCTGGGCCCTCTCTGGCTCTATCGGCCACCGCTCTCCGTCTGAGGTCCTTGAAGGAGCTGGGCTGGGTTCTCTCCGGCTCTATCGGCCACCGCTCTCCGTTTGAGGTCCTTGAAGGAGCTGGGCCCTCTCCGGCTCTATCGGCCACCGCTCTCCGTCTGAGGTCCTTGAAGGAGCTGGGCCCGCTCCGGCTCTATCGGCCACCGCTCTCCGTCTGAGGTCCTTGAAGGAGCTGGGCTTTTTCCTGCTCTTCGACCACCGCTCTCCGTCTGAGGTCCTTGAAGGAGCTGGGCTTTTTCCGGCTCTTCGACCACCGCTCTCCGTCTGAGGTCCTTGAAGGAGCTGGGCCCTCTCCGGCTCTATCGGCCACCACTCTCCGTCTGAGGTCCTTGAAGGAGCTGGGCCCTCTCTGGCTCTATCGGCCACCGCTCTCCGTCTGAGGTCCTTGAAGGAGCTGGGCTTTTTCCGGCTCTTCGACCACCGCTCTCCGTCTGAGGTCCTTGAAGGAGCTGGGCCCTCTCCGGCTCTATCGGCCACCGCTCTCCGTCTGAGGTCCTTGAAGGAGCTGGGCCCTCTCTGGCTCTATCGGCCACCGCTCTCCGTCTGAGGTCCTTGAAGGAGCTGGGCTGGGTTCTCTCCGGCTCTATCGGCCACCGCTCTCCGTTTGAGGTCCTTGAAGGAGCTGGGCCCTCTCCGGCTCTATCGGCCACCGCTCTCCGTCTGAGGTCCTTGAAGGAGCTGGGCCCGCTCCGGCTCTATCGGCCACCGCTCTCCGTCTGAGGTCCTTGAAGGAGCTGGGCTTTTTCCTGCTCTTCGACCACCGCTCTCCGTCTGAGGTCCTTGAAGGAGCTGGGCTTTTTCCGGCTCTTCGACCACCGCTCTCCGTCTGAGGTCCTTGAAGGAGCTGGGCCCTCTCCGGCTCTATCGGCCACCACTCTCCGTCTGAGGTCCTTGAAGGAGCTGGGCCCTCTCTGGCTCTATCGGCCACCGCTCTCCGTCTGAGGTCCTTGAAGGAGCTGGGCTGGGTTCTCTCCGGCTTTATCGGCCACCGCTCTCCGTCTGAGGTCCTTGAAGGAGCTGGGCTGGGTTCTCTCCGGCTCTATCGGCCACCGCTCTCCGTCTGAGGTCCTTGAAGGAGCTGGGCCCTCTCCGGCTCTATCGGCCACCGCTCTCCGTCTGAGGTCCTTGAAGGAGCTGGGCCCTCTCCGGCTCTATCGGCCACCGCTCTCCGTCTGAGGTCCTTGAAGGAGCTGGGCCCTCTCCGGCTCTATCGGCCACCGCTCTCCGTCTGAGGTCCTTGAAGGAGCTGGGCCCTCTCCGGCTCTTCGGCCACCTCTCTCCGCCTGAGGTCCTCCTCCAGCCATCTGTTCCAGGGCCTCCTATCTCCTCCTTCCTCCTCGGCCGGCCAGGCAAAGCCAACTTCGGTCTTCTGAGCCTGCTTGGATTAAGCGGACTGTATAAAATGATGAGAATGGTTTTTAAATATAAACCACTTGTGTGGTCTTTCTTTGACCTAAAGTAAAAAAAACCCAATAGTTAGGGTTGTACTCAATGTGCAAGCGTTTGGTTATTATGACTTATGTCTGGACTTTTAACCATAAGGTCATATCACCTATACGGATCGCTACTGGCGTCTTCATCACAATCTTATTTATAAAGATAATTAAATGAGTCATCCTCTGTGGTACATCAAACGCCCTTCGTGCAGTGTGCAGTGTGTACAATAGTGGCGATACACCGTCTGTGGTGCATAGAAAAAACGATGGGAAGATTCTTGTTTCATTCGAATGCCTGATTTACTTTAAATTAATGATGTCTCACAAACATGCACACTTCTGTTTTCAGATACAAATAGGCATACACACCTCCTTAGTTGTCTCTTGGAATCAGGAAAACACTTCCTCGCCATTGAAAAAAAAAAAAAAAAAAAGAATTGTGTGATTTTCTGCATAAGATACCGACGATCTTATTGTTCTTGATTTAACCTTTTTTTTATACTATTTTTTTGCCATCTGACTACAAGAATTTTTTCACAACAATATTAATGACTTTCCTCCACACATTCGAAATCCAATCTTGGTCCATCAAATTTTTCGGAATTAAAAACAAAAACTCTGGGTAGCCAGAAAATGGATTCTTCGAATGCGGGACTTTTCGAACTGTCCCCCCCCCCCCCCCCCCCCCCCCCCCACCCATTTAGAGAAGAGAAATAAGATTTTTTTTTTTTTAATTTTTATACAGAGGCCGCAGCCATGTTGTTTCTGTAAGTTGTCAATGGTTGTAAGACTTGCCTTCCTCAAACCGAGTTTGTAGCCTCACCCCTTCTAGGTGTCAGGTCTTCTATAAAAGCATTACGACCCTGAGAAGACTAAAGACAAGCTGTTCTTGGAACTTTGGTCAAGTTTCCAAACCAAGTTCTGTGAACCAATCCTCCCCACCCCCCTAACTTTCTTCAAGAAGTTAAACAGGTCTGTTTCAGTGATGGACCCAGTCAGCTGTCCTCATTGGGAGCCCTGCCTGTCAGTATCCTCTGTCTTGTCTACTTCTATTGACAGCCACTTGGAGACAACTGTATAAAATTATGTGATTTTGTAGTTTTATCCGTCGTTAAAACCAACTGAGCATTATAAGAATGGGATCTTGTCTCAAATTTTGTATCAAGACGGACACAATAATGGTAGCTAAACCAGAAAAAGCTCAAATGGTTGAAAATATCTTAGTAGAAATGGCGAGACCAAATGGTCGGATGAGTGAAGAGGATGTTAAAAACATTCTAGAGCAATTCCAACCGAGTGAAGTTCGATAGATAGAGGATCAGGAGTCTCATGCGGCCTTGAATAATTTCACAAAATATGTTTTTTTAAGTTACAGCTACTAGAGCCGTTTCACTAATTTAGACAAATACAAGTCGAGTCGGCCCCAGAATATCTCCAAATGGAACTCAATGACTTACAATGACTTACAAAATGCAATAATGAATTAAACATATTTTTGAAACATCAGAATCAAAAATAGATTTTTATAACACTTATGTCACAAAAGAAAAATTTTCTAATATGAGAAATCTGGCACAAAAAGTTGTAAGCGCTTTCGGATCAACTTACACCTGCGAATCGTTTTTTTCGAAAATGAAATTTACCAAACATAAATCACGCTCGAACTTAACGGACAATCTGCAACATCAATTACGATGTGCAAATACACGCATTGAGATCGACTTGCAAAAGCTGTGTAAAAGATTAATAGAGTCGACAGTATATTTTCATTGATGATGTCCAGTTCCCATCTGCCTTGAGTTCAAGGCCTCCTCCGTTCGGATTTCACTTACACTTCAATAACGATCGAATCAAATCTGGTAAATATTTGAATACGGGGCTTTTTTTAATTGGTTTTCTGCTTACTTAATCTGAAAAAAACAAAAAAAAAAAAGTAGCGCTTTTGTTAAGCCGGCCATTTCTGTTTAATTGTTTCCTACCTGAACAGAGCAGTGGGCTGACCAGCAAATTGGCAAGTTTTTTTTTTTGTTTTGTTCTGAAGGGGGATTTACTTTCATGTTTTCCTACCTGTGGTAGAAAAAAAGGACAAGCTGGC
The DNA here is from genome assembly GCA_963662175.1 of Aradus depressus. NCBI lineage: Eukaryota > Metazoa > Arthropoda > Insecta > Hemiptera > Aradidae > Aradus > Aradus depressus. The sequence goes on along the minus strand of OY759214.1, from coordinate 9,887,760 downwards.
AGGCAAATAATTGATTAATAAACAGGAGTTCAGAGTGGTTCAAAGTTGTATCTCTTAGTTTTATTTTTATAGGTAGCAGGCGTTTTTACATAAGGCAAGTTATGTAATCGGACTGACATTCAGTTTTATCAAAATTTCATGTTTTTCGATCTCCTGTCTGACATAAAATTTCATATGTAAATCCAAAACTCCACAAGAACGATTACCCTTACGAGTCGGCCAAAGAAAACGGATAAAAGCTCAACTGAAAAACCCTAATAATTATCTATGAAATAAATGACATGAAATTTAGTATGATGATTCAGAAGTCACTGAGTAAGACTTGTGTGAACGTTTTATGTCAACAATTGATTGGAAATAGAGAAATAATAAGTCAAAAATCGTTTGTTTCAGCTGGCTAAAGGCCGGATATTGGTAACTTCGCGAAATACCCAGGCCGAATTTTGGTCATTTATGTCACTATACTCTATAGTTCTACCTTAATTCTTTTAGCTGGACCTAAATAGACAAATATTTTCCATGTCTACTCAAATAGACTAATATCTAGTTGTCAATGTAATGTCACTGTAAATCAGAAATAATTTTCCATCTGTACTCAAGTAGACTTTCATAATATCTAAGGAAGATTTTCTGGTTAGCTCTAGCTAAAATAATTTTGTGAATTCAACAAATTTTTGATAAAACACTATTGTGTGTGTTAATATACAATAATGTTTCTACATTGACATCAACTAAATATTATGAAAGTCTACTAGAGTCAACATAGTAAACTATTTCTGATTGGTCTATCTAAAATAATTGAGATAGAACTATATTGTATAGGTGGATCTTGTAGCAAGGATTCTGTGTATATTCTCGAAAAAAACTGTAGTACAGTAATTTCCCTACGTTGACTCCAATTAGATATGATGAAAGTCTGCTTGAGTAGTCACGGAAAAGGTTTTCAGATTAGCTCTAGCTAAAATAATTGAGATAGAATTATAGCGTCCAAACAAAACTAAATTCTGTGTTGATACATTCATTACATCTGCAGTTATTAGATACCCCCGCCCCCCCCCCCCCCGCCCCCCATAATCCCCCCCTTCCCTTTTGGCTGATTTGGATGAAAATCAATAGGTGACGTCCTTATTGGGTTCTGAATACACATATAAAATTTCGTGTCGATACATTCATAGTATCGGGAGTTATCGTGTTCATTTTAACATTTATGCGACAGTGAGTTTATGAAAATACGAAAACCAAAATGGTGAGTATTAGAATATATATATATATTTTTTTTTATTTATTACTTTTTTTTTTTGCCTTATGTTTTGATGTATATTAGCCATGTTATAGTGTTATCTAATTATTTACGGCATCCATGGCCCCGGGAGGGAGTTCTATCTACGAAATAAAACTCACTCCCGGATGGGATTCGAACCCGCAAACCATGGTGAGACCATGGAACCAAAGCCCTACGCGTTAACTACGAGGTCATATCGCCTACTACCAGAGCGCTCTTTTGTCACTGGTGGACATGAGCCCGACTCTACTGTGAGAGTCCTAAATTTTCCCTATCCTAAATTCTTATTCACCTAGGGTAGGGGTCTTTAACGAGTACCGAGTACCTGACATCGTACAGGCTCGGGACTATCGCTTAACGTCCCATGCGAAGGACGGCGTGCTTAAGTTTATTTTACCTCCCAGATAAAACAAACTTAGGGCCTCGGTCGGGTTTGAATCCACGATCTTGAGCTCAGAAGACCACTGAGCTACCGGCGCCCTCAATAATTTTATATAAATTATATGTATATTATAAAAATAGGATTTATAATATACAAACATATGGTCTGCTGGTTGTTCGGGTACAATCGCTACACTAAATACATAATTTTTTTTTTTCATTTTTGCAATCAACGTACCGGAAAACATAAAATTCCAGTGAAATCTCAGCTTCGAACTGCTGACCGATCACAAAACCTGCCATATCTTGGACTGTAATACACTCCTCCGACCTAATGGTTATTTGAGGCAGCCTTTTTCCGTAAGAATCATATAATATTTATGCACAATATATCCAGGATTGTCCTTTTATATTTGGACCTATAAAATACTGCTGACCCACTCAATGAAAAATATATATCTTTCCAAAAAGGATTTCTTTGGAATACAAAATAACCTCATATAATAAATTATGTATGAATTATGTCATTTTAATATTCAGACTCTTGTCTGTTCTTTTTTTATGTGTATATTTCATCCCTATAAAACATAAGAACTCATTTGGAATATATTTTTTGTATATTTAGCCCATAAAGAAACTGTAAATATTTTTATTACTAAATGTAAAATGGATTCACTGAGAGGTTGTCTTAAAGTTGCGCATACATTGGAGCGAAACTCTATTCCTGCTTTCATGAGGCACATATGAAAAGTTGCAACATAAATAATTTTATTCAGCTGAAAAAAAAAAACATCGTTGATTCACCGATATTGTCCCCAGAACGAATTAATCAATTAACTTTTTGCCCCCTCTCCTAAACCAGTTTTCCTTCCTGCCGATATCGCTTAAATTTGACAGGTTATGTCCTCATTGGGGTTTGACTTCAAATATGATATTTCATGTCGATACATTCATTATATCGACAGTTATTGGGGTTTTTGAGTTAGCCATCCCTTTGATCCCCTCTTCCCTTCTACAGATTCCGCTGAAAATTTATAAGTGTCGTCTTTATGGGTTTCTGAATTCACATATGAAATTTTGTGTCGATACATTCATTACAATGGCACTTATTAGAGTTTTTGAGTTACGCCCCCCCTTCCTTAATTCCCCCTTACCAAAAATGTAAATATAAGGCCGAACTCCTTGCCTAAAAGCTAATAAATAAATTGAATATGTGCACATTTATTTATTTTATTTTATTATTTTCTTGGCATAAAACTACATATTTAAGTATGGGTGCCAAGGAAATTTCAAAAAGTGAGAAATTACCATAATTGAACCCGACCGAGGCCCTTAGTTTATTTTATCTGGGAGGTAAAATAAACTTAAGCACGCCGTCCTTCGGATGGGACGTTAAGCGATGGTCCCGAGCCTGTACGATGTCAGGTACTCGTTAAAGACCCCTAACCTAGGTGAATAAAAAATTTAGGGTAGGCAAAATTTAGGACTCCCATAGTAGAGTCGGGCTCATGTCCACCAGAGTGACGAAAGAGCGCTCTGGTAGTAGGCGATATGACATCGTAGTTAAAGCCCGGGCATGAGTCATAAACCCTAACCCTAACCATAATTTTAATTATTATAATCAGAATTATTCTAAGATATTTTGATAATTTTTCTTTTTTGGAAACTTCCTTGGTACATCCTTTTAAATGTTTTACGAAGTTTGATAATTTCCAACTTCATAGATAGAAAGTTCAAACTTTCTTCCTATATTCTCCCTCCCTTCGCTCTGTTATTTTTCTCTCCCTTTAAAATGTCAGTATGGCAACAACCCTCAAAATCATAATCAAAATTGCTTGTTAAGGAGATGTAAACATGTAAATCTAATGTAAAGTGGACAATTTACGGTCCTCATTCTCTTTGAAAGCAAGGAATAAGTTATCTTTTTTTCCGATTGCTTTTTAATGAATTTCGAAAAAAAAGAAATTTTATAATTTATTACAAAATAATGGGCTATTGGGGAACTTTATTTTTTCAATATGATTTAAAATTTCATTGCCTTATTTATTATACAGGTTGAAATAAAAAATATGGCCGGTGAATCACCAGCTATGTACTTCTCCAGCTCGAATTAATCAATTACGTTTTCTGAATCCTCGTACTGAATTTTGTGTCCAATTTTAATAGATGCCATTCAATTTAAATCAGAAATTTTATGTCCATACATTCAGTACATCGGCAGTTATTGGGATTTTGGAGTTGATCCCCCTCTCCCTAGACTGATCCCGCTGAAAATTAATAGGTGTCGTCTTTGAATTTACATATGAAATTTCGAGTTAATACATTTATTACAATGGCAATTATCAGAGTTTTTGTGTTAAGCCTCCTCCCTTTTTCCCATCTCACTTTTGGCCGATTTGACTGACTATCGTGTTCACAGACACACAGACAATTTTTTTTTTTTCATTTTTGGACTCAGGAGGTTTGAAAACATTCAATTCCGTTAAAAACTCCGCATGGAATTATTGACCGATTATATAACATCCCCTATACTTCGTATCGCTGGGGAAGTAAAAATCATTTCTAATAAAAAAATAAAAAAAGGACTTTTTTGTGATCATTCTCCTCTCAAATTCATTTCCTACGAGCATTATGGAATAGATGAAATAATGTGTTAACATCAGCAGTTTTAATATGTTTCATGGTGCAGTGTAATTCTGAGAGTGACTTTCTTAACGCCAGAGTGATCTGTACAAAGGTAGTTGGTATAAGAAAGTCCTGATATTTTTAATAAAATAGAAATGAAACATTATTGGGTATAGAGATACAAATCTCATAGCAAGGATTGATCTTACTAGTTCACACATAAATGTGATACATACATATATATAACATAATATATAAAAGTTTATATATCAATACAACTTATAATTAAAAATAGAAAATATAACAAACTTAATTGAACAAAAAATTAATATTGGAAGATACAACATTATAAAGATGGACCGAAGTAAAGATAAGAAAAATATCAACTGTTGTGAAATGTGTTATATTGAAATGTAATAAGGTAAACGAGAGGGCAAATCATAATAAAACTGTTTTTCTAAATTTTAAACTATTAGTTACGAAAATAAATATATTATTGATTTTTTCATCGTCCTCAATACTTTTTTTTTTTTTGTCTCAATAATGTTGATCGCAACTGTTGCCATGACGCAACAACCAGCTACCAAGAGGACTTGATAGTAGTTGTCCTGATTGGCGTGAGAGAGGAAGGCTACCCAGCGGTAGCTCCTCAGGGCGAAATTTAAAAACAATGAATATCACGATTATTATTAAAGGATATTATGATTATGTTTCAAGAAGTGGTTGGTTGCAATTTGGGATTATAGTAAGTCACGGTTCCACCTCCTCTTCAATCTCCTGGGAGGATTGTGTGGCAAGTGTGGTGAAGAAAGTGAATGGATGTATGGATTTGGGTGTGAATGCAATTTGCTATGGAAACGTCTGTAAAGGTTCTGAATTGTGTTGTGTACTTTGTTTATCATGAGGTCATTGTGGAGTGTTCTGTTACTTACGTATGGTGGGCATTGTGTAATGAGTCTGAGTGTCTTTGACTGGAAAACCTGGATACGTTTCAGGTTAGAAATTTTAGCCGAACCGTAGATTTCTGATCCATACATCCATAGTGGTTTTAGTAGAAATGTGTAGCAGTTACGCTTTTGTGTTAAGGGTAATTTTGAATGTCTGTGCAGAAGAGAATAAAGCATTTTAAATAGTTTGTTTAGTGTATTACGTATGAGGGTTCCATGTCAGTCGCCTGTCCAGAGGAAGTCCCAAGTATCTTACGGTGTTAGTCTGAGGGAGGGGCTTGTTGTAGATAAAAACGACGGGACATGTATCTCGTCTTAGTGTAAATGTTATATGTTGTGATTTGTCCGTGTTGAGTTTAATTTTCCAAATGTTGCACCAGTTCTCAATTTGAGTAACATGATGTTGTAATGTGAAGGAGGCATGTATGGAAGATTCAGCTGCAGCTAAGATGGCAGTGTCATCAATACTTAACAAATTAATTATTTTATCGGAGATTGCATTATAGTGTGAAATATATTTATTGATAAATTTGTTTCTGTATTGGTTTAACATTGGACAAGTTATGAGAAGATGGAGTATGTTATCATTATCACTGTTACAAAGTGGACAAACAGAGTCAAGCTGAAATTTAGCAGGGTAATTTGTATAATTCAAATGAGTTTAATATTTTCCTGTAATTTTGAAATTTATTTTTAATAAAATAAATAGTCAACTAGGTATTTTAGCGTAGAAAATGAAACGACATCTAGATGTGTAGAAGACAAAATATATATATATATCGGAAGAAACAGAGAGACAATCCCAGGGTTCTTTTGTGGGTTAAGTAAGACTATATTCAATTCTGAGGGCAAAGGCAGAGGGGAGAGAAGAGGGAAAAGGGGAATTTTCTTGGGGATATTTATTGAAAATGGTTCAAGTTTTAGGAGTTAGGGTCGGGAAAGGCTGCACTGGCACTCACACCAGTGCTGTCTTCTTTAAGAAGGGTTAGTAGAATATACTGCTGTCTGAGGCAGAGGCCAAGTAGCCCGGGCGAATTTAATTATACAGCAAGTCCGTGGCGTAGGCAGATCTCCCTAGGGGGAAAGGAGGACTAGAAAATAACAAACATATTATTGAAAGGGTTTTTGACTCCGGTCGAAATATTTCACGTGAGAAATCAATCCGAAAATATATAATTTATAATTAGGTGAAATATTTTCTAAGAAAATGTATTTTCTTATTCTTTGAGGCGCTATAACATTGGTCGTATTGGTTCTATCTCAAACCTAAGGACACATTAGCGGTTGGAAATTTAATAAGGAACATTTTAAGTGAGAACCCATTTTTCGATAGGACTAACCGTTCTCGGGTAAATCAAGGAAACGCCTAAAAATATGAGTATTAAAACTACATTTCAGGACGGATTTCATTTCAGCAAGTATATCCCAAAACGGGCGACCTGCGAAAAATCATATAAAATGTATCTTTTCGTTCTCCTTACAACTTTTACTTGAAGAGTTTTTTGATTAAAATTGAGACCATTTTACTGAAGAGAGAGGCTTAAGTACATTTTACTAGATGCCGCTAGTATATATATTCTAAGTTACCTCAGGTGACTTCCAAATTTCAAGATCAGGGCTACAAATCGTTTTCAATCAAACACGCACACTGCACGCACAGACATCATCGCGAAATTAGTCAAAACGTAAAAATCCCTTGATAAATCTAGATTTTCACACGATTGCAATATTAATAAAGGTTGCCGATTAATCACCGGCAATGTGGTTCCAGGTAGATAATCAACTAAATTTTCGTTTTCCAGGTAGATTCCGTTTGTCTTACCAACCTTATAGAAACTCGCTAAAATATTTTTTTTTTTAATATGGCTAGAGGAGAGAAAGATAGCCTGTAGTGTTGTTTGATGTCACCACTGTGCTGTACTTGGTGCTATATTGAGCACTGTAGGCGGTGTGGAGGGGGGGGGCAGTCCATGTTGGAAATAGACATTAGGCCGGCATGACTCAGTTGCTTCTTCTCTTCCTTCTCAGTTCAGTTGGTTTCTATCCGGCTTTCTCAGTGTCTTCGTCTTTGTCAGTGTCTTCTTCTTTTTCAGTGTCTTCGTCCTTATCAAAGTCTTCAACTTTATCAGTTGGTCCCTGTGAATTGTGAGATGATTCCTCCTTGACTTAACATTTGTCCAGTATGGAAAGTCTCTTCCCTGTGGACATTTGGTTCCATTGTAAAATGTTGTACCTTGTGTTATTCCTTTGAGTTGACCAGTGGATATGTTGATTCCGTTTTCCTGACCTGAGTTTCGTTTCTGGAGTTAACGCTGATGGAGGCAGAGACCGGACCTCCGGATGGCACCGTCTTTCTGGTTGACTGCTCCCAGGCGGCTCTCCTCACCCGGTCGCTACGATACGGAGGATTCAGAAAGGTCAGATATCAAACATTATACAGTTAATTCAAGTCAGTTTAGCGAGGGTATCATGTTATAAAGTCTGAGTCATCTTCCCAGAGGGAAGACAGACAACTGTGGGCATGGATGGGAGGACAGACAACTGTGGGCATGGATGGGAGGACAGACAACTGTGGGCATGGATGGGAGGACAGACAACTGTGGGCATGGATGGGAGGACAGACAACTGTGGGCATGGATGGGAGGGATATTAGGATAAGAGGTTTCTATGTAATCAGGATTTTTTTACTTCCTGCACAATATTTCCTAGACTCCTTTCTCTATCAAACATATCTTCTCAAAAGCCCTCCTACATCTTCCAAATGCTCCAATTTAAATCCCATATCCACCAGAAAGTCACTCGATCCCGTCCCTCTGATCTTTACCTCCCTTCCCACAGAACAACCTACCACAACTCCTTCCTTATCCAGGCTAACTCCCTCTGGAACTCTCTCCCTCTCCAGATTCGCCATGCTCTTACTCTCCTTTCATTTAAGTCTCTACTTTTCCATTATCTCCTAACTCAGCAAACCTCTGATTCCTAAGGCTAGCTCCTATGAGATAGTTCTCGTCTTCCTATAAGTCTCACCCCACTATACAGATTGTTAATCTACTGTTTCATCAGCCCAGTTGGAAATAACTTGGTTATCACTTGTTACCACAATTTACAGTACGATATCATTATTAAATATTTATTTTCCTTCGTACTTCTGATTTTCATTATTATTATTATCACATTATTCTTACTTTGTTTTTTCTTATTCATATTTTATTTATCACTAGTTTATTTTATTGCTTTATTCATTGCCTGTCATTAACATTTAATAATTCCTTAATTAATTCCTAGAGACCTCTTCTTTTATTTTCATTCTGTCTCCATCGGTTGATACTTATATCCTTCTGTATTCTTTTGTTTATATCTTATGTTATTATTCTTAGGGGACGTATATCCCAGAATAAAGATTATTTTTCATTTCATTTCATGGGATTCTTTTATGAGAGAAGAACGAGGTCAACAAATTTAATTAAAGACCTTTTATTATGTCGCTCATGCATCTAAACCTAACGCTGTATAATGCAGCCCACATTTGAAAACTTTCTTTCGAGCCCATCCGGGGTCATTTTTTAAATTTATATTTCCTAAAATCTCAATTAATGAGGCCGGCCGCCATATTTTAAATAACTATCCTTCTTATTGCAAGACATTAGTTGTAAGTGTTACAACATCTGAATAATTGTCGATGTAATGAATTCCTATACGTTGATCCAATTACAGCGCCTATTGATTTCAACGAAATCGGCTGAAGGAGGGATCAGCCTTAATATTTGTCAATATAAAGTATCGATAAGAACTTTTAAATAAATAAATGCGGAATCCTCACACTAAATTTTGTGTCGGTACAATTCATTAAATCGGCAGTTATTAGGGTTTCTATGTTGAAACTCTAATTGTTCCCTTCTTTTCCTTTGACCGATTTCGCTGAAAACTTATATGTGTCGCCCTTGTGAGGTTTGAAGTTAAATTTATTTAATGTCGATAACTTCATTAAATCGGCAGTTGTTAGAGTTCTTGTGCTAGGCCCCCCCTCCCCCCCCCCAGCTATACGGGGAAGTGACATAATTGGTCAGAAATTCGATGCTGAATTTTGAACGGAATTTCATGTTTTACGACCGTCCTACTGGTGCAAAAAATACAAAAAAATGTCTGTGCGTGTGTATGAACATAACTCTCGATAGAATGACGACACTCATTGATTTTCAGTCAAATCGGCCAAAAGGAAGGGGAAGGGGGGACTCAATTCAAAGATCTCATTAACTGCCGATGTATCGACATAAAGCTTTATATATTTACGGGAAATCGGGCGACGGGAAGAGGGAGTTCAGAGAAGGGGGCTCGACTCAAGACCCTGATAACTGCGGAAGTTATGAATGTACCGACACAAAATTGAGTCAAATATTTAGTTTTAACCTAAACGGTCATTTAGCTACATAGTCATTCACTGACGATTTTTTTTCATCTTTTTTTGTTCCTTATTTCTTCACTATTCAAATTTATGATCCGGCTTCGAACTCGAACTTCAGATTCGGATTTGATTTATATTCGAAAAATCGTAGCGACCCATTAGTTGATTTCGCATATAAATGTGCCAGATATTGAATACTTGACAGTTATCAAACTGTGTTGATATTGTATCAACCATATGAGACTTCTGCCCTTCGTCACTGGTTCTGGTTCTCTTTACAAATGTTCGTATTCAATATACGAGTACGTTCCAAAAGAAAGAAAAAAATATTTCTAATAAATGATCGTATTTCACATCTGGAGTCTGATGCAGCCTGACTTTATTAAAGAACAGAAAGAAGAGAGTTCCCAAGTTTTTTGTATGTACGTATGTCGATGAGAGACTAAAGTTGTATTTTCTTCGATTCAAATGTTCAATAAAGTTCTTGTACTCTACTTCTTAATGAAAATAAACAAACATACATTTTATTTATTTATTTATTATAGAGCAGCTATATATATTTCATGTACAGTTATTTTTATTCTTAATGATTTCTGTGTTCAACTAAAGAAGTATTGTAATCGTGCGAAAATCCGAGATCGAGTTTTCAAACGGAATTTCAAGTTAGAATTCAGCAATGATTGTAGCAATGAACTTGAAATTGAAGATGAAAATGGTCCACATGTATTAACCAAAATCACGGTCCAACCACACCTGGCCAAAAATCACATTAATACTTACACGATACCCTTTATATTTATGACCTAATTAAATATCTCTTCAAATATAAGTTCTGGAGAAAATTGAAATGTACATTTTATATGAAATAAATTTTTTCGAAGGCCGCCTTGTTTATGAGATATATGCCAAAAATGTGACCAGAAAGTCACTAGATCCTGTCCCTCTGATCTTTATCTCTCTTCCCATAGGACAACTACCTACCACAACTCCTTCCTTATCCAGGCTAACTCCCTCTGGAACTCTCTCCCTCTCCAGATTCGCCGTGCTCCTACTCTCCTTTCATTTAAGTCCCTACTTTTCCATTATCTCCTAACTCAACAGACCTCTGATTGTTAAGGCTAGCTCCTGTAGGATAGTTCTCGTCTTCCTATAAGTCTCTCAATCCAGCTGGACAGATTGTTACTCTTCTGTTTCATCAGTTTTTTACAATTCATTCATATACAAGTCATTATTGTTACCATGTTTCACATTATTATTCATTCTTGTTTTTCTAATTTTTATTTTTATCATTTTTCACTAGTTTATTATATTGTTTTACTCATTGCCTATTTTTAACATTTAATATTTATTCCTAGAGACCTCTTTTATTTTATTTTTATTCTTCTCAACTGGTTGATACTTGTATACTCTTGTTTATTCTTTATGTTATTATTCTTAGGGGACGTATGTCCCAGAATAATGATTATTTTTCATTTCATTTTGATTTCAAAAATCGTCTTTTTAAAATTTTTGTAACCAGGGGTCGGAAAATATAAAATTCCAGTTGAAAACTCAATATCGAATTTCTCGCCGAATATGCAACTTCCCCTATACTTCGTATTGTTTGGGATGTAAAAAGGGGCGCAGAATTGCACTTTTTTATTAATATTACATTGATTATGCACTTACAAGACCCTTCATTGTGTGATCTGACCACTTAAAAGTTAGTACTAACCATACCTGCAAATGATATCTTGAAGTAAGTATGCATTGCTCCATGGAGCCTGACTGGTGTCAATATCGTTCTTTGAATGAGATATTCCTAAACCTCTCCCGCAGTAGTTCGTTCTGAAAGGTCATATCCTATCTTTACCATGTCTGGCCAGTGCCAACATCCTTGGGTTTTAATATTGAACTGAAACTTGGATGGTATCGCAAATTGTCCTAATTCAGCTTAATTTTTATAAATAATGCAAGTTTAGTTAGGGTCTTTAACCTTAGTATCTGATATAGCTTAAATAAATTTTATTCTGGGACCGAGGTCAAAAAGAGAGTCAAAAATAAAAGGAATTAATGAAGTAAAGTATCAGTGTGTCGTACAAAACAATAAATGCAAAAATAAATAAATTAGTGCTACATTGGAGAAAAACTTGACAAAAATAGATATAGATAAATAAAAAAAATCTGTTCTTGGAGATCAGGAAGCATAAGAGTTGCTGCCCCCTGGGGACGACCTTATCGACGTCGCTATAATCAAGAAGGCATTTCTGACCATCAAGACGGATCTTTTATGTCTGTTTACTATTTACCAGACAGACACCGTTTATCTTTTCAATAACATCTCTTTTCAATAATTTGCCCAAAGATATAAAACTAAATAGATATACAACTATTATAAAACTATAATAGAAAACGAGAGAGGTTCTCTGAGGAGATATATGACTAGGGTCATGTAGTGGGTCACCGGACTGAGTTCTGATCAGGTTGAGTCCTTGTTAAGTTCTCTCTACTCAGACCAGCACGACGCTCTGTTCTGCTCTCTTCTCTCCCTGCCCTGCCCCGGTGCGCCCCATGTATTATGCTGTTGTACTCTGCTAACTTCATGTCCACATGTCTTGTTTCTCACTCGGTTAAAATTCAATGCCAGGTCTCCGGGTTGTCAGGTTCATTCCATCAGCACTTCATTATTCATCAATTTTAACTATACTTTTCTTCTATATTACGAGAATATTTCTTATTTTAGTCACTTTTTTTTTTTTTTTTCATTTATTTATTCATTTTTAATTTTTTTACTGAAGATACTATTTTTTCACTTGTGGATAGTAAGATGTTGTCTTCCCACTGTTTTATTTTACACCAGAACCAGTTTTCGACGCAACAGCGTCTTCATCAGTGGTTCATCCATCATAGAATAACAAAATATGCAAATAATAAAAAGTATAAATACTTCTTAAAGCATCAGGGTACAGATAAGAAAATAAAATTATAAAATTAACTTACCCCACCCACACAGCACAGCGGTTAGAAGACAACTGGCTGAGCTCTAAGGGGTGGGGATAGCCAGGTTCACTCACTCACTCTCTCAATATGCAAAAACCATTCATTCTATTATATACAATAAGTCTGTACATTATAGTAACATAATTAAAGATACTATTTTTTATTTATTTATTTTTTTTATTTCTCTTTTTTTATATTTCTTCTCTCTATACTATGTTTAATTATTAACAGCGATGTACAGTGCTAGCTGACTGCTCCCCCTCCCACACTCAGACTCCGTCTTCTGGGAGCCTATTTATCATTTCTTTTATTTTGTAATGATCTAAAGGCATTGAATAAAAAAAATAAAAAAATGTTTAATGCTTTTCTTAGGCGAGGCCACTTCCCAGGCCCTTGGAAGCGGGCACTAGTAATGCCCATTGGTCTAGCGAAGAGCTATAGACCAATCAGCCTGCTCTTCGTCATAGGAAGAAGCAAATATGCCCACAGTGTCTTCTTCGATATTGTGTCGGCCTTTGTTGCTCCTGGTGGCCAGCCATCCTCACACGACTGCGGACTTAAAGGAATTTATTTGCGCTGATCTCTAGCTTCCTTAGCGATCGATTCGCCATCTGTATACCCGCACGTTTTCTTCCTAATATTTCATTATATAATTATTTCTTCAGTTTTCCATTTTTACAATTCATCTCTTCTTTCAGGGTCTAGCAGCTCCTGCTCTTTGACTCTGTCGGTCTCTACATTTATCCTACTAAAAGTTATTATAAATGGAGCCTTGGTTTCTGTGGGACGTGTCTTCTGCAGACTTCTCAGATCGAACTTTCCTACTCTTCCCTGTTCTCTTTCCTTTATTTTCAAGAAGTCTGTTCAGTTCTGTCCAGATCAGAATAAATGGTAGAAGTCTGCATTTGTCATTATAAAAAGTTTGTCGACCCAGTTTTGTTATTTGGGAGAGGGGTGTACTGAGTAGCTCTTCACAGCTCTCAACAAAGAATATATGTTTGGAGTGAGAAGTGAGGAAAGGTGACTCTGCAACACCACCTCAGTCGACTTCTATCCTGAAACAGACTACGAGTATGTACTCAAATTTGTTATTTGAGAAGGGACAGCGGGCGGAGTGGCTCTAGAGATGACAAACTGAGTACTGGAATAACAAAGAAACAAAACAGTCTGAAGGAAAAGTGATCTCTGGTCTCCTTTTCTGACTTAAGATTTCATCTCTTTTCGGATATGAGGACCTTGGTTTGTTTATTTGTTATCACTTATTTACTCCAAATTTGGCAAAAAGGACTTGGGGTATGGTTGCCACCCACGCAGAAACAGAATTGTTATTTGAAAAATAAGTGAAAGTTTCTTTTTGGTAGAAACAAACAAACACACATGCACAAATAGACATCATAGCAAAAAAAACGTGTTCATAGGAACGTGAAAATTGGTTGAAAATTCAATCTCGGATTTAAATACTTCCTTATACTAAAGGATAAGAAATTAAAAAACGAGACGAAAGAAGGAACGGTCTGCTTCCTCGTTTCTCTGGACCCTCGAGTGACCGGGGACCTTCCTGTGGTATTTTTCGCAATGATATGCGCACCCCCTCCTGCTAGCTTTATTCTGATTTCTGCGTTAGCAAGTGCATGGAGTGCTACTTGGCTCTCCAAGATCTTCACCTCCTCAATGTCACTATTCATTAGTTCTCTCTTAGATGCGCATTCCAGAGCGCGTAACCTCCGCTTTGTTGTGGAAAGAGTTATGCGCTTCCCATCCAGCAACCCCCCTTCCACCGCGCAATTGAAATGTTTTTTTTAAGCACTTAATAAGGGATAAGTTCCCAATAGAAATAAAATACGTTGTTTTCCCACTGTTTTATTATTGACCGGAACCGATTCTCAACGCAACTGTTGCGTTGAAAACCGTTTCTGGTCAATAATAAAACAATGGGATGACAATGGGTATTTTATTTCTATGAAAAATCGCGTCCCACAACATCTTACTATCACTTATGAAAAGATAAGTTCTCGTTATAGGGGTTCCGTTGTGCGGTCCTCGTAAAATAATTAAACAAAAAATAAAAATATGGATCATTAGTTTTAATTTAAGAGGCTGAGAATCAACTACTTTATTATAATTCAAACTAAGACTTTTATCTTAGAATTTGAGAAGATACTAATTAAGATGAAACAAAAAGAAAAAATAAAGAAATAAAAAAGAATCTTTCTTTTTTTTTTTTTCTTTAAGGACCAAAGCTGGGGAGGGCTCAGCGAGGAGAGGGCCTGATGAGACTTAGGGAGGGTTAGATTACTGGATTTAGATCGAGTGGGGGGGGGGGGGGGGGGGGGGGGACGTAGTCATAAAGCGTAGAGGACCCCCCTCTCTCTCTCTCTAGACAAACTGTATCCAATTTGGAGGAGTAATTCACTTAGAAGGACTGAGGACTTAGTTAAGTCCTGCTCTAAGAAGTCCTTTTTCCAGGACCCTTCTTGTCCAGCCTCGCCTCGTAAAGCCACCTCCTCCCATCCCTTCCTTCTTTTAGTGTCCTTTCTTCTGACTGCCCACTCCACAGTTAACCTTCTTGATAGCAGCCTCAATAGCCAGATACAGACTGCGATGAGGGGGCACCCTAGATCCTTTGAAATTATCCTTTGTTTCTTCTCAGCAACGCGATTAACTACTCAGATTTTTTTCTACTCCGGTTGACATTTTGTAATCTAATCTCTCTTTTGTAAATGTGTCATTTTTTGGCTGAGTTCCTCCACAGATAGCCTTTTTAAAGTCTGTCGAATCTACGATTTGATCATTATTTTTATAATAATTTATTTTGTTTTTTTTTCTTTTATATATTTTTTTACTCTCTCCCCCCCCCCCCCCCCCCCCCCTCCCCCCTCCCCCGTTTATTACGTAATTTCTAACTATGAAATACATCATAACTAGGAAATATGGACAGACAAAAGAAAAGAGAAAAACACCACTTGGAGTCTCTAGATGAAGCGGCCGGACAGCTCCCCCGCCTTCTCTGGCAGGAGTTCACGCGCCTAACGTCGATTCACTCGTCGAGGAGGGTCGCCCGGCAGGGACCAGGCCGACATTGCTTCCACTAATCTGTTCGGTTGTGGCATGAACTTGTGTGACTTCCTCATTGTTCTAAGATTTATTATTATATATTTTGTATTATCATTTTATTTTATTTGTATTTTATTGTCTCATTTATCTATTGACGTATAGACATATATATTTTTTGGCGGTAGGCGGATTTAGTGACTTACTTATTTATAGACAACTTAATTTTAATTAAGACGAAATTAAATGTATTTAATATTATATTTATATTATATTATTATTATATACCCCCATAGTAGAGTCGGGCTGTCCACCAAAGTGACAAAAGAGCACTGGTAGTAGGCGATATGGTCTTGTAGTTGAAGCCCGGCCATGAATCATAATAACTAAGTTACTGAAGTAGATATCCGAAGTTCGATCTGTCCATCCCCTCCATTTTTTTATATGTTTTCCCCTTCCTCCAGTCTATTATTTTCATGATTTCCTACCCTTAAATTTCTCTCTTGTTTTTCACTTTGTTTTCAACTAAATCGGTGTATTAGTTTCAGAGGGAGAGCGAAAACTTACATTTTCAAAACTTTTTCATTTATTTATCCTTGAATAAATAGTTTATTATTAGAATAAATAACCTAAAAGTGGGCACCACAACTTTATACTTGGGGGCCATAGTGGGCCGTGCGGCTAGAGCGTAGGGCTTTGGTCGCATGGTCTCACCATGGTTTGCGGGTTCGAATCCTGTCAGGGAGTGAGTTTTATTTCGTAGATAAAACTCCCTTCGGCGCCATGGAACACACACATGGCTAATATGCCAAAAAAAAAAAAAAAAAAAAATACTTTATACATGAGAGACGGTAGAATATAACCTTCATAAGGATGGTTATAAAGCCGTGCTTAACCTAATATTGGAAGGGGAAGGCAGGTGTGCTAAGCTGCAAAACCAACTTATATAACCTGCGTTAAGCCACTTACCAGAAGTTAGTCTGAATCCACAATTTTGAAGTTATGAGTAGTACACAATCCTGCTACTTGGAGCGCTGTTCAACTTGCTGAGTATCTTTTCTAGACATTTCGTAACTTATCTGACTCCGATGTTTGTGGGTAGGACAGTATACGAGTACTTAAACCTGTCGAATAGCTTGTCACGGAAATTTGTATATCTCAACCTTTCAACATAAACCTCATTATGTAATATACCAAGAAGGAAAATGTTCATTTTTTTATAATCGTGTTAAAAATCCGGGAACGGGTTTTTATCGGAATTAAACAATTCAAGGTTCCTCTGAACCTGTTTTGACATTTTCGCGATGATATCCATGGCACATCCATGCACCGTCTGTCGTTGTGTAGTATCATTGGAACTTTATAAGCGCTCTAACTCTTAAACAATTGTAGCAATGACCTTCAAAATTTAAATGAAGATGTCACATGTGCCGTATTTGTGTAGGGACCCCCTCCTTTGTTCTCCGTCCCCTCTTGTGTCAATTTGGCTGAAAAATTGTAGTTATTGGTCTTATCGTGTTTTGGGTTTACCTATAACACTTCACGTCGTTATTTCGGCAGTTATTAGGGTTTTCGTGTTGAACCCCCTTTGATCCTTTATCCCTTCTGCCGATTTCATCGAAAATTAATTTGTCGTTCTTATGAGATTTTGAATTCGGATATGACATTTTGTGTCGACGCATTCATTACAACGGCTTTTTTTAGCGTTTTTGAGTTAAGCCTCCCCCCTAATCCCCCTTCCCTTTGGCCAATTTGGCTAAAAATCAATAGGTGTAGTCGTTAGAAGATTCTGGATTCACATATAACATTTCGTGTCGATACGTTCATTCTTTTGTGGTTATCGTGTAACTGGACGCCAGAAACTATTCCTATGTTGACAAGATCGCATAAGTTAATATTCAGTATTCGCGAATTTTAAAAATCTTACATTTGTTACGCCCCTAGTACAGATTCTGTTAAATTGTTTTTAAAATATCAGAAAGGATGTCTGTGGGTCTCTTTATAGTCAAGCACCTACTTTAGGGCGCCGGTAGCTCAGAAGTAGCATGCTATCCTACTGAGCTCATTATTGCGGAAACCCTACCGAGGCCCTTAGGTTTTTATCTGAAAAGCGAAAAAACCTTGAGCACATCGTCATTCGGATGGGACGTAAACGATGGTTCCAAGCTTGTGCGAGGTACTCTTTAAATACCCCTATCCTACGTGAATAATTAGGAAGGCAAAATTTAGGACTCCAAGAGTCGGGCTCATGACGAAAGAGTACTCTGGTAGTAGGCGATATGACCTCGTAGTTAAAACCCTGTCATGAGTCATAATAACTAACTAATGTTTCCTTTTATCGTCAACGACCTGCTAGCTATTAATAATTAAATAAATGATTATATTATTATTTCTTTTGAACACTGGGTTATTCCATGGCACAAAATACTAATCCAGTTATTAATTAAGTGGTGGTGGGTTAGCACGCTAAGCCTGAGAGCTCATGAATATTTCCTGCCTATTAGCTAGACTTATGTGAAGATTGAAGCAAGGATCATGATTTCAGTGGGAAGAGATTTTTTGGTTTCCTCAAACGTCTTCCTTTGCAGCGTTCCGAAGACGTAGAATATACAAGTACACTCTGTCAAGAAGTGAAAAGTTTTTTTTTTTTTAAAGAGATTTCTATGTCATGAAACTGTTGAGTTTTCAAAGTATTCACTAATAGTCAAATACCAGTTGACTTAAGGGGCGCCGCACAGTGTGAAATTTATGAACTTTGATTTTCAAAATTCGAGCCTCCGCTCAATTTTTCATCAATTTGGATGAAACTAGGTGCAAAATATTTGTGAAAGCTGGCTTTTTATCAGATAACTGCGGGTTTCACAATCAAGGTATTATATGCCAGTGACAAAAATAGCCAATATATTGAATTTGGACAACTTTAGGCCAAAATGACAACATTAGGACCACTTTTGGCTAAAATAAATATTGAATTCGTAATCAGCGATCCAAAAAACATTCATTTAAGTTGTAAAAATCCGTTAACAAAAACTTAAACAAAAAAATTAAAAGTTTTCGCGGGGTTTTGGCAGCTGTCAATTGGCATATAATACCTTGATTGTGAAACCCGCAGTTACCTGATAAAAAGCCAGCTTGCACAAATATTTTGCACCTAGTTTCATCCAAATTGATCAAAATCAGCTAAGGTTTGAAAAATAAATTAACTGCACTGTACCACTGTCAGAATGTAACTGATGTGTAAAGATAATGACGTGTCCTTCCTGTGTTTACATGCCGGCTTAGTGAACTTATTGTAAACAACCGAGGCCCACCTCTTGGGTTCAACGTCTACAACTAGTCTACTTCCAATACCAATTGTTCCCATATTTCTAGTGAGAGTTTTATATTTTGAATTTTTCCGTGCTAAGTTGGTGAATTGCCCCGTTGTGCGATGTAATGAATGTATCTACAAAATTTAATATGATTTAGGTGCCCTAAGGACTTAAAACCCACTATATAAGTCAAAAATTGAGTTTTAGCCCAAACGGTTGATTGAGGGAGAGCTAAAACGTAATGGATTAATTCGTGCTAGGGGGTTACATATACTTTCACCGATTTTTTTTTTTTTTTTTTCTCTCTGAAAAAAAAGCACTATACCCAGGAAAGTGTTATAAACTGGAGCGTTATAACGCAGTTTTACAGTGTTGGGATAATGGTCCCTTTTAGAGACATATTCCAAACTGTCCTCCATGTTCTTGTCAGGTATATAGTTGATGACATATATACCTAGTTTGACACAGTCTCCAGTCAGCAGCTGTCATCTGGATCTGTTCTAACTAACGAGCTGAGATAACACATTCCTGACAAACATCACACATCCAGATCCACCTGTTACTGTACCATAGGCAGAAAATCGTCCGTGAATCACCGGCAATGTACGTCCCCACAACGAATTAATCAATTTTTCGCCCTCCCTCCAAAACCAGTCGGCCGTTTGCGCTAATATTCAACAGTTGACTTACATAGGGGCTCCTAAATCCTCATACTAAATTTTGTGTCAACATATTCATTACTTTGGCGGTTATTAGTGTTGTTGAGTTAAGCCTCTCCCCTAATCTTCCCTTCCCATATCCGATTTGGCTGAAAATGAATATTATAAAATTTCGTGTCGATACATCATTCTATTGAACTTCCCCCGATGATATGTACCAGGGGTATCTGTCTTAATGTTACCTGTAACCTGTTGTGATAATAAAAAATATATAAATAATAATTAAATAAACAAAATTAATAATAATTAAAACAAAAATAATAAATAGTAATAATAAAAATTAGCACATTTCCTGTAGAAATTATAGCTGGTCTTCTACTGAAGTTTGATTTCTACAGTAGTTTCCGAAAAGGGCTCTAAAAAAAATATCGTTTCAAGACGAGCGAAATCAAATTACTTACAATAATAACCTTACAAACTAATTTCTACATCTACTTTAGTCTCTTTTCTTTCTAAATATTGTGGCCATTCTTTAATTCAATGTTATATTTTGGGCATATAAACATATTAATAAATAAAAGTACTTTTGCGCATGTACTTCACAGTTATTTTCACTCCTACATCGTTCACTACCTTAACCCTAAAAACACTGTTGCTTCACTCCTAACAGCTGTTTTTATACAAATAATAATAATTGATTTTATAATATATTAATAATCTTAATGTGTTCAAATGTGTTTACGTCACACTGTATTGTATTTGTATTTAAATAAATAAAGACAGTTTATTATTATTATTACTTTATTTACACACCATTGTTTAAATCACACTGTATTGTATTTGTATTTAAATAAATAAAGACAGTTTATTATTATTATTACTTTATTTACACACCATTGTTTACATCACACTGTATTGTATTTGTATTTAAATAAATACAGACAATTCATTATTATTATTACTTTATTTACACACCATTGTTTAAATCACACTGTATTGTATTTGTATTTAAATAAATAAAGACAGTTTATTATTATTATTACTTTATGTACACACCATTGTTTACATCACACTGTATTGTATTTGTATTTAAATAAATACAGACAATTCATTATTATTATTACTTTATTTACACACCATTGTTTACATCACACTGTATTGTATTTGTATTTAAATAAATAAAGACAATTTATTATTATTATTACTTTATTTACCCACCATTGTTTACATCACACTGTATTGTATTTGTATTTAAATAAATAAAGACAGTTTATTATTATTATTACTTTATTTACACACCATTGTTTACATCACACTGTATTGTATTTGTATTTAAATAAATAAAGACAGTTTATTATTATTATTACTTTATTTACACACCATTGTTTGCATCACACTGTAGTGTATTTGTATTTAAATAAATAAAGAAAGTTTATTATTATTATTACTTTATTTACACACCATTGTTTACATCACACTGTATTGTATTTGTATTTAAATAAATAAAGACAGTTTATTATTATTAATACTTTATTTACACACCATTGAGTCATCTGCATGTGATGATGAATTGAACAGACAATTATCAGATCCTCACTGCTCCTTGAGGAAAATAATTTAGCTTGAATGTTGCACATAAAAGAAAGGATACGAAGTCTTCTGTCTGGTCCCTAACGCCTTCCATAGTTCTCTACAGTTAAGATAAAATCAAGACTTGGCCATTTACTGTGAAAGGGTTCTTTAAGAGATAGCCGGACCAAATAGGCTGACATTAGGGTATCTTGAGGCTGAGTGTCCATCCCAGCTTCTTATATACTGACAACAGTAAGGAACCATTAGAATGTGGTACAAAGACTGCATTGAGAAACAAATATACAGACCCAACTCAAAGATCTGAATAAAGATTCTGAAATCGAAACTATTAAACACCTCAAACATCTGTTTATAGAAGTCAATTTAGATTGTCTGCCACCATCGACCACAAAGTTCAAAGTTTGAGCCCCTGAATAACTAGCAGGTGACCCGGCGTAGGCTGGCACTAATTGCGCTATATTATATTACCTGAAGCTAATGAGTTGATACATTCGATACATCGAAAGTTATTAGAGTTTTTGTGTTAAGCCTCCCTCTTAGTCCCCCCCTCCCTTTGGCCGATTTGGCTGAAAATCAATAGGTGTCGTCCTCACTTACAAAGAGACTGCTAAATCCTCATACTAAACTGGTGTCGATAAATTCATTACATTGGCAGTTATTGTGACCACAGACACTCAGGCGGACAAACATTTTCTTTTATATATTTGAAATCGTGAGGGCGCCGGTAGCTCAGTGGTATGCGTGCTTGTCTTCTGAGCTCAAGAACGTGGGTTCGAAACCCGGCCGAGGCCCTTAGTTAATTTTATCTGGGAGGTAAAATAAAATTAAGCATGCCGTCCTTCGGTTGGACGTTAAGCGATGGTCCCGAGCCTGTACGATGTCAGGTACTCCGTTAAAGACTCCTACCCAAGGTGAATAAAAATTTAGTGTAGGCAAAATTTAGGTCTCCCACAGTAGAGTCGGGCTCAAGTCCACCAGAGTGACGAAATAGCGCTCTGGTAGTAGGCGATATGACCTCGTAGTTAAAGCCCGGGCATGAGTCATAAAACCTAACCTAACCTATTTGAAATTTAGAGTCGGAAAACATGAAATTCTGGTGAAAACTCAACATCGAATTTCTGACCGGTTACATAATTTTCTCTAAAATAAGTATAGCTGGAAGATAGCTAGAATAATAAGCATATCTCTCCCCCCCCCCCCCCCCCCCACCCTTCCCTCTTTCTCCCCCTCCACCCATAACAGTACTCTTGTCTGCTTCGCTACTTAAAATGTTATTTATCTTCGTTATTTTTAATTTTAGCAACAGAATGTATAGAACAACAAATGTTTAAAATAAAAAAATCGTTGATATTGATTCAGTCATTTTTTCTCATAGGATCTGCAATAACTTAGAAAACAAGAAATAAAGAAAAAAATCATTTTCTGTCTGCAAGGAACGGCCCCCCTCCACCCCTCTCCCATAGAGATTGATTAATCATATTATCCTTGAAGATAATTCTGCGAACCAACTATAGAGTGAACATTATACTTTGAGATAAAGTCGAAGAAGACAAAAATTTGGGGGAAAAACTTGAAGTTTCACAAATAAGTTTTTAATTTAACAAAATTTGGAAAGGAAGTGTCTAACAGTGACAGTTCTGTTGCAAGGTTATTCGAAGACTCTATTTTGAAATTATGAAGCAACCTCGACGAAATTTATTAGTTAACTTGTGAAGGCCTTGGCCGGTTTTTAGAGTTGACATTCTAGAGAGGACATAAATTAATGTTAACTACTTTCGACATTTTTTTTTTTTTAGACTGAGAGAAACAGGGTTACATGACTTGGACATCCATCATTTTACTTTCCCAGACTAGCGGTAAGCAACCGCTCTGAAATTCGATGTCGAGTTTTCTCCGGAATTCTCCTGAGATTACAAAAATAAATACAAATTTCCTATCTGTCTGTAAACTCGATAACACCCGATAAAATGAATATACCTATATATATTTTTATTATTTTTTCTATTTACAACTATATATATATATATATATATATATATTGTAGCATGTCTACCCTATAGATAATGCTCAGAACTGGCGATGTCTACGAGAGGATCGCGATCGCTAGGAGCAAAGTATGGGTTATGTGGTGTTGAATAAACGAGAATTGCATTTGGAAGAGAATGCTCGGAACCAATGATGCTTGCGAGAGAATCGCGATCGCTGGGAGCGAAAATAAAGAATAATAGAGACACAATGGAAAGGAAGCCAAGATAATTGTCTACATCCGGTGTATAAGGAATAAGCAGTAAAGGTTTTTTTTCTTACTCCAGGTTTTCACACAACTAGAGGCAGATGTTAATTGGTAATATGCGATTGGCTGGAAATAAAATGGGCGGAGTCCGACGACCAATCAAGCTTCGAGAACTGTCCCCTACCACGGTCGGATATCGGAAGCCACTCCCCGTTTTACTCATTCTTCGTTCATATCTTGGTGGATCACCACGTTCCTCTCTTTGTAAAGCCTAGTTTCAGTATGTGAAAGTACTTTCTTCGCTCATGTCTTGGCTGGTCACCACGTTCTTTTTATATTGTACAGTTGAGTTTAAATATGTAAATTAAGTTTCTTCGCTCATATCTTGGTGGATCACCACGTTCCTCTCTTTGTAAAGCCTAGTTTCAGTATGTGAAAGTACTTTCTTCGTTCATGTCTTGGCTGGTCACCACGTTCTTTTTATATTGTACAGTTGAGTTTAAATATGTGAATTGAGTCACTCTGCGTCCATGTCTCGGGTGACCACCACGTATATTGTTTTAATATCAGTTTGAATATGTGAAATAGTCAGTGAGATACACATTTTGAATTCGGACGCGCCGGGTCAGTGGGGGTGTAACTTCTGGTGTGCCCTCGAAACTACGCAGATCTTCAGGGACTATGTGAATAGACGATTTCTACGGGAAGTCCAGAAAGGGTGATCACGCCGTCATTCGCCATGGATATCGTATCGAGGTACCTCGTAATTAAGTTATAATTCAGTCCTTCAGACACACGGCCAAATTATATATATATATTCAATTGTTGTTTTGTAAATATGTTCTTATTAAAATAAATATGTTAAAGTTATAGGTTTGATTCATTTCATTTCCCCCCCCACTCATGCTTCTTCTGGTTGACAACAGTAATTAATTATTGTTAATTACTGATGTCAACTAACCGTTAGGATCTTGTAACCGTTCTTCCCGTGGGAGTGCTTTCAGCTATTCAGGCATTGTTTAATTAAAGTCGCGATTTAAATAATTTTCAATTTAATAATTTTTCGATCTCAATTTTATTTATTTTATTAATTACGTGATTTGCACTCACACAGGAAGGAAAAGGGAAATGGTTATAATTGGCGCCCGAACAGGGACTTGATTTGTTTATTAATTATGCCAATTAGTATAATTAATGAACCCCACTAATCGGTCCCTTATTAATTAATTAATTTTTTTAATTAAACATTTTTTTTTTGCTTTTTAACGTAGATTCCAGCCTATTAGGCCACAATGTTATATTTTCACTTAAAGTCGGTATTTAGAATCAAAACTGAAGAAGGATGGGTGAGGGTAGGGACAATGAATGACATCATTTATTGAAATAATTTTATTTTTTTGTTTTTGATTTTTTTTTTTATGTAGATTTAGTAGGCATTTATTTTACATATTATAATTATTGTTGTATTGTGATGCCATCTGACAGGTCACCATAGAAATTAGGTTAGCACCAGACCTCCCGTATAATTCATTTAATTGTTTTGATATATATTTCTTATCAGAATGGAAGGGAAAGGGAAGTCGGACTTAGAGCCGATACAGACACGGTCTAGGAAAACTATCCGTACGCCCCCGGAGTCCCCGGTAGAAAATCCTAAATTTGACCTAGAGGCGATGTTTAAGGCCATGCAGGAACAGATGGGAAACTTGGGAAAGGATTTAAAAGCGGACATGCAGGAACAGATTTCGGGACTAGGACAACAGGGAAAGGCCATGCAGGAACAGATAGGACAGCAGACTTCGGAGATAAAGGAACAAATTTCGGCAATGGCAAATAATATCGAATCCATTAAACGTAATATGGGTACCGTACAATCTGAATCTAGGCAGGACAATTCAGAAGGGAGATATGACAAACATGTTTCTAAAGTTAGGGACATGGTAGGTGTCAGTTATCATGAAGTTACAGGTGGGATCGTGTCAGAAACACAGCATCTAGATAAGGAGGTCGAAGAAATAAATTCGAACCAAAATATTATTAGTACCGATTGTGAGAAGAGATTCGCCGATATCTCGAAGAGAATAGATACTGTTTCGGGTCAAACTCAGATCTCAACCCCAAAACAAGATGACCGAATGACATTTACCGTACCCGAAGGACATAGGAATTGGCCTACGAACCAGACTTTTGCTCGCGAACAGCCTAGCAATGTCACCTTCCAAGATGTCTACGTGAAAAATTACGAACGTGGTGAGGTGGCGTTACGTAATAGCGTTTTGGATTTGCCCAACCATTTTGTATTTAAATTCTTACTATTCTGGGAAGGACCTTACCAGATTTTAGACAAGGAAAGTCCTCAAATTTTTATTTTAGGACATCTCGGCAGCGACATAGCGGAAGGAGGAATCTTTTATATGACATCACAGAAGCCGTGTATTAGTGGATAAATTTACAAGCAGGCTAGAGAAGCGCTAGGGCTCTCTTTGAGATTAACGATCTTACTTCAGCCGAGTTAGGGGGGCGATTATTGCAGACGAGATCGCGGCCCTAGAGTCAGGGAAGAGATTTGTGACGTCTCTATGGGTGTCCATCCCCAGCTATCCCAGGAACAGTTAGGCAAAGTCACACACACATAAAACAGACACTATTCTTTATTATTTGGGTATTATTTATTATTTTACACTAACGGCCAACACCTCATTATACAACAACACACAAAGAATCACACATACACATTTATTGGGGACACGGGATTTATTATTTAATTATTTTTTTTTGTAAATAGAATAAGGCAGACGGGGACATTCTGGCACTCCCCTGGGGCTTAACATCGAGCATACCCCCCTTAGTCGAGCTCAAAGATTCCAAAGTGAATCGCCAGGTTGTAAATAGTATAATAAGTTAGGGTTAGTTTTTTTTTTTAATTCTAGATATTAAGTTAGGATAATTTTTTGTTCATATATTTAGTAAGAGTATTTTTTTTAAATAGTATTAACAATTTGTTTATGATGTTGGGATAATTTAGTTTAGATAGGTTTGTGGCTTCATTTGAAATTGACATAATTGTAGGACGGGGCAGACGGTATATGGATTGGCCATCCATGGGAATATACCTACGTATTTAAATTTGATTAGGAGACGCGGATCTGAGTAGGCTGACAGCGAGGCGATGGCACACACATTTGTAGGTAGTCACGTATGGTAAATGTACTTTCAATTGTATTTGTCTGTTTTGTTTTGTATTTTAAAATAATATTTGTATTAGTATCCGACCGTGTGTATCTATTGAAAATGTCACATTGACCCATATTTTATCTAGTGACCATGATGGGCTATGTTAACCCAATGAGAGCCTTATAAATATATTTGTAACATATATTCAGGTATGGACCTTACTTATTATGATGCAGTGTCGACCACGGTAGGTCAAATGTCAATTTTTTTATTTTAGTTAAGAAATCCTAAGGCAAGGAGCCGAAGCATACATGACTAAAGGGGGAGATATATTATAAACTGGAGGGGATACCCAGAATTGAATATTTAATTATCGTACACACGGAGAAGGGGCCACTCCATTGATGCTTGTAGAATCCATTTAAAGGGGCGGGATTTTGTTTAATTATTTTTTTTATGCCATGAACTGACTGTTGAACTGAAGAAAGGGTTTCGCTACTTGATTAATGCGGATGCCGGAATTTACATATATTTATGAAACTGAGATGGGATTTGAGTGGGCTTATTTTTCTATTTTATATTTCGTCGTCGTTCCGGCAGAAGGTAAATACCTGTCGAAGGCCTAAGGAGGCATATGGTTAGGGTTTGGTCAACCCAAATTTTTGTTGAAGCGGATTAGGTATATGGGAATTCAGTTGAAGCATTGTCGAGGCGTGGGGCCTTTTTGGATGTTTTAACTAGTCAGTGAATGTATGCTAGAAATAGAATCATCGTTATTTGCCAATGGAGAGGGTTAACTCCAAGAAGTACAGCGTAAAGTAAAATCATGCTTTGGTCACGCATGCATAGGCAAGCCATGCCGATTCGAAAGGAAATTTAAAATCATGTTTTGGTCACGCATGATAATGAGGTCGATACCTGAGTATTTGGTTAAGTGTATATGCTCAGTGAACGAGCAAGTGTTAAGTGAAACTAATAAAATATGTGACTTCCAATGGTCATTTAGCCGACATATTTTATTTTAATGGGAAAGGGGGATATTGTAGCATGTCTACCCTATAGATAATGCTCAGAACTGGCGATGTCTACGAGAGGATCGCGATCGCTAGGAGCAAAGTATGGGTTATGTGGTGTTGAATAAAAGAGAATTGCATTTGGAAGAGAATGCTCGGAACCAATGATGCTTGCGAGAGAATCGCGATCGCTGGGAGCGAAAATAAAGAATAATAGAGACACAATGGAAAGGAAGCCAAGATAATTGTCTACATCCGGTGTATAAGGAATAAGCAGTAAAGGTTTTTTTTCTTACTCCAGGTTTTCACACAACTAGAGGCAGATGTTAATTGGTAATATGCGATTGGCTGGAAATAAAATGGGCGGAGTCCGACGACCAATCAAGCTTCGAGAACTGTCCCCTACCACGGTCGGATATCGGAAGCCACTCCCCGTTTTACTCATTCTTCGTTCATATCTTGGTGGATCACCACGTTCCTCTCTTTGTAAAGCCTAGTTTCAGTATGTGAAAGTACTTTCTTCGCTCATGTCTTGGCTGGTCACCACGTTCTTTTTATATTGTACAGTTGAGTTTAAATATGTAAATTAAGTTTCTTCGCTCATATCTTGGTGGATCACCACGTTCCTCTCTTTGTAAAGCCTAGTTTCAGTATGTGAAAGTACTTTCTTCGTTCATGTCTTGGCTGGTCACCACGTTCTTTTTATATTGTACAGTTGAGTTTAAATATGTGAATTGAGTCACTCTGCGTCCATGTCTCGGGTGACCACCACGTATATTGTTTTAATATCAGTTTGAATATGTGAAATAGTCAGTGAGATACACATTTTGAATTCGGACGCGCCGGGTCAGTGGGGGTGTAACTTCTGGTGTGCCCTCGAAACTACGCAGATCTTCAGGGACTATGTGAATAGACGATTTCTACGGGAAGTCCAGAAAGGGTGATCACGCCGTCATTCGCCATGGATATCGTATCGAGGTACCTCGTAATTAAGTTATAATTCAGTCCTTCAGACACACGGCCAAATTATATATATATTCAATTGTTGTTTTGTAAATATGTTCTTATTAAAATAAATATGTTAAAGTTATAGGTTTGATTCATTTCATTTCCCCCCCCACTCATGCTTCTTCTGGTTGACAACAGTAATTAATTATTGTTAATTACTGATGTCAACTAACCGTTAGGATCTTGTAACCGTTCTTCCCGTGGGAGTGCTTTCAGCTATTCAGGCATTGTTTAATTAAAGTCGCGATTTAAATAATTTTCAATTTAATAATTTTTCGATCTCAATTTTATTTATTTTATTAATTACGTGATTTGCACTCACACAGGAAGGAAAAGGGAAATGGTTATAATATATATATATATATATATATATATATATATATATATATATATATATATATATATATATAACAATGTGATTCATGAATAAATAAAATGTCTTGGATATTGAAAGAGAAATCATTCATTAATGATACTAACTGCCGAAATTATCTTGTGTTTCAGCTGATAGAAATAGAAAATAAAATGATCAAGTCTCGAGGCCATTGCCGCCTCATCCACCAAACATGAACATTGGGAAGGGTTCTTGTGGCAAGTCTGCAGACTAAAGGATTAGGGTGAAAGGAAAGGGTAGAATGGAATTTTCTGTAGCGGGATTTAATTACATCCCTTACAAAGGGTATCTGCAGGTCGTTGAGAAGGATAGTATTAGAGACGTAGAATGGAGCGTTTGTGATTTTATAAGAATTCGAAGGTTCAGTTTAGCCCTATTATATTTTGTTCCTATATTGTCTTCAGTAATTGGTATTTTATTACTTAACGTAAGTTCCTAATTGTTGTCTAAACATTAGAATTCCATGTCAGGTGTATGTAAATAAAAAATCCATGGTTGTAATTAATAAATCGAAACGAAATTTTATATCTGTATCCAGAACCCTATTAGGACGGCACCTATTTATTTTCAGAGAAATCGGTCAAAGGGAATGCAGGGATTAGTGGGGCTCTCAATACAAATATCCCAATATCTGTCGAAGTAATGAACGTATCGATTGACCTGGGGTAGAACTTGCTTGTGAGCAGCGGTGATCACGATTATCGGATGGCTGAACGATCTATGCCTCATTTCCGGATATCCGACTCTACGAGGGATGTTCCAGACCACTGAATGTTCCACTGTCAGGTCACAGAGATTTTAACTTGAAGCTCTTCTTCTTTAAGGGGAAGAACAACCCGAACTGTTCGTGGGGCGGCGTCAAGACTGGATAGTATGTGATCCCTGAATGTTCGCTGTACGACGGGACTAGGATGGGACAGGACCTACGACTGATGTTGACGAAGGCCGGTTACCTGATGTTCAGCCGATTCGTCATCTACTAGCGATGATGAAGATAGCAGTGTGCCTAGCTGGCAGCCGGAGGTCGTCCCCGGCACTACACCCAGTACAGCCAGCCAGCATTTCACCATGATTCTGAGCTCTCGGCGCGTCAAAGAGCGCCGCACAAGAAATTAAGATGTTAAGCAACAGAGTTTTATTTTTGTTTTTGTTGATAATAAACAGTTAGGCCCTTTTCCCCGACGACTCGGTTATGGCTTCCCCCGGGGACCAGCGCACCCAAAAAAAAAAAAATCTTCTGAAATATGAAATCAAAGCGCTTTTGTTAAATTATATATATTTTTCAAGGGGCGCCGGTAGCTCAGTGGTATGCGTGCTTGACTTCTGAGCTCAAGAACGTGGGTTCGTAACCCGACTGAGGCCCTTAGTTTATTTTATCTGGGATGGGACGTTAAGCGATGGTCCCGAGCCTGTACGATGTCAGGTACTCGTTAAAGATCCCTACCCTAGGTGAATAAAAATTTAGGGTAAGCAAAATTTAGGACTCCCATAGTAGAGTCGGGCTCATGTCCACCAGAGTGACGAAAGAGCGCTCTGGTAGTAGGCGATATGACCTCGTAGTTAAAGCCCGGGCATGAGTCATAAAACCTAACCTAACCTATATTTTTCAAAAATACAAAACATAATTATATAACTAACATTTGTATAACTGACATCGATGCGGTCATCTACGTATATGCCAAATTTCAGATAAATAGGTTACATTGATAAGCCGCTCTGACGGATAGACACCGGGCGACTGATAAAGGTTCCGTTTTACATACGAAATCCTGAAAATTACAACAATTTAAGACCTGGAGATAAGTGGTACCTGCCGTGCTTCATGATAATTCGGATTCTATTGATCTGTCTTACAAATCGATACATCGTTCGAGGGAGTGATAGCAACCAGCTGAGCTGAACTATTTCCATAGGTCTCTCCAGGAAGTATTCAAATAGCTATCCCTAGCGTGAATTAATGAACTAACCCGCTGAAACCATGCTACCGATTTGGTAGAAAATTAGTAGGTTTCTTATTCAGGGACTTCTGAATCATCACACCCCCTCAACGACTGATTTTGCTGAAAATTAATAGGTGTCGTTCTTATGAGATTTTGATTTTATATACTGAATACCATGTCAATACTATCATTACATCGGTAGTTATCTGGATTTTTGAGTTGATCTCTCTTCTAATTCCCCTCTTCCATTTGACCGATTTCAATGAAAATCAATAGGTGTTGTCCTTAAATGGTTCTGGATGCACCTATAAAATATCATGTCGATGTATTCATCCAAATCGGTGCGTCCCTCTGTTATGATGACTTTATCATTATCATATCAGAACGTTGTTCTTGTCAACTTTTGAAGTAACATCATTTTAAAGAGTTTTTTTTTTATTAATATCATGTAATCGGTCAGAAATTTCATTTTTAGTTTTCACCTGAATTTCATGTCGTCCGACTCCCTGATACCAAAAATGAAAAAGTCGTCGATGAATGACTGCTAATGGAGTACCAGAACGAATTAATCAAATAGCTTTTCGCTCCTCCTCGCAAAACTAGTCGACTGTCTGGACTAATAATCAATTATTGACTTATATACGGGGATCCTAAATCCTTATACTAAATTTTGTGGCGATAAATTCACTACATCGGCAGTTATTAGGTTGAGTCCCCTCTGATCCCTCCCTCCCCTTCGGCTGATTCTCCAGAAAATTAATAGGTGTCATGTTTAGATATGAAATTGTGTGTCATTAAAACGGCAATGATTGGAGATTTTGTTAAGCCGGTACCCCTCCTTCCTTTGATCGCAAATCAGTAGGTGTCGTCTTTAGAGGGTTCTAGATACACATAGAAAATTTCGTGTCGATAAGTTCAATCTTTCGGAAGTTTCCTATGTACTTATGTATGTGAGTAAATTTACTGAAACACAGACTTTTTTTTTTCATTTTTGGAATCAGGAGGTCAATCAAACATGAAATTTTGTTAAAAACTCTGTTTCTAATTTCTGACCGTTTTATAGGTAAAACTCTGATAATTGCCGTCGTAATGAATGTGTCGACATGAAATTTTATATAAACTTCAAAACCCCACAAAGGCGGCGCTATTAATTTTCATAATCAGCCGATGGAATGTACTGTGGAAGTACATTTTCTGTGATTCACCGGCGATGTTTTTTCAAGTGTAACTGTTATAGTAGGTACCCTGTTTTTGTTTTTTTCCTTATACGCGTGAGCTGCAGGGCTATTAGCGTTTCCTCTTTCGAGTTGACATTTAGGAATGGAGGATCTAACTCATTTAGTAATAATAATAATAATAATAATAATATTGACAGACAATACTCATGGTCAAATTGACCGTCTGAAGGGTTGTCTCTTCTATTTCTACTCGATAATACACGTATATAAAAGTGACAAAATAAAATAACTCAAATACAAATGCAGTAATTTACAAAATTAACTTAAATGATCCTTTAAAAAAAACTAACAAAAAATAAAAATAAAAAACATCTTCCTGTTTATAGGTTAGGTTAGGTTTTATGACTCATGCCCAGGCTTTAACTACGAGGTCATATCGCCTACTACCAGAGCGCTCTTACGTCACTCTGGTGGACATGAGCCCGACTCTACTGTGGGAGTCCTAAATTTTGCCTACCCTAAATTTGTATTCACCTAGGATAGGGGTCTTTAACGATTACCTGACATCGTACAGGCTCGGGACCATCGCTTAACGTCCCATCTTCCTGTTTATATATTATTAATAATTAAATTCTGAAACTAGCTCAAATCTATAATTCCAGGCGGCTTCCCACTCATTTAGTATATTAACCTATATCTGGAAAACGGGTTGCTAATTTTATAATATTATTTTCAAGGTCAGTAGATTGTCGGTAAGACTCTATATTAAGTACCAACAAAGTTGAGGTTCCTTGGTCATGAAGCTACTAAAAATATAAATTATAATTCCTATTAATTCGAAAGGGGCAGGATTCGAGCCTCCGACCTCCAGAGCAGACGTGCTATCATCTCACCCACCACTGAACTCTGCCTCGCTTCTTGTATCTCATTAAAATGTATGTGCGCCCCCCCTCAATTTATAAATTACATTAGAGAGTCGAGACATGGAGTTGGGCGGTTTTCGCCAGGGCATTGCAATAACATCGACCAAACAGTCTGTACCCTGTTGGCATAGCTGAGAGCTAACTGGCTAATTGAAATCAATATGGCTGGTTCATAACTTTGTGGTGCAGCGAGGGGGAGCTTCTTGGCCAACTTCAACCGTTCTACTTCCCCAGTTATAAAGTATAGGGGAAGTTATGCAATCGGTCAGAATTGATCGTTTTGACTGAAAA
Organism: Aradus depressus; assembly: GCA_963662175.1. Lineage (NCBI taxonomy): Eukaryota > Metazoa > Arthropoda > Insecta > Hemiptera > Aradidae > Aradus > Aradus depressus. Next base: position 9,854,376 of record OY759214.1, on the reverse strand, counting down.
TCATATGTCGTCCTTAAAGGATTCAGGATACACATATAAAATTTCTTGTCGATATATTCATTCTTTCAGGAGTAGCCGTGTACACAGACACACTAACATTTTTGGAATCAAGAGATCAAAAAACATGAAATTTTGTTAAAAACTCCGTATCGTATTTCTAATCCACAATATAACTTACTCTACACTAACAGGCCTGTGATGAGTTTCCCCAGGTATTTCATGTTCCGACTCCGTGATTCGAATTTTTTTTTTTTTAAGAGGCTGGCTATGTAACGTCCCTAGCACGAATTAATCAATTACGTTTTCGCCCTCCCTTCAAAGCTAATCAACCGTTTAGGCTAAAACTCAATATTTGACCTACAGAGTGACTTCTCAAGGGCATTTGACATCATATTATGGTGTCAAATGCCCTTGAGAAGTCATAATATTATTATGATATTTTGTTGTCATTACTTAAATTTATTAAGTCTCTTGTCCTTTTCCTTTGGCCGATTTAGCTGAACGTCCGGTGTTGGTCCTTAGAGGATTCTGAAAAAATTCTATACAATTTCTTGTCGTGATAGTGCCATCCACATTTTATAAATATTTCACAAAATATACATACAATGTGAGTACTTTCGGTATTGCTATCATCTTCAGCCACGACTTAACAAATACTAAATGAAAGTTTAACAAGTTTACAATCCATAATGTCCCTTTTCCAGCCCTCATGGAGTTTTTCCATGTCCCTCTTGTATAATAAAGTCTTAAAAACGTGGAAAACATTAAAAATAAAATTTCATTTCAAATTGAAATATTAATAATAAAAGAAAATTTTTGAAATAGTATATGCTGTTTAAAATAGAGTATACAGTAAACTCTCGATTATCCGCGGGCGGTTTATCCGCTTTGCGGATTATCCGCGGTGCCTGTAGGAGGCATTTTTATAAAAGAAAGGTTTTGAAACCGAAAATTATTTCACAAAAATTGAAATAAAGTTACTAAATAAACTTACTTAAACGTAATAAAAATCGTAAATCACAAATATACATACAGTATAGTACGATGCATCACTTTGTGACAAGATGGTGTTGAGAAAACTCAAATCACAAATAAAGATAAAGTGTTTCACTACGAAAAAGCAAAAGCAAATTACTGACTTTTTTGTTAAACAGTAAACATGACTTTTTAATAACCTACATGACATTGATTGAGTTTTGTTATCAGGTACGTCCTTTTATTGTATAATAAACTTATTTAAAGCACTACTTGTGTGTTGTTTTTTTAGTGCCTTCGGCCTTTGTTTAACCATTATCGGCAATTTTGCGGCTTATCCGCGAAATTCGATTATCCGCGGTATCCACGCCAGTCAATCCCGCGGATAATCGGGAGTTTACTGTATATTATATATACTTTATGGGGAAGTACATTGCCGGGGATTCTCCGACGACTTTTTTTGTTGAAATTTCTTATTGCTTCTAAAGTTCATGTCAGAAGACTATGTGGCCCTTTACCAGTGAGTTAGGACCTTCCCTGATGCTTAGATCCCTGAACAATCCCTGAACTTCTTATTTTTTATACTTCGAAAAGTGGAAATTATATTAATAATAATGGGGAGAGAGAGAGAGAGAGAGAAGAGGAGGAGAAGGAAGCTGGGTTTATGTGTTGATCCTGGCTTATCTCTGAGGATTTCCTCAGGTGAAGTGTCCCTCAGACTCCTGAATCCTAGATCCTATTTCAGATCCTGTGGGAAGCCTCAAGTCTGGATGAATATTTCAGAGGTGCTAAAGCAAAAGCAACAGAGCTCTGCAGGACTTTCTGCTTCAAGTTGTGCTGACATAATATCTTTATCAATCGGATTATACTGAACAAATTCTGTTTTTTGTGGGTTTACTTTTCATCATGTCTCCTTTGTATGTTTTTTTACAGATGGTAAGTTGGATTTGGCTTCCTAAGTTTCATGAACTCAATACAAAGAGTTCTTTTCATATATTTTTCCAAGATGAGGCAGATTTTTTTTCTCATTTATTGAGAATTTCTGTAGAATATACATTCAATTTGGCTAAAAGCAAACAAAAAAACAAGAGCCCCTGACACTTGATTGAGGTGACTGACCAACGTCAGTCCTATTGGTTAAGGTCGCTGTGATGCTTCGTCTTCTGTCGACGTTCTGGTCTTGGCGGAGGCAGGTGGAGAGGAAAGACTCGTAACAGAAGATTTTATGTTCGTGCATGGTCCGATCCGCAGCAGACTGACGTAACAAATAGCCAGACATTCTTTTACCCCAGGGATCTGAAGATCAGTGTGTATTCTTTTGTTTCGGACAAACCCGCACTGGTGATTACCCTTAAGGCCCGATTCTGGAATGTCTGAATTCGTTTTATCTGAGATTCGGAGACAGAATCCGGTAGGTTGTTGAAAGATAACGTTGTTGTTTGTGTATCCAATAAATTGATTAGCAAAGAAAAAAATCGGCGAATCACTGCCCATGTACTTCCCTAGAACGAATTAATCAATTAACTTTAGTTCCCCCCGCCAAAATTAGTCGACCGTTTGCTCTAATAATCAATAGTTGAATTATATTATATATATATATATATTTTTTTTTTTTTAAATATATTTTATATATATATTATATATATATATATATATTTTTTATATATATATTATAATAGGGGCCTATAAATCCTCATACTAGATTCTTATCGATACATTCAGTTATAATAGCTTTTATGTCAAGCCTCCCCCTAATCCCCTCTTCCTTTCGGTCGATTTGGCTGAAAATCAATAATTTCGTCGTTAGAGGGTTTTATATTCATTCATAAAATGTGTTGATACATTCATTATATCGGGAGTTACCGTGTTCACAGACGCACAGAATTGTTTTTTTCATATTTGGAATCTAGAGGTTGGAAAACATGAAATTTCGTTGAAAACTTCGCGTCGAATGTTTGACTGATTACATAACTTCCCCTATACTTCGTAGAGCAGGAGAAGTAAAAATGGTATTCGACTTATAATTGTAAGCCGGTTTACGGCATGAGTCCTGCAAACAGGGCGTACTTACACGGAAAAATTGTATTTTATAAGAAATCTATTTTTCAGTTTTCTCTACATCTTTTATCTGAAGTGATTTTTGTAAAGGTCATAAATTTAAGTGGTATCTTGTGAAATGTACATCGAAATGTTGTCTCAATTTTCGTTTGATTTCGGCTAATATCTGATCATACATATCTATGCTTACCGACCTCAAAGTTCGTAGGTTCGTCCCATAGATTAGTTTATCTGGAAGGTAAAATAAAGTTAAGCACGTCGTCCTTCGGATGGGACTAACTAACTCTAATCAGATCTATGTTAACACACGCGACTTGTTCAATATACAGATGCTAAATATATTATTTAAGCTATTACCGTTAACAGATTTGTCCCAGTAGAGGTGAAGATTATCCTGTTCATTTTGAGTACCAACTAACTCGGCTGTTCTTGTCCCATTCTCATCTCTTCCTGGACCGCTATCACTGGAGTGCTACTGTTTAACCTCTTCACTGGAGCCTCAAGTGGCAAGGTCGAACCAACTTTCTCTAATGAGATTGGAGACACCCCCCTCCCCCCCCCCCCCCCCCCTCAAACTTTCTTCAGTCTTCAGACCCTCTTGAGCTTTGTTTTCCCTTTTCAAAAAAAAAAAAAAAATTACTAAAAAAAATAAAAAGTTTTTTTTTTCTCTTTTCGGAAAAAATAAATAAATAAAGAAGGAAATAAAATGACGAAATTCATCTCTTTTTAAAAGAGAAAAAAGTCATTAAGTCTTTAGAAGATACTTTTGGATCCATTTAATACCCCCCCCTCCTCTTCTTTTCCAGAGAAGTGGGTTTTCAGGAACTTAAATTCGGGATTTCCTTGATTTTTTTTTTCTAGTGGATTTCTAAAGAAATCAGCCTTAAAAGCTCATCCAGTTGGCAAATATTAAAACTGTACGTTCATGAAACCTCCCTGGAATCGATTTGGGGCTCCCGGAAATTGCTATCTGTTTCTTTTCCAGCTACACGAATATAGGGGAAGTTATGTAATCGGTCAAAAATTCGATGCGGAGTTTTCAACGGAATTTTCCGAAATCTAGATTCCAAATTTTAAAAAAAATAAATAATAATAATGCCTTTCTGTCTGTGTCAATGAAGACGGTACCTAACTCTGTTGTTGTGCGCCTATAAACATCAGTATCTCTCTCTCGACAAGAAATTTTATATTTGAATCCAGAACACTCTAACGACAACACTTATCGATTTTCACACAAATCGACTGAAGGGAAGGAGAGGATTAGGAGGAAGGGTGATCAGAGGGGGTGGGGGGGGCTCAACTAAAAAACCCCAATAACTGCCGTTGTAATGATTATATCGATATGACATTTCATATTTAATGTCCAAATGAGGTAGTGGACTGTACTATAGCCAGCGAGCGCCCTTCTATCCTGAGCTCTCCCGGCGCGCCAAGCAACTTAAGGTGGGCTGGGAGTGACCGCTGAACGTCGCAGATGGTCCTAGCCGATTACTGCAACTGTAAATTATTTTATTTTTTCCTTTAATTGAATAATAATAAACATGTTAAGGCCCATTTACATTTGTCACTTTGGAGGATCATCTTGGATGAATCATCCAAAGTGACAAGTGTAAACTGCCATTCATCTTCAATTCCTCCAGAGTGAACATCGAAAGTGAACGATGAAAGAAGTTGACCGCCTACTAACTTTTGATGAAACAGTCGTTCCTCCAACCGATGATTCATCCAGAGTGAAGGCGCAGTGACAAATGTAAACAAACGTCCCCTCTTTGCATTCACTCTTCACTGTATTTCATTTGAAGCGTCATTTGAAGTTTTATTTTGGGGTTCAAAGCTTCTCGGAACCTTTTTCTTTTAATAAATGGAGTATTTTTTCGAGAAGATTTGCGAATTGGTTCTCGTCGATTCTTAAATGGTTCCTGTACTCCTCAGGATTTTCTTCTGCCCATTCTACCAACAGCGTTGACGAGACACCCACACTTTCTCTCCTTGAAACCCATGGTTTCACCCACCAACGTATTTGAGCACGACCACTTGCTGTTAGGCTTGCATTCAGTTCATGAAGTAGTCCGCTTGAAATTAAATCAATGCCTGCACGCACAACTCTTGAGTTCCTTCTCGAACGAGACATATTCTGGCACTATACGCGAAGAGGGCACAAAGACGCAAAATTATGAGGAACACTGAGCAGTGAAAACACATAACTGGATGAAAATATGTAAACAAGGATGATTCACTTTGGATGATTCACTATGGATGTTCATCAAAAGTGACAAAATGTAAATGGGCCTTTAGGCCCTCTTTTCCCTAACGATTCAGCGAACGAGTGTCGTGGCCTCCACCGGGTCGGCAACCCTCCCCCCCCCCCCCCTCCCCCCCCAAAAAAAGTGAGTGTTTAATGTCCAAATGAGGTCATAATTTCAAGTTTTAGCGATAGCGGCTGAAGGGAAGGGGGCGGTTCAGGGGTGTGTTCTTTTGAATATTTTTGCCTGTGAACTAATCACTGTTTCCGAGATTGTTTTTTTAAAATTGATCGTAGAAGCTAACGATGTCATTTGTCGACAATACTTCAAGCAACTTATTTTGAGAAGCCTTTCAGACGCATCAGCTGAAACAAACCAAAATTGTATAGGTGCAATATTGACTGAGATTCAATACCCAACTTTTTTTTTTTTTTTCTGTCTACATTTGCGCTAAAGGTATGCAGATTCGTGCTCCTTGTAACCGCCACCTCCGTCTCCAACGCCTCCTTCTCCTCTACCGCCGTCTTCACCGCGAATACTTCTATGAGAATGTAGAAATGATCGGGATCTCAGTTTGGCCATTACACTGTTAAGAAAATAAATAAATGTTGGCTTTGTTCGTGTTTACCTCCGGCTGTCTCCACAAGAAGTTGAGACACACCTTGTGTATCTGAAAATCTGTAAGATAGCTCATCTGTAAAAAAACATGATGTCTCGTTTGCATGTCTGTATGTCTTGTTGCTACATTGTATAAATTATGTTACGAAACTATTATGTATCAATGACATTGACAGGTGTATGCAATTTACATATGCATGGAGGACTAACTGTACGCAATGAATTACTTAGGTACAAGAACATAAAAATCAGTGAATTACAGAACCTTTCTAGGATCTTCCAACTTAAAATGCCATACCAAAATTTCCCCCGCAAGGGACTCAAAACATAAAATCAGTTAGCTCTTTAACTGTTGATCGGATTTTCATGAAATGTCACATGTAACATCTTTATAGACTATAATAGAGAGTATAATAAAATATATTACTGATGTTAATAAAATTACTCTAATAAATATAAATATATAATAAAAAAATATCAAACTGAATTAAATTAAATTTAAATGTAATTAATAAATTTACTGAATTCACTATTTACTTTAAAAAAAATTAATAATTGATGATAAAAAAAAATTATAACATATCTGAGTTAAGCTCCAAGAAATGGTTATAAGTAACTCTGGACAGAAAACGATGCTACATTACTCTGTACCAATTTACACAAAAAAAAAAAAATGGATGTCAATTTGTATTAAAATTATTTAATAAAAAAATTATGTCCCGCATTGGTACTTCTCAAAGGCGTTGATACGTAGAAACTACAAGTTTTGAAATCTGAAATTAGTTGAGAAAGAAGAATAAGGAAGTAAATTAACTTTACAATTGTTATTGGTCCTTAAAATTAATATTTATCTACTTTGTTTCTCCAAGTGAGTTCTTTTCTATTTAAACTTCATTTTTTCGCTAGTTGCCATGGTGATCTTCTGTTTAGGTTACAGTGGCATATCAACATTTCAATTTGTAGCTCAATTCAGAACCTATAACTAATTTATTTTATCATTAAAGTTTTCATTATTTCGAAATAAAAATTCGTTTCATAAGTTTGTTTGGTATCCCTCACTTGGGAGGGTTTATTTGATGATTGAGTCTCATTATTGGCGTTTTGAAAGGGTTTTTTTTCTGGTCAAAGAAGAAACGAATATGTGAGGATTGCTCCTAGTGGTGATCCTGAAAACAATGAAGTAAGCCCAGATCCCACATTTAAGTGTTTCATATGTTAGTATGGACTTTGGAAAGGCGGAATTTGATGAAGTTGACTGTCATAAATTGAGTCATTATGGTAGTTAAGATAAGGTTAGAGACACTATAGGCTACGTCTAGAGTCTAGACTATAGCGTGTTCTGATGGACACCCATGAGGAATATGCTCGAACTGTGTAGTGGTAGGCCTGTTGAATCATGGCAGCTGGGGTTCTGGTGGTAGGGAAGGGCGTTGTGAGAAGTTTGCTGTATTACAACCTCTCTCTTCTGCCCCTGGTAGTGACCAATGGGGTGCATGTCTTGGCAACGCTGGACCCCTACCACTTCAACTAGCCCACATCCCCAGCTGCCAATATTCATTGGCTTTACACTTGTCACAAATGAAACAGCTTTATATTTTTTCAAGGCTGTTATGTGCGATTCATTCGTCAGCCCAATATTAAAATAACTTCATTGTTCGGAGATATTCATCAAAACGGAGAGCACGAGTAGCTCAGGTGTAACGTGCTAGCCTACTGAGTTCAAGATCGCGGGTTCAAACCCGGCTAAGGCGGTTCAAACCCGGCTCTTACGGTTTTTTCTGGGAGATAACAACTCCTTTGTGTATTTTGCACATTTGTGCCCCTATAACCCAGAAACGATTGAAGCAATGATGAAATTTGTTACCCCCAAAAAAATATAATTATTTTAGCTATCACAAACCTATAATTTCATTTATAAAAGAAATAAAAAACAATAAATTTGAAAGTTTAATTCCTCATACTACTTTTCTTATTGTAACATAATAAAACAAAACCCTTTCGGAGGAGGCGTTAAATGGGTGTCCCGGCCTGCTAAAAATTAATCCCGGGGTCGATAAGAGCATTGGATGCTTAGGTCCCTAGGTGCACCATCATCCCACTCAGTATATTCATGAAAACAAATCCCCCCCTCTCCCCCACCATTCAGTAATGTTAACTTGTGGTCTCTGCTATAACTGTCTGTATAGCTTCCTCGAAGCAGAGAGCTGTTTGAACAGCTGATATGTTCTGTTTGGATAGCAGCTGAGCACTGAAGAGCAAATATCAGCCTCTGTCTCTTCTCTTCCCAGACCAGTGCTACCTACAGAAGTGATGACGATAAAATGATAGAGAACTACTCGTAGGTGCAGATCACTCATTGAAGGGTTCCATATGTGACATGGGAAAAATAACAGGAATTAATTGCTTCGCACCTACTATTTTTCTAGAGAATTTAGAGAAAAACATGTTTTTTCATGATTTCCTATCTCCAGTGTGTCTGTATCGTACAAAAACCCTGGAGTTTCACGTTTTAAGGTACTCTGAACATGTTTGACCAATTTCGCGATGATGTCTTTGTGTATTTTGCACATTTGTGACCCCTATAACTCAGAAACGATTGTAGCAATAAACTTGACATTTTTTACCCCCAAAAAATATAATTATTTTAGCTCTCACAAACCTATAATTTTATGTATAAAAGAAATTGAAGAACAATAAATTTGAAAGTTTAATTCCTCATACTACTTTTCTTATTGTATTTTGGAACTAAAGCAGATGTTTACACATAAATTTTCGTCACTCACCCATTTGCTTATTAAAAAAAAAAAAAGGATTAAAAATCTGATGTATCTATAACAGGACATTCTCATAACCAGCAAGTTTCTTCTGATTTGTAAGTCACTCTCAAAATTACTCTGTACAATGGAACATAGGAAACCGCTGCCAACGCATTACTTTCTTATAACCAGTAGTCTGTTTATTTAAGAGGGGGAGTGGTGGGGGGAGAGAGTGATTTGTAAAAACATGGCTGGTAAAAAAAAATCTTATCATTTTTTTTTTCACCTTCAAAACACCTTTCTTTCTAGACAATTTAAAATTATAAATTTATAACCATTATTTTTCGGAATTTTAAGAGGTGTGTTATTTTTATTTTTTTGGGGGGGGGCCCCTGGTGGGATAAAGATGGGAGGCACATTAGCCGAAGATTGATGCATTCCTAGAGAGCCGCTCGTGAAGTGGCATACGTACACACTTTTATCCAAAGTGGTTCACTTTACATAAATATAACATAAGGCCAAAGTTTCATTAACATTCATTCGGTGGGGGGGAGGGGCAATATTCATAAGGAAGCGAAGATGCTTTAATTTGCAAAATATATCAAAGGTACATTAATCAACTAAGTGTTTGCTCTCTCTCTGAGAACAATGTACCGATTAGGTTCAAAATCTTTAGGTGTCTTTCTCAGGAACTTCTAGATCCTCATATTAAATTTAATTAATAAGTTATCGTGTTCACAGACATACAGATAGATTTTTTTCTAATTCCCCATCTATATAAAGTATAGGGGAAGTTACGTAATTGGTCAGAAATTCGATGTTGAGTTTTCAACGAAATTTTATATTTTCCGACCTCCTGATTTCGAATATGAAGAAAAACAATCTGTGTATCCAGAACCTTCTAATGACAACACTTATTGATCTTCTGCCAAATCGACCAAAGAGGAGGAGGGATTAAGGGGGAGGCTTAACACGAAAAATCGAATGACTGCGTATATCAAAATTTAAGCGTAAGTACAAAGCCCTCTAGGGATGCCACATATTCATTTCTCGTGAAATCGGTCGAAGGGAAGAGGGAGGCATAGAAGAGCCGATGTAATGAATGTATATTTCTTGGTGGTAGGCAGGTGTAGTGGACTTACTTGTTAAATAGTATCAGTCCAACATTTATTAAACCACGACTAGTTTCGTCAGTAAACTGACATCTTCAGGTGGAATCTTGCTAGAGAAGAGGTCAACGGACACATACGAGTATCAGGGACCAGCTGAACACTGACTCCCTGATACTCGTAATTGTCTGTTGACCTCTTCTCTAGCAATATTCCACCTGAATATGTCAGTTTACTGATGAAACTAGTCGTAGTTTAATAAATATTCGACTGATACATTTTTTTTTTTTTTTTTGCTTTATGTACGGTGCACATTAGCTAAGTCAATGTGTTGTTTAACTAGTTACTTACGACATCCATGGCCCCGGGAGGGAGTTTTATCTACGAAATTAAACTCACTCCCGGACGGGATTCGAACCCGCAAACCATAGTGAGACCATGCGACCAAAGCCCCACGCTCTAGCCCGCACGGCCACCTTGGCCCCCGACTGATACATCTTATTACTTATTTAATGAATGTATTGACACAAAATTTATTATGAGGATTGAGAAGCCACTCTATGTAAGTCAAATATTGAGTTTTAGTCTAAATGGTCGATTAGGTTTGGAGGGAGAGCGAAAACTTAATTGATTAATTTGTGCTGGGGAAGTACATAGCCGATGATTCATCGACAACTTCTGACAGATTACATAACTTCCCCTATACTTTGTTTAACTGGCGAAGTAAAATGCAAACTTATAAACAAGTAATTTGGAGTGTAGGTTGGGTTGAGGGTCTTATGAAGGGCAACCATTGACACTATTATGTACTTTGAGATGTTTGAGCTACAGAACAAATAGTTGAGTGAGCCGCGGGGAGGAGCTCATCAATTGCTCGTCAGTCTCTTATCACTGAAAGACGGGGGTGGGGGGTTATCATTGATTTGCCCCCCAGCCCCCACCCTAAAGGTGAGTTAAGTGCACCCCCTCCCTAAGTGGTCTACCTCAGCTCCGTCTACTGTCAATTACTCCAATTACCTCCCCAAGTGGAAGCCCCCACCCTAACCACTATTCCACTCCAAAGTGGGACAGAAAGAACATGGGTCACAAAGAGGCTTTATTATGGCCACATCCCCAATAAGGAATTAGTCAAATTGATTTTTTTTAATGACCTAAGAAAACTCATATATACGAGAAAGAAACGATTATGCGGAGAATATTGAACTGATTTTTTTAATAAATCAATTATTTAGAAAACTATTTGGTTATATCAAATAGGTTCGATGATCTGGGTAGACTTTCTATTATTTATAAACAGTATGGCTTAATAATGTTCCTCTGAAACACGACAAAGACATACGATACTTAGGACTGTACCTTGACAGACGACTGACTTGGAACAAACGCTGGATGAATGAAATCAATGATGAAGAATTTTTAAAACTAATGTCATTTTAATATGCTTTGTTATTTTGTTTGTAAACTTTATATAGTATATTTTATCAATAATTGTAATACTTACATTGTCTATTTAATGTTGTCTCATTGTAAATATAATGCGGTATAATTTGGAAAAATAAAAACTTTAAAAAAAATGTTGTTAAGCAGACTCCACAAAAAGTGCAATGACGATTTGGACTGCTCAAAAGACTACTAGACAAACGATCTCAGCTTCGCCTCAACCATAAACTGGGTGTCTACAAGACCGTTATCAGACCTACCTGGACGTATGACGTTCAGCTCTCGGGTTCTGCTAAGCACATCTCACACCAAAAGAATTCAAGACATTCAAAATACAATTTTTCGAACAATTACACAGTACCCGTACTATGTTTCGAACATAACATTACACCACGATCTCAACATACCATTTTAACTCGAAGTCACACAACAGTTATACATAAATTTGCACAAAAAGTTCACACTGTACTCAGCAAGTGACTCAAGTATTTTTTTTTTACTTTTCTTATTGTGTTCTCACAGTTGAAAATTGCCAAATACATTGTGAAAAAAATGACAATAACCTTCAAGAGAGAGAGTCCATTGTTTTATTATTAGTTAGTTATTATGACTCATGTCCAGGCTTCTACACTACAAGGTCATACCGCCTACTACCAGAGCCCTCTTTTCTCACTCTGGTGGACATGACCCCGACTATGCTATGGGTTGCCTACCCAAAATTTTTATTCACTTAGGGTAGGGATCTTTAACGAGTACCTGACATCGTACAGGCTAGGGACCATCGCCTAACGTCCCATCCGAAGGACGTGCTCAATTTTTTTTTTGTCCTTTGAGATATAACACTGCTTTACTATATGATCCATGAAGTGGAAGACAGTCAAAAAAGTCCCGTATTCGTCCAATTCTGGCTACCCAATTTTTTTCTGAAATATGCATTAAGTCATTAGGAAGACTCAATTTCGAAAATTCGGAAATACAAATATTGTTGTGAAAAAATTATTTATGTGATCAGATGGCAAGGAATTGTAAGAAAAAAAAAACACTGGTAGTCAGCTTTTTTGATAAATCTACCTTGAAGATCGTAATCCTTTGCACAAAATCAGAAAATGAACAGCTTTGAATTCCTGGAGTGTCTTCCAGCCTTATGACATCGTCTTCATCCAAAACCAGTTGTCTATTTGCGCTAATATTCAACAGTTGACTTACATACGGCCTCCTAAATCCTCATATTGAATTTTGTGTCAATAAATTTATTACATCGGCAGTTATGAGGGTTTTTGAATTGAGCCTCCTTCCCTTCAGCCGATATTGATGAAATTTGACAACTTATGTCCTCATTAACTTTAAATATGGAATTTCACGTCAATAAATTCATTACAACAGCAGTTATTAGACTTTTTGAGTTAAGCCCCCTCCCCTTTGTCCGATTTGGCTGTAAATCGATAGGTGTTGTCTTTATCAGGTTTTGGTCGCACTTATAAAATTTCGTGTCGGACACACACAGAGACAGACATTCTTTTTTACATAACTTCCCCTATACTTCGTATGACTGGGGAAGTAAAAAATAAGAAACCAAATTAGGGTTTTTTGAATTGAGCTCCGCCTCTTGTGATCCCCCTTTCCCGGAGGATAGATACAAAACTGTTTTAGAGGGGCCACAGACACATATATATATCTTGTTTCTGCCCACATTGCGTTATTAATTTTGTTAAGTCCCTAGTAAAATAGTTGAACCACACTATACTGAAAGTTTAAAGTTCACTTATACCATAGTATAAATGTTTTATACACTAACCTCACCAATATAACAACAAATATTTACAGTAAAATCCATGGATCCATTATTAAAGCTAGTTATTACTCCCTCACCCAGGCGATGTATAGAGCAAGTTATGTAATCGGACACTCTGATTCCAAAAAAACGAAAAAAAAGTCGTCGGTGAATCACTGGCTACGTACTTCCCCAGAACGAATTAATCAATTAATTTTCCGCCCCCCTCCAAAAAACCAGTTGACCGTTTGCGCTAATATCAATAGTTGACTTACATCGGGGCTTCTAAATCCTCATATTAGATTTGTGTCGATACATTCATTCTATCGGCAGATATAACAATTTTTATGAAAGCCTCCCCCATCCCCCTGTTCCCTTCGGTTGATTTGGCTGAAAATCAATAGATGTCGTCGTTAGAGCGAGGAGTTTTTTTTTTCATATATATTTTTTTAATTCATATTTTTTTATATTCATATTTTTTATATTCATATTTTTTATATTCATATATATATTTTTTTTTTATTCATATAGTTGACTTATAGGGGCTGGTGTCGATACATCCATTACCAGGGTTTTATTAGGGTTTTTGAACTGTGCTCCCTCCCCTGAACCCCCTCTTCACGTCGTTCAATATTGATGCAATTTGATATGTTTTGTCCTTATTGCGTTTTGATTCCATATACAAAATTTTATGGCGAAACATTCATAACACCGGCAGTTATTAGGGTGATCGCCTTTTGTTGTGAAGGCCCAAAACAAAATGAGTTCTTTAACAGCTAAATCCTTATATGTCCGGTTAGAGTTATTAAGCAGGTTAAAGTTTCTACAAGGGCTACGCCGGGTAACCTGCTAGTGGTTTATAAATCCTCAACTATTGGGGGCATTCAACATTAATCTCCGGGGGTCGCTAGAGGGCATTGTGAGCGGCATTTATACCGTTGGGCGTAATACCCTCTTGAGCCTAAGAGGTATTAAACGTCCATGGTGCTGTATGTGTGTGAGGTTTTCTTCATAACTTTACTATGTCTGGCAGTTTTTTTATACGTGTTTACTTCCTCCGACCTGTAGATTTCAAATATGAAAACAAAAATGTCTGTGTGTCTGTGAACACGATAACTTCCGTTAGAATGAATGTATCGACACGATATTTTAATTGTGTGATCGAAAGTCCTTAAGGACAACACCTATAGATTTTCAGCCAAATTGGCCAAAGAGAAGAGGAATCAGAGGGGGCTCAACTATAAAAAATAAACCAATAACTGCGCATGTAATGAATTTAACGACCCAAAATTTAGTATGAAGATTTAAGTGCCCCTATGTAAGTCAACTGTTGAATATTAGCGTCAAACGGTCGACTGGTCTTGGAGAAGGAGCGAAAAGTTAATTGATTAATTAGTTTTTGGGAAGTACATTGCCGGTGATTTACCGTCACAGCATGTCTCTTCTCAACGTACTGAAGACAGCTCGGACAGATTGGCATTAAACGACAGAATAAACGTACAGATAGGACAACGGAAGACAGACATACAGAATTAGTGAAAAACTGCCAGGCATGGTACAGTCAGGCTGGGAAGAAATGTACAGACGTGTCTATAAGCTTCAGTCTGAAATGGCTATCCATGCCTTCTACCTACTCCCAGTACCCGTGAGATACATGCTCCTAATATTGGATGTCCCTATAGTTATATCCATATATATATTCTTAAGTATTTAACCAATTTCAAATTTATCCATAAATTTTAATATAATTTTAATTTTTTCTGAGCTCAGGTTCGAAACCCAGCCGAGGCCCTTAGGTTTTTTGGAAGATAAAAGAAACCTAGATCATGTCGTCCTTCGAATGGAACATTAAATGATACTCTCAACCCACGATGTCAGGTACTCGTTAAAGATCCCTCCCTACACTAGTTGAAAATTTAGGACTCCCATAATAGAGTCGGTCTCATGTCCTCCAGAGTGACGAAAGAGCACTCTGGTAGTAGGCGATAGGACCATGTAGTTTAAGCCCGATCATGAGTCATATTAATTAACTCCATAAATTTTATAACTGGAAACGTAATATTTTTTTTTTACTCAGCTGTTATTACCCTATTCAAAATTGCCAAAATTGACAAAACTGAGGAAGGTCTCTTATGTACTATTTTTTAACTAATTTTATTTTATCTAATAATTATTTTTAATGTTTTTTGTTACAGGTAAGCCACTGATTTGCTATAATTTTGACTATCCAAAAGAAGTGAGTATCGCATGTTTAGCGTTATATTATTTTAATCATTATACGTAGGGATGAACTTTATCTGGGTTAGAGCTGGACAATCCAACTTAATCCGTATCCAAGCATTCAATGAATACTCAAAGCTCTTTTCTATATTTATGTAAACAAAGTCCTACATAGAAATCTCAATATTTCCACAGTCCAATGAATTAAATATCTCTATTCCAAGCATTTCACGGAAGCCTTTCTATCCATAACAATCCTTTTGCACAATCCTCCTCGTCGCTTGAACAGGAGGTGACCTCGCGATCTTCCTTGGGATACTGAAGTGATATAAATGAATTTTCGAGAAAGTTTTATTGTAACAGTTGTGTACAGAATTATTTTAGCGACACAAAAGGTTAATTTGTAGCGCTTGCTACCAACTGCTCTCAAGAAGGAGAGATTGAACCCAGTCCGAGGTCATTTTATTACATGCCATTTCGGAGCCTGTGCAGTCAGGCACTATTAAGACGAATGGGGACGACAGTCAGAAAAGTGCCATAATCGTAGAATCCATTTCCTGGCTACCTAGATTTGTCGTTTTTAATTCTGAAAAATGCATTGGATAAAATATCAATTTCTGGAATGTGGAATGTCATTAAAATTCCCCATAAGTATTTTCACAAGTGATAAGTGAGTTATTATTATTCAATTATTTAGTTTGTTTTTTCTCCAGCGAGACTCTAGCTAGGTGGAGGGGGTTCTAATGGCCGTTTAGAGGAATTCAACCGTTCTCATTGTTCAATCGTCTGCAAACGATGCCGACGATTCTATTGAACATATAAGGACGTACAAGGTGTCATTCTTTTCAGGGCGAAACTATCTACAAAATAACTATCGGCTATTTTCAATTTACACTTTTTATCTACGATTTTTTGCCGAGTGACCACATAAAAAAATTTTGACAACAATATTAGTGACTTTCCGCATTCCAAAAATTGATTCTTGATCCAATGGATTTTTCTGAAATAAAAACAAAAATGTGGGTAGTCAGGAAATGGATTTTGCGATTAGCCACTTTTCTGACTGTCTCCTTTCGCCTTAAAGACTTCTACTCTAATTGAACTGCCCCGAGTAGTCTTGCTTAGCCTTATATGAAGCGATATGCCCTAGTCCATGCCAGGGCATAACTCATACTAACAATAAGAACCAAATGTTAAATGATTGTATTGATTGGTAAATAACCTTACATATGATGATGATTCCGCTATTGAAAATCCTCCCTTTTTGAATTGATCTAGATAGGTGATGATTGGGTGGTGTATGGTGTCATGTGCAGCCTCCCATACCCACACACGCACACACACACACACCGGCAGATATGGAACAAAAACACCTTCTGGAACAATAGTGAGTGGCACATCATTGTACCGACATCTCACCGCTATCTGGGTCGAGGTCTCTCATTGTCTGTAGGTTCACATTATCAGTCTAGCTGCTATCCAAAACATCATCTGTACCTTGTTTTAAATGTCAATTTCGAGTTGAAGGGGGTCAAATTTGATGCCAGATGAAAAAAGTCGTCAGTGAAGAAACACCGGCAATGTACTTCCCCATGTGAAATAATCAATTGAGAACCAACAACAGATCCTAATGGGAATCGATAGGAGCCTTACTCGGGACTTATGATAGTTATTATGACTCATGCTCAGGCTTTACCTACGAAGTCATATCGCCTACTACCAGAGCGCTCTTTTGCCACTTTCGTGGACAAGCGCCCGACACTACTGTGGAAGTCCTAAATGTTGCCTAAATTCATCAGGATACTTAACATTTTTTGAGGAGATATTGTAAAATACTTAATAAAAAGGAAAGAAGAAACGTATGTTTTTTTTTAAATATTGTCTATTTCACAAAATTGGTTTTGAATTGATTAATAAAAAATAAAGAAAAACGTATGTTTTTCAAAAAATATTGTCTATTTCACAAATATGTATATTATATAATATGGGAGTACTTTCGTCTTTAGCCACGACTTAACATATACTCAAATATATGTATTTGTGAAATAGACAATATTTTTTTTAAAAACATAAGTTTTTCTTCACTTTTTCCAAATTCTTCAGCTCAGTGGGCTAGCATGCGCCCTCTCTGGCACTTCTAAACCATCATACTGAAATCCGAGTTACATTCATTACTTCAGCTCAGTGGGCTAGCATGCGCCCTCTCTGGCACTTCTAAACCATCATACTGAAATCCGAGTTACATTCATTACTTCAGCTCAGTGGGCTAGCATGCGCCCTCTCTGGCACTTCTAAACCATCATACTGAAATCCGAGTTACATTCATTACTTCAGCTCAGTGGGCTAGCATGCTACTGGCGCCCTCTCTAAACCATCATACTGAAATCCGAGTTACATTCATTACTTCAGCTCAGTGGGCTAGCATGCTACCGGCGCCCTCTCTAAACCATCATACTGAAATCCGAGTTACATTCATTACTTCAGCTCAGTGGGCTAGCATGCTACCGGCGCCCTCTCTGGCACTTCTAAACCATCATACTGAGATCCGAGTTACATTCATTACTTCAGCTCAGTGGGCTAGCATGCTACCGGCGCCCTCTCTGGCACTTCTAAACCATCATACTGAAATCCGAGTTACATTCATTACTTCAGCTCAGTGGGCTAGCATGCTACCGGCGCCCTCTCTAAACCATCATACTGAAATCCGAGTTACATTCATTACTTCAGCTCAGTGGGCTAGCATGCTACCGGCGCCCTCTCTAAACCATCATACTGAAATCCGAGTTACATTCATTACTTCAGCTCAGTGGGCTAGCATGCTACCGGCGCCCTCTCTAAACCATCATACTGAAATCCGAGTTACATTCATTACTTCAGCTCAGTGGGCTAGCATGCTACCGGCGCCCTCTCTAAACCATCATACTGAAATCCGAGTTACATTCATTACTTCAGCTCAGTGGGCTAGCATGCTACCGGCGCCCTCTCTAAACCATCATACTGAAATCCGAGTTACATTCATTACTTCAGCTCAGTGGGCTAGCATGCTACCGGCGCCCTCTCTAAACCATCATACTGAAATCCGAGTTACATTCATTACTTCAGCTCAGTGGGCTAGCATGCTACCGGCGCCCTCTCTAAACCATCATACTGAAATCCGAGTTACATTCATTACTTCAGCTCAGTGGGCTAGCATGCTACCGGCGCCCTCTCTAAACCATCATACTGAAATCCGAGTTACATTCATTACTTCAGCTCAGTGGGCTAGCATGCTACCGGCGCCCTCTCTAAACCATCATACTGAAATCCGAGTTACATTCATTACTTCAGCAGCTGTTGGGGATTTTGTCTTCTATGACTGGCCATTTGCTCTAACCTCTCTTATTCATTTTTACTTCCCTAGTTATACGAAGTATGGAAGTTATGTAATCGATCAGAAATTCGATGTTTTCACCGGAATTTCATGTTTTCCGATCCCTGATAACAAAAATAAAAATTTTTAAAAAGTCTGTGTGTACGTATGACACACGATAACACGATAGAATGAATGTATCAATATATTGATTTTCAGCCAAATCGGCCAAAGAAAACCCCCTAAATTAGGGCTATGCACTAAAACTATGAAAAATGTCGTTATAAAGAATGAATATATCGACATATAATATCGTATGTAAATTCGAATCTCCATAAAATGGCACGATCTTCGATAGGGTCGATTGGTTTTGGAACGAGAGCGGCAACTTAACTGCCGGTAATTCTACCATTTGTGTATTTCCAACATAAGTTCAAACTAGAACAAAAAAAAAAAAAATCGAAATGTATAGCACTATATTTTTTTGCTTTTATATATTTAATTTTTTGGGGGATTTTAAACCTTATCCTTATTTTTTTACAGAAAAAAAAATTATAGAATCCAAAAAGGGTGCCTAGCACAGGAACCTAAATCCACGGTAGCTATAATAAAAAATAATAAGGTTCTTATGAAAAGCTGTGGCCTTAGAAGCAAGTTTGCGTCGAGCTTAGCTGACATGCCATTGATATAGGGTCATAGATAATTCAGATCCTAGCTCTAGGATAAAGTAGACTTTATAGATCCTTTTTATAGAGAGAATCATCCGATGGAGTGTACCATTTATTATAGGCAGCCTGTGAAGGCCCTTTTCTCTGGAAAAAGGAATACTCCAAACAGGGACGGATTAAGTCGGCTGGAGGCTGGAGCTCTTTGGCGGTAAAATTTACTGGGGCCCCTAACGGTACAACTCACGGAGGGCCAAACGAAAGGGGAAAAATCGTTGGTGAATCAGCGGCAGTGTACTTCCCCACCAAAGTTTTTGCACTTTCTTTGAAACCAATTAAACCCGGCCGACGTTCTTTCATCGGATGGGACGTTAAGTGAGATGGTACTCGTTAAGGACCTCTTTATTTTAGATGAATAAACCAAGGTAGGCAAAATTTAGGACTCCCAGTAGAATCGGGCTCATTTCCACCAGAGTGAGTCGGTAGTAGGTGATATGACCTCGTATGAGTCATAATAACTAACTAGTAGGTGTCTTACTCAGGGACTGAATCATCGAACTGAATGTTCGATACATTCATTACATAGGCCCTTTTTAGGTTATTTTTTAGTAAAACCCCCATTCCCTGGTCTTCCTCAGGGTCGTTCTTATTTTAGATTTACATGTAAAATTGTGTTTACATATAATCATTCTAACGGGAGTTACGGTGTTCACAGACGTGGACAGACAGCTTTTTTTTTGTTTTTTTTTTATTTTCCGGGTAAGGGAGTCGGAAAATATAAAAGTCCGGTGAAATTTTTGACCGTTCACATAATTTCCTTTTTACTTTGTATAGCTGAGGAAGAAAAACGCGCCAATAACTGCCGAAGTAATGAAAGTATGAACAAAACATTTAATACGATGGTACAAATATAAATAGAGCGACAGCGTAGTTTATTAAACCGATCTGGGGAAGTACATTGCCGGTGATTCTTTGAGGACCTTTTTTCCTTTCCATTGGCCCTCATGGTCCTTCTCCTTTTTAACTTATACCCACATCTTTAAGAATCCCACGGCCAGGATGTCCTCCATCAGTTCCTATGTTATCCTCCTGCTTTCTCCACTGACAACATCCCGATCTTTCGTTCCCTTTAACTTCTCATCCTTACACCCACATCTTTAAGGATCCCACGGCCAGGATGTCCTCCATCAGTTCCTATGTTATCCTCTGACAACATCCCGATCTTCCGTCCCCTTTGATACAAAACGCTTTAATTGACATGTTGTTCAAACAGTCCCCGTATGTGATCTGTTCAGATATCAAAGAGCTGTGTGCAGTCCAATTATAGACACTGCACATCAACGTTATCCATGTTACCGTCTAGTGTAGTTTGTGTTGCGCTATTATTGCTAATGATCTGAGGGCCAAGACCAAACAATACCCTTGTAGCGAGGTATCTCTACAATGAGGCAACCGTCAGTGGCGACAAAAGTCTTCCATAATATCAATTTTTTTCCAGAGATGTCTTCTTTTTTATTTTTTTATCAATATTTCGGGACACTTCCACGTCCCTTCTTCTGGTCATTATGAACATTTTTCTCCTGGGGTCCCTTCTTTTTATAGCTACTCGTCCAAAACCTAACTGCTTAACAAGTCCGTGGAAATTATCTGTTTGGTCCGTCCATCAACCAATCATAATTTCGGAATCCATCTTTGATGGTCTCCCTCGACCATGGCGCACTCAGTTCACCTTCAAATAATGGCGGGCGCATGTAACGAAAACATGTAACACTAATATTGCTTATATCTTACTACCCGCGCGCCTTACTTTGGTGTCGTTGTGTAAAGAACAGAAGCCATTACTCGATCACGCGTGTCGCGTGCGCAGATGACGCCGTTGTCGCGCCACGCATGACGCAATCGGAGCTAAATTTAGCTTCGCGCGCGGCGTTCACAGGAGCGATACTCGACAGAATGTTTCACGATCCGTGCGGAAGTGGTCGTGTTTGATAAATCCCACTCTGCCTCAGGGCCCCCACATGCCCGGTGCTACCGTTGCTACGGCAACGGGGCCCGTGGGCCAAGGGGCCCGCAAGGACGGGAAAAAAATTTAAAAAGTAGAACAGTAAGAGCATTTAGTCAGCTGGGCAACGTATTGAAAACATGGCAACGTTCATCAATGACTCAAGAACGTCTCAATTCACTTGGAGTGTTAGCAATCGAACACCGTCTTGCATCAAGCCTTGACTTCAGTGATGTAATTGTAAAATTCTCAATGATCAAAGCCAGAAAAATGTAGCTTTTTATTTTGTCTTATAATTATACATAACACATTGACATGGCTAATATGCACCGTTCATAAAGCCAAAAAGAAAAAAAAAAGAAAAATTTTGTTTACCAAATGTAGCTTTCATTCATATGGTTTATAATGTAACCACCAATTTCCTACGACAGTTATTATTTTATCTGTGTGAATATTAAAATTAAGCAAACAAAAATATTTAAGAATTAATTTGTTCAATTATGTATTTACCAGTATTTAAAATAAATTTACGATGACAATCTAAACACTGTCTAAACTCTTAAAACTAGTTTAAATGTGTGTTTGATGAAAAATAATTGAAATAAAGGTTAAAAAATGTATAGGTATTGTAAAAAAAGGCCAAAATTTCTTTTTTTGGTAGTAAGAGGGGGGCCCCTCATGACTTTTAGCAACGGGGCCCAGGGAATAATGTGGGGGGCCTGCTCTGCCTTAGTAGGTATAATCCATCGAACTCAAACCGGTGGATATATATAAGACTTACTTACTAGTGTGTAATATGTTGCAGAAATTTGACGGTTGCTCGGCCATGGCGCTCGACACGTTGTGTATTTGGCTAGTGCCCATACACCCTCTGCAGCACGCACAAGACGTTTCACGTACCCCACTGCGGGTGCGTCCCCGATACAGACAGTTTTTTTTTTTTTTTGCAATTTCGTTGTTCTCACTGCTCTGTGAGAACCTCCTCCCCTCTAACCCCCCCCCCCCCCCCTCCCCCCCCCCCCCTGTTTCCTTCGGCCGATATACAGACTGTGTCCTCATCGGGTTTTCCCTTTAAATATGTAATTTCATGTTGATACATTCACTACATCATTACTATCATATTTGAAATCTAGAGATAGAAAAACATGAAATTGACCCATTACATAACTACGCCTATACTTCTTACAGGTGGTGAAATAAAGCCTGTTCGAGGTCTGACTACATTTTTATTTTACAACCAGTGAAATTGTTTATATTATTTCCATGAATTTGGTGTTATTTTTTTGTAAGGACTGCTGTTGACATTTTGTTTATAACACAAATTTCAATAAGAATCCATTGTTGTACGCTTTGTTTGACATAATAGACGTGAATACTAACTAACAATGAAAGGTATTTCTTAACAGACCAATTACATTGAGAGGCGGTTTTTTGTATTGTGGAGGGGGGAGAACTTTTTGAAAGAAAACAAAGCTTCAACAGACAGACAGACAGACAATGATGCAAATTTGAACACAATTACGAGATTTCTTTTTCTTTTTCATAAATATTAATAAGATTTAGGTTAGACTGGAATGTAACGTTATGCTTGTCCTGTCCTGGCAAAACTCTCCCCTCTCCTATTACAAATCACCTATTGTATGCTAATAATAAATCGTGTACTTCCCCAGCGCGAATGTATCAACTAAGTTTTTAAGGGCTTTAAGATCGTGGCTTCGAAACCCGACCGAGGCTCTTAGTTTATTTTATCTGGGAAGGTAAAATAAACTTAAGCACGACGTCCTTCGGATGGGACGTTAAGCGATGGTCCCGAGCCTGTACGATATCAGGTACTCGTTAAAGACCCCTGCTCTAGGTGAATAAAAATTTAGGTTAGGCAATATTTAGGCAATGTTGCCATTAAAGGAAAGACGATAGCCACTTTCAACGCCCTGAGTCGCCTAGCCCGCGCGACGTGGGGCCTCGACTATTCCGTGTGTAGGACCATCTACACAGGGGTATTCGTGGCTGTAGCAAGGTACGCTGCTGCAGGTTGGTGGCATCGCCCCACGAATCGGCAGCGCACGATTCTGATGCAAGCCCAGAGAGCAGCCCTTTTAAGAGTTACAAGGGCTTATCGTACTGTCTCTACGGCTGCGCTACAGATACTAGCGGGAGCCGCCCCCATTGACTTGATCTTGGATGGGGCTGTCGCTTCGTATTTCTGTAGACGCAACATGCCCTTAGGAGCAGATATTGATGAGCCCTTACGTCTAGCCCTAGAGAGGAGATGCGCGGACAGTCCAGACCAGTGCGCTGCAAGGATATCGTCCAGATTTGGATTGTGGAAAAGTGGCAACAACGTTGGTCACGATGCCCGGATGGCCGAACGACGTACGCATACTTCCCGGACGTCCGGGTACGCCTTGACTCAACATGGGTACAGCCTAATCACTGGACGTCTCAAATATTATCAGGTCATGGTGATTTCAACTCCAAGCTGTTCTTCTTTCACAGAAAGAACACCCCGAACTGTTCGTGCGGCGGTATCGAGACTGCAGAACATGTGGTCCTCGAATGTCCGCTGTACGACCAAGGGTGGAGTTGATTCATGGGACAAGATCATATTTGGGACTAGATCTACGGCAGATGGTGAAATTGACTACCCGATGTTCTGCCGATTCGTCGGCTCCTGGCGGGAGCAGAAACAGGCAATGTAATGATCCCGAGCTTTGCCTAAACGTAGACTGGGTGATGTTGCTGCAATGCAAGGCGCCTTTTAAAACCAACTAAAAAAAAAAAAAGGCAATATTTAGAACTTCCATAGTGGAGTCGGGCTCATGTCCATCAGAGCGACGAAAGAGCGCTCTGGTAGTAGGCGATATAACCTCGTAGGAGGATTCATAAGCCACTATGTAAGTCAAATACTAATAGCCAAAATGGTGGAATATGGTTTTGGTGGGAGATCAAAAATGTTATTTTGATTAATTCGTGCTGGGGAAGTACATATTCAGTGATTCATCGACCTTTTTTTTTTTTGTTTATTACTTTTTCTTACAAAGAAAACATTTTCTTGAATACTTTTCTCAGAACAATAAATCGATTTATCTGTAAGTGTTGACCCTGATATGGTTACTGTTCACAGTTTTGTATTTTTTTTATTGTCAAAGATAAGATAAGACGAATTTATGCAGTTTTTTTTCGCTGGCTAATAATTTTTTTTTTTTTTTCAGAACATAATATTTCAGTTAATTAATTAACCAGATTATGTAGATATGATTCAAATAGGGAGAGGGGGAGTCGGTCAATCACCAGCAGTTTACGTCCCTAGCTCAAATTATTTGTATGTCGACCATCTTTTCGCCCTCCCCTCAAACCTTTCGGCCGATTTACATAAATAAAATTCAATGGTTCCCGTATATTTTGTGCCGATTTGTGGTTACTAGGGTTTTTGAGTTATGTCTCAACTACTATCCTAACTTTCATTTTTAGGGGTTTGTAGGTTCAAAGACAAAAAACCGTTATGGTTTCGGCCGTGTGTCTGTCTATCCGTGAACAGACTCTAGCTCTAAACAGAGTATAATATAGTATAAAAAAAATGTTAACATCTTGGCAAAAATATGTAACATTTAAGGTGGTCAGACATATGAAAGAGGGTGTAACGAAAGTTACAGAAGTATGTTTTTCATTTTCCAGAAGTAAAGTTGAATATGAAAAGGTAAAGAGAGAAACCAGAGAAAAAGGATGTTGTCTGTGAGAGGAGGGTCTGAATGGGAGGCTGTGTAATTGTCCGGTAGTTGGGGGGGACCATTACAGAGATCCAGGGATGCAACCGGGAAACACTCAGCTCCAGAGAAAGTTCAACTGGCAACCATAGTGGCAGCCCACAATGTCCGATTTTCATGAAAATTTGCTCTGATTTGAGCTCATCAAAAATTCCTACAAATAAATCTGTGGTCACAGGGAATAAATTGGTATGTCTGAATTCGTAACTTTTCAGGGCAGCACTTTTTTACTTTTGCATTAATCGTGTAAATCCAATTTTTGGAATTAATAAATTATATTTGCATCATTATTAATCATATCTTCTAAATCTATAGGAGTGAATGAAAATGAATATTGTTAATCCTTTCTTGGATTTTCCCTTAGTTACCTAATCATTTCTCATCACTTATCTAATTATTAACCATACTTTTTGAAATACTCGTGAATGATGCTTCTGTAATATTGAGCAAGTTGATTTAACCGAAAACACCCTCTTGGAATAGTCTGCCGTAGTGAATAAATGGTTAAATCTCGTGAATGATTCCTCAAAGAAGTAGATTAAGTTAATTTAACCGAGAACATATACCATTTTAGGAGATACCAAGAAACCAAATCTTTATAATTCCGAAAGTATTAGAGTCCTGAGCTCCCAACTTCTTCACAGTGCGCAGATGGCTTGGGATATGTACACAGTACACTTAACTCATTTTAGCCATATTACGACTTTAACAACTTATTCCCTGTGATCATAGGATATGTCAATCCCGAATCCATTTTTTGAAGACGTTTCTCTAAAACCAATCGACCATTTAGGTTAAAAATCAATATTTGACTTACAAAGGAGCTTTTGAATCAACATACAAAATTTCGTGTTTATACATTCATTACATGGACAGTTATTGGGGCTTTTGAGTTGAGCCCTACTCCTCCCTTTGGCTGATTTGGATATAAATATACATAAATACAGTTTTCTGTAGATACATTCATTCACGAATTACGCTAAATGGCCCCTGACGCTGCTGTACTCTCATTTAGTGATATAGATATAAGCATAAATTAAAAAATATTTATTGTGACCAACACAGGACATTCTTATACCAACCACGTTATAAACTCATTCCTTCCTCATTTTAAACTGTCATTTCTGGGTATAAGAAAGTATTTTTAGTTAATTGTATTATTTCTTTGATAACTTTAATCGTATTTGGTAAGTTTTAAGACCCCCCGGCTTTATACGATTTTGATACATTATGCGCTTTGGCGAGCTCTCCTTGTCTCTGTTTCCATGGCAATGGAAAGTCTCTTAATTAGGTGTGAACCCTGAACGGTCGACATGTGGTGCATATTTAAACACGATGGTAGTGTCAAACCAGCATTAGAGGACGACAGGTCTCAGTGAAAACGCTTCACGTTCGACACATCGCCTATAATAGAGGCTTAGCTTGATGTTTGAACATGCCGCGGCCGTGTCATAGCTAATTATCGTATCTTCACGTTAATGTTAACATACCCAAATCTCTCTTTAATCCTCCATACTCAGTACATGCTCTCTTCTCCTTTATCCTACCCAATAAATCCCACCAAATTGAATAATACTCCTGTTCAAATTGCCTCAACTTAAAGCTAAATGCATGTATAACCTAAGTGCCTTGGTCGGGTTTCGAACCCACGATCTTGAGGTCAGAAGACAAGCACGCATACCACTGAGATCCGGCGACCTCAAAAAAAAAAAAAAAAAAAAAAATTACTCATGAATTAGGTGAATTATTAGAGTCGCCAAATATATGATAAATAAGTTATAACAATTATAGAATAAAATAAAATTAAGAAATACATAATACCGTTAGTTGTTTATTATGACTCATGTCCGGGCTTGCACTACGAGGTCATATCACCTACTGCCAGAGCGCTCTCTCGACCGCACGGCCACCTTGCCTCCCAACCCTGGAACAGGTTAACTCTCAGTCAAAGTCTTTTCGAAACTATTACTTATCCGGCAATAAAAAAAATGTATCTTCAATGTTCAGTATGAGTTAATGTTAAAAAAGTCGTTGGGAAGACGAACAAAACGAAGTTCAAAAGCGTGATAACAAAGATGGACTTTCGCCTCAAATATAATTTTTTTACGAATGTATATATGTAAATTTGTATTTTCAATCCAATGGATTAGTTAGTTAATTTTAAAATTCATCTGCAGAAAATGAAAAAAAAAAAAAAAAAAAAAATCAAGTAAAATTTGATGGACAGAACTGGCTTTGGTTTTTTTTTTTTTTTTTTTTTTTTCTCAGTTATGGCCTTATGCTGAGGCATATCGGCCAGCTACCATGATGGTCATTTTGGAAAAATTTTTACAGGTACCTTGGTTTAAGGACAAAGCAATTAAAGAAGAACAATCATAAGAAAAAACTTAAATTTATAGCAATAATTTTGTAAAGAAGCAAGATACGGACGCGCAATGTCCCTGACGAGGAATGGGGCCACCACACAACACAGTCATGAAGGCGAGCAGGAAGCCAGAAGGCGAGCAGGACGCCAGAAGACAACACAGCAGAGGAGCGGAGGCACCGAACCGGCCGCGACCCACCAGGGCCCCAAACCCGTCGAGCACACAACCCCGAAATACAAAACCATCACTTTCCAACTTGGGTAACATAACTCCATTCAGGTTTTGAGGGAACTTAATCCCGCGCCAGTGACCATCACTCATACACTGATTCAAGTTTTGAGGGAACTTAATCCCGCGCCAGTGACCATCTCTCATACACTGATTCAGGTTTTGAGGGAACTTAATCCCGCGCCAGTGACCATCACTCATACCGTTGTTACCAATACAGTACACCGTTCTCCATGTGTGCCCGACCGACTCGAAACCCCGAGAAGCCCCAGCCGATGCCGGCACCCCAACCCACCCACCGCGCAGCCAACCGGCGCACGGTAGACTGAAGGGCGGCAAAAACATATAAATAGCTAGTGACATATGAATATATACGAAGTTCAGACCCTGCGGCCAGCATAATTTAAAAAAGCTAACAGCGCCTCTCTGACAAGAGGGCTGTTGCAAGCAGATAAAATAGCCAGGTATGTTCGAGGAGCTGCAACTGTTCTCTCTAGGTTCTCCATAAGGAGATCTCTTTCTGCACTGTAATGTGGACACTGCATCACTATATGCTCCAGATCCTCGTAGCCCCCGCAGTGGCGGCAGCTAGAACTCTCACTCAGACCAATCCTATTCAGGTAGGCATTGCACAGTCCGTGGTTGCTTCTTAAACGGCATATGGTCTTACACTCAAATTTAGATGTTGCTTTGTCTCTAAACCACGGTCTGGTTCCTACATGGGGTTGAATCGACTTAAAGAAATTGCCTTTGCGAGAGGCCTGGTACCTGTCCTGCCACATTGTCAGAACGGAGGTCAGGATACCCTCCTTCAGATCGCTAGCCGGGATGTTGCCTATAGGCTCCCCCCTCTCCACCGCCAGTTTTGCCAATCCGTCCACCCTCTCGTTGCCTTTAATTCCCGCGTGAGCTTTCACCCACATTAACACAACTTTTTTCTTTTGGCCAATAACCACGGCATAGTTTTCTAGTATGTCGGCTATTATGTTATCATAGATAGATAACTTGTTTGTGCAACAGGAATTTAACTTAGTTAGGGCACTCAATGAATCTGTAACTAAAAGAAAGTGTTCACTATCGAGTAGGGAGACATACTTCAAAGCTTCATTTATTGCTACTAATTCAGCAGTGTAACTAGAAGCAAATTTCGGAAGTTTGAAACTCCGACTGAAATTTTTGTCGTCATCAAGAAAGGCGCAACCTGTACCATTCGTCGTTTTTGATCCGTCTGTAAATATTGGTACATATGACGACCACCATTTCCTTTTGATCCCTTGGAACACCGCATTAACCATGGAAGGAGGGACACCAGAGAGATCCGGTAAGTATGTTATATTAATGTGATGAAGAAGATGACGAAAATTAATATTGAAATTTGGTAGAATGTGAGAACTGTATACGAAAGGGGCAAACTTAGCGTATTCCGGGAAACTATCAAGCAAAAGAGGATAATAATTCTTTCTAACCCAGTAAGATGAGGTGAGGTTAAGTACAGTTAGTTGCCGAACTTTGCTATAGACAGGACTATCGGAGGCCAGTAACTTGCAGAGGTACCTGCCAGCCAACATTCTCCTTCTAAGGTCTAGCGGCATCTCCCCCGCCTCACACAGTACCACATCTACAGGTGTGCTGTTCAGGAAGCCCAGTGCCAGACGCAGACATTTGTTGTGAAGGACATCCAGCCCATGTAGACTGGTCTTGGCCGCTTCACCATAGAACACTGAGCCGTAGTCCACAACTGCCCTAATTACGTTTCTATAAAATAGTAATGCAATATTAGGATCTGCCCCCCAATTTCTGTTTGTTATTAGTCTAAGGATATTAATATATTTTTCTACTTTCTGGATTATGGAGGAGATATGGCTGTTCCAGTTTAACTTCCGGTCTAGAACCAAGCCTAAGAATTTAACCTTGGCCACGCAAGGGAAGACCAATCCCCCTAAAGCTAAATTCTCCCCGAGTGGGAACCTATGTTGTCGCGAGAAAGGACAAACGGCAGATTTTGACTGAGAGATGCTGAGACCATTGTCGACCAGCCACGGGAGCAGCGATGTTACGGCCTGGTTCAAGCCTGCCTTGCAAGAATCCACGGTCTTGTGTTGGGTATACAGGCAGATATCATCTGCATACTGCAATATACTTATGTTGCGAGGAATACATCGACACAAATCCAAGGAGTAGATAACGAATAGAAGTGGAGAGAGAATTCCCCCCTGCGCCAAACCCAGATTTGTAACCCTGGAACTATGCAGTGAGCTGTTTATCCATAGATGAAGGCGTCTATTCGAGAGTAAGTTAATGATCCTGTGAGTAAAACTGGCTGGCAAGTCCAAATTTAGCATCTTGTTCGCTAGAACAGGAAGTTGAACAGAGTCATAGGCCCCTGTGAGATCCAGGAACAGTCCCAATGTCTGATGACGATTAGTAAACCCAGTGTGGATATCTAAGGTGAGGGATGCTAAACTGTCATAAGTGGACCTGCCCTTCCGAAACCCGAACTGGTAAGATGGGATCTTGTCCTGCGACTCCAGCCACCACTCAAGCCTGTTCTTCACCATTCTTTCGAAGGTCTTCAACATGCAAGATGACAGGGCTATCGGTCTGTATGAAGCTCCATCACTGTGCGATCTACCCGGTTTTAGCAATGGGATAACCAAATAATCCTTCCAATCCTCCGGGAAGACCCCAGAAAGCCAGATCTCATTAAATGCCTTCAACAGGTGGAGTTTGGTTGTGACCAGCAAATTCCTGATCATGTCATAATGGATCCCGTCCATCCCTGGAGCCGTATTCTTACTGTTGGATTTGATCGCCATGTTCAGTTCGGCCAGTTCGAACCTGTCTGTTAGGAAGTGTCTCTCTGATATCCTGTCCATTGCTCCCACCCATGCCGGAACGAAGGGAGGGGCCAAACGTTCCATGAAGTCCACACACCACTCTCCCGTCTCTAAAGGGGGCTTATTACTTTTCTTCCTGTTTGATAGTTTTTTTATTTTGTCCCAAATTTCTTTTACAGGCGTACATCTGTTCAAACTACCACAAAATTCGCGCCAACTATTAATTTTACTTTCTTTTACCGCCTTCTTAAATTCCGCATCCGCTCGTTTATATTTCATGAGATTCCCCAAATCCGAATTCTTTTTATAATTATTGAAGTTGGCTTTCCTTTTGTTTAACAAATCGCTGAGGTTTTCATTCCACCAGGGACGATTAAATTTGGGATTTATATATTTTCTAAATTTCGGGATTGCTTCTGCAGCTGCTTCATTTATAACGTTAATGCAATGGTCATACCCTTCATTTAGATTACTGTCTGAACTCCTGAATTTATCATTCATGGAATAACTAAATTTTTCCCAATCAGCTTTTCTAATGTTCCACCTTCGAAAGGGTGTGACGAGGATTTTGTTAATAGAAATATTATTTAAAGTGATTACAATGGGGAGGTGGTTAGAGCCGTGAGGGTCAGACAATGTCTCCCAATCCACTTTACTGGCCAAACCTGAAGAACAAAAAGTGACATCCACCGCCGAGTTGCATTTCTGGGCAACGTTATTAACATAAGTAGGGCTGCCATCATTAACAACTATCATATTGCTGTTTTCAACAGCCGCTAAAAGATTTTTGCCCTTCTTGTCACATCTATCGCAACCCCAAGAATAGTGGTGAGAATTGAAATCACCTCCAACCAAGGTAGGTTTTGGAATGCCTCGCAACAACCGGTCCCAGTCTGCCTCTGCCACTTGGTTGTTGGGCTCATTGTAAATAGAGATGATACTGATGGCAGAATTGGAAACTAACCTAATCTCCGCTCCTACCATCAGCACATTCCTTACCTTGTAAAAATTGGTGATCTGGGTGTAGGGGATGCTACTCCTAATGAGGAGCGCTACCCCGGACCTGGCGTCTGCCCTGTCCTCTCTCAGCACATTGTACCCCGGGAACCCGACATACACTCCTGGCCTGAACCACGTCTCAGACACAAGGGCCACGTCGATACCGTGCTTGTGCAACATCCACTCCAAACTGGCTTTGTTGGCTACAGCAGAACGAGCGTTCCATTGAAGGAGCTTAAGAGTTCTGTCCATAATAAATATTTAATTTTTTATTAAATCGCCCAACTGGACTGAGAAGAGAACAGACTAAATATGGAAGTATGCAAAGAATGGGAATTCTATTAAATAGTATGTAAATGGATTTGTATGTAAGTACACCCAAAAAGGCGCACGTAAACACGAGAACCAGAGGGAATTCACAACTAAAACCATAAACGCAGGAAATTGAATTATTATTTACAAATAAGAAAAGAGGCTTCAGTGAATTGAGCATTCCTTGAAACGATTTTGGAAATGAACTCATTAAATTAATTGGATACGGACCTATCATCATTTACTTTAAATTTTTCCACATTTTCTGAACCGTCGCTTACCAAATTGTGCAGGGTCATTGCCAGCAACTCAACGATCTGGTCCTTGGACAGTGAGGAGTTCTGGATCTTACTAATTAGGTTAGACAGAGATTCCACGAACCTCTCCATGAAGGAGGCCGCCTGAGGGTTGGACTCGATCGGCTGGAGAGGTAAGGAAGGGGTCGAAAGGACAGGCCACTGCGAGCCTTTAGGTGCAGCGTAAGGGGAAAATCGTCTCACTTTAATTTTAGTTTTTTTGCTAAGCATATTAACAGTATTATTTTTGTTTTCGGGGGAACTATTTGAATTACTGTCCAAGACAGGAAATTCCGACATATTTTCTAATAGGTTAAATTTATTTTTAGTAACGGTCGAATAGAGGGTTGTGGAAATAACAGACTGTTTTTTCTTTTCGAGGTTTGCGACATAGACGGGACACTCCCGATAGGTGGCCTTATGGGGACCTTTGCAATGGACACAGACGGGGAGGGTGAAGGTACATTCGGAGGAGGCATGCTTGTCCCCACAGATCTCGCATCGCACAGAGCCTCGGCACTGCGCCTTGACATGACCAAAGTTCAGACATGAATAACACTGAAGAAGGGGGGGCACGTAGGGGGCCACCGGACACCTAGCTCCGTAGATATAAACGTATTCTGGCAGTCTTTGGCTGTCGAATGTTAGAACGCATGTACCTAGTTTAATGCGCTGAGACGGATCCTCTTTCTTGCCTCTTGTCATTCGTTTAATTTCCACTATTTTTGATGGGGATTTCACAACCTGCAAAATTTCATCATCATCCAAGGAAGTGTCCACCCCGCGAATGACACCCCTCTTATTAATTAAATGGCGCGGAATGAACGCATATGCATGTTTTTCCTTCAAAAATTCCCACGTTATAAAACTATTAGCGGCCACAGATGAACTGAAGGTTACACGGAACCTATTTTTCCCTGCCACCGCTATATTTGAGATGTCTTTCACATATTTAAAGTTATTGGAGAACATCCACTTTCCAAAACCCATCGGGTGAATGGAACCTAGAGTTCCCTGCAAACCTTCCACATAAACACAGAAAGGACCAACATCAGTGTCCTTAAACTTACCTGATTGTAATTTAGATATTTTATTGGCAACCTGTAATTGGTCCGCTGCGCTGCTGGAAGACTCGACCACTCGCTGGCTCACGAGAACCTTGGCCGAGCCCCTGTGGATATCCTCTGCGGCCTGCCTCTTGCCCCCCGCCTTGGGAGCTACCGGGCCCGGGCTCAAGTCCATCCCTGCTCCTCCTGCTGCCTCCTGCTCCATTAATGGACCATCGTCCACTTCACCACTACTCCCCGGGGGCTCCTCACCCCCGCTTGAAGCGTTCATCCCTAACTCACTAAATAATACTTACGAAAAAGTTGAAGATTTAAAGGAAATTAATGATAAGAATAAATGATTTTAAAGGAATGAAGATATAAGAACACAAACTAACGAAAGAACCAACTGAACTCCAAATTTAAATTGAACTAGTAAAATATTTGAAAATTATTTAGAATGAAAAAAAAAAAAAAAAAAAAAAAATTTTGTTTTGTTTTTTCTAACCTTAACACAACTGTACTCGTTGAAAGTTAGACACGTTTTTGGGCTTTGGTTGAAAATAGTGAAAAAATAATACTTTTTAAATAGGTTTTATGGAAAGCTCTTCTATTAAATATGCATCACGTTTCAATGCTTCTAGGCCGAGCTTTTTTTTTTCTTTTAAAGAATATTGTTTGGATATTTGCATTTATATTCTTTATATTTCAAAATAAAAGCCTCTACAGGCGCGGATTCAGAGGGAAGTTTTGGAGTTCGATAGAAATTTTACTGAGGGGGGGAGGGGGGAATACAGAGCCAAAGAGGCTACATTTCATTAATGAGCTTTTTAATCTAGGGAACGGACAAACCAGTGTTCTTAAACTAAACGGTTTCCAAAATAGACGAAAATCGTGAATGAAAAGACATCTCGAAACCCACTATTTTAGATTTTTTCCTGAGATCAGCTGTTCACGTTAAACAAAAATTGTGTTATAAAATTGCTCTTCAAAAAAATAATTAATAGTGCGGTTTTTACTGTGTTTGTAAAAACGTGAAACAGTGAAAAGTATCAGGGAGAGGACCTTTTCACCAAACGGAATGAGTTGCAGCGGGGCGCGCTCTTCCTGGGTTGAAGAGAGTGCACCAGTGCCCACGGCCAGCCACAGCCAGCCAAGTAACATCAAACAGGTACCACACCAGCCCCTGGCCACAGCATCGATGGCCGTTGACCATCCAGGCCTTAGCGGCAAGAAGAGGACCCTAGACCAGCCTGACCAGCAGACACCCGCCTCACACCTCGCCGTCACCAAGAGGTATAAATCTTACAACTCACCAGTCATAGTTTCTAACAGGTATTCCGCTCTAACCAATTTAGACACTTCCAAGCCCCAAACGGCCGATTCAAATTCCGAAAATAGTAAAAAAATTAAAATACCTCCAATTTTTATTGTAGGTTACAATAACCTAAAAGAAATAACAGCTGACATATTAAAGGTGGCTACATCACCGTTTGAAACCAAACAATGCCTAAAAGAAAAAATTAAAATTCAAGCGACCTCGTCAGACGATTTTAGGGCCCTGACAAAATTCTACGATACGCATAAAATTAACTATTATACTTATGTTAATCCAGAAACTAAAAATGTATCGGTGATTCTCCGAGGTGTGCCATACGCGTTCAGTGAAGAAGACGTCAAAAATGAATTGCTCCCTCACTACCCAGTTATTTCGGTCACCAGGTTGCACAATAGAGACAAAATGCCCATGCCATTGTGCGCAGTCGAACTGACTAATAACGATCAGGGAAAAGCCATATTTTCACTTACAAAACTATATTTCAGTCGGATCCACGTGGAGGAAAGACGCCGGTCCCTGCACGTTCCTCAATGCATGAACTGTCAAAAATTCGGGCACACCAAGAACTACTGCCGCCTTGAGTCGACCTGCGTTAAGTGTGCAGGGAATCACCATTATAAAGTTTGTCCTTTCCAAAAAACTGACAAACCGAAGTGCGCCAACTGTGGGGGCGACCATACCGCCAACTTTGGAGGCTGTCTGAAACGACCACCGAAACGGCAACTACAGTCAGCTTCCGCAGGCACCACTGCAAGCCAAACATTTCACACTAATACTAATCAACCTCCGCAACACACACACGCACATTCAGCCAACACACCCAATACACCACCATACGCACCTACCTCCCCGGAGCCCAAACCACCTACGAACTTTTGGTTTGACAAAAATCGAAGTAGGACAACACCACCGCAACCTAATACTGCAAACAATGGAATTAGCTCTGAGGCAACGACTGACCTGACTGGACTCATCATGAACCTCATCAAACCATTCATCCCCCACATCCAAGCTTTCTTATCCAATTTATTCACTAACCTTTTTTCGATGAATCATGGCAAACCCTAATCTGGGAACTTTTCAAAATTTAACTATATTAAACTGGAATGCGGACGGCTTAAAGATAAGGCAACCGTCATTAACCAACTTTTTATCACGATATAATGTCGACATTGCATGCATAACTGAGACCCACCTCAAACCGACAGACAAACTCAAACTCTCTGGCTACTGTTCATATAGACTGGACCGACCGACACGTTTCGGTGGTGTTGGCATTTTCATCAAACGACACCTGAAACATTCACATATTAACATTCCCCCTCTCCAGAACTTGGAGGCAGTTGGAGTCACCCTCACCACACTCTCCGGCACACTCAACATCATATCAGCATACCATCGACCGAACACAAGACTGGTACAGACTGACTTCGAACATATTTTCACAGGACTACCGACTATAATGATCGGGGACCTCAACAGCAAACACACGCTATGGGGATGCAGAAGACAGAATAACAACGGGACTAGACTACAATCCATCTCAGAAAACCTGGGGATACAAATATCGACACCTGACGAACCGACATTCTACCCAACTCAACGAACATACCAACCCGACATACTGGACATAGGACTGATACACAACTTTAACTTGCCCCTGTTTCACGAGACACTGACCGACTTAGACTCAGACCATCTCCCAGTTATCTGCACCTTCCTAGCACGGCCACAGAAGGAGGAATATCTTCCAAGGTTGATCATGGGGAAGATCGACTGGGCCACGTTTGAAGACGGAATGAACTGTCTCGGGGTCCCCCATCATTATAGCACGACGGACGACATTGACAATGCAGTTAGGACGTTCACACAAACCATACATACCTCAGTACAGCAAGCAACATACCGACATTTCACTGACAAACGACACCTATTCCACAACAAGACACCAACACACATAATGGATATGATCCGTACAAAGAACACACTACGACAACACTGGCAAAGAACAAGAGATCCCCTTGAGAAAAGACAACTGAATCGCCTGACCCGACGCATACGATGGGAACTTGACAAAGACAGAATCGCGAACTATCGAAAATACTTGACTGATATGACTCCGGGCGACAACAACTTATGGAAAGAGACACGACGACTTCTAAACCAAAGGACACCCCTACCCATCTTAACTGACGGACAAATGACTGCCACAACTGACAAAGAGAAAACCGAATTACTGGCGACCCATTTGGAAAATAAATTCACAACGACAGACGCTGACGATCATGAAACACTCATCACAGTTGAATCATACCTCTCAAATACACTTCACACAGTCGAAGCACCCATTCAGCATACCACACCATCAGAAATACACGCCCACATTACACGACTACACATCAAGAAGGCCCCCGGTGAAGACATCATCCCCAACCTGGTGCTGAAGAAGCTTCCTCCGAAGAGCATAGCCTACCTGGCAAGTGTGTTCAACGCCTGTCTTCGCCACGGCTACTTTCCTGCAGACTGGAAAAACGCCGTTGTTCTAACATTTCACAAGCCAGGTAAGGCAAAAAACGATCCAGGCAGCTATAGACCAATAAGTCTTTTAAATAGCCTCTCAAAACTTCTTGAGAAAATAATTCACAAGAGGCTCCTCCGTCATCTGGAGACTGCAGGGACCATCCCTGCCCACCAGTTTGGGTTTAAATCAAACCACTCAGCCGTCCATCAGCTACAGAGAGTTGCTGAGACCATTGTGGGGGGCTTTGAGCGGAAGCAGTACACAGTAGCAGCCTTCTTGGACGTCGCAGCTGCCTTCGACACCGTCTGGCACCAGGGCTTGCTCTTCAAATTAAAACAGACCTGGCCTCCGCAATACATCCAGAACATCATTAGCTCTTTTCTTCGTGACAGAACATTCCAAATAAGGGTGAACAACACACTGAGCTCCAGAAAGAAGATATCAGCGGGAGTCCCACAAGGTGCGATCCTCAGTCCACTCTTGTTTGATCTGTTCTGTCACGACATGCCAGAACCAGTCTCTGCAACCCTGGCGACTTACGCTGACGACACGTTGATCCTCAGCCAAAACATAGATCTGGAAGCGGCCATCGACTCCCTACAAATCCAGGTGGATGAGATCGGCCAGTGGTTTGGAAAATGGAAGCTTAAGTTGAACGGTGGGAAGACGGAGGCGAAGGTGTTCGCTTTACGCCGCTTCTCGATAGAACACCTCAGAAGGCTGCAAATCGACCAACTCCCAATTCCATGGAATCCTAAAGACCAGGGTGTGCGCTATCTTGGAGTGCACCTTGACACAAGACTAACATGGCGCCTACATATCAACATAAAACTCCAACAAGCACACACACGACTCAGGCTCATCTACCCACTCATAAACAGAAATACACCACTCAGACACACATGCACATCCTTACTTTACAAAACACTAAATTCGATGCGCAGTTTTTAATGGAATTTCATATTTTCCGAACTGATTTCAAAAAAATAAAAAATAAAAATTCTGTCTGTGTGTTTCTTTGAACACGATAACTAACGATAGATAGATGGTATCGACATGATATTTTATATGTCTATCCAGAACCCTTTAAGGAGTTCACCTATTGATTTTCAGCCAAATCGGCCGAAGGGAAGGGGGAGATTAGGGGGAGGATTATCACAAAAACTCGAATAGCTGCCATTGTAATGAATGTGTTGTTACAAAATTTCATATGTATATTTAAAGCCATAAGAACGAAACATATATCAATTTTCATCGGAATTAGCCGAAGGAGAAGAGGCATCAGAGGGCGTTCAACTCATGAAATTGTATATTTAAATTCAAAACCTTTTAAGGATGACATCTAATAAATTTCAGCAGTCGATCGAGGTAGGGGGGCAGAGAAGGGGGATCGACTCAAATACACTAATATCGACGTAACGAATTTATCGATATACAATTTAGTTTGAGGATTCAGAGCTGAAAGGAGTTTTTTCTTTCTAAAAGAATCCTAAACAATAAGAATCGATAGTCATTTCAGCTGCCTTCAGTCGCATGCAAGTTAGTTGATCATCTATAATTTTCTGCAAAAAACCGCTACATTGGATACATTTCTCTCCAATTCTTTTCTCAGGAAATATTCTCAGCATTTCATATTTGACTGCAGTTATTATAACTTTGGGAAAGAAGAAAAAATAATACTTTGCCTTTCTCAGAATTGTATTGGATGCTTCTCATCCGGTTCTGTAGACAAACAGTTACACAAACAACAACAGTTAATGATATTTAACATTTTTTGCAGAGATATTGTGAAACATTTTAAAAAAAGTGTGCAACAGATGCCTTAGATTGGTTGGTAGCTACTCGAGGGACACCTCCATCCTCCAAATCCATGAAGAGCTAAAATTTAGATCTTCATGGATTTGGAGGATGGAGGTGTCCCTTTATTATATAGTCCAGTAGGAGCTCAACATTAAATGTATACTGGACTATATAATAGATTTCAGTAAAAACGTTTTACTTAAGTGTGACACAAATCAAAACGGATATTTTTGTTTTGTTTTGGTAAAGAAAATAGGGCCAACTCAGGAAGGGAATCACAAAAATATCTGTTCACGATTTTAAATTATACTCCTGATTTAATGTTTATTAATTTATTTTCTATTCATTTCAGTTACTTTGTATTTTTTTTTGTTTTTTTCTTTTTTCTTTAAGACTTTTTTAAAAGTTACTCTTAAGCAGTAGCATTGTTTTAAATTTAACTTATCGGATACATTATTTGTTAAGTAGTGGCTGAAGATTGTAGCAATACCGTAAGTACTCCCATATTATATACATTTGTGAAATTGACAATATTTTTGAAATAACATACGTTTTTTCTTTACTTTTTACCTTCAGTTAAACCAAGAAATAGTTAGTTTTTGTTACTCATGCCCGGGCATTAACTATAAGGTCATATTGCCTACTACCAGAGTGTTCATTTGTCTTTCTGGTGAACATTAGCCCGAGTGTACTCGGGATTCTGGTCACACATATAAATTTTGATATATTCATTCTAACGGAAGTTAACGGGTTGGAATACATGAAATTCCGGTGAAAACTGAACTTCGATTATCTAACCGATTTCATAACTTCCCTGTAGTAAAAAAAAAAACATTAACAATTTTTGCAATGCAAATTTCCAAGGAATGCAATACAAGCCTGCCCCTCGGACTAAATCGGCTAAGCTCGGTAAGGTTCGGGTTCTCCCCTCCACCTTTCTCATTCTCTCTAACGGTCTCTAACCTCAGTCACGCCGCGACCTTCTTGTTGTTTGGGCGTGTGATTGTGTTTCTGTTCTGACGTCAGTGTCGTGCCTACTTCTCGTCTTTCACATGAATATATGACAGAATATCTCCTCCCCCTGGCACAGGTTAATTATTTCTTTAAATATTTTATTATAATTATTATTTTTCTAAATTATAAAACAAAAAAAAATAATAAAAAATGAAATATCCTTGAAGTGAAGGCAAAAAGACTTGACACGATTCATCGACCAGTACATAAGTTGCGTGTTTGACCTATCGATTTAGGTTTATTTTAGTTTCTCATGAATACATTACGGTTTAAATTATATATTTTCTTTGTGTTTCTTTAAATATTATATATTTTTAAATAATTCTGCTATTGTCGGTTATTTTTCTCGATAAAAACATTATTTTAATATTATTCTTGACCGTAGCTATGTACAAACAACCACTTTCTCAATTCAGAATTACAGATTCAACTATTGCTTCCAATGTTACACTTCTCCAGATATATAGTATAGAGGAAGTTATGTAATCGGCCAAAAATTTGATGCACAGTTATCGGAACTTCATATTTTCTGACTTCTGGATTCCAAATAGGAAAAAAATAATAATTTCTGTGTGTCTGTGGTCACGATAACTCCCGATAAAATGAATGTATCGCCACGAAATTTTACATATGTGACTAGAACCCTGTAACGTTGATACCTATAAATTTTCAGCCAAATCGATGAAAGGGGAGGGGGCATTAGAGGGGAGCTCAACTCAAAAACCCCAATAACAGCCGATGTAATGAATTTAGTATGTAAGTCAATTGTTGAATATTAGTACAAAAGGTCGCCTGGTTTTGTAGGGGACCAGAAAGTAATTGATTAATTCGTTCTGGGGAAGTTCATTGCCGGTGATTCACCGACCACTTTTTTTTCTCTAAATATTTATTAATATACCAATATTGCTATAACTATTTAAAAATGATTTGTTTCTATGAACTATTATCAAGAAAGTAGGCTGTTAACGCTAGCTCCAGTCGTTGAATGGTGTGTTTCAACGTTGGTTAAGGTGGAGACTCAGTCGTGGAGGTCAGGTAGTGGCCTCTTCGTACCTTTTCTTCGGTACCTGAATTCTTTTGAGTTCAGTGAACCTTCTGCATGTCATAAGAAATATAGGTTTGTCATTACATTTTTGCTTGGCCATTATCTTCAAGGACACGACGTTCGTGTGTGAGCCTTATCTGTTTTTTTTTTTAACTTTCCCAGCTACACGAATAGAAAAGGGAAAGTTATGTTATCAGTTTGCACCGAAATTTCATGATTTTTTCCGGCCCCAGTGTCTGTAAATTTCATGCGAATGTATCCACACAGTATTTTATATGTGTATTCGGATCCCGATAAGGATGACACTAATTGATTTTCAGTCAAATCGGGTGGTTTGTGCCGGAATTTCAGTTCGAACACAAAAACCTTAAAGA
Organism: Aradus depressus; assembly: GCA_963662175.1. Taxonomy (NCBI): domain Eukaryota; kingdom Metazoa; phylum Arthropoda; class Insecta; order Hemiptera; family Aradidae; genus Aradus; species Aradus depressus. Next base: position 9,813,229 of record OY759214.1, on the reverse strand, counting down.
ATGCATCATCACAAAATTTTGAGTGAGGATTCAGAAGCCACTATATAAGTCAGCTATTGACTTTTAAGCCAAACAATCGATTGGTTTCAGAGAAAGAACGAAAATTTAATTGATTGGCTCGAGCTGTAGAGAAGTACAATGCTGACTTCTCAGTCGGTGTGAAATTCGAAGTTGAGTTTCATGTTTTCCGACCCCTAGAGGGCCCGGTAGCTCAGTGGTATGCGTGCTTGCCTTCTGAGCTCAAGATCGTGGGTTCGTAACCCGACCGAGGCCCTTAGTTTATTTTATCTGGGAGGTAAAATAAATTTCAGCACCCCGTCCCTCGGATGGGACGTTAAGCGATGGTCCCGAGCCTGTACAATGTCAGGTACTCGTTAAAAATCCCTGCCCTAGGTGAATAAAAATTTAGGACTCCCACAGTAGAGTCGGGCTCATGTCCACCAGACAGACGAAAGAACGCTTTGGTAGTAGGCGATATGACCTCGTAGTTAAAGCCCGGGCATGAGTCATAAAACCTAACCTAACCTTGATTCGAAAAATGATATAATGGATATGTACCTACCCAAAATTCTATATGTTTGATCAGAACCCCAGAAGTAACAAACCCATCGATTTTCTGCCGAATCGGCCAAAGGGAAGCGACGATTAGGGGTCAAAATTTCATATTTAAAGTCAAAACCCAATGAGGACATAACGCGGGGTTCAGGGGAGACAGTTCAACTCAAAAACTAATACAGCCGATGTAATGAATTTATCGACACAAAATTTAGTGTGAGGATTTAGGAGCCCATATGTATTATATTAGTGCAATCGGTTTACTAGTTTTGGATGGGTGGGGGGGGGGGGGGGGGGGGCGAAAAGTTATTATTAATTGATTAATGCATTTTGGGAAATACATTGCTGGGGATTCGAATCTTTTTTTTTTTCATTTTTGGAATTATGAGGTCGGAAAACATGAAATTCCGCATCGAATTTCTGTCGGATTACACAACTTCCCCTATATTTCGTAGCGCTGGGGAGGTAAACATTTAAGGGTACTTCACCCTCAGCTCGGGAGACCCAACCATTTTTCAGTGGTATATTAACCCGGCTGGTTTAAATAATGATGAATGCACAGTGTTTAATCTTCATAAGAAGGGACCTGCCCACCCTTTCTAATGTCATTTTACATTAAAACATTAATTTAAAATTTTATGAGTCCCCTCAAAAAAAAAAAAAAAAGTGTATGTACCCCTAAGGAGTCATATGTGTTGATAAAAAATTCCTGGTGTGTTCTGGTGAATTTTCAGAGATGGGTCACACAACCCTCCTAGTAAATAATTGATGGGGTTCTCAGGAAACTGATTGTAATGTAACTCTCCCTAAGGTAAACCTGGTAAAAGTAATTACATCGCAATGTACTTCCCCAGTACTAATTATTCAATTAAATTAAGTTTCCGCTCTCCTTCCACGTTTGGACTAAAATCATGAATACATTTTATGTCAATACATTATACTATAATAACTAGTTTTTGATCCTTCCTTTCATTCGGCCAATTCCGCTGAAATTTAATGAGTGTCATCAGGGGCGTAGCCAGGATTTTGAGCAGGGGGGGGGGGGGGGGGGCAAAGTTAGGCTACGGGGGTGGGCGGTAATAGACTCCCGTGGGCACAGCCCGCAGTTTCCGTGGTTAGCGTTGCAGACTTTTTGTTATTAATTTGGGAGACTCGGACCTCTAGAAGTTCCCCCTGAGGTAACCACTGACTGTAATACTTAAGTTGACTTTACATGACTAGCAAAAATGCAAAGCGCTGCAGCAGTAAATGCACGCTATGGTTTTAGAATTAAGTGGCTCACATCATTGGATGCTTTGCATTTTCACTGCGCATATAAAATCAGCTTTAAGAGTATACTATTTCAAAGATGAAATGATCGAATTCATGTATATTTAAAAAAATTTAATATGACTTCTTTTGTACATGTACATTTAAGTAACAGCTGATTGCTGATTTAGGAATCAGACGCACGGGAAATTTGAAGGGTTAACTTGCAAGCAATCCATTTTTAATAAAAACGATTATTTAGTTTATTTAATTTGTATCTTGGTTTTTCCTCTGACCAGAGGGGGGGGGGGGGGGGGGCACGTGCGTACGCCTTCTAGGTGTCATCCTTATGGGGGTGTGAATTTACATATGAAATTTCATATCAATACAGTCATTTCATTGGCAGTTATTGTAGTTTTTGAGTCAAGTTTCCCTCTGATCCTTTCTTTCTTTCGGCCGATTCCGCTGAAATTTAATGAGTGTCATCCTTATGGGGTTGTGAATTTACGTATGAAATTTCGTGTCAATACATTCAACTATTGTGTTAAGCCGCCTCTAATCTCAATCTTTCGATTTGGTTGAAAGTCGACTGATGTCGTCCTCAAGGTGTTCTGAATACAGATATTATCATGTTCGCCAGACAAGACATCAATTTTACTTCTCTAGATATACCTACCAAGAATAGGGGAAGTTATGCAATCGGTCAGATATTCGAAGCTGAGTTTTCAACAGAATTTTCATGTTTTCCGACCTCCTGATTCGAAAAAGTATAACTTTCGACCCTGTACAATGCTCAGGTTTATATGCGAGTACAAGTACTCATCGAAAAACACTATTCAAGGTCGATAAAAATGTAGGATATCTAAAAAAGTCGGGCTCATGTCCACCGGAGCGACGGAAGAGCGCATTGGTAGTACTTAACTATAACTGACTGTTATATGAAGGATTTATTATACTTATGTGATTTTATGTGTGTATCTAAAACCCTCCAAGGAATTTTAAGAATTTTCAGCCAAATCTGCCAAAGAGAAAGGGAGTTTTTTTTTTAAATACAATAACTGCCGTTGTAATGAACGTATTGACACGAAATTTCATATATAAATTTAATACCCTATAAGGATGACACCTATCAATTTTCCGTGAAATAGGTCAAAGGGAAAGAAAGGGCTCAAGTACGTTAATAACCAATGGTGAATGTAACGAAACAAAAAGAACGATGATTCAGAAGCCAAATATTGAGTTTTAGTATAAACGGTCGATTGGCTTTAGAGGGAGGGAGAAAATTGATTTATTCGAGATGGGGAAGTACACATCGTGTGATTCACTGATGTCTCTTGTATATGGCAATCAGAAACCGCATAAGTATGTCCCTAGGGAGAGGGAGTTTCTCAAAAACACTAATAACTTCTGATGAACTGAATGTGGAATTAGTACCTAGTACAAAACTGAAACTGACTTTCAGCTAAATCGACATAAGAAAGGAGGGTTTAGAGAGAGTGCAGTTGATGATATCGAATGCTCATTGACAAACGTTGGAGTAGGACTTGTTTCTGCTATTGATTGAACCACTCATCATGTGTCTGTTCCACATGTGTTTCCTGTGTTTAGCGTGGCTACTCAAGTGTACCACCGCATGGGGGGGGGGGGGGGGGGGGGGGGGGGGGGGGGGGGGAGGGGTCGGGTCCGTACCTCCCATCACATGTCCTTATCCACACATCAGATGGTTATCGTTGCACAAAGAGAGACATACTTATTTTTTTCACTTAAATACTCCGCAACGAATTTTTGACAGATTACATAATTTTCGCTATACTTCGTATATCTGGGGAAACAAAAAGTCGTCGATGTATCATCAACGATGTATCGCGAATTTATCAACTAAATTTTCGTTTTCCTTATGAAACCAATATACCAATTTGTTTGAAATTCAGTGAGTGTCTTTGCAAAGGGACTTCGGAGTTAGATCATTGGTTTATTTGGATTGTGAGTTGAGCCTCCTCCTCTGATGTCGTCGTCCTTTTGCAGTTCTGAATACACATATTTAATTTCGTGTTAATATTATTCATTCTATCTGGAGTTATCGTGTCGATAGATGTGAAATTTTTGTTTCATTTTGGCATCGGGATTGGAAAATATGAGTTTCTGGTAAAAACTCAACATAGATTTTCTGTCGTTTACATAACTTCCCCTATACTACGTAGATTTGAGAAGCAAAATATCGACTAGATTACTGTTTTCCAAATGGCTACAATTAAGTTATTTGACTATTAAATGGAGAAAAAAGTAATTTTCAGAAACCTCTGAGTATTGTTACCTTTGTTTACTTGGAAAATTCAGTTATCCGGACCGTCGGGAACCTCTTCTGTTCGAATAATAGGGGTTTGCTGAAATTTTTACCCAGTTGCAGTAGTATGGGGTGAACTGTTCTGATCACTTAAGTAGGTCCCCAAGAGAGAGCTCTGTCCGTCCAAGTAGGACACTCTCACTAGAACTAGATGGGATCTCACTAACAACTATACAACCTCACCTTTCCGGATCCCGGATGTCCGAAACTATTACATTTCTGAGAATTTACTGTATATTAGATAATGAACTTATTGTCAACTCGGTAAAACTCGTTGATTTCCGGAGCATTTACCGATGTTTATCTCTGATCTTCGTTCATTTACTCAAATTTCAAATATAAGACAAAAAAAATATAAACTGCCCCAACTCGAGTTATTTGTAGTCGACGAGAATACAACGTATTTCAAAAATGTAAACATTACTTTCAACTCTTATTTTACATTCTTTGGAGCGCTATAACTTTCGATGTATTGGTGGTCCTATCTCAAATTTGAGAAAATTTTGAAGTTGGAAATTTAATTAGAAACATTTCTTGTGAGGACCAATTTTTCCATAGTACTAACCGTTTTCGTGTAAATCAATCTAACGCCTAAAAAAAATTGTTTATTGCTACAGGTTTATGAGCGTTTATACTGGACATTTTAGCGAAAATGATTAATACAAGTTAAGGGGACTTAGTAAGTCGTGCCAAAGCACCATTATAATACTTACATTAAACTAAAGAACGAGTTAATCAACGAAGTTTCAGCTCTCTTCCTAAAACCAATCAATTGGTTCGGCTAAAAATCAATACTTGACTTACGTAAGGACTTCTGTACGCTCATATCAAGTTTCGTTTCCATCTGTTGGGAGTTGTGGCCACAGACAGACAAGAATTTTACTTCTTCAGCTGTACCAAGTATAGTTAACTTATGTAATCGGTAAAAAATTCGGTGCGTAGTTTTTTAAAGGAAATTTCATGTTATTCGATCTCCAGATTCCAAAAATAAAAAAAAAATTTGTGTGTGTCTGTGAACACGATAACTCCCGATAGAATAAATGTATCGACATGAAATTTGATATATAAATTCAGAAACCTCTAACGATGACACCTATTGATTTTCAGCCAAATCGACCAAAGGGGATGGTGGGATTAGGGGAGACCCTTAACTCAAAAACTCTAATAACTATATATAAAAATTAGAATGAGGATTTATGAGCCCATCTATTAAATATTAATGCAAACTGTCGAATGTTTTTTTTTTTTTTTATTTTTGGAAGCAGTGGCGGATGACATGAAATCCGGTGTAAAATTAATATAGAATTTCTGAACGGCTACGTCTTCTCCTATAATTCATATATATATAGTAAGTGTTCTGGGACGAGATTATTCATAGGAATAAAAGACGTTGTCTTCCCACTGTTTTATTTTAGACCCGAACAGCGTCATCATCAGTGGCACATCCAACACGTCCGTACCAGATGCCAGTTGTCTTTTAGCCTCTACGCAGTACGGACGGGTTCGATGAGCCACTGATGATGACGCTGTTGCGTTGAAAACAGGTTTTGGTCAAAAATTACAACAGTGGGAAGACAACGTGTTCTATTCTTCGTAAAGCTCGGGGAAGTAATAAATCCAAGGCCCCAGCAGGTAGTGCGCTATCTTGGTGTGTTTGTGTGTTAAATAGCTGTAGATTCTGTAGTGTAAATAGATGTTTTCTTTATCGGCACCAGAGTGTGGAACTTTTTGTAAAGCTAGGAAAGTCACTACCGATAAGCCCCCCCCCCTTGAAGCGTGCCTCAACGTAAATAGGCCGGTCTGTAAACATGGGGAGGGGAGGGGCTGACTTGTACGCCAGGGTTAGAACATAGGCAGAAACGTATTCCCCAGGCATTTTGACGAATGTATGTACAGAAGAAACTATAATATAAGTATATTATATGGATTTTATTTTTAAACCCTGTAATTGTTTATAATTTTTTTAAATTACAAAAAAAAAAAAGGATTTATTTACTTCTTATTTTTATAACAAAAATTCCTTCGGTAGTTTGTTGAATGGGAAACTATTGCAGAGACATTTGGGCGGGTTGGCTGCCAAGTGGTGTATGTCCAAAATTGCAATTTTTCAGGAGAGCCTATTTTAAAGTTATCACCACTCCATAAATCCAGAGTTTCTTTTTTTAGGGTTATTTTTGGCCTAAAAATACAATTTAAATGTATACTTTCGCTCATAGTGCAAAAATCATTTTTACAAATTTGCTAAGTATTTTAAAATTTAAAATGTCATATCAAAATATTTTCTGAAAACAGCACTTTTAACCAATATTTCATAAAATATAAAATTGGGAAGGGAATGAGATTGAATACAAGTTGAAATATTGCAATAACTTTCGTTGTATTATTTATACATCCTAGGTAATGGTTTTTAAAATAATTCAAAAAGTAAAAATTTCTGGATTCACCATGGCTTTAGTCTTCGTCACAAATTTCGTAAACCCGGAATTTATTTGCTCTTCGGGCTTCACCCATAACTTGGTACCAGTCCTTGAGAATGTAAATAGTTCTTTTCTTGCTGGCAGTTTCAACACATCCAAAGTCGCCATCATTAGGTAGGTATGGTATACCACTTGATCGCCAAACTGATCGGTCGTTGGATTTGGAGTTGTAACATTAAACGCTATCTGTGGGTCGGCTATTGAACTAGGACCTACGCCACTTGACAAGTAGATAGATCTGTATCCAGGTTATTTAATAGCGGTGATAGTCCATTTTCCCATTTTTGTGACCTACACCACTTGGCAGCCAACCCGCCCATTTGACTGTGTTCTTCCCCAACTCAAATTAATAATCTACGTTTTCGTTCTCCCTCTGAAGCTTGGGGACTTCTGAGTCATACTAAATTCCGCGTCATAAATATATAAGTTCATTACATCAAGAGTTATTAGGATTTTTGAGTTGAGTTTTTTCCTCTGCTTCCACCCATTCTTCGGCTGATTTCGCTGAAAATCAACAGGAGTCGTCCTTATCAGTTTTTGGATCTACTTATAAAATTTCGATACATTCATTCTACCAGGAATTATAGTGTTTACAGACAGACAGGATTTTTTATTTTCTAGATCAGGGGGGTCCCGGTCTCAACTAAATATCTGACCGATTACAAAAGTTAATATGAAGATGGCTGATGTAGTGAGAAGTGATTATTTCGCAGGATGTCAAAAATAAGTTAGTCTGACCTCTCACAGATTTTTTATTTAAGTAAGCTAGCCGGCTTTCGAGGTTTCCCTCATCATCAGGCAGTCTGATAAAAATTTGAATAAACTAAATAATAAAAATATAAATAAATAAAAATCTACAACAAACATTAACAATTTAAAATATCATGGATGGGGACAGACGAGTTATTCCTGTCCACCATCTGAGTCACAACTGAGTTGTATTCATAATAAGGTTGCAAATAGAAACAAGGGCGTGCGCAGTCGCCCTAACGCGATTTGCCCAAATAAAGTGTTTCTTCTGTACTTTCGTCAAAATGTATGGGGTGCCCCCGCCTTTTGGGATAAGTTTCTGCCTATGACTGTTATAAACCTGGCGTACAAGTCAGCCCCCCTCCCAGGTTAGGCATGTTTACATAAGTTATACATAACAATCAGCCAAGTAACTATTTACAATATATCTGGTACAGGATGGGTCAGACCAGGTAGGTCAGGCAGAAGTTAGTTCTTATACTGTCATTATGCCGTTGGTTTTTGTTCATATCGGTATAATTTGTCTGCCCTGCGTCCCTACTTGTAAACGGAAGTATACATTTTGTCAAAAAAATGTTTTCTCATGACTAATGCTAACGCCGCCTCCCGAAAGACGTTTCTGTCTTGAGGCCTGCCTGCCGGTGTACCCTGGTTAGTCTGAGTTGTTACATTTTCCTCATTGATGAGATAAACTCTCAAATCTAACTTTAACTCCAATAATTAATTTTCTTTTTAACAACTTCCCAAAACTTTATGCCAAACTCTCCACCGACCTACATTTTCTATCCAGAAGGTTAGGAGGTAATCGGTTCATTCGGAATTTCATTTTTTCCCCTGATTTCAAAAAATAAGTTCCCTGTCTGTCAGTATGTGTGTTTGTGTCTATGAACTCGATAATTTGTGATAGAACACGGCATGAATTATGAGGATTCAATCCCTGAGTAAGTCGATTATTGATTAAAATGATCGATTAGAGTAACAAGGAAACGAAAACTTAGCGATTCATAAATGATTTTTTGTACGAAATTTGCAAAAGTTGAATTAGGACACATTTATCCTATACCCCAAAAAAAAACGGAAATATATTTTTTTGTTTGTCGTTATTTCATAGGTTGAAAAATTACAAAAAAAAATAGTGCCCCCTCCCGCGTTCCTCTTTTCCTTTTTGATTCTTCTGAAGAACTTGATATTATATAAACGATTGATCGAAGAATGCACTTTATCTATAATTTATTTCTGATAAAGAGCTCATAGTGCGAAATCAAGATTAAAAAAATATATATGTATACTTTAGGGGTCGGTAGCTCAGACGTAGTGTGATTGCCTACTCAAGATCGTGTGTTCGAAACACGACCGAGGTTATATAAAAACAGTGTTTTCTTTTCACATTTTTAGTTAGTTATTGTGACTCACGCCCATCCGAAGGACGGCGTGCTCAATGTTTTTTTCACTTCCCAGATAAAAAACCTAACGGGCCTCGACCGAGAGGATTACGAACCCACGATCTTGAGTTCAGTAAGCAAGCATTGAGGTCTCTTTTGACTAGGTTGTTAAATTTGTAGAATTTTAAAATAGTTGAATAAAGAGTTACTCAATGTAGTGTAAGTGAGGGCGCCGGTAGCTCAGTGGTATACGTGCTTGCCATCTGAGCTCAAGATCGTGGGTTCGAAACCCGACCGAGGCCCTTAGTTTATTTTATCTGGGAGGTAAAATAAACTTAAGCACGCCGTCCTTCGGATGGGACGTTAAGCGATGGTCCTGAGCCTGTACGATGTCAGGTACTCGTTAAAGACTTCTGCCCTAGGTGAATAAAAATTTAGGGTAGGCAAAATTTAGGACTCCCATAGTAAAGTCGTACTCATGTCCACCAGAGTGACGAAAGAGCGATCTGGTAGTAGGCGACGTGACCTCGTAGTTAAAGCCCGGGCATGAGTCATAAAACCTAAACCTAAACCTGTAGTGTAAGTTATTTATTATTATTATACTTGATGTATATGAAGAATTTGAACATTTCGAATTGAGGGTAGCTTGTTTCATGAAAATATTTACTTTCCGTAAGCTAATGTCTTTAGAAAATGCTTTCTTAACAAAATGCTTTTAGTTTTCCACTTCATTCCATCGTTTTTTCAATAATTTTATTACATTTGTTAATACCGTTTTATTTTATTTTTTTTTTTTTCTTATTCCTCTTTTTAACGCTCTGAAGTGATAAAATTGTTTATTCTTATCTTTTAGCTGGAATAATAAAATAATACGCAGGGTCTGTAACACTATTTACTCAAAGAAATGAAATTTATTTTCGGTTGATCAAAAGTAAACACTATTCCATGGTTCAACATTGTTCTATACTAAGAAAGCTTTTAGTTCTTTTCAAGTAAAGTTTGGATCAAATGGGAATCAATCATTAAATATTTATAAACGTATTTTAAATCATTTTGATAACTGGGCCACTCTCTTCTCGACTTGTTTCAATTGTGAACTTGGACATTTATCGAGAATCAAAGAACCACTGAGAATTTTGAATTAAGACTTTATAATTTACATAAAATTCTCAAACGCTCCATTCTACGTCTTTAAAGCTAACCTTCACAATGACCTGCAGATTCCCTTTGTAAGCGATGTAATTAAATCCCGCTACAGAAAATTCCATTCTACCCTTTCCTCTCACCCTAATCCTTTAGTCCGCAGACTTGCCACAAGAACCCTTCCTAATGTTCATGTTTGGTGGATGAGGCGGCAATGGCCTCGAGACCTACTAGTGGATTGAAGACTAATCATCTACAAACGTTTTATGTTCCTTTTTCATGTGACAATTTTCTTTGTTTTTTATATATATTTTCATTTCTCTTTCGCATCCGTAATTATTACAAGATAATGGAGTGTCATTATTGAATGATTTCTCTTTCAACATCCAAGACATTTATTTATTATGTATCACATTCGCTTATTATATATTGTATGTACACTCAACAGCAAAAAAAAGCGGCGCACCTTCAATTTCATTAATATTTTTTATTTGAATGCTAGAAGTTGTCCTATTTTTTTTTATCCATATAATACTTAAAATTTTAAATACTGTATAGAAAAACAACAAAATTTAAAAAAAAACAGAATACCTACTTTATTTTTTTTTTTAATGTTACATCAGATTTCTTCCAATAAGTGAAATGTCCACACGCCTTTTTTCCCTTAGTAACGAGTGTTACCTCCTCTAGCTTGAATAACTGATTGTAGTCTTCTAGGCATGCTTCTGATGAGACTAGCCACGCTTCCTAGAGGCATCCCGTCTCATTCTTCCACCACAGCATTTCTCACTTCTTGTAAGTCAAGGGGATGGTTTGGTCTGCGGCGGATGCACCTTTTCAGCTCGTCCCAATGGTGTTCAATAGGATTAAGGTCAGGGCTGCGGGCTGGCCATTCCAGGGTACGAATACCGACCTCATTAAGGTATTCAGATACCACATTTGCAACATGCGGCCGAGCATTGTCCTGCATGAAAATAAAATCTTCCCCGATTAATGGAGCAAAAGGCATCACATAATCTTGTAGGACTTCAGCCACATACGCATGTGCATTCAGGGTCGGCCTCCGGAATACGTGGAGATCGGTCTTGGCTTCTAAAGTGATGCCTCCCCAAACCATCACCGACCCACCTCCAAACTGTACTCTTCCCGCTCTAGTGCATTCAGCGTATCGCTCTCTTCTTCTTCTCCACACTCTTACGCGCTGATCTGAAGCGTACAGAGAAAATCCGGACTCGTCTGAAAACAGAACATGTCCCCAGTCATTCTCTGTCCATGCCTCATAAACTCGAGCAAACTGAAGACGAGCTGTTCGGTGTGCTGGGGTGAGTAGAGGTCCAGTAGCGGTGGCTCTCGAGTGCAGGTCAATTTCTGCGAGTCCTCTGCGTACTGTGTCTACACTCTCAGCGGTTTCTACAGCCGTCTGGGTGTGATTTCGGAGAGTTTGGAGAATGATAAATCGGTCGTCTGCAGGTATTGTCGCTCTTGGTCTTCCTGAATCTGGCTTCCTCGTATATCGGCCAGTCTCCTCATACCTACGGACGGCCCGCCGAACAGTTGTTTCAGGTAGCCCAAGAGTCCTGGCCATGTAACCCTGACTTCTTCCATCTGCCACCAGGACAACAATACTAGCGGCTATCTCGGCAGTTAAAACCATTTTGCCACTTTTAGAAGTTACTACAGTAACTCCAGAACAGAATTAAACTTTTAAAAAAAGTAATGAAAAAACGTTACAGTCTCTTTACAGAACTCTATACACACTGATATGAGGCTTGTTATGAAACCTAGGGTTCTTATCATTAATCCTCGAACCTTGTGTTGCTAATACTGGAGAGGATTATAGAGAAATAATAACAAAGTCTAATGTTCAAATATAATGCGTCAAACCTCATTTAATTCCTTGTACAAAACAAATATAATAGAAAAAGAAGGTGCGCTGCTTTTTTTGCTGTTGATTGTATATCGCATCCCCGCTTCAGAAGTGTCACAAGTCAAAAATCATGAATGCCTGTAAAACGACACGAAAAAATTACTGTGGGAGACTGAGGGAGAGCGGAAACTTGAATAATTGGTCCTGGGCAAGTACCTGAGCCTTAATATAATCTTAAAAAATGCATCATTATAAAGTTAAAGAAGGATCTGATAAAATAAGTACATAAATTTGATTAAAATGGCGTCTCATTTTGGGAGAGATGCCAAAAAGGGGCGGCCATTAAGTGCAGGCCTTGTGCTGCCACTGCCTCCTGTATAATAAAACAATAATGCCAACCTACAGAGAGGACACCTCTCAAAGAATTAAACATCTGTCTCTCTCCACTGATTTATATTTACCTATCTTCTCGTTTTACATTGCTCCGTTTTTGTCTCTTTACGGCGAGATTATATTACCATTAAATTAATTTTATTCTTATATTACCGGATAAATGAACAGTTCTAATTCTCCAGCTGTACCAAGTATGTAACAAATACCATTAAGTAAATTACGTAAGTCCAAATTACGTAATTGGGCAGGAATTCTATGTTGAGTTTTCACAGAAATTATTATCTCTCTAGTTAGTTATTATGACTCAATTGCCGACTTTTGATGTATGTGAAAAGTTGTTCAAATCGATTGTTTAATTATCGAAGATATTCATCAAAAAATATCCTTGATTTAAATATAGATAGGAATATGTATGTATATATAACTGTGTATAACAAGTTATTGTTTAGACGGATACTGTACAAATATAAATGCCATTTATAACGGTTATCTAATAAAATTTATCTCTCGCAGATAAAAATGGTTTACAAATCATAAAAAATTCAGATAAAATATACGTTTATTTATTCAATTGCAACAACAACACATTGCTGGATAATGACGAAAGTCTTGAGGTTATTTTGTACACGCAGGTTAACCGGTTTCGGAGGTTAGTAACCATACCGTTTTAGGGCTATTTGGAGATGTCGCATGGTCTATGTTTGAGTCGTGCTTATAAGGATGCTATTTGTGGAATTTCATGGAAATCTGATTAACCGTGAAAGACTTAGCATTCAAAACCTATACGTTAGACCATTCTGGAAATAACCTCCAATTCTCCTGAAAATATGTTACGCCGTTTTCGCATAATGCCCGAACGAACAGTTAGACTTTCAGCTTTAGGTATTCAAGCCCTTCTTTCTGGTGGGGCGTTAAGTCTGTACGATTTTAGGTACTCGTTAAACACCCGACCTTAACTAAACCTGGGAAGGCACAATTTAGGACTCCCACCGATTCGGAGTCATTTCCTCCTGAGCGACGAATGGGCGCTCTGGTAGTAGGCGATATGGCCTCGTAATTAAAACCCGGGCATGAGTCACAATAACTAATATACAAATTATGAAAGCATAGACGTATGAAATTCAAAATATGACACTGGACATACTGTACGATTTGAGTAATTTTCGAATAACTAGGTGGAGGAAAACAAATGATCGAAAAAGCGGTGTTTTTACCCAAGTATAGGGGAAGTTATGCAATCGGTCAAAAATTCGCTGCGGAGTTTTCAACGGAATTTCATGTATTCCGAGCTTTCAAATCAAAAAATGAAAAAAAACAAAACAAGTAGGACTATGTGTGTGTCTGTGAACACAATAAAATAAATGTATCGAATTTGTATATATGAATCGTTTAAGGACAACACCTATTAATTTTCAGCCAAATGGCCAAAGAGGAGGGAAGACTCAACTCAAAAATCCCAATAACTGCCGATATACTGACTATATATACCTACTAACATCAGTATGGCACCTATTTATTTTCCGTGAAATCGGTTGGAAGGAACGGAGATCAGAGAAGAGAGTCTCGATTTTAATACTCTAATAACTGCCGATGTAATGAATTTATCGACTCAAAATTTAGTGAGGATTGAGAAGCCACTGTATAAGTCAAATATTGTGTTTTAACCAAAACGGTTGATTGGCTTTGTATGGAGAGCGGAAACTTGATTATTCCGTGCTGGGGAAGTTCATAGCTGGTAATTCTTTAAATTTTTGTACTTAAAATTGTGAAACTTACGTTAAACAACTATATTACTTCCCCCCTGATATGACTTAGAGAAAGACGTCATAGACTCGTTAAATGGGTTTCGTCTTACTGTCTTCGTATTTGTGGACCCCAAAAAGACTGATAACCTCTAAAAATGATATATTCTGCGGATAAATCACGTGACTTCAAGTCATAGAAGCTAACAACCTCAGTTTCTCTGGTAGATAAATTTTGAAAATAAAATTTATTATCATTCAAGATATTTCTGAAGACAAATTGTTCAACTGTAATACTTAACCCTTCTAATGGCCTCCTCAATTTGTTATCAAATAAATGCTGTCATTTCTTATGCGTTGTTATAGATCAACGACCACATAATGTAACGCTTAGATCAAGAGTGAATCTGTCTTCTTGTGATAACTGCGAAAATAATGAAAATAAATTGAACTTTACACAATGGAGGGTATGTACATGCAATCAGAATTTAGATTTTGATTTTTCCGGATTTTCATATTTCCAACCCCCTATTCCAAAAATTATATATTTGGTGAATTATTCAATTTAGATTCTGATCTCGCTCAAACCAATTTACTGATTTGTTTGAAAAACATTACTCAGGAACTTCAGAATCGTCACAGTAAATTTTGTTGAGCCCCCATTGTGTAAGTCCCCCATTAGGGCCTTAACACAAAAACTGATAACGGCCGTTTTAATGAATGTTTCGGTACAACATTCTGTATGTGAATTCAAAACTCTGTAAGGATGACACCTATGAATTTTGAGTAGAATTGGTCAAATGGAAAGAGGTGGTCAGAGGGCGGCTCAACTCAATAAAGCCAATAACAGCCGATGTACTGAATGTATCAATGTAAAATTTAATATTTAAATTTAAAACGTAATGAGGGACACACATATTAATTTTCGGCGAAATCGGCCGATGTTTGAGGATTCAGAAACCCCTATTTGAATCAACTGAGATTTTTATTCCAATTTTGGAGGGAGAAAAAATATTTATTTGATTAATTTGCGCTGGGGAAGTACAGTACCGTTGACGCACCAACGACTTGGGCGTCGGAAGACATGAAGTTGCGGTATAATTTGAACATCAAATTGCTGTCTGGTAACTTCCGCTGTAGCTGGAATAGT
Organism: Aradus depressus; assembly: GCA_963662175.1. Taxonomy (NCBI): domain Eukaryota; kingdom Metazoa; phylum Arthropoda; class Insecta; order Hemiptera; family Aradidae; genus Aradus; species Aradus depressus. Next base: position 9,798,178 of record OY759214.1, on the reverse strand, counting down.
GGAGGAAGTACAATGTGTGTTGAACTATGGGACCCTCTCGTGCAAGAGTTGACCAGGAATGTGAGGTTAGAGGTTAGCTGTGTAACACAGAGGTGCGGCTCCTATCCCTCCATATACATATCCTGATTTTATTAAATTCACTGTATTTTTACTTTAGTTTGGCATTAAAGTCTCCCACAAGAGAGTAATAGTTGGCTAGGTCGTGTATTTAGTTCGACCTAGGGTCAGGGCTATGCCCAAGAAGTCAGTCTGAAATCACCGCTATTGTACCTGAGGTTCATGAAGTGAATAACAATTTCTAGATGAAGGGTATATTCTTGTCTATCAGTTATTTAACATTTAACACAAAACAGTCGGTAAATCATCGACATTGTACTTCCCCAGAACGAATTAATCAATTAACTTTTTACACGCCCTCCAAAACCAGTAGACCGTTTGGCCTAGAAATTAATAGTTGACTTACATTAGGGGCTTCTGAATCTTCATACTACATTTTGGGCCGATAAATTCACTACTTCTCCAGTTATTGAGTTGAGCCCTCTCTCCTTATGGGGTTTTTGAATTACAAATGAAAGTCGAAGTCGATATAAACGAGTCGATAAATCGACAGTCCCTTTGGGTGATTTGGCTGAAAATCAATACGTGTCGTCCTTACGGTATTCTCGATGCACATATACAATTTCGTGTGATACATTCATGTGTTAACATAGACACATTTTTTGAATCAGGAGATAGATACATGAAATTCCACAGAAAACTCTGCATCGAATTGCTGGCGGGTTACATAACTTCCCCCTATATTTCGTATTGCTGGAGAAGTAAAACATATAAATAAAATATTCACTAAACATAAACATATAAGGAAATTAGTTTATGTTGGCAGTTCTTCCAGCCTTTTGAATCGGGCAGTCTGCACTAAGGATGGGGATAGTCGATAGATGGATACTATCGGTGGAAAACTATCGACATTATCGATAATTCAGTAAGTTGCCGCTTTTCATGCAAAATACTTTACTATTCCAATATTATATTATAATATGATTATTTTATTTTTATTTTTCCATGTACATCTACCTAATTTAAATTATTCTATGTTATGGAGGATGAAAGGGGAATAAAAATATCAATCGAATAAGTAATTGTTCTTTCAAATCGATCTTTTATTTTATGGAAATAATATTTTCTGTCGAAAATAATCGCATTAAATATAACTCTTGGCAAGAACATTGACACAATAATTAAAATTCAAAAACACTTATTGTAGATAATCAAAAAACAATCAAGTAGGTACAATTGCATTAGATTCAACAATTTTTATTTCAATCAACAACTTGTCGAAAAATACTTTTGTAAAACATTATGGAACAGTAGGCAGTGATCCAGCTTCTGCAGTGAGTTGTTTGGTCTTGGGTGCCGGTTTATATGTTCCTTGGTGATGTCTCAAGAGCTGATGCTTACATTGGATGTGTTGCAACTAGTTTTGAATAACTCTTCGCACAAAGTACATTTAGCACTTTTCCCAGCATCAAAGTAAAAGTTCTAAAATAACTTTCTTCAAAACGTATCCCCTTTAATGAAGGAATATTCATATCGATAGTTACTTAGACTATCAATAGTTATAAACTATCGGTACATCATCAGATTTTTAGTCAAATCGATCGGAGGAGCTGGGGAAGTGATAACAAATACTGATTTAAAAAAACCGTTGTATATTGCCTTGTAGGTTGCAGTGTTTGTGTTTCCCCACTCATACTTGCCACGGGGTACTTGGTAAATTTTCTCGCTTTAATCGGATTTGAACTTAAAATCGCGTTTAGCCTCCCTTACCAGTTTGAAGAGATGCAAACTCCCTGTGAATACGGGACTTTACTGACTGTCGTCCAATTTGACGTTAAACCACAAAATGTACATTTTTTTTTTTTTTATCCTGAACATTTTTTGCAAAATATTGTCAAACACTTGAAAATGAAGAAAAACGTTCATTTAAAAAACATTGTCTTTTTTACAAAATATATAAAGTATATGGGTATATGACTTAACAAAATACTGTCTTTATATATTTTGTGAAATGGACAATATTTTTTTTTTAAACATGTTTTTCTTTATTTTTTACATTTTTCTTATACCTATAGTATAAGTATTCCAATCGTGCGAAAATCTGAGATCGAGGTTTCAACGGATTTTCACGTTTCAAGGTCCTCTGAATACGGTTTGACCATTTTCGCAATGATCTCTGTCTGTGTGTGTGTGTGTGTAATTGGAAAATTGTGAGCACTCTACCGCGAAAACGAGTTTAGCTATGAAATTTGGAATGTAGAGACACATGTACTAACTTAGATCTGATTAGATTTTGGCCAAAATCGGACGAAAATTGAGACCAGTTTAGTTTAGAATCCTATTTTACAAGACACCGCTTACCTTTATGACCTCATCAAACATATTTTTATGTAAAAGTTGTTGAAAAGAATAAAATAAATATTTTATGTAAAAGTCAATTTTATGTAGGTGGTCCGCTTTTCGAGATATATGCCGAAAACCGTCCTGAAATATAGTTTTGAAACACGGATTTTTAGACGTATCCTTGATTTACCCGAAAATGGTTAGTCCTATCAAAAACATGGTTCCTATCAAAAATGTTCCTTATAAAATTTCCAACATCAAGTCCTCAGATTTGAGATAGGATCAACACGAGGAAAGTTATAGCGCCTTAAACAATGAAATATTTCAAAATAATGTTGAAGTTGTATCCCCGTAGCAAGAATTTTAAAATATTTTTTATTATTAGTGATTTTTATCAAGAAGTATAAAAATTAAGAAAAAAATAAGGTATAGGTTAGGTTTTATGACTCATGCCCGGGCTTTAACTACGAGGTCATATCGCCTACTACCAGAGCGCTCTTTCGTCACTCTGGTGGACATGAGCCCGACTCTACTGTGGGAGTCCTAAATTTTGCCTACCCTAAATTTTTATTCATCTAGAGTAGGGGTCTTTAACGAGTACTTGACATTATACAGGCTCGGGACCATCGCTTAACGTCCCATCCGAAGGACGGCGTGCTTAAGTTTATTTTACCTCCCAGATAAAATAAACTAAGGGCCTCGGTCGGGCTACGAACCCACGACCTTGAGCTCAGAAGTCAAGCACGCATACCACTTAGCTACCGACGCCCTCAAAATAAGGTATATGTTATGAGGCCATTACAGGACTTTCTTAAACCAACTATGCTTAAATATCACTTCCTCTCCACTTCCCCTTCTCGTAATCATTTCATACTTGTATTACCGGGTTATAAGAAAATCATTCTCAGAATTACGTTGTACAATGAAACAAAAAAATACCGCTGACGCCAACTAGGGAAAGAGATTGGATCTATAAGCATGATTGGTATAAGAATGTCCTTTAGTGCCTACAACACATATTTCATTTAAATATACATAAACAATTAAAAACATAAAACACTTTGAAGATGGAAACAATATGTAGAAAAGTTATATAAATCTGTCGGGTGTGTTCGTGAAAGCCCTCGACAATAGATTCCACTTAAAGTAATTTAGGAAAACGCTACGTCAAAGAAAGTGACACCAAGGAGAACAAATGGGTTTTTGTCTGACTCAAATGGAAAATAAAATGAGGACAGTGAGTGAGTGAGTGAGCCTGGATAATATATAGTGGAGAGCTGGTCTCTAGCCACAGAGCTGTCCCCAACTATCAACAAATGTATCGAGCTGGGGAAGTACACTGTCGGTCATTAACTCAGGATTTTTTTAAATTACATTAAAGCCTCGGTTTCACGAGAGTACTATCATGATATTCACCTCGATAGTACTGTCATGATAAGGTACAGTCGACACGCAAGGAGATGACTATGACAGTATCCAACATGGCCGATGCCAACACGGATCTATCTGTGGTAGTTGCTGTTATTGAAATGAAATGAAAAGAAATTTTATTATTCTGGGACCGAGCTCCCCTAAGAATAAATACACATAGAGTAAATAACAGGAAACAATGAAATATAGTATCAGTATGACGTACAAATAAATAAATAAATAAATTAGTGCTATATTGGAGAAAAACTGGACAATTATATATAAATATAGATAAACAAAAGATTAATATGAAAAAACATAAAATGAACAGCTTAATTATGAAGAAAAAAATAAAAATAAAAGTATCCATATAAATAAAAGAGAATATGTAAAAAAAATCTATATAAATAAGAAAAAAAATAGAATAGGTTAATAAAAATCGACAGAGAATAATACTATGATGGTTGATTCCAAAAGAGAAGGGGCAAGATTTGAAATGAAATTAATTTTCTACAGTAGGGGTAGATAGGAAGTGTGAGGAGAGAGAATAGAACAAGATAAAGTAAAAAATAAATAAATGCATGATAAAAATATATAAATGTGTAACATGAACCAAAAAAGGAATAATATTGATTATGATCGAACAATTTAGAAAATATGATAAAATAAATATAATAAAAATAGAGAATAACAAAAAAAAAAAAAAGAGAAAAAATGGGATAAGTAAATAATTTAAGTGATTAGATAATTGAGGTTGACGAATTGGCGAATACGGGGAAGACATCAAAGGGGAGTGGATTGTTTAGTGAAGATGAATTGGAGTAGTGAGGATCTGAAGGAAGCCACGGAAGGAGAGTGACGGATTGGGGGATTTTATATACATATAAATAAAAAGTACCTTTTCTATCTACCAATGTTATAATTTACCTCCTCTACATCTTCTCTCACTCAGACTAGTTCACTACACCTTAACTCTAAAAACTCTTCTTGACTTTCCACCCCCACATCTCAACTCCGACTGTCTCGACTATTTGAAAACAGCTGATCAGCGTCATTTGTTGTTCTCATTTTAAAACAAAATGCGACTAGTCCATCTTTGTATATTTATTCATTAATTAAGTTGCTTCACTCCTAACAGCTGTTTGTATACAAATAATAATAATTGATTTTATAATATTTTAATAATTTTAATGTGTGTAAATTTTTTACATCACATAGAGTAATAGTCGGGTTGCTCAATTTGAGCTGGGGAAGTACATTGAGCGACCAAGTTCTTTCCCCTTTTACAGTATGTTAGTCGAGCCCCTGCAATACGTCCACTTGAAGCTGAAATGTGTGCTGACAGGGTGAAATGTCTTAGAAAGTGTGGAGAGAAGAGAGACTGGCGGCCGGGTGGAAAGTGGATATCGTCACATTCCCCAAGTCCCAGCCACACTTTCTTTACAGAGCTCGTTCCTATGATGCTCGCATCGCCTCCCTATATGCAAGAACGGCAGTCGAAACGGCTCAACGCAACCAAAATTGTAACATAAAACCAGTCGACCCTTGGCGCTAATATTCAATAGTTGACTTCAATTTTGTGTCTTATCCCCCTTCCACTTTGTCTGATTTGTCTGAAAAGCATATAAAATTTCGTGTCGATAGGTTCATTCTACTAGCAGTTATGAGAGGTTTTATGTTGAACCTCCCGTTTAACCCCCCTTCTCTGTAGTCGATTTGGCTGAAAAACAATTGGTGTCGTTAGATGGTTCTGGATACACATACAAAATTTCGTGTCGATATATTCATTCTATCGGGAGTTATCGTGTTCACAGACACAGATTTTTTTTTTCATATTTGGAATGTAGAGGTGGGAAAACATGACATTCCGTCGAAAACTGAATTTTTGACCGATTACATAACTCCCCTATACTTCGTTGAGCTGGGACGTAAAACATTTTCATTATAATAATATTATTATACTGAGCTCAATTTCGCGGGTTCGAAACCCGGACGAGTTTGCCACTTTTCGAATGGGACGTTAAGCGATGGACGTCGCCTTTATAGGATTGGGGATTTACATATAAAATTTCGTGTCGATACATTCATTAGAGTGAAGATGGCTGATATAGTCAAAGTGATTATTTCACGGGTTGTAAAATAAAAATATAGTCTTCTGTGACCTCTCACAAGTTTTATTAATTTATTTTCTAGCTAGCCGGTTTCGAGGTTGCCCTTTTCATCAGGTAGTCTGATAAAACATTCAAAACAACACAATTCACAAAACAAATGAATAAATTAAATAAAACACCATTAAATATAAAGTACAAAAACGATAAAAAAAGTAACAATTTAAAATTTAATGGATGGGAACTGATTGCCTGTACCCCATCTGCGTCACAACGTTTCACACAGTTATTTTCAGACTGACTGATAACCTCGAAAGCCGGCTAACCTGTGATACATTCATTACTTCGGTTTAGGCCTACTGAACTCAAGACTGCGGGTTGGAAACCCAGATCTTTCGGATGGTCCCGAGCCTGTACGATGTCAGGTATTCGTTAAAGACCCCTTATCTTAGGTAAACTGAACCTGGATAGGCCAAATTTAGGATTCCTTTGGTGGAGTCAGACGCATGTCCTCCAGAGTGAAAGAGTATTCTGGTAGTAAGCGATGTGACCTTGTAGTTAAAGCCCGGGCATGAGACTTCATAACTAACTTCGGGAGCCTATTTCTGACCGATTACTTTACTTCCTATACTTTATATGTCTGGGAAAGTAATTATGGAAGAGCCTTTACGGGATTGCTACCAGAACGTAAGTCAGTCTGATTTCTTCTGCGCTTCCTCAGATATTGTGAAATATGATCTTTCTCTTTGTTCATAAATGGAGCCCTTCAATGTGTGCTCTCTCTCCTCAAGCTTGGACAACTCCCGACCCCATTTAACAGACTTCCGTGCCTCTCCACACCAGTAAAAGCATTTTTCCCCTAATTATCACACCCCTGCTGGGCTGTGTTTCCCAGATCCTGGTCTTACATTATTTACACACAAAACCTCTTAGTTAAGTAACTAACGAGATTTGGCAAAGTGATTTTTTGATCAATACTAGCACATTGGCCGAGAGTGACTATATTATCTGAAGTAGATTGCATGCGAATGAAGAACCAAGAAAAATATATATTCGGTGAATCACAGGCAATGTGAACGAACAGTTTACTTATACAGGGGGGTTCCTAAATCCTCACACTAAAATTTGTGTCGATAAATTCATTACATCGGCAAATATTGGGGTTATTGAGTTGAGCCCCCTCTGATCCCCCCTGTTATGCGGTTTTGAACTCACATATGAAATTTTGTGTCGATAGGTGTGTTTAAAAAGTAACGGGAATTTTTTAATTTCGCGGGTTGTATTAGTCCGATTCCCGCGATCAGCTGTTGAAGAGGGTACATGAGTTTTGGTACGATCAGCGATTATTTATTTGTTTACAAAATGGATCAGAGAATTTGCAATAAATGTTGCTATAAGAATGGAATAAAGTGCAGCAAAGTTTTAGAAATGTTAAATATTGCTTTTGGTGAGTTTGCTATGAGTAAAACTAGGGTTTACGAGTGATACAAGCGTTTCCAAGAAGGCTGTGAAGACGATGACGAGTGCCCTGGACGCCCCAACACCTTTTTTAACGGCATAGTGCACCATGAGTTCTTGCCACAAGTTCAAACGATCAATAAGGAGTACTACCTACAAGTGCAGCGCCGTTTGTGTGAAGCAATCCGAAAAAAACGCCCGGATTTGTGGCGAAACAATTCATGGCTTTTGCACCACCTGCTCACACTTCATTGCTTGTTCGTGAATTTTTGGCCAAAAACAACCCAGCCTCCATATTCGCCAGACGTGGCTCCGTGTGACTTTTTTCTGTTTCCAACAATAAAGAGAACCTTAAAGGGCCGTCGTTTCACAAGCATAGATGAGATTAGAAGCGCATCGCTGAGAGAGCTAAATGCTATCCCAAAGATCGAGTTCCAGAAGTATTTCGGGGATTGGAAGAAGCCCTGGCATAAGTGTATAATATCCAACGGGGACCATTTTGAAGGGGATAACATTGATATAGACGCAGGGCAATTAGAGTTTTGGAGTTAATTCTCCCCCCTAATCCCCCTCTTCCCTTTGGTCAATTTGACTGAAAATCAATAGGTGTCGTCGTTACAGTGTTCTGGATTCACATATAAAATTTCGTGTCGAAGCATTTATTATATTGGAAGTTATCGTGTTCACACAAAGACGCACAGATAGGTCGGAAGACATGAAATTCCGTATCTGGGGGAGTAAAAATCACTTGAAATAAAAGATGTAGAGAATATTGGCTCGGTCTGCGATATACTCAAGTTGGAATATTAACTTTAAAAAATGGAACTTGCAACGATGGGCTGTAGAATCATTTTTGATATCTCCTGAAGAGTTAAAAGACATTTAAAAATAAGTGAGGTTAGTATAAAGTCTGGCATAGGATGAGTGTGCCTGATGTTGACATGTGATACATGTGTTTTATATTTCACAAGGGTGGGCCCGCTCTGACATGATGGCATCACCCAACATATGACTAATAAAACGGCTTCTACATCCCCTATTTTTTCAAAAAAAAAAAAAAAACACTTGTAAGGGTACCATGAACATTTATGAAAAAAAAAAGTCGATGAATGACGGCAATGTACTTCCCCTCTGAACCTAATTTAACGACTGGTTGAAAATAAATATATGTCTTGGTTACCATGTCTCATGCCCAGGCTTTATTAAAGTAAATAATAAGGTCATGTCGCCTACTACCAGAGCGCTCTTTCGTCGCTCTGATGGACACGAGCCCGACTCTACTAAGGGAGTCCTAAATTTTGACTACCCTATATTTATTCACCAAGGGTAGGGGTCTTTAACGAGTACCTGTCATCGTACAGGCTCGGGACCATCGCTTAACGTCCCATCCGAAGGTCGGCGGGCTTCCTTTTTTTTTACCCCTAGAATAGTCCCCCCCAGAACCATTTCATTTGTAAATTCAAAGCCCTATAAGGACGACACTTATTGATTTTCAGCCAAAGCGGTCCAAGGGGAGAGGGAATTAGGGATAGGGATCAACTCAAAAATCCCAATAACTGCCGAATGAATATATCGAGGATTCAGAAGCCACTTGAAGTGCATTCAATCCCTGCAATCCAAAATACTTCGTACAATAGCCAACCTATTACATCTCCAAGAAAATCCTTCACACTCATTTCCATATTCCCAGTTATAAATTATAAATATCTGTTTATAAATAAAATAAAAAAAAGCACAAATGGTTGATTGGCTTTGGAGGGAGAAAACATAATTGAGTAGTAATTCGTGCTGTGGAAGTACATAGTCGGTGATTCACCGACGACTTTCTTTTTATTTTTTAAAGAGATCTTTGTGAAATTAAACAGCTGTTTGGGTGGAAAAAACTTTGCCGATAACATAGATTTAGCATGCTTGCTTATTATGCTAAAGGTGGTGAGTTAGGTCCTTGTTCGGGGCCCCGATCCTTAATGGCGGACCCGAACCTCTGCGATGTCAGCTACTCCGTAAAGACCCCTTATCCTGGCTTGGCAACACTTCGGACTCAGGTCCACCAGACATGGTCAAAAGGTCGGAAAGCTATGAGACTAAGACAGACAACCGACCCTATGGCCCTTATGTATAAGGGTTCTGTTTTTATTGGCTTTTAGGGCACGGAACCCTAAAACGGGGAAAACTAAAGAAAAGTAAGTGGAATGGGGGATAAAACAGTACTTCTTTAGCTAATTTATGGATGGGCCATTTTCTAGCTCGCTTTTCTACACTTAGTCTCTTTTCTTTTTTTTATTTCTCTCAGGATTTATTTCCAATTTAATCTGTGTCTGTCTTCATTCAAAGATTGTGTTGTCTTCTTTCTGGCAATTCCTGGTGAAGAATTGAGAGAATTTATTTAAATTGGATAGATTCCAGATATATATTTTTTATGTTGTATGAAGGGCTGAACTCAAGATCGCGCGTTTAAAACCCGGCCCAGGAGGCCCTTAGATTTTTGATCTGGGAGGTGGGGAAGCCTTGAGCACGCCGTCCTTCGGATGGAACGTTAAGCGATAGTCTCGACCCTGTATAATGTCAAGTACTCGTTGAAAAACCCAATCCAAGGTGGATACAAATGTAGGATATCTAATATTTAGGACTCCCATAGTAGGGCTCATGTCCACCAGAGCGACGAAAGAGCGCTCTGGTAGTGTCTTAACTGTTATATGAAGGATTTATAGAGTTGTCTCTAAGGACGACATTTATTAATTTTCAGCCAACTCGGTCAAAAGGAAGAAAGAATTAGGGGGCTGCTTAATACAAAAACTGTAATAATTGCCGTTGTAATGAATTTACAGGAAATTTCATATGTAAATTCAAAGCCTTATTAGGTCGATACCTATTAATTATCAGCGGAATAAGCCGTCGGGGAGGGGGGCTCAACACAAAATTCCTAATAACTACTGATGTAATGAACGTATCGACACAAAATTTAGTATGAGGATTCAGATGCCACAACGTAAGTCAAATATGAAACGGTCGATTGGCTTTGGAGAAAGAGGGAAAATGATATAATTGATTAATTCGACCTGGGGAGGTACATTTACGATGATTCACCGAGACTCCTTTCGGACAGTGGCTCAAGACGGCAACTGTTCATTTTCCCCCGTTAAATCTTCCTCTGACTAGGCTATTTTCCCCTTTCTTAAAGATTGGCCTGCGGTTGGACCAGGAGGCGCTGAACTGTAATTATTACGGAAGTGAAAGTTCTCGCCTGGTCTACTTAAGTGTCTTTCCGGTTAACCGTTAACTCCAAAATATATATACTTGTTGGCTTACATGGAGTCAGCAATTATCATGTATTCATTCTAATTGCTCTTGAATGTACAACAAACACACAGGAAGTTATTCAATCGGTAACATGTAATATCTTTGTAACTAATCAACCTTTTTAACTGTTATTGAGTAACTTCGATAGTAGCAGTCAGTAATAGTTGGATTCCAGGCGATTTGACCATATGTTTAACAGTTAGTTATTGTGATTCATGCCTGGGCTTAACTACGATGTTATCACCTACTATCTGAGCGCTTTTTCGTCGCTCAGTTGGACATAAGCCCGACTCTACTGTGGAAATTCTAAATTTTGCCTACCTTGGTTTACTCACGTAGGGTAAGGGGTCTTTAACAAGAATTTGACATCGTAAAGGCTCGGAACAATCGTTTAACGTTCTATCTGAAGGACGGCGTTTCGATCTTGAGCTCAGTGAGCAGAATCCCCGGCGCATAGTGTGAAATTTATGAGTTTTGATTTTCAAAATTCGAGCCCCTGCTCAATTTCTGATCAATTTGGATGAAACTAAGAGCAAAATATATGTGAAAGCTGGTTTTTATCAGATAACTGCGGGTTTCACAATCAAGGTATTATATGCCAGTGGCAAAAATGGCCAATATATTGAATTTGGACCACTTTAGGTCAAAATGACAACATTAGGACTACATTTGGCTAAAATAAATATTGAATTCGTAATCAGCGACCCAAAAAACATTCATTTATGTTGTAAAAATCCGTTAATAAAACATAGACAAAAAAAATTAAATTTTTTAAAAATTTTCGCGGGGTTTTTTGCAGCTGTCAATTGGCATGTAATACCTTGATTGAGAAACCCATAGTTATCTGATAAAAAGCCAGCTTTCACATATATTTAGCACCTAGTTTCATTCAAATTGATCAAAAATTGAGCGGGGGCTCGAATTTTGAAAATCAAAACTCATAAATTTCACACTGTGCGGCGACCAGAGACTCCTCTGCCTCCCCACTCCGTCCCTGCCCAAGTCTTCTCAATCTTTTTTTGTATTTCTTAATTTATACAAATGCTTATTATTTTAGGTTTTTAAATGATATTTTTATGCCCCTTGTTATAGACCGTTACAATGGAAAATTGAAAAAAAAAAAAAAAAAAAAAAAATATTAAAAAAAGAGATAAACAAGTAGGTACACAATACATACGACTGAATCCTACTAAGAAAGATTACGAAACATACGTTTTTATGTTAAGCCTCCCCCTTAATCCACCTTCCCTTTGGTCGATTTGGCTGAAATAAACTAGGTGTTGTCGTTAGAAGATTGTGGATTCACGTATAAAATTTCGTGTCGATACATTCGTTCTATCGTGTTCGAAGACAGACTGAAATTATTTTTGTTCATATTTGGAATTTAGTAGTCAGAAAACATGAAATTCCATTGAAAACTCGGCATTGTATTTCGACGGATTACATAACTTGCTCTATACTTCATATCGCAGGGGAGTAAAATTTCTGACGTATACTCTATATAAATATCAAGTGAAGTTAATGGAATTAGATTTAAAAAACTGTATTGAATACGGTACAGCTAGGCCCTTCTCCACTGGGAGGGTCATTTTCTCTATAGAAATCTTCTCAAGTGGTAGCTTAGGGGATGATATATTTGAAAAAGAGCCGTGTATTATGAGATGGAGTTAGGAGTGGGGGAGGGGGGGGGGGGGAGGATGATAAGGATGGGATCATTGTGATAGAGGGACCGGGTAATGTGAAGAGTGACCAGCCTCTGTGCGTCATTGTGGTCTCTGGCTTCTTAGATGGATTTTATTTATTCATCTTTCTGGTCATCTCTTCAGAAGGCCTCTTGTAGAAGACGTCCCAAGGTGAAGTGGCCTATACAAGAACACAATTGACACTGACGACCAGTTTTAATATTCAGTAGTCCTTTAGTATACACTGTGTACTCTCATGATTTCTTAACGATTCGCTAGCTTGTGTTTTTACTATTCCATTACTTTCCCTGGCGCTACGGTCCTTGTAGAACCTGGGTTTCCGCAACGATCTTCCGCCATTCTTCTCTATCCTCGGCCTGTCGTCTTCATCTTCTCACATCCATCGTTCTGAGGTCGTTCTCCAGCCAATGTAAGCGGGGTCTACCCTTGCTTTCCTAATATCAATATTGATATCATTCAAATTATACAAAATGGGGTTGTAGTGTAACCTTCTAGGTGGTTATCTGAGGTTATTTTATTGCTTTCATATACGAACTATATGAATGATAGTTAAGAAATGACATGGAGTTTTATTGTGAAACCTTCTAGGTGGTTATCCAAGTTGGGATGTGTTACCTTTCTTCTGTATAGTCGATATTGGTGTCATATGAACGATAATTAAATGCGATTCCTTCAAATTTCAACTTTTTAATTTTATTGTGTAACCTTTCAGTCGATATTGGTGTCATATGAAAGATAATTAAGAAATAATATGGGGTGTATTGTGTAACCTTCCAGGTGGGTATCCATGTTAAGATATTTTATCCTTCTTTTGTGCTGTATGGGCGTTATTGGTGTTGGATGAACGATAATTAAGAAATTAGATTCCAATTTCAATTTGTTGAGTTGGATAACCTTCGTGGTGGTTATCCATGTTACCTTTCATTTGTTCTGTATAGATGATAATAACAGCTATATTATTGGTGTCGTATGATTGATAAGTAAGAGAAGAAATATGCTTTAGGGGGCTATGGTGGCCGTGCGGGCTAGAGCGTAGGGTTTTGGTCGCATGGTCTCACCATGGTTTGCGGGTTCGAATCCCGTCCGGGAGTGAGTTTTATTTCGTAGATAGAACTCCCTCCCGGGGCCATAGATGTCGTAAATAATTAGATAACACAGTGACATGGCTAATATGTCTATGTATCGTACATAAGGCCAAAAAAAAATATATATATATATGTTTTATTTTATTGTTTGTTTCATTTCTTATGTAACATTTTTGAATAACCCGAATGAAAATAAAGCATCCTAAGATTCACCGAATGAGTTAGGAAACTAACAAAATCCCATTAAATTTTTCAATGGTCGAAAGTTATACAATTCAGTAATAAGAAGTGGCATAGGAATTTCCTACTCTCCTCAAACGCCACCCCCTGACTGGAGAACAAGGCATTCTTAGGTCGGTTCCAAAAACATGGGTTGTGTGTAGAGTTACAAGATGAGAGATGTCCCAGGTTGATAAAGTGAGGTAGTTTGCCAAGGGCTGTCCAACTCCTGATGATACCACCTGTATCCTCCAATCTCAATAGGGTGGGGGGCCTTGAGACCTTGTGAGACAGTACCTACCTATCCTGGCTCAGAACTGTGCATATAAGATACTTTGGCTGGCAAAAATTCAGATTTTGGATCAGAACAGTGCAAATAACGTTTTTGCAGATTGGAATATTATTTGAATTGTAGTGGTATTTAGCACGAAAGTACAGTCTGAACTGAAAGTTCTTCTTTGGTATTGTATTTCCCCGAACGACGCCAATGGCCTAGAGACCTTCTCAGATCAGGCAGTGACAGTGATTAGTTTTATATAAGTGAGTGCAACTCATTGTCTACGGATAATCACCACTGGGTCATTTTTCTCTTAGCACAATTGCTTGTTGTGTATATATTTTATACTGTTGTAAATATCTATAAATTTTAAAAAATATAGAGGTAATAAACGCGCATTTAGACACAAAATTTAGTATGAGGATTTAGGAGCCTCTTTGTAAGTCAACTGTTGAATATTAGAGCAAACGATCGACTGTTTTTGGAGGGGAAGCGAAAAGTTAATTGATTAATTCGTTGTGGGGAAGTATATTGTCGGTGATTCACCGACTACTTTTTTTAATTGGTTACAAAAACATGCTAAGTCCCCCGATAGAGGCCTTACAAAAAGTTGACCTGTGTTTACTTCTCTAAGAAATGAAGTTAATTTAAAGTTTGGACAGTATCAAGTCTGTATGGACAAGAATGCAGACTTTCATTTCCCAGGATGTCTGCTCTAACTTCCCTGCCAACAAGTTCCATGAAGGATTCCTTTCAGACCTTCCATAGGGAGCTCCAGAAAGCAAATTATTGCTCTCTAGTCCTTCTCTCAAGGTATGGATGAGAATGAAGAAATAAATTCAAAATCTCTCTAAAACTACTAATGAGAGAGGTTTGATCATGAAATAACTAATTACCTCCCCCCCTCCCTAAAACTAGAGAAAAGAAGATTTGGAAAAATAGTACCTTTAAATATATTTTATTTTTATATATTTTCTAAAATTAACAGACAATTACAACTGTATAAAAATTTATACACAACAAGCAAATGTGTGCTGAGAGAGAAAATGACAATGTCAAAATGTGAAGAGGATAGCAATCACCCGATGGTGACACTTCCTAGGCAAGAGGCGAATCACCGGCAATGTACTTCTGCTAATATTCAATAGTTTACTTATTAGTAGGGGGCTGTCATTTATATGCATTTACATATTTTTTTCTATTAACTTCAGCATCCTGTTTAAACATTATCTTTATGTTTTTGCCCATATAGAATCAATTTAAGCTACTTTTATTTTGCATATATCGCTAAAAATAAATATTTTTGTATATCTGAAACTTATTCGCATATTTTTATTCATATTTTTGAGTTTTTTCGGCAGCTCAAGGATAGATAGACTCTATAAAGTAGATGCATACCTATTTTAATTTTTTTTTTGTAAACTGACGATTAATAAAAATTAATACCACTTTTTTCCAATTTGTTCCCACTAAGTTTGCTTCTGTTTGGCCAGGTGTACGGGCCTTTTATTGAAATGAGTGCATTCCAGGAACTCAGTTCTGTTTTATACGTTTGGGTGAAAAGAAGTGGAGTTGGTGAGCGAAGAGTCAGGGGTGGAATTGACCCCAATGGATATTGGGGTTTTCAATTATGCGCCAGTTACTTCAATTGATGTGGAGCGCTCATTCAGCCGATACAAATCAATTTTGAGACCAGACAGGCGATCCTTTTTGTTTGAAAATTAAAAAAAAGTTATTGTGTAATTGTTACAGTTTTTTAGACGATTAAGTTTTCTCTGTTCAAATAATTTTTTATATCCGTATATTTTTTACTTTATTTTTTTGCTAGTATATTTTTTATTTAATAAATTTTATGTTTGTAAAGATTTTCTATCACTTCTGTAGTTTATTTTATTCTATAGGTACATTTTTTCCTTTGCAGCCATTCGCATATTTTTTAGTTTTTAATTGCACATTTTTTCAAATATATTTGCATATATATGTGCATATTTCGCTGTTTTTATTGCATACAAATCACAGCCCCACTTATGACTAATCATTGTTACTGCCTGATCTGAGAAGGTCTCTAGGCCATTGGGCGTCGTTCGGGGTAGTGTGATAGAAGGGAGGCACGGACTAGATTATTGTGGATACACTAAAGAAGTTAAATTTTTTTTTTGTACCCGGGCTTAGCTAATTCGAGGACAAAGACACCATTGAGGTCATGAAGTTTTTAAAAAAAAAAATTCCTGTTTGGACTTGAGATGTCAGTACGTTCATTTATGAAATTTAGTAAAACTGACACAGCTATGAAAAATGTATAAAGAAGAAAGAATTATTATAGCAATAATATACTCTTTATAGAAATAAAATAAGAACAAAACGATTGAATTTAAATATATATTACTAAAGAGAACAAGGAGGGGAAAATATAGGGAAATAAATCAGGGAAATTAATTGAAGTCATTTTTTTTAAAAGGGCAAACAACTTCATTCAAATCCCCCCCCATCCGAAAAAAAAATAAAGTGTCTGAAATAGGCTATTAATTTATCTTTTTTTTTTTTACTTGCTCAGCTGTTCGAAGTATAGGGGAAGGTTTGTAATCGGTCAGAAATTCGATGTGGAGTTTTCACCGGAATTTCTTATTTTCCAAACCCTTGATTCCATAAATGAAAAAAAAAAATGTCGGTGAATCAACAGGAATGTACAGTCCCCAAGAACGAATGAATCAATCAACTAGCTAATATTGAACAGTTGACTTACAAAATTTAGTATGAGGATTAAAGAGCCCCTATGTGTCGATAATTCATTACATTGGCGGTTATATTGGGGTTTTTGAGTTGAGCCTTCTCCCCTGAACCCCCCCCCCCCCCCCCCCCCCCTTCCCATCAACCGATATCGCTGAAATTTGACAGGTTATGTTCTCATTGGGTTTTGACTTTATATATGTAATTTCATGTCGATATATTCATTACACCGACAGTTATTGGGCTTAATGCTTTGAGCCCCCTCATTCTTAAATCACATATGAAATTTAGTGTCAATATATATTCTTTACAGTAGCAGTTATTAGACATTTTGAGTCAAGCTTCTTCCCTAATTCCCCCTCTCCTTTTGACCGATTTGTGTGAAAAACAATAGGTGTTGACGCGTTCTGGATTCATATATAAAATTTCTTGTCGATACATGTATTCTATCGGGAGTTGTCTTGTTCAGGACACACAAATACATGGAATTGGGAGAAAAACTCAACATAGAGACGGATTAAATAACTTCCCCTATACTAGGTAGTACCTGGGGGAGTAAAAAGTCAGTGAATCATCGACAATATACTTTTCCAAAAGAAATTATTCCATTTAGTTTCCAATAAAATAAAATAATTTTTATTAATTTTATTTGACAATAACCATATTGAGTAACTTAACGTCTCAAGCCTGGCTTGAGGTACCTACTTCAAATCACTAAGGTACGTTACCTCTCAGAATAGTAACGAGCCCATCAGACCGCTTAACAGCCCAGTTTTCATTCTCCAGTAAACAGTCTAATGGACCAACTTCCTCTTCAGCAGTGTAGACAGTCACATTAACCACTTAACTATCGAGGCCACCTCTCAGGGTAAATTTGTCAAATGTTGGATTATTGGAACTTCACATTTATCTTAAATTGTTTTGTTCACAGTAATAAATAATATTTGTCACAGTAAAAAAATATATAATCTGTCAGAAATGTTGAGTTTTTACTGGAATGTAATTTCTCGAACATCAGATTTCATAAATTAAAAAAGAAAAAGAATACCTACATGAAAATTTATGTGTGTATAATCTGAGTAATGACATATCGAGACGAAATTTTATGAGGATTCAATAAGTCGATTTTCAATCCGATTTCCGTTTTTCAACCAAATGAGCATATTTCTTTCAGATCCTTTTAGTTATTGTTACTCATGCCCGGGCTTTAATTACGAAGTGGGAGCCTTACATTTTGCCTACCTAAGGTCGTGTACCTGACATCGTTAAGGCTCGGGACCATCGGCTTACGTTGGAACCCGCGATCTTGAGCCCAGTAGGCTCCCTTGCCGTGCAGATGAAGAACCTATTGGCTGTACCCGCTACCTTTAGACCTATAGGCAAGCATGCTACCCTCTATACCCCCAAACTCGATTCTATATAAAATCTGAACACAAAAAGTGGTTATCTGAAGAAGTGGGTTGTCAGGGAGTGAGTTGCCCCCTTTTGTACATTAGCTGGGAGGCCACTTCACACAAAACGCAAAACGAGGATGTCACCTTAACAATGATGAGCCCTGAGCTGTGAGTTGAACCTTTCTTAACTTGCTTGTTAAGTTAATTAAGTTTGGGTCTTATCTTGGGCTTTTGTTTAAGTTACATCAAGCTCGGTTTTGGAGTCTGTGTGTCTGAAGGTAATGGAACCAGCCGACTCTAAATAACCGCACTGTATTAAAGCAAGAGACTCTAAATAACGAGGACGTTAAGCCCTTCTTACTCTTAGTCTTCCTGACTTCCTCATACTCTTATCGCCACCACACAAGTCTATTAGTATTTCGAGTATTATTCGAGATCGTAAGGTGAAAGGTAGCCCATAATAGAAGGTATAAGTGCGATATTCATAAGAATTGAAAGAAGAAATTGTTGGATAATATATTCTGAGATTTACTTAAAGGCCGTTTAATAGCCTGCAGAAATAGCGTGCTAGCCTACTGAGCTCAAGATTGTGGGTTCGAATCCTAGCCTAAGCCCTGAGTTTATTCTATCTGCGAGGTAAAAAACCATTACTGTCAGTAAACCTAGATAGGCAAAATTTAGGATTCCCACAGTAGAGTGACGTGCTCTTTCGTCGCTCTGGTAGTGGGGCGATGTGACTTCGTAGTTAAAGCCCGGGCATGTCATAATAACTAACTTGTAACCTGTAGAAGTTATTTGGATGTTATATTTAGTGTGGAAAATAATAATTATTATTATTATGTAATATTCCATGTTTGGAACACAACTATATGAGACCTAAACGAGGGCGCCGGTAGCTCAGTGGTATGCGTGCTTGACTTCTGAGCTCAAGGTCGTGGGTTCGTAACCCGACCGAGGCCCTTAGTTTATTTTATCTGGGAGGTAAAATAAATTTAAGCATGCCGTCCTTCGGATGGGACGTTAAGCGATGGTTCCGAGCCTGTACGATGTCAGGTACTCGTTAAAGACCCCTGCCCTAGGTGAATAAAAATTTAGGGTAGGCAAAATTTAGGACTCCCTTAGTAGAGTCGGGCTCATGTCCACCAGAGTGACGAAAGAGCGCTTTGGTAGTAGGCGATATGACCTCGTTGTCAAAGCCCGGGCATGAGTCATAAAACCTAACCATTGAGACCTAAACTAATATATATTGTCAAATATACGCATAAAGGGGGGGGGGGGGGGGGGGGGGGGGGGGTCGTTGGTGGACCATCGTCATTCTACTTCCCCAGCCCGAATTAATCTATTACTAAAAATAATCAATAATAAAAATAAATCAATTTGGACTAAAAATCAATAGTTTAGTTACTAAGGGGCTTCTGAATCTTCATACTAAAGTTTGTGTCAATATGGTCATTTCATTTTTTTTTTTGAACCAGGGGTCGTCGGAAAATATGAAATTCCGTTGAACACTCACTATAGAATTTCTGACCGAACTTACTAACACGCTACTAACTGAAACTTTATTATCGTCTGTCGTAAGTTTAAGCAGAGTACACAAAGTTCGTTCGCATCAAGAAAAGTGTCATTGACAAACATAAGGGTGCATATTGTGAATAAAACCACATTTTGTGGAATACCACAGTGAGAATATTTAGCACCAACTGAAATTTCAGAATTTTAGTCTATCAATCCAATATTGTTCATTAGTAATTGTAAATGTTTACTTTCTTTTGCTATAGTAGAAGGAAGTATTGTATTCGGCAAAAATCCGAGTTCGGAAGTTGTAAGCACTCTACCGCAAAAACGATTGAAGCTATCAACTTGAAATTTTCAATGAAGGGGTCACATGTGCTAACTTAGATCTGAATATATGTTGGCTGAAATCGAACGAAAATTGAGGCCACTTTATTCCGGGGCTTGAGTACATTCTAAAGTCACCGCTTATGTTTATGAACTAATCAAAAATATTTGTTAGTAATAGTTGTAGAGAACACTGAAATATATATTTTATGTGAGATACAATTTTTTGTTGGTGGTCCGGTTTTTGAGATATATGCCGAAAATCATACTGAAATGTAGTTTTGAAACACATATTTTAGACTTACTCGAAAATGGTTAGAAGGGGGAGGGGGAGAGAGAGAGTGGTCTGTAAACGTGGTTGATATAAGAAAGTCCTGTAATGGCCATATCACGTATTTTTCTTTTGACAAAGAAAATTTCTTGATAATTTGACTTTTTCAGGCAAAATTATGTATTGTTGCTTGATATGAATGTTTTGACAATGGTACCCTGAGCTAGTTGACAGACAGAATTAACTTGAACCTTATTAGGTACTGATCAGCATCAATTGAATACAATTGATATGAGATCACCGTGACACAGTCACAATAACTGTTTGAAATCAGTGACATCTGTTGTTGATCCCTTCAAGTAGATAATCACTGTTGATAATAATATCGTCACAGTAATCACAGCTCGTTAACTATTATTATCAATCATTGGACCATTTCATTTGACTTTGTTAACTCCTGTTTACTGATCAACCATTTTTGAATTATTTAAAAAAATAACTAGATAATAAAAAATGAACAATAAACCCGATTATGAAAAAGTCATTTAAAGAAAAACTAGTGATAAATGTTAAATATTATAACATAGGTCTAAAGGTAACAAAACAAGAAATTTGAGAGAAGAACCGTTGGAACAAACAACATTTGCAAAAAGTCGTCGGTGAATCACCAGCGATGTACTTCCCCAGAGAGAATTAATGATTTTTTCTTTACCTCCAAACCCAGTCGACCGTTTGTTGTAATATTCAACAGTTGACTTATATAGCGGCTTCTAAATCCTCATACTAAATTTTGTGACGATAAATTCATTACATCGGCAGTTATAAGAGTTTTTGAATTAATCCTCTCCCCTAATCCCCCTCTTCCCTTTGGTCAATTTAGCTGAAAAACAATAGGAGTCGTCGTTAGAGGGTTCTGGATACGCATATAAATTTTCATGTTGATGGTGAGGCTGTACCCGGACGTCCGAGAAGTATGCTTACGTCGTTTGTCCATCTGATCTTCTCGCCATTTTCCCACTGATCATTCCTGATAATAATAATAATAATTTTTATTGTTTAAAGGGATCACCCCTATAGAATAGTCAGTGACCATTACATTTACAATATTAACATTAACATTTTTAGAATTATAGATTGATCAGCTGAACAATAATGACATACATAAAGGAACCTTTAACAAACTGAATAGATAACATAAATAAAATAAGTAATTACAAATTAATAATAATAATGTAACAAAGACAGTAAATATGGAGGTATTGAATACCAATATAATATGGAAGTTGAATACATTCAGTTTCAGAGCGCTGATTAAATAATAGAAAATGTTTGAGATATAATTCTTATTATGGGCCAGGAGTAATGTATGAAAGTTTGATCGGTCTGTACTGATACTCTGAGCCAGGAAGTGGCTTCTAATAGGGGAGTAGATCGGACAGGATATTAACAGGTGGTATATGTCTTCCAATTCGTTTTTATTGCAGATTGTACAAAGTTCCTGGGAATTAAGGGTGTATACATTATTTTTGTAACTGATTTGAAGATAGTACTTGCCAGATAGACCGAGTTGAGTCAGTGCTTTGATGTGTGAGAAAGGAGCATTCAGGTTTAGGTATGGTTGGAGTTGATCTGGGTTGTAAATATTGAGATAAAAGGTGTTTTATCGGCATTCTAAAAGGTAATATTTATCTTTATTCTTTAGATGATTCACAAATGCATCCGAAATCCTGGGCAGAGAATTTTTTAGCATTACCGGATCCAATATATTTAACAAATCTCCCTCCCCAATTTCATTCAAAATGCTTTTTACTTGGGACACCCAAATCAATCTCGTCGCATTTGACTTCTGTAAGCTTAATTCCCTTAGTTTTATGTAACACATTTTGGGGTACCTACTGTTATCCATCTCCAGTAACCTAACAGTTTATCTGAGCGAGTAGTTCAACAGTTTCCAGCCTATGCGCGTCAAGTTAAACTCAAGTCTTATCATGGATGATGGGGTATTTCGGGGCAGGGAGAGGAGCCTTTTAATGAAGTTAAGATGTGTCCTCTCGAGATGATCAGCATACCGGAGACCCCAGACCTGCCCACCCAGTGATCATTCCTGGACAATGTAATCAACGCTCTGAACTGAACAGTCCGCGCGTCTCTTGTTCCAGGGCTAGTAAGGGCTCATCAATATCTGCACCAGTGCCTGTACTGACAACAATGTTGCTTCTATTTGTCCTTTTGCACACACTCTTCGGAAGTTGGGCCCTGTGTACAACTTTACCTATATAAGTACAACTTTACCTATATAAGTATCCGATAAACGATCTTGCCTGCGATCGATTTATGACATTTTTCTAATGTGATTGAGGAGTTGGCAACCCTTGCTCTAATACTATTAGGGAAAAGATATTGGCTGTTCTATATAAAAAAAAACCTCTGATAAATAACAGCTCTAAATCACCGTGATACTATAACAGGCTTATAGAATCACCTAATATATCGTTTCTATCAATTTTATTCTGAAGCATGTGTGCAGCTACCCATAGTTCGTGCAGCCCACACATTCATTTTTGTCAATACGTCTGACAAACGACACTTTCTCACAAAATGTGTGCTTGTATACTTTTAATTTTGTTAATAAATTACGTACAGATATTTATTTTTTTCTTTAATTTTTTTTTCTGATAAATTGCCCTTATGTTATGAAAATTTCTAAAAATGTCGAGGTTGATGTCTGTTTTTTCCCATATTATGTAATTCTGAAAGGACCCGAGTTCGAGTTTTTACTATTTTTTATATTTATGTCAGGAAGATTGATATTTAATCAGTGATTTTCCAGCAAAAAAGATTTTTCGCCAAAAATTGGGGTTTGGAGTGACGCGGTATTTTCTCATCCTTAACTATGCTCCGGTGGACATGAGCATGTCTCAACATTGGGGGGTCCTAAATTTTGCCTGCCCAGGTTTAGTTGTCAAAGTTAGCGATCTTGTAAATTCAAAGCCCTCCAAGGACAACACCTATTGATTTTCTGCCATATCGGTCAAAGACTAAGGTGGGGAGACACAGAATTTAGTTCGAGGTTTCAGAAGCCACTTTGGAAGTCAATATTGAGTTTTAGCTCAAACGTTAATTGGCCTTGGGGAGAGAGCGGAAACCTAATTGATTAATTCGAACGGGGGATGTACACAGCTGGGTGATTCACCAACAACTTTTTTTTTCTTATATTTTAAGCAATAACCGTAGAGTAATGACGCCGACGTCCACGCTTTGTGCAGAATGGGCAGTTGAAGGATGGCCGGGTATATTGGCTTTGTGACCGAGAGGTAAGGTCCCTGGGCCCCCACCTGCTGGACCCACCTATCTAATACTTTCAGTCCAGCTCACACACAATCTCTATTCTCTGGTCTGGTAATGACGGCCCTCTACCCCCCCACAAAGTTATGGTCGCCAAGGTAGGGCAAATAGAAAGGGGCGGAAAAAAAGTATTGGGTGAATCACAGGCTATGTACTTTCTCTGTTCAAATTAAATAACTTAGTATTTGTACTCCCTCATAACACCAATGACCGTTTTGGCTAACAATCAATGGATGAGTTAACAAGGACTTCTAAATCCTCAAACAGTGAAATTCCGATATTTCGTATCCCGATTATTCGTATTTCCGGCTAATTCGTACAAACTTGCCGGTCCCCAGAGAAAATCCCGATAAGTGGTATAAAAACAATGCATTTCGGACCCCTCGGTAATTCGTATTATTTTTATGGTCGAGGTCACTTAAAACGTCTTATAATGCGTATTTCCAGGTTAAAAACCTCGTTAATTAGTACTATTTTCAAGAAGGGTAGAGAGGACAGTGAGAGACGAGAGAGCAGAATGAGTGCGAGATAAATGTTTTCTAGGAAATCACGTGATTCCTACAGAGGCAAAGGGGAGAGCGAGTGAGAGAGACAAGTTTTCTATGAAATCTCATATTATCTCATGTAATTCGTACTCTTTTCACTGAAAGGAAATGAGGAGAGGAGAGGGGGAAAGTTTTAGGAATTTTATTGATCTTGTCTAACATTTTTTCCCTACCCAAAACTCTAATATCTGCCAATGTATCGACACGACATCCTGTTTGTAAATTAACCATATGACCTCTGTATAGGTCGGCTCGTAAAAGCCTGTGTGTCTGTGAACACGGTAATTTCCGATAGAATAAATACATCGACACAAACACACTAATAACTACCTGTGATAAAGCGTATAAAGAC
This sequence comes from Aradus depressus, assembly GCA_963662175.1. NCBI lineage: Eukaryota > Metazoa > Arthropoda > Insecta > Hemiptera > Aradidae > Aradus > Aradus depressus. The sequence continues at coordinate 9,773,745 of OY759214.1, read as the reverse complement.
GAAATTTTATAAGTGGATCTAGGACTCCATAAGGACGACAAGTATCAACTTTCTGCGAAGTGTTGGCCGAATAGCAGAGGGGGATCAGAGGTTCTCCTAATAACTGCCAATATAATGGACATATCGACATGAAATTTAGTACGAGGTTTCAGAGGGAGGTCAAAAACTTAGTTGATAAATCATGCTGGGCAAGAACATTGCCGATTATTGCTTGCAGTTTGTGTCCTGTCAACTGGTTGCTTTCAACTAGAAGACAGGTGATTTGCCGGGGTACCCGTAAAAAAAAAAAATTCAACTAGAAGAACATTGCCGATTATTGCTTGCAGTTTGTGTCCTGTCAACTGATTGCTTTCAACTAGAAGACGGGTGATTTGCCGGAGTACCCGTAAAAAAAAAATTCAACTAGAAGAACATTGCCGATTATTGCTTGCAGTTTGTGTCCTGTCAACTGGTTGCATTCAACTAGAAGAACATTGCCGATTATTGCTTGCAGTTTGTGCCTTGTCAACTGGTTGCATTCAACTAGTTGCCTCCCCCTAATAACATAACGACACTGTCTATACCAAAAGTACAGTGATGAGCATGCATTGTAATGCTAAAAGTGCATCTGTATCATGTGTCGGGATCCCAAGCTTGCACATTGAATTGCTAATCCCCCTTTCGACATGCATAACATCAATTAGGAACGGGTCACTGTGTTCTACTCTCAACAGCTCCCCGCTAATTCCGTTCCCTGTTATGTTTGCGCACTCTCTGAATGTTTGCACCCAGTGGGCATGTTCATTTGCATGGAATCATTAGGGTTGTCTAAGTCGAACACCTCAATATGACAATGGAGATGAGAGGTCTCTACAGTGGGAAGGAGTTGCGGCTCATCATCATTCTCTCACTTGTGTCTTCATAGACTTCTCAATTCTACCTCAGCCTCCCTTCTGTCGGTTGTCAACGCACTTTTCCGAGACATGATAGATAGATAAACTTTTATTGCACAAAATATTACAATCCTCATGGCAATGAGTTTTTTTTTTTTTTTTTTTTTTACAAAATAAATAATAAAAGGATATAAGAAACAATTCGAAAATTATATAAAACAAGATATCACATAAATAAATAATAAAATAATAATAATAATAAAAAAAAACTATATAAATCCATCTTACATGCAACAAATTAAATTAAATTATTCTTTATTTTCAAAGCAACAGTAAAAAATAAAAATAAATTGTTAATTTTTCTAACTTCTAAATTATTTAAAATATGCACAAATGTTTCTGAGTAATATTCTGGTCTATTGGTGAGATGATTGTGGAGAAATGTTTGCCTGGGGATACACAAAGAGGGACAATGGAACAAAAAGTGTATGAGATCGTCCTTCTCATCTAAGGTACAGAGCCTGCAGACACTTTCAGGACAAAACTCATACCTAAGCCCTCCAAGTAATATTCTACAATTTCTATTGCTATTGTGGAGACGGATTTGAGCTAGAAGTCTGAGTTTTTCAATATGGCAGTTTAATGAAAGATAGCTTTTTTTCCGAGAAATGAATGAATCTTTCATAGCAAATGACAAACAGAGCCGCCATTTTTTATTTTTAAATTTAAATGTCAATGCTTGTTCTACTCAAACAAATAATTTTAAAAAAACTTTTAAATTTTTGGAGAAGGTTTAATATTCCTTGTCAGACCCTTCACTAATTTGGATATAAGATAGTTATCAGAGGGTGACTCAACTCATAAATCCCATTAACTGCCGATGTAATGATTATATCGACAGAAAATTTAGTATGACAATTCAGAAGCCACTATGTAAGTCAAATTTGAGTTTTAGCCCATGATTTGGGGGGGGGGGGGGGGGGGGGGGGGAACAAATTTGTTTAATTCATAGCCGGTGATTCAGCGACGACTTTTTTATTTATTTATTTTCCGATACGACAGAACCTTGATTTCTTTCATTATACCCTTGAATTTTCCGTGGGCATTTTTACAATTAATTAATAAAACAAATTTTATGACTTTTTGTTATTTACTCGTTTATGATATGTTCAAGAACACATTTCAGGTTTCTCACTACTACAGACAGACACTCCTACACCATTGTGCCTCTCTTTATATAATGTTCATTCAATTAAATATAATATTATATTTACATATCCACGACCCCGCATCCATATTGTATGCATATACATATACATACAAAAACCTCACAAATTGCGCTGTTTTGGTAATTTGTCTTAAAGCTGGTCTATTTCTTCCTCATAGAGGTCACATCGCCTACTACCAGAATGCTCTTTCGTCGCTTTGTTGGACATAAGCTCGTCTCTACTGTGGGAGTCCTAAATTTTGCCGTTTAGTTTACCTAAGGTAGAGAGGTCTTTAACAACCCCTACCTGACGTCGTACAGGCTCCGGACCAACGCTTAACGTCCCATCCGTTTAGGACGGCGTGCTCAATTTTTTTTTTTTACCTCCCAGATCTAGGCCGGGTTTCGAACCCGCTATCTTGAGCTCAGTAGGCTAGCACGCTACCTCTGAGCTTCTGGCGCCTTAATTTATAACTTCCTCAGCTATGAGAAGCATAGGCGAAGTTATAGGTCGGAAATTCAATGTTCAGTTTTCACAGAAATTTCAGGTTTTCCTATTGATTTTCGAGGGCGCCGATAGCTCCGAGGGGTATCTGGAAGGTAAAAAACCATGAGCACGCCGTCCTTCGGATTGGATGTTAAGCGATGGTCCCGAGCCTGTTCGATGTCCAGATACTCGTTCAATATCTCCTACCCTAGGTGAATAAGAATTTAGAGTTTGCAAAATTTAAGATTCCCACCATTGAGTCGGCCACATTTCCACCACAGCGACGAATGAGCGCTCTGGTAGTAGCCCGGGCAGGAGTCATAATAACTATTGGTTTTTAGCCAAATCGGTCAAAGACAAGGGGAAGGAATTAGGGGCTATTTACACAAAAACTCTAATAACTGCCGTTGTACATGTATCGACACAAAATTTTATATGTAAATTCAAAACGCGATATGGATGAAACCTACTAATTTTCAGCATAGTCGACCGAAGGAAAGATGGGAATCAGAAGAGTGGGTTTCGACTCAAAAATAAATAAATCCCCAAAGAAAAATAGGTTTTGGAGGGAGAGCGAAAACTTAATTGATCAATTCTTCATACTTTTCCAGTGTATATTATATTATATTGTACATTATATTAGAGATCAGCTTCCTAAAAGAATATTCTGAACTAGATGTAGTCCTCTCTAATAATATATACCATTTTATTACGTCATTACTTTGTATACTCTCTTCGTACAAGAAACCTTTTCATTTTTAACATTTTCTCCTTTAATGCCCATCCTTCCATTTCCCTTTCCATTTTTATCACCTGTTATGGACGCTAAAGTATATAACACAACTAAATTTTAAGAGGCCTTTTCAAACAATGTAGGTTAAAAGTGTTTTCTCATAAAAGGTCACCTTAATAATGAGACCGTTACTGGAGAAAATTTTTGTAAAAAATGGGTAGGTTAGAGTTGATCGGAGCTTTCCCTAGTGGCAGTCAGTGGACTTTAGAATGTTTCAGCAGTCGATGAAGAAAGTTGTCAGTGAATCACCGACTGTGTACTTCCCCAGCAAGAATTACTCAACAACGTTTTCGCTCTCCCTCCAACGACAACAGTATTCGACTCACATAGTGGCTTATGAATCCTCATACATGTTGTGCCGATACATTCATTCATTACATGGGGAGTTATTGGGATTTTTATGTTGAACCCCTCTGTGATCCCCCTTCTCTTCGGATGATATGTCTGAAAATAAATTTGTGATAATACGTTGAATTTGCAAGTGATATTTCACGTCAATACATGCATTTCAAACGGTAGTTATTCGAGTTTTTGTGTTAAGCAGCCCCCTAATCCACCATATCCCTTTGGACGATTCGTCTGAATATTGATACATATCGACCTTATGAGCTTTTGTATTATTATATAAAATTCTGTATCGATATATTCAATCTATCGGGAGTTCCCGTGTTTACAGCTAGATTTTTTTTTCTTTTTTTTTTTTCTTCGTAATAGGTAGTCGGAATATGAAATTCCGTTGAAAATTCAATATTGAATTTCTGATGCTCCCTTAATTGGTAGAGGCCATAAAGAGCGCCGGTAGCTCAATGCGCGCTTACTGAGCTCAAAATCGCGGGTTCCAAACCCGGCCGGGGTCCGTTAGTTTACTTTATCTGGGATCCAAATAATCTTTCGGATGAGATTCCGATTCCAGCGATGGTCCCGAGCCTGTACCAGAGTCACAATACTAATCACAATTACTAACTAGAGTGGCCAAGGGAATATTTAACCATATATATAAATATCATAGAGGGCGCCGGTAGCTCAGTGGTATGCATGCTTGTCTTCTAAGCTCAAGATCGTGGGTTCGAAACCCGACCGAGGCCCTTAGTTTATTTTATTTGGGAAGTAAAATAAACTTAAGCACACCGTCCTTCGGATGGGACGTTAAGCGTTGGTCCCGAGCCTGTACGATGTCAGGTACTCGTTAAAGACCCCTACCCTAGGTGAATGAAAATTTAGGATAGGCAAAATTTAGGACTCCCACAGTAGAGTCGGGCTCATGTCCACCAGAGTGACGAAAGAGCGCTCTGGTAGAAGGCGATATGACCTCGTAGTTAAAGCCCGGGCATGAGTCATAAAACCTAATTTAACCTAACCTATAAATAGCATACCAAAAATATCTTAAATTAATATTAATTTCTCATTGTATTTATATTTAATTATTGCCAATTTATATAAATAACCGTTAAACAAATTTCACTGTTTACAGAACTTTGATAGGTGTAACGTTGGTTTACCTTCGACATGACATTAATGAACTGACTAAATGATGTCAAATCAATAAAGGAGCTATGAATATTCAAAAACACATTATAGCCACGATCCTAGAATATTATTCAAATTGAAATGTTAGGCATACAAATTTATTCTTGTTACTAACGTTGACGTAGACCGAAGTTGAATGCATCTAACATTTTTGTTGTGGCTGCGTTAACTGTTGAAATTAAATTTTGTAATTGGGCGAAAAAATATTTTGTTTTTATAAATTATTTTTTCTTTCTTAATTTAATGAACCATTTAGAAATGTTGTAATATTCTATAAAATATTGCAATAGGCAATGTGCAATTTCAATAAATATTTAATTTTTATTGTACTTTTTCCTTGAACTCATTTCCCGCAATATTGTTTATAGTCTTGAAGTTTTATTTTAGCCGCCAGAGGGCGGAAATAATTTTTTTTTTATGGTTTTATTTTAGCCGCCAGAGGGCGGAAATAATTTTTTTTTTATGGTTTACTTATCCGGATAAATAAAGCTTCCTCGCTTTGGCGAAAAAAAAAAAAAAAAAGTTCAAAAACATTTTACACTATTACAAGTTAGTTGGTGTGACTCATGCCCGGCCTTTAACTACAAAATCATATCGCCTACTACCAGAGCGCTCCCTCGTCACTCTAGTAGGCATGAACCTGCCTCTATATAAATGCTATTTTTGTGGGATCAGGATTTACAGATCTGAAAACGATGAAAGCTAGTTTTCTTCTTAGCTAACAACGATAGGAGAATTTAAATGTAACAATCAGGTAAAAGTTAAGTGATTCCCATGTTCTGGACAGTTTCCAGACAGGACACAGTTTCTATTTTCTGAAATAGCTGTGGAGAAATTAGAAACTCATTTAGAAAAGCTGAAAAGAAACTGGAAACCTTTCCAACCTCGAGAGTTTTACTTAAGATGTTCGCAATGCACTAGTTGACAGTATAAGATGTAGTGGAGCATAAGAGAGATCACGAGTTTAAACTGCACTTTTTGAAAGGAAACAAGACAAACTACTACTAGTTCAATTTGTCCAAAAATAGTTTGAAGACCACTGAAGTTAATTTTTATATTTATTTTTTTCCATAGAGATTCACTCTTCCACTAGTATTTAAGGGGACGTTTCATCCTTTCATAAGTCTTCCCTTCTTTAGTTAGAAAATAGGTTATCCCTTCGTCTCTAGGCAGTAAAAATATATATTTAAAGAAGTCTTCGATGAATCTCCGGCAATCTACTTCCCCGGAATTAATTAATCAATTAACTTTTCGCTCCCCCTCCAAACCAGTCGACCGTTTGCGCTAATATTCAACAGTTGACTTACAAAAGGGCTCCTAAATCCTCATACTAAATTTTGTGTCGATAAATTCATTACATCGGCAGTTATTAGGGTTTTTGTATTGAGCCCCCATCTCCCTCTTTCCTTATGCCGATTCCGCTGAAATTTGACAGGTTATGTCCTCAGTGGGTTTTGACTTTAAATATGAAATTTCATGTCGATACATTCATTACATAGGTAGTTACTGGGGTTTTTGAGTTGTGCCCCCTCTGATCCACCCCTTCTCTTTTGCCGATTCTGCTCAAAATGAATAAGTACCATCCTTACTGAGTTTTAAATTCACATATGAAATTTTGTGTCGATACATTCACTACTACGGCAATTATTAGAGTTTTTGAGTTCAATTAAAAATAAATCATTTAAAAATCGATAGGTGTTGTCCTTACGGGTTACAGGTCACACATATAAAATTTCGTGTCGATACATTGATTCTGTCGGGAGTTATAGTGTTCACAGAAAGATAGACTTTTTTTTTTTTTTCATATTTGGAATCTGTAAATTTTAGAAGATATACCGGGTTATATTTATCATATGCCATAAAAAATATAAGCTTGCGTTGTCCTTTGACCGCTACACTGTGTGGGTGGGATGTACCACTGATATTGACGCTGTTGTCCTTTGACCGCTACACTGTGTGGGTGGGATGTACCACTGCTATTGACGCTGTTGTCCTTTGACCGCTACACTGTGTGGGTGGGATGTACCACTGATATTGACGCTATTGTCCTTTGACCGCTACACTGTGTGGGTGGGATGTACCACTGCTATTGACGCTGTTGTCCTTTGACCGCTAAACTGTGTGGGTGGGATGTACCACTGCTATTGACGCTGTTGTCCTTTGACCGCTACACTGTGTGGGTGGGATGTACCACTGATATTGACGCTGTTGACCTTTGACCGCTACACTGTGTGGGTGGGATGTACCACTGATATTGACGCTGTTGTCCTTTGACCGCTACACTGTGTGGGTGGGATGTACCACTGCTATTGACGCTGTTATCCTTTGACCGCTACACTGTGTGAGTGGGATGTACCACTGCTATTGACGCTGTTGTCCTTTGACCGCTACACTGTGTGGGTGGGATGTACCACTGCTATTGACGCTGTTGCGTTGAAACCCGGTTCTAGTCAAAAATAAAACAATGTGAAGACGTATTTTATTTCTATGTGCCTATATATTTTTTTATCAAGATTCAATTAAACATCTCTTTGGATAAAAGTTGTAGAGATTACCGAACGGCATTTTTTGTAGGCCGATTTACGATATACATGCTCAAAACCGTTTTGAATGCCTCCGATAGGACCAACACGAACAAAGATATACTCTATACTCTGTAGGGAATAGTTCAGTGCTATAATTAGTTGTAAAACGAATTTTGGTTCGGATCAAAGAGCCATTACTGTTTTTTTTTGCTTATATTTTTGAAATTATTTAGGTCACTTTTTGTACTCCCTCAACCCTGAGTGTAGAAAGTTCATGAACGAGCTGCAGTTGCGAACCGAACAGCGTGGATCTCGTCACGGCAGCTATGCTGTAATACTTTCTGAACTAGATTTGTGCAGCTCGGGCCAACTCCTATTCTGATTTCACAACAATTTCCAAGACTCCCCCCCCCCCACCCCCCACCCCCACCCCCCCGGGTGACGATATCTCCTCCCCTCTCCTTATGATACAGTAGCCGTTGTGATTAATCGTTTTTTTGATACGTCAGGGTTCCCTTGAGGATAGTGATAGTGTCGCTGCGATGTAATACGTAGTTGGGTAGCTGCTGGGGAAATCAGTAGTAGGAAGGTCAGCACATCGGCGTTGTAGGGTTCGAGTCACACCATCGATGTTACTATGCATGGGTGCATAGTCCAGAAAACTCACTGAAAAAAATTACAGAAAGTAAATGCTTGTAGTGCGCCTATAAGTATCGGTTGCAACTAAAGTCTCGGTATGCCGAATCAAGAGGTATACCGAGACTCGTATATTCACGAGGTCGAAATTTAGTTTTTTTACTTCTCGTTAAACAAAGTATAGAGGAAGTTATGTAATCGGTCAGAATTTCAATGTTTAGTTTCCACTGGAATTTCATCTTTTCCGACCCCTTGATCCGAAACACGAAAACTCCTGATAGAATGAATGTATTGATTTTTAGCCAAAATGGTATTAAAGGGAATGCGAAAAGTGAGTTGAATAATTTCATCCGGGAAAGTACATTGCCGGTGATTTACCGACAACTTTTTTTGATCGAATTCATAACGTAAGAGTTTAAAGGGATTTTTGAGGAAAAAAAAAAATGCAAAAACATACAACTGTGCATAATTGTTCCTTGTTTCTACATAATGTTTAGAACGTCTGTATGTAATGTCTCTGGACTGAACTTGACTTTCAACGATTATGACTTATGTTTATGCACTGGCTTTCAGAGGAGGTATTCCGTTAGTTTTAACGCAGAGTTTAATGTTGTTCTCCGTCTCACATAAATATTCATTTGATTCCATCTTTTTATTTATGTGGATAGTTTTTTTCTCTTTGATATGGTAGCAGATTGGACCCATAGGTGCTATGTACGATACATTAATATGTATGTGAGGTTACATCGAGGTTAGGAGAGTTGAACAACTTAGATCGTTTCAAGTTTAAAGCCAGCCTTCACTCCTCGAGGCCAATTATTTGTTGAAAGATCCGGTTCATACGTCAGCTTTAAACTCATGATTGAATCTATATCCTGGGTATTTAAGACTGTTTTTTTTATGGTCTGATCAAACAAAGAGGTAAGATACCAAGAATGGCAGTAATGCAGAGTATCAAGTATAGCTGGGGCTGTTGGGTACCAAGTATGGCAGTAATGTATGGTACCAAGTATGGCAGGGATGTAGGATATCAAGTATGGTAGGGATCTAGGGTATCAAGTATGGTAGGGATCTTGGATACCAAGTATGGTAGGGATCTAGGGTACCAAGTATGGTAGGATACCAGGCAGGGATATACTGCTCAGCAAGTACCAGCACATACTAGCTGGAGCGTCTGCTGCTGCTCAGCAAGTACCAGCACATACGTACATCAATTTTCATAAATCCTATGCCTGGTCTAAGGAATATTAGCAATAATATTTTAGATTTGTCTAATAATATAAATTTTGGATATTTGTGAAAATTTTGGAAAAATCTTGCAGTTGTGAATGATTTAAGGAAAATTTAAATTTTTACTTTCCTAACTATACCGTGTATAGCAGAAGTTATGTAATCGGTCAGAAATTGATTCGGAGTTTTCAACATGTTTTCGGACCTCCTGACTTCAATAATTAAAAATAAATTCGGTGTTTCTGTGAACACGATAACTCCCGAAGCAATGATTTCGACACGAAATTTTATATCCCTCCAAGGACGACACATATTGATTTTCAGCTAAACCAGAAAAAGCGAAGTTGAGGATTAAGAGAGATGTATAACACAAAAACTCTAATAACTGCAGTTTTCTTGAATGTATTGATACGAAACTTTTGTACGACACCTATTATTTTTCAGCGGAATCAGCCGAAGGGCAGAGGTTGATCAGGGGGATGACTCAACTCAATAATCCCAATAACTTTCGATATAATGATAGTATCGTCACAAAATTTAGTATGTGGATTCAGAAGCCACTATAAAACATAATATAAAACAAAATATTGGGCATTAGCCCAGCCGGTCGATTGGAATTGGAGGGAGAGCGAAAACGTTATTGAATAATTCGTGCTGGGGAAGTACTTAGCCGTTCACCGACTTTTTTTTTAACCTATTTCAGATATAAATTTCAATATTATTTATGACTCTGCAAAGTAGAAGGAAAATTTATGACCCTGAAACATGGTAGCCTATAATTCATATTATATGAGTCTATTTTAATTATAAAATTATGTCTTCCATTATTCTTTGAATAGATTTACATAGTATTATTGCAGATTTCATTGCCCCCCCCTCGTATCCTCAGGAAGGTAACTTTAATAGTGCATTTAAATAACATCTTCACTACGACAGCCTCATTTCTTTAGCTAACTGCTTCCTCTTCCCTGCTTCTTCTGCAGATGATATTCACTTCAGGTTTATTTTAAAATTTAATGTTAATAGGTCATAAGTCTTGATTGAGTAAAAGTCATAAAAATCTTCAACTTTGCTTCCTCTTCCCTGCTTCTTCTGCAGATGATATTCACTTCAGGTTTATTTTAAAATTTAATGTTAATAGGTCATAAGTCTTGATTGAGTAAAAGTCATAAAAATCTTCAACTTTGCTTCCTCTTGTTATTATTTTTGGCTATAACTGGACTTTCTTTTATTATCCACTGTTATAATATATAAATTAATTTCATAGTGGCGTTAACTAGGTATAAGAAAGTCACCCTCAGAAGAACGTTGTACAATGAGCAAAATAGACGCCAACTTTTATGTATACCCAGTAAAGCCAGTATGGAATGATTTCGAGATCGGGATATATGGCATCATCACTCACATATTACTTTCTTATACTTATCGGATGTATTGTAATCGTGTGAAAATCCGAGATCGAGGTTTCAACTGATTTTCACGTTTCAAGGTCCCCTGCATACGTTTTGACCATTTTCACATCTGACTGTGTGGCTGTGATTGAAAAGTTGTGAGCTCTCTACGTATCACCTAATCAAAAATCTTTTCAAGTAATAGTAGTAGAGAATATTAAAATACATAATTTATATGAAATAACATTTTTCAAATGTCGTCCGGTTTTCAAGATACATGCCGAAAACCATTTTGAAATGTAGTTTTGAAACATATTTTTAGACGTTTCCTTGATTTACCCAAAAATGGTTAGTCCTATCGAAAAATTGATTCTAACCAAAATTGTTTCTCATAAAATTTCCAATCTCTTAAAGTCTTCAGATTTGATATTGCATCGATATGACAAAAGTTATGGTGGCCCAAAGAATGTAAACTAAATGTCTCTAAGGAATATACTTAACAGTAATTTTTAAATCGTAACTCATATGAACGAACTTTAAAAAATGGTTTTGGTATAGGTAGTTTTTTTGAAAAATTATAAACAAACATTTCATACTGGCATTACTGCGTAGTTGCTAACTCATTATTTTCAGTAATGCCAGTATGAAATGATTTTGTGTAGGGGAAGAAGACAGAGTGATCTGTAAGCGTGGTTGATACAAGAAAGTCCTATAATGGCCACGTCACAATTTTTTCACCATGTATTTTTGTGGTATGTCCAATTCCGAAAAGTATTATTTTTCAACTACTGGGTGTCCAAGATTGGAAAGGACGTCTGACCGTTCCCCCACCCTACCTACCAGGCCCAGCTAGACATGTATTACCTATCCTGAAAATGTTTACTCGGTTGGTAAGTCCTATTGAAGATACCGTCATATTTTTGGACTTTAATTTAGTTAGGAATTCAGCACTATTTTCTAGGAGTTAAACATAAGTAAAGTTGCAGATTGAGCTCAGGTTTCTATAAAGTTTTGCAGACGAGGCCCGGGCCTGAAGCCGTGTCAAGTCTCTTTGTCTTCCTTCACTATATGCCATTCATGTACAGTAGCTAATGTTGTGTTGATGATGACGTAGGGCTATGGTGGCCAAGACTGGAGAGGTGCCTTCCCCAGGGAGTCATCCGCCCCTTCAACACAAACAGGTATGTTCAACAGCTATACACTCATCTTTCCCACATTTTCTATATTACATCATCATTGTGTATTATGTATCCATTCGCGATTTTGCGTCATTGCACAAAAAAAATTGTTCTTATAAAAATGAAGATCAAATTCGTTACCGGGGGGGGGGGGGGGGGGGGGGGGGGAGAGAGAGAGAGAGAGAGATAAATTGTTTGCAGTCATTTTTTTGGAGCCCATTTCAATCTAATTTTTAACTCGAGAAAACAATTTTTTCTTTGTCAAGACCTTTGATTTGATCCTTCCCCACCCATCCTTAACCCCCCACTACTATAACTTCCCCGTGTGGTTATCCGTGTCAGGTTATGATAACTATTATTAAGTATTTATTATTGGTATTATCGATTATTCGGGGTTCAGGGGAGGGGTTGAACTCAAAAACTCTAATAACTGCCGATGTAATTAATTTATCAACACATTTCATACGTGTTTTCAAAACCCAATAAGGACGACACATTAATTTTCTGCAGAATTTACTGGTGCTTACCGATTTTTTTCTTGTCATCATCTGGATAAGTGAGGCTTTTTTTCTTCCTCTTTCAAAAATTTCTTTTCTGAATAAGTGAGAATACTTTCTCCATGTGGCTACGCGTCGTCCTGTATATGAAAGCGATAACGTAAAGCACGAGGCTGCTACATGACCAAGATACCATGCTGACCTCATATATTGAGAGAGAGAGCAGAGGTCAGCCCAGCGCTTACATAGCAGAGCTCTCTGTGTGTGTGTTGGTAAGTTAGTGTCACGTCACTGACCTGCCCTCTATGTGTCTGAACACACAATCTGTTGGTGGCTAGATAAATACTAGCTACCATCACAGTTAAATATTCACTGCTACTCCACTTTGTTAACTTCACTGATAACAGTTAATCTTTCCCGCCGCTCCCTCCTTTTGTACACTCAAATTAATTATGTTGTATTTTTAACTCTACTTCTCATAATATAAATAATACTAGGCCGTTATTATTATTTCAACTAAACCTGTTAATTTTACTATGATTTTTATATACAGTAGAGCGTCGATTATCCGAACTAATGTTGTGTGGAGTGGTTCGGATAATCAAATAGTTCGGATAATCTCCATTCGGATCGTCATTTGTATCACCATCATCTGTGTGATCGTCGTCATGTAGTAATTTACGAACAATTTCGTCGTCTGACAACATCTGATACCCTGTTCACAAGTAGCCACTCATTCATGTTCTCTTCATAACAATCAGTGAAAACACCAACGTTGCTCAACGCCTCCAACATTTTAGCGGGTTCATTGTCAGGCTCGTCGATATGTTTCATCTTTAGATGGTTTCAGTAGCTTATTCCACGATTAAGAGAGACTACTCAAGATTTAGTGCCGACCTAGTGATTGAATCAGAATTATTTTTTATTCCCATTATCGTTGATTTAGCAACACCAAACTTGATAGCTAATGCCTGGACCCGTTTCACCGTTCTTCAGCCGCGTAATAATTTCCATTTTATCTTTTAATGAAAGCACTACTCCTTTTTGTCGACATGTAAGTTTTACTTAAAATATCTGACCACTAACTAATTCAATGTACATCTCACAATGAATGATTTGAAACTGAGGGCATTGACTGGTAAAAGACCATACGAATGGAAAGAGATTCAGTGGAAAAACCCAATTAACAAATTACATACATAGACATACAAGTTATTTCTTAGTAAACAAATATGTTGCTTGGAATAGGGGAGGAATTGGTTAACAAATACTGCCCCGTCAAACTGAATTCATCGAAAAACTGATATCCCTTATACAGCTTACAAAGCTCTTTCTAAGCATTAACTAGGCTTCCCTCGTGGAAGTTCATGGAAAAACTAATTTGATTTTTTTTTCCATGAAGCCAGTTTGGATAATTGAACGTTGAGATATCTGACGTTCGCATAATCGACGCTCTACTGTATTTAGTTTATTGGAATGAAACATTTTAAAAATTATTGTTTTTTAACTAAAGACAGTCCAAGATTGGAAGGGGCGGGGGTGGTTGCTTCCAAGCGGCACCACCAACGTACTGGCTGTGGTTACTGGCACCAGCACCGGAAACCAGTCCCTGGCAGATTCTGATGCTGGGACCAGAGCGAAGTAGTAGGTGTCCCAATTCCTCCCCTATTCCAAGGAACTAACTCCACCCTAGACCAATTTCCAACCTAGTAGGATTTAATTAAATATTTTTTGAAGGATATCGTCGGCGGGGTATGGGCGAGAACCTCAGTACCGCTGATGAGTGATTTCGACCAACTAAAAAAAAAAAAAGTAAATGTGTGAGTGACGCGGTACTCATGAGAATTGAAATGTAAACATCTGCGTTAGTTTCACAAATTTGCTGTCGTGCACTGATGTTGATTAAAATTTGTATTATAATGATTGAGTAAGAAAAGTAGTGTGAGGAATTAAACTTTCAAATTTATTGTTCTTCAATTTCTTTTATACATGAAATTATAGGTTTGTGATAGCTAAAATAAGATATATACAACTGTGATTGTGGTGTCTGGTAGTTTTCGAATTTGTTGTTGAAATGCTTCGATTCGTATTCATTTGTAGATTAATTTTGTCATTTAAAAATGAAATAAGCTGTACGTCCTGAAACGGGTAAAAACATTATATTATTTTTTGTGAGAATATGACAACAAATATATTATTTATTGATCGATATTTTCAGCAGTTATTATTATTATATATTAATAACAATATTATATAATATCATATGAAGAGCACGGGGAAAGAACCAGATTTGTCACTTTTTTCTCGAATGTGAGATATCGCCACTACAGTATTAGTATATTAACCATATTTCACGATTCACCATCGTTACGGGCTTCAAAAAGACGGTTTGTCACTACGAAAAGAAGGGAAGCTGAAAATATGACGTGCGGGGAATTGATAGATACGGACTTTCAATCATTATATTTCAGTTTTCTCAATTACAACATCTGATGACAAACCTGGTTCTTTGCCCGTGCTCTTCATATAATAATATGTTGAAATATATATTTTCTTTTAACATAAATTTTATTTATTGTTACAAATTTAAGCTATGGAAGCATCTTAACCTGAAAGTTTCTTACAGAAGGATCATTTTATAGTTCGTTATATTGATATTTTAGTTAAATTCACATCGGCAAATATGATCAATAATGTTGCAAAAATCCAATAGAAATGCTCAAAAACAGCTGACCACAGATAAAGAAGTGTGTAGTTGTATGTGTGCGCTGCGCGCGCAACCGTCCAACTTACACACACACACTTACGCATGCACATCAACGAGACTTAAGGCGGCTGTGAGCTCACACATGCTATGGTGAAGCTGTGCAGATTTCAGTTCAAATCATGACATCAGAGAGCGATGTGATAACGCTTGCAGCCCTTTTTGTGATAAAAACAGAACAAAAGACCCATCGAAAGAACCGTCAAAATGGAGGAAAAATTGGTTGCTAAAAAGACCAACATTTAGCCATATAAAGCTGCTAAATTAACTGAAAATTGAACCAAAGGATTATCGAAATTATTTGAGAATAAACGAAATGGTGGTAAATCTTATTTTTTATTTTCCATCAACTGGGTTCACGCTTATACGCCTCAATAAACTCCTCCATAACGTTTTTTGACAAGTTTTGCTTAGATATTTTCTGTTGAACTAATGTAAACAAAGAAGTGGAAATGTAAAGAAACCTGCACTTTTGCAACCTGGCAAAACCTTGTCTCACTGCGCAGCATATCTGCGCATCTCTGGCGCAGGTAAACATGTTTTCTATATATTCTCCGGTCGCCTGCACAGATCGAAAAACCTGCGCAGATGGTTCCCATACACGGTCCGGTTTGCCTGTACAGGTGTATCTGTGCAGGCAAACCGGAGCATGTGTGGCCGCCTTTACGCTCTGATGGTCTGACATAGTCCCTACCGTTTACATATCAAAAAAACTTCCTAGGTATAAGAAAGTAATAAACATAAAAATATTTATATATCAAATGGAGTTAGACTTTATACAGTGAGCCGTCAGTGTAAAACGATCGTACTTGGTAAGCGGGACCCTATTGGTTTTGTAGACCTGTGACTTAAGCCTGATAAGCCCCAAGGTAGGCCCGGGACTGGGTCTGGTAGTCAGTATTATGAAAGTAGAGAACATCTGTTCTAGGGATGTGTTCAAATAGCTACCGTTTCCTGTGAGATATTCATTAGCATTAGGCCGACAGGGAAATGATGGCTGGATTTGAATTCTTAATCATCAGTAACACAGACATCGTCTAATTGAAAATAAACAGCAGTACTTGTCTCTGGTACAACGGGACAGTCGCTATCCCCCACCCCCACCACTACAATAGAACCGCTAAAACAATAATATCAATTTAGATTTATGCAAATTATATTCATATTGATGCTATGTACATTTGTGTACCAATCAATTGATTTTCAATGAAACCTATCTTCGCCAGAAAACTGGCAATTTGGATTATATTCAGTGTGTTCCCACCCCACGTGTACACATAAGTGTCGTACAAATAATGTTATATATATATATATATATATATATTATAACCATTTCCCTCCCTGTGTGAGTGCAAATCACGTAATTAATAAAATAAATAAAATTGAGATCGAAAAATTATTAAATTGAAAATTATTTAAATCGCGACTTTAATTAAACAATGCCTGAATAGCTGAAAGCACTCCCACGGGAAGAACGGTTACAAGATCCTAACGGTTAGTTGACATCAGTAATTAACAATAATTAATTACTGTTGTCAACCAGAAGAAGCATGAGTGGGGGGGGAATGAAATGAATCAAACCTATAACTTTAACATATTTATTTTAATAAGAATATATTTACAAAACAACAATTGAATATATATAATTTGGCCGTGTGTCTGAAGGACTGAATTATAACTTAATTACGAGGTACCTCGATACGATATCCATGGCGAATGACGGCGTGATCACCCTTTCTGGACTTCCCGTAGAAATCGTCTATTCACATAGTCCCTGAAGATCTGCGTAGTTTCGAGGGCACACCAGAAGTTACACCCCCACTGACTTTGCACCATCCAAAATCAAAGTGTGTCTCTACGACTAATTCACATATTCAAACTAAACTTTACAAAAGAAAGTAACGTGGTGATCACCCGAGACATGAACGAGGACTAGTAATTTCACATATTCAAACTCAACTGTACAATATAAAAAGAACGTGGTGACCAGCCAAGACATGAGCGAAGAAAGTACTTTCACATACTGAAACTAGGCTTTACAAAGACAGGAACGTGGTGATCCACCAAGATATGAGCGAAGAAAGTTAATTCACATATTTAAACTCAACTGTACAATATAAAAAGAACGTGGTGACCAGCCAAGACATGAACAAAGAATGTTAATTTCACATATTCTAACTGATATTACTTATAGAAAAGATACGTGGTGATCACCCAAGACATGAACGAAGAAAACTCAATTGACATATTTAAACTCAACTGTACAATATAAAAAGAACGTGGTGACCAGCCAAGACATGAGCGACGAAAGTTAATTTCACATATTCAAACTGATATTACTTATAGAAAAGATACGTGGTGATCCACCAAGACATGAGCAAAGACTGAGTAAAACGGGGAGTGGCTTCCGATATCCGACCGTGGTAGGGGACAGTTCTCGAGACTTGATTCGTCGTCGGACTCCGCCCATTTTATTTCCAGCCAATCGCATATTACCAATTAACATCTGCCTCTAGTTGTGTGAAAACCTGGAGTAAGAAAAAAAACCTTTACTGCTTATTCCTTATACACCGGATGTAGACAATTATCTTGGCTTCCTTTCCATTGTGTCTCTATTATTCTTTATTTTCCGCTCCCAGCAATCGCGATTCTCTCGCAGGCATCATTGGTTCCGAGCATTCTCTTCCAAATGCAATTCTCGTTTATTCAACACCACACAACCCATACTTTGCTCCTAGCGATCGCGATCCTCTCGTAGACATCGCCAGTTCTGAGCATTATCTATAGGGTAGACATGCTACAATATCCCCCTTTCCCATTAAAATAAAATATGTCGGCTAAATGACCATTGGAAGTCACATATTTTATTAGTTTCACTTAACACTTGCTCGTTCACTGAGCATATACACTTAACCAAATACTCAGGTATCGACCTCATTATCATGCGTGACCAAAACATGATTTTAAATTTCCTTTCGAATCGGCATGGCTTGCCTATGCATGCGTGACCAAAGCATGATTTTACTTTACGCTGTACTTCTTGGAGTTAACCCTCTCCATTGGCAAATAACGATGATTCTATTTCTAGCATACATTCACTGACTAGTTAAAACATCCAAAAAGGCCCCACGCCTCGACAACGTTTCAACTGAATTCCCATATACCTAATCCGCTTCAACAAAAATTTGGGTTGACCAAACCCTAACCATATGCCTCCTTAGGCCTTCGACAGGTATTTACCTTCTGCCGGAACGACGACGAAATATAAAATAGAAAAATAAGCCCACTCAAATCCCATCTCAGTTTCATAAATATATGTAAATTCCGGCATCCGCATTAATCAAGTAGCGAAACCCTTTCTTCAGTTCAACAGTCAGTTCATGGCATAAAAAATAATTAAACAACTCCCGCCCCTTTAAATGGATTCTACAAGCATCAATGGAGTGGCCCCTTCTCCGTGTGTACGATAATTAAATATTCAATTCTGGGTATCCCCTCCAGTTTATAATATATCTCCCCCTCCAGTCATGTATGCTTCGGCTCCTTGCCTTAGGATTTCTTAACTAAAATAAAAAAAATTGACATTTGACCTACCGTGGTCGACACTCATAATAAGTAAGGTCCATACCTGAATATATGTTACAAATATATTTACAAGGCTCTCATTGGGTTAACATAGCCCATCATGGTCACTAGATAAAATATGGGTCAATGTGACATTTTCAATAGATACACACGGTCGGATACTAATACAAATATTATTTTAAAATACAAAACAAAACAGACAAATACAATTGAAAGTACATTTACCATACGTGACTACCTACAAATGTGTGTGCCATCGCCTCGCTGTCATCCTACTCAGATCGCGTCTCCTAATCAAATTTAAATACGTAGGTAAATTCCTATGGATGGCCAGTCCATATGCCGTCTGCCCCGTCCTACAATTACGTTAAATTAAAAATGACACCATTACCTAAATTAAATTATCCCATCTATCAATATAAAAAGAAAAAGACTTACTAATACTATTAAAAAAAATATCCTATTACTAAATATAAACAAAAAATTATTCTAACTTAATATCTAGAATTTAAAAAAAAAACTAACCCTAACTTATTATCTAAAATTACTATTTACAACCTGGCGATTCACTTCGGAATCTTTGAGCTCGACTAAGGGGGGTATGCTCGATGTTAAGCCCCAGGGGAGTGCCAGAATGTCCCCGTCTGCCTTATCCTATTTACAAAAAAAAAAAAATAACTAAATAATAAATCCCGTGTCCCCAATAAATGTGTATGTGTGATTCTTTGTGTGTTGTTGTATAATGAGGTGTTGGCCGTTAGTGTAAAATAATAAATAATTCCCAAATAATAAAGAATAGTGTCTGTTTTATGTGTGTGTGACTTTGTCTAACTGTTCCTGGGATAGCTGGGGATGGACACCCATAGAGACGTCACAAATCTCTTCCCTGACTCTAGGGCCGCGATCTCGTCTGCAATAATCGCCCCCCTAACTCGGCTGAAGTAAGATCGTTAATCTCAAAGAGAGCCCTAGCGCTTCTCTAGCCTGCTTGTAAATTTATCCGCTAATATACGGCTTTAAAGAGGTAATATTGAATGTCCCTCTCACATCGTTACTGCCGAGGTGTCCTACAATAAAAGTTTGAGGACTTTTCTTCTCCAAAATCTGGTAAGGTCCTTCCCAGAATGGTAATAATAATATTTCCCTCTTACCGGTGGGTATCCGCAGAGATTGTACTAACACCTGATCGCCAATTTCTAACGTAGTCTGTTTGTGTCGTACCTCAAAGTTCTGTTTCTGTCTTTCGGCCTGTTTTTCTGTAAATTGGTATGTCTGTTGGTGTAGTCCCGAAATGTCAGTTATCCTATTGTCTTTGATGAAGTTCACCTGCGGATGTTCTTCACAAGTGGGGTTGCCATTAGTCGGGTAGCGGATTATGTGGTCATTGTCTGTCGATATGTCTGTTACTTCTTCCTTGTTTCTAAGTAGGTCAGAAAACTCCTGCATCAGAGATGATATTCTGACGTCGTCTAGGGAAGTTATGTTTTCGTCATTGCCTGTCGGTCTGTCTGTGATTTCGTCCTCTTTTATACTTGATGAATTTACGTGATCTGGGGCAGTCATAGTATTGTCGGGGTATGTTTGTTTGTCGATGGGCTCTTCCTGCTTAGCAGTGACTGGTAAGGATGTCTTTGCTATTGATTCTACGTTAACTGGTGATCTGATATCAAAAAATTTGTACTCGTAACCTAATCCTTGAAGTGGTCTTCTCGTGCTGATAAAAACTGGTTCCAAACGTCCATTGCCGTGTCTTCCTAAACCGCTACCTTCTCGGTACCCTTGAAGCTTCATCAATGTCAGTCCGTTGTTACTGTCTGTCTTTACCTTTACAGGAGTGGGACATCTATTGTCAACGTTAGTATGTAGGTCAATGTCCCCTGTCAATCTCGTCATCATTTCTGTACCAAGCAAACTGCGTATGTCCCCCTTGAATTTAAATTTACCTCCCCCCATAGTTTTAAGTTTGTTCATCCCACTCCTGCTACTTAGTTTTTTGTCAAGCGGTCAACAATTGGTTTCAGGTTGTTAGCCAACTCTCCAAGGGATTGCTTTATTTCTTTCATGTCTGTATTGACATTGTTGTCGGTCACTACCTCCATGTTTCTTACGTTAGGTTTCGACTGGTTATCCCTATAATTAGGTGGTCGATTATAATTCTGATTTGAGTCATAGTAATTACGTGGCCGATCGTAATTTGGATTTGACTCGCGGGAAGGGCCTCGGCTAAATTGATTCCCTCTCTCTTGATTGTAGTGAGAGGTTCCCCGTGCATTCCCAGAATTGTAACGAGGTAGGTCTTGTTTGGGAAAGTTATTGTTTTTCGGAAGACTATCTGGTCGGTACTGTCTTTCCCCGCCTTTCCAAGAACTATCCTTTAATTTACAATCACGTCTAATTATGTTAGTACCTATCCTAATTATTTGCTCATGTAGTCTCTCAATAGAGATTATTCCCTGGATCCTAACGGAATTTTCGACCGTCTCTCCATAATGTTTGCTTAATAGTTCACATACGTAGCCTTCCGGAATTTTATATGTACTATCCTGGAGTCGTGACACTAATTTTGAAAAATGTTCGCTGGGTGTTTTATCCATATGATCGGCATAGCCTTGGGTATCAAGTTCCCTACGGACTATAACGTCATATTTCTCCCCGCAGAACCTATCTTTGAACGCATTGACGAATTCATCAAAAGAGCGGATACTTCCTGACTTTACAAGGAACCAATCCAGACCCTCGCCCTTTAAATGTGACTTTATAAATTCGTTCAGATTATAAAATTCTCCAATGTGACTATATGCAATTTCTAAATTTGATATGAAATGGTTGGGTAAATCCAACACATTGTTACGGAACGTTACCTTGTTACGTTCGTAATTTTTTATATACGTATTTTGGAAAGTGACGTTACTAGGTTGTTCGCGAGCAAAGGTCTGACCTGTATACCAATCCTTATGTTCTTCAGGGATGGGGAACGTCACTTGGTCATTATGTTTTGGGGTTGAGACCTGATTTTGACCCGAAACAGTATCTATTCTCTTCGAGATATTGGCGAATCTCTTCTCACAATCGGTACGAAAAAGATTTTGGTTCGAATTTATTTCCTCGACCTCCTTATCTAAATGCTGTGTTTCTGACACGATCCCACCTGTAACTTCATGATAACTGACACATACCATGTCCCTAACTTTAGAAGTAGGCTTATCATATCTCTCTTCTGAATTGTCCTGCCTAGATTCAGATTGTACGGTACCCATATTACGTTTAATGGATTCGATATTATTTGCCATTGCCGAAATTTGTTCCTTTATCTCCGAAGTCTGCTGTCCTATCTGTTCCTGCATGGCCTTTCCCTGTTGTCCTAGTCCCGAAATCTGTTCCTGCATGGCCTTTCCCTGTTGTCCTAGTCCCGAAATCTGTTCCTGCATGGCCTTTCCCTGTTGTCCTAGTCCCGAAATCTGTTCCTGCATGGCCTTTCCCTGCTGTCCTATCTGTTCCTGCATGGCCTTAAACATCGCCTCTAGGTCAAATTTAGGATTTTCTACCGGGGACTCCGGGGGCGTACGGATAGTTTTCCTAGACCGTGTCTGTATCGGCTCTAAGTCCGACTTCTCTTTCCCTTCCATTCTGATAAGAAATATATATCAAAACAATTAAATGAATTATACGGGAGGTCTGGTGCTAACCTAATTTCTATGGTGACCTGTCAGATGGCATCACAATACAACAATAGTTATAATATGTAAAATAAATGCCTACTAAATCTACATAAAAAAAAAAAATCAAAAACAAAAAAAATAAAATTATTTCAATAAATGATGTCATTCATTGTCCCTACCCTCACCCATCCTTCTTCAGTTTTGATTCTAAATACCGACTTTAAGTGAAAATATAACATTGTGGCCTAATAGGCTGGAATCTACGTTAAAAAGCAAAAAAAAAAAATTTTTTTTTTTTTTTTTTTTTTTTTTTTTAATTAAAAAAATTAATTAATTAATAAGGGACCGATTAGTGGGGTTCATTAATTATACTAATTGGCATAATTAATAAACAAATCA
This sequence comes from Aradus depressus, assembly GCA_963662175.1. Classification (NCBI taxonomy): domain Eukaryota; kingdom Metazoa; phylum Arthropoda; class Insecta; order Hemiptera; family Aradidae; genus Aradus; species Aradus depressus. Next base: position 9,750,995 of record OY759214.1, on the reverse strand, counting down.
AGTCCCTGTTCGGGCGCCAATTATAACCATTTCCCTCCCTGTGTGAGTGCAAATCACGTAATTAATAAAATAAATAAAATTGAGATCGAAAAATTATTAAATTGAAAATTATTTAAATCGCGACTTTAATTAAACAATGCCTGAATAGCTGAAAGCACTCCCACGGGAAGAACGGTTACAAGATCCTAACGGTTAGTTGACATCAGTAATTAACAATAATTAATTACTGTTGTCAACCAGAAGAAGCATGAGTGGGGGGGGAATGAAATGAATCAAACCTATAACTTTAACATATTTATTTTAATAAGAATATATTTACAAAACAACAATTGAATATATATAATTTGGCCGTGTGTCTGAAGGACTGAATTATAACTTAATTACGAGGTACCTCGATACGATATCCATGGCGAATGACGGCGTGATCACCCTTTCTGGACTTCCCGTAGAAATCGTCTATTCACATAGTCCCTGAAGATCTGCGTAGTTTCGAGGGCACACCAGAAGTTACACCCCCACTGACTTTGCACCATCCAAAATCAAAGTGTGTCTCTACGACTAATTCACATATTCAAACTAAACTTTACAAAAGAAAGTAACGTGGTGATCACCCGAGACATGAACGAGGACTAGTAATTTCACATATTCAAACTCAACTGTACAATATAAAAAGAACGTGGTGACCAGCCAAGACATGAGCGAAGAAAGTACTTTCACATACTGAAACTAGGCTTTACAAAGACAGGAACGTGGTGATCCACCAAGATATGAGCGAAGAAAGTTAATTCACATATTTAAACTCAACTGTACAATATAAAAAGAACGTGGTGACCAGCCAAGACATGAACAAAGAATGTTAATTTCACATATTCTAACTGATATTACTTATAGAAAAGATACGTGGTGATCACCCAAGACATGAACGAAGAAAACTCAATTGACATATTTAAACTCAACTGTACAATATAAAAAGAACGTGGTGACCAGCCAAGACATGAGCGACGAAAGTTAATTTCACATATTCAAACTGATATTACTTATAGAAAAGATACGTGGTGATCCACCAAGACATGAGCAAAGACTGAGTAAAACGGGGAGTGGCTTCCGATATCCGACCGTGGTAGGGGACAGTTCTCGAGACTTGATTCGTCGTCGGACTCCGCCCATTTTATTTCCAGCCAATCGCATATTACCAATTAACATCTGCCTCTAGTTGTGTGAAAACCTGGAGTAAGAAAAAAAACCTTTACTGCTTATTCCTTATACACCGGATGTAGACAATTATCTTGGCTTCCTTTCCATTGTGTCTCTATTATTCTTTATTTTCCGCTCCCAGCAATCGCGATTCTCTCGCAGGCATCATTGGTTCCGAGCATTCTCTTCCAAATGCAATTCTCGTTTATTCAACACCACACAACCCATACTTTGCTCCTAGCGATCGCGATCCTCTCGTAGACATCGCCAGTTCTGAGCATTATCTATAGGGTAGACATGCTACAATATATATATATATATATATATATATATATAGTGATAATTATTAATTATGTAAAATTTAATAAATAAATATAAAACTAATAATTAATAATAAAATTAATGAAACATATAATAAATATAACCACATTTCCTGTAGAAATTATAGCTGGTCTTATACTAAATTTTGATTTCTACAGTAATTTCCGAAAAGGTCCCTAAAAAAATATCAAAAGTTCAAGACGTGCAATTTTTAAGAAAGTGCAAGTACTTTAAAAAATTTCAATTAACTACCTTTTCATTTGGATTTCTTCTAAATTTACTAAAGAGATGCCATATTGTTTTTCTAAATTTGCAAAAATGTTAAATCCAATCCAAAGGTATACATTATCTTACTGGGTTAACAGGGAAAATGAATAGCATAGAATAAGAGAGCAAATATTTGGGTTTATTTTACTTGATCTACATTTTAAATAAAATCGAATTATCAATATTAAATAAAAAATCAAATTATTTACAATAAAAAAAATCCTATAAACTAATTTCTACATCTACTTTAGTCTCTTTTATTTTAAAATATTGTGGCCATTCTTTAAATGAATAGTTTGGGCATTTAAACATATAAATAAATAAAAGTATCTTTTCTCATCTATTTCACTGTTATTTCACACCTATTTGGTTCACCACACCTCTAGCCTAAACACTTCTCTAGACTGGCAGCCTGTCCACCGTCACATCTCAACTCCCACTCCTCACCTCCACAACACAACTTTGACTGGTTCACTTTATTAGAACAGCTGATCATCGTCTTTTGTCTCCATTCATTGATTGTACACATTTCGTTTTAAAACAAAATGCGACTTCATATATTTTTTCACTAATTAAGTTACTTCACTCCTAATAGCTGTTTTTATAGAAATAAATATAATTAATTTTATATTATATTAATAATTACAATTTGTGTAATTTTATACATCACAATATATATGGGACTCTCTCATTCTAAAAATAAAAGTAATATTTTCTAAATATACTAAATTTTGTATCGATACATTCATTACATCGGCAGTTATTGAGATTTTTGAGCTGTGAACCCTCTCTTCCTTTCGATCGATTTCGCGGAATGTGAATAGGTACCTTTCTTTCGGGGTTTTCAATTTACATATGAAATTTTGTGTGGATACATTCATTATAATGGCTGTCATTAGAGTTTTTGTGTTATGACGCCTCCTCCTTTTGACCGATTTGGCTGAAAATGAATAGGTGTCGTCCTTATGGGGTTTTCCCCCCCTTTCGGAATCAGGATGGCGATGAAAAACATGAAATTTCGGTGTAAACTCAGTATAGAATTTCTGAATGATTTCCTTCCATTTTCTATTTTGTCTAGCTTGGAAAGTAAAGTAACCTATCTATTGATTTACAGCCAAATCGTGGGGATGAGGGGCGTAACTCTAAAGCCCTAATAACTGCATAATAATGAATGAATTGACATGAAATTTTATATATGAATCCAGAACTCACTAAGAATAAGTGAATCAGGGAAGGGGCTCAACTCAAAAACCAGATATAATGAAGTTATGATGTGAGTATTGATTGATTGCAGGGGTGGATTTTGTACCCATGTTACCCAAAGGCAGAAGGTCCATATAACAGCTCCTCGCTAGCACTTGGCTACCTACTCTCCTTCCCTCTTTAATGAAGCCTCCAAACTCCTTTCAATTTTCAGCCAAATCGGTCTATATGCATTCCTGGAAGAGTAAAAAACCTTTAGTTCTTTAGCTCTGGGGAAGTACACTCGCCGAGAAGAAGTAGTTTTATAGTCGTCAGTCTCAAGGGAACCGTACAAAGGTTTTTGTTTTATTTTTTATTACCTTGTTAGAAACTCAATAATACATTCAGAACCTTGTTCTGGTTACATAACCAAAAGTTGGTGAGAACAGTGGAGTTCTCTCATGAAAGAAACAATCTGACAAAGACAAAACAAAATGGAGGAAAGTTAAGTTGAATCTAAGTCCGGTACTTGAGAGCGGGCCATCCTCTCCAACTTTATATACTGTTACTAAACCCATTTTTTTTCCTCTCTTTTCCACATAAGTTACTCTCCGAAGAGGGACAGACTATAACATCACATTTGAAGGAAGAACTTATGAACTGTTGTGGACAATGACGTGGGGATCCTGAAAATTTTGCTTTAAAGGAGGCCCCTCCAAAAATTTGATAAGGAAAACATTGTGCATGAGATTTGTGCATGAAGCGAATACATATTAAGTGTTTGCTCTCCCTCCAAAACCAATCGACTGTTGGCCCTTAAGCATGCCGTCCGTTGGAAGGGAAGTCCCGAGCTTGTACGATGTCAAGTACTCGTTAACGACCCATACCCAAGGTGAAAAGAAATTTAAGATAAGTAAAATTAATAACTCCCATAGTCGAGTCTGGCTCATGTCAGAGTGACGAAAGAGCGCTCTGGTAGTAGGCGATATGACCTCATAATTGGCAGTTTTTGGAGGTTTTGTCTTGAGCAACTATCCAAAATTTCGTGTCGATATATTCATTCTATCGTGTTCAAAGATAGATTGCAACTTTTTTTTATCAATTTTGTAATTAGAAGAAAATTTGTGTAAAATATAATATACGAAAGTTATTGTAATAAATATTTTATTAAATATGTGCGTGATGGCGTTCAATGTTTGACTGATATTTTGTGTACATGAAAATAAGGAACTAGATGCGTTTTGTGTAAATGAGAAAAGAACGAGTAACGCCCCTTCACAGAGATTCGTTCCTTTTGTGAGTCTTCCACCTGGAGCATCTTAAAAATGATGAACGCCCCAAAAAATAATTCATGTAACATATTACCCATTGGGTGTATTATTGAAGGGTTTGCCTGGTTTCTGAGGCCCTTGCATCTCGTACCTTTACAGGACCTATTCAAGCCACCTTATTTATAACTCTTTCAGAGAGCCCTTAGTGGTGAAGTTTTCACCCTTATTTTTCTCTTTTTAACCCACCTTCTCCCCTTCACATAAAATACCTCCCCTGGTTCTATGTATTATCATGATAAATGTTTTCCTGTGTAGGTGTATTTATTATATATTTCGGCAGGGGTTCACTTTCACAATTATTAATTGGAGAGGGAAAAAATATATCAACTGAAGAAAGGAATATTTACTGAGAGCGAAGCAGTTTTGTTTGTGATATTGCAACCATATTTTACTTCTCCGCCTTCACGATGTGTAGAAGAAGTTATGTAGTATGTCAATTCGATGCGGAGTTTTCAACGGAAATTCCTGTTTTCCGACCTCTTGATTTCAAGTGAAAAAAAAAATGCTGTCTTTGAACACGATAAATCTCGATAGAATGAATCGACTCTAAATTGTATATGTTTATCCATAACCCTCTATGGACGACACTTATGTATTTTCAGCTAAATCGGCCCAAGTGAGGGAGGGAAATAGGGGGGAGGCTTAACACAAAAAACTCTAATAACTCCCGTTGTAATGAATATTGTGACGTATAAAAATAATACACACATTAAATTATTAATAACAAAAAAAAAACAAATTAATTATATTTATTTTTCTATAAAAAGAATCTGAGTTAGTAAATAAATAATAAGAAACCATTTCTTTTAAAACAAATGCCAGTAAAAAACAAAACACGGCCATCAGCTGTTTTATTAGTGTGTGTAGAGAGTCGAGGTCTGGTAGAATGGCGACGGTCTGAGTATGTAGACAGGGGTGTTAAGGCTTAAAGTGTGATGAACTAAATAGAAGTGAATTGACGGTGAAATTGATCCAAAAAGGAGGTATTTTTATTTGTTTATATGTACAGGATATATGCCCAGAAATATATAACTTAAATTTTGAAGAGTGGCCAGAAAATATTTAAAAAAAAAAATTTGAAATATTGTTAAGAATTTAGTTTGTAAGATTTTTCTTTTGATTTTTGTTTGTTTCAATGTTTAGGTTTTTTTATTTTATAATGTAGATGATTTAAGAAAATAAACCCAATAGTTGTTCTCATAAATTTTAAGTTTATTTAAAGTTTATTAGTTATTTTATTAATTCAATTATTATTAATATTTTTATTTATTTATCATTTATTTAAGATTAAAACTCTTTAAACTCTCTTATTTATTACCACAATGTATTGACACAAAATTTCATTTGTAAATTCAAAGCCTAATTGAAGACATAGTCTGTCAGATTTCAGGGATATTGGCTGAAGAGAAGCGGGGAGTTTAGGAGAGTGGGCTCAATTCAAAAACCTACGGAAAATACATAAAATAGTTCATAATAATGTTAAAATATTTATTTGAATTCACGGTGTATCTATCTAATGGGTAAAAAGGTTTATAATATAGAACTATATAAATAATTAAAATTCACAAAATACTGAATCTATATTTTATATAGGTTGCCACATAATTTCTATCTCAGTAATGCACATGAGATGTAATTGGGAAGAGGGTGGGGGAGGCTCTCACAGAGGTAACATTGGACAGAGACCTGGTGATTAGTGGGCCGATAAGGTCAATACTCAATACACATTCCGAACATTCTCTGCTTAGTTAGTAGGCTCGTGTAGGTGGATCACCGCATCACTGGACCCTTATAACTGGACCGTGGATTTCCTGCAATAAAAAGGCAAAAATGTGCAAAAAAAAAATAAAAAATCTTGCCATTAACTGTTTTTCTGCGAAATAAAAATTGGATTTAATTTGTAAATTAAATAACTCTTTATTTAGCATTTATACTATTTATAAAAAATATTTACTGAAAACACAAATTTTTTTTCATCTCCATGTTTTGATTATAAAAGCATATAAGTATAAATTTTTGATTAAAAAAATACTAGAGATATGTAAAATACAATACAGTTCACCACATTACTCGAGGCCGAGAATTTGACTTCAATTAAATTGATATATAATTTTTATTTAAATACATTTAAAAATTCTTGTCTGAAAAACTGTTTAGCTGAGAAAACGATCTCTCGAAGCTGACGCTTGTGATGGGCCATTTTTTGTAGCTGCTTATAATGTCAGGTTGTAGATCCAATCCAATCAATATCTTCACCATTTATGGCTGCATTGTACTTTTTGAGTTGGTCATATCCGGGATTTGTCCTCAAAACTGTTGTAAATTTGTCGATTAACAAATGTATACATTTTCAAACTAACTTACAAATAACTTTTCTAATTACGACAAAATATGCAATTTTAAGCATAAAAACGTGCAATTTTGCCAAAAAAAGTTAAAAAGGGAATCCGAGCGCTACTAATAACAGATGCATCACGTTCGTCTGTCTGGCCTGGGGGAAAAAATAAAGAAAAGAAAATATATTTTTGTTCGAAAATATGTTAGCCGATTTTATTTTAAGTAAATTAGCTTCTCTATTAAGTTGTGGGTTTAATAAAGAAAAAAAGTAATCGTCGGAGAATCACCGGCAATGTAATTCAATCAAATTACTTTTCGCACCCTTCCTCCTCCCCCAAAACCAGCGACCGATACCTACATTCATTCTATTGGGAGTTATCGGGTTCCAAGTTGTGGGTTTAATAAAGAAAAAAAGTAATCGTCGGAGAATCACCGGCAATGTAATTCAATCAAATTACTTTTCGCACCCTCCCTCCTCCCCCAAAACCAGCGACCGATACCTACATTCATTCTATTGGGAGTTATCGGGTTCACAGACACACTTTTTTTTTTTTCTCATATTTGGAATCTACTGGTCGGAAAATTTTAATTTCTTTGAAAACTTAGCATGGAATTTTTGACCGATTTCATAACTCCATATAGCTGAGAAAGTCAAAATATTGAAAGTGACATTTCGGAGTGGTCGCTTATCGATTAGTTTCTGAGTGCGTCTGTAAAGAGGACATTTTGAAATCTCACTACTAAGTAGGCTTGAAATAGTAAACAAGCTATCAGGATGTGAGTTGTGTGTTCTAGTCTAGTGTTCTATCAGAAATAATGGCTGGACTAAAGTGGAAGATGGAGACATCTGTCTGGGACACACCCTGCTACTTTGGAGAAAAGGTACAGATATCTGGAACCACTGTTAGTGCTACTTGATATATCTTGTAACAGGTATCTTTCGACATTCCGGAGGGTAACCTGCGAGCAGTATAAACCTAAGAATTATGTCAGGGCTGATCACAGGACACTGTCGTATGGACAAACACCTACACAATATGGGCATCGCTAGAAGCCCTCTGTGTAGTAAATGTGGCGAGGTAAATTAACTTAAAACTCCTGTTCATGTTCTAAGCCAGTGTAAAACTCTAGAAAGCAAGAGGTTTTACTGATTCGGGTCTGCTATAATGGGACAAAGGCAGTTTTATGGAGGCAACCTGCAGCATAATCCTAGACTTCATTGAAGATACAGGGCTGTTGTGGGGAGAGTACACAGGACACAAAATTGGCCTACTCTGGCCGCAATAATACCTTCAGCCCTCAAAAAAATAAAATAAATAATAATATTTCAATTCAAGTCCTCCGTCCGCCAAAGACACACCATATCCCCTTCTTCGGATCTCTTCATCCGTTCCGTTCCTTGTCCAAGCCTCCTCCAGCTGCCACTCCCTGCCTCCCCCAATCCGCCTCTCTTCTTCCGTGGTTTCCTTCAAATCCTCACTTTTCCTCTTCGATAATGAATCCTCTTCCTCCGCACTTCCCCGCTATTCATCTTTACTTGTATTATCTCTGCATTGTTTTTTATTTTTTATTTCACTATTTGTTTTTTCTCCTTTTATTTATTTTTCCATTTTTACTTTCTTATACCTTTCTATATATTTCTTACGTTTCAAGGTTCACGTCCTTCAGGATAAACACGTTTTGATCATTTTCTTAATGGTGTCTATGCGATTGAAACTTTTCAAACGCACTAACTTGAAATTTGAATTGAAGCTTGTGACATGTGTTAACGTATTTCTGATTAGATTTTGATCTAAATCGAAAATTGAGTCAACTTTACTTCGGGGCCTAAGTACCTATATTGTACAAAACACCGCCTATATTTATGACCTAATCAAAAATCTTTGCAAATTAAAGTTGTAGAGAAAACTGAAAGGTACATTTTCCCCCTCCCATAATAAGGGCTGAATCCTTAAATTTTGTGGGGGCCTCTTCCTCTGATCCCCCCCCCCCCCTCTTTCTCTGCAACTGATTTCGTGAAACATTAATAGGTGCCGTCCTTACAGGGTTTTGGATACCCACATAAAAGGTCCTTTCTCTACATTGATACTATCGGGAGTTATCGGGTTCACAGACACAGACTGCAGGAATCAAAGGTCGGAAAACATGAAATTCCATCTAACCTTTGACCGATTACAGAACTTCCCCTATACTTCGTATATATTGGGAGGGCTGGTGTGTACACCTAGGGGCCTAAGTATCCAATGCTCTTATCCCTTCCCTCTTAGCTGTACCGTGGGAGTCCTAAATGTTGCCTACTCATGTTTAGTTACCTAAGCACGCCAAGGTTCTTACCTCCCAGTAGTGGTGTCAAACTATCGATAATCGGACAAACCGATAGTATCGACATTTCGTGGCAAAACTATTGATTAATCGATATTACCATCGAAATTACGAAACATTAATTTCGAACTAGAAAAGCTATCGCCGCTATCGAGAAAAGAGTTCGGTTTCCGTACGGTTGGCTATTCTGTCAGTAACCGAGAAAAGAGGTTTCGTCCTAATCAGTATTATCAGTTCATTTAACCAACTTTGTTTCCTAAGTGGATTTTGTTTTGTATTATTCTTAGTTCGATTTTGCTGCGTTTTCTTTTTAATGCCTCACTAGTGTGAGGCATGAGCGGTGTGAAACGGAAAAATCATTCGGATGTGTGGGAGTATTTCGATAGAGATGTTGGGCCTATGAAGTTGGCGCGATGTAGAGAATGCAAAAAGGAATACCGAACTTCAACACGTCAAATGTCAAGAATCGCCTCAAACGAAAACATCCGGTAATTTATTTTAATACTACTGAAGACGACGGAAACGATCCACTCAAACATTTAGATCAGTCACGACAATGCCAACGTTCTAATAATATTAAACTTTACTTGAGTTCTATCAATGTTTACGAAAATTCATTAAACTTATGATAAAATATAGAGAATGTAGGGGCGAAATTGGAAAGTGCAAGATCGCTAATTATAAATCACTATTTCAAATAACTATCGATTATATTTGATAACCAATACTACCGATTAATCGATAGTACTATCAATAAGTCGACAACGTTACTTCCCAGATAAAAACCTAAGAGCCTCGACTGGGTTTCGAACCCGCGATCTAGTGCTCAGTAGATCTATTAGCTACCGGCGCCCTCTATACTTCGTACATTTGGAGAAGTAAAAAAAAAACGTGATTAGCGACCAAGGAAATCTGCTAACTTTACCCATCTTGTGCGTGTAAGGACTTTTTATAGGCTGGATATTACCCATGAAAGTAGTCAAACAAAAAAAATTGCTAATTGGAGTTTAAAAACACTTGTTTAAGTGTAGTTTGTGAGGACACTTGATAGCAGGTAAGGGCATTAAACCACAATCCACTAGAATGTAAAACAAGGCCTGAAAGAAGGTTAGCGCTGACAAAGTTCCATAACGGTAACCCATTGTAAGTGTCACTTGTGAAGTTTTGATTGGTTTTTGTTCGTTTAGTTTGAGTACTTAGTACATGTAATGTAAAATCAGAATAGAGATGTGGTCCATGCGGCAGTTTCCCTTCAACACTGTTTTAGAACTCACTGGAAACTTTTGATAATTGTAGTTCCTTTGACAGTTATATTAGAGTCCACCAGATGTCTCCACTCAACTCAGGACATTTGCTGCCAGATAAACTTCCACTTCTGTTTTCGAGTTGGTTTACAAATCAAGGCTCAAAGTTTCTATCTGGGTCAACTCGTTTAATTATAACCTTTATAAATTGTTTTTTTTATTGGGGTTCCCTGCCCCAAACTAAACCTAGGTAGTCTTATCTCTCACACATTATATTATATTATGATAGCCGGCTTTAGAGATTTTCCTCATCATCAGGCTGTCTACACAGAAAAATATATATATATACTTGTTATTCACTACTTTATTAATAACTAGCAGTAATACCCGGCGTTGCCCTGAGAACTTTGACTTTTCTCCCAATATCTCCTATAAGGCTATTCAGTTCCTCGACAGTACATTCATGATGTTATAATTTTCAATTATTCATACGGAATAAGGCTTATAGTCCTTCAACTGTAGTAACGCTACCTTTGGAGCTAAAACTAATTTATTCAAAAAGATTTCACATTAATCGTTGCAGTGGTTTTTGAGTTACAAAGATTGCGTGGGTGGATGCTGGGATGGACCAGATATTGAGGTACTAATACGCCTATAACCTTCCACAGACAATGACAAACAAATTGAAAAAAAAAATTAATCAAATCCATCAAGCCGTTCGTGAGTTATAGCGGTACAACGCACAGACATTTTCAGCTTTATATATATGATAATATGACTCATGCCCTATCAGTGCACTCTTTCGTCGCTTTGGTGGAAATGGGCCGTATCTTCTGAGGTCCGAATGCCTTCCCTGGATCTTACGAGTACCCTACATCGTACAGGCCGGGTTCCGTACCGCTCAGAGGTAACTTCTGAGCTACCGGCGCCCCCAGTAAAATATGTGATGTGGCCATTACAGGACTTTCTTATACCAACCACTTTTGTACCGATCACTCTCCCACCCTCTCCCTCTTCTTAAGTCCATTTCCCACTGGCATAACTGGATATATGAAATTTAGGTGTTGGCATCATCAGTTATCTTTGTTTCATTGCTCAGCGTAATTCTTATACCTTAAATGAATTTGAGAGGTGGAGGGAGAATGATCTGTCCAAAAGTATAAGAAGGTCCTGTAATGGGCATATGACATATATTTAAAAAAATCCTTTTTAATAAAAAATCTACTAATAATTAAACCATATGTACATTATTTCGTTAGATATTGGGGTTTTTGAGTTGATCCCTCCTCTAATCTCTCTCTTCTATTTGACCGATTTGGCTGAAAATCAATAGATGTCGTCCTTACGGGGTTCTGAATACACATATAAAATGTTGTGTCGATACATTCATTCTATCGGAACTTATCGTCTTCATAGACAATTTTATTTCACTTCTGGAATCAGGGGGTCGGAAAACATGAAGAAACTCCGATGAAAATAACATCAAATTCCTGGCCGATGGACTTCCCATATACACAATTTAATTGGGGAAATAATAAATTGGTATATTTTCCTTTTACTAAAAATGAGTTGTGTTGATAAGTAGTACGACTTAGATGAGTTCACCTTTCACACGCTATCCAGAACCACTTCTACAGTGGACTGTAACATATCCGGAAGAGATCTTATCCTATGAGAAATTTTCAGTAAAAGAAATATTTTAATTAAGTGAAAGCGAAAAATGATCTCATGGAGATGGATGCATCTTCTGTAAATATTGTAACGATCATTAGTTGTCCGAGAGACTGGAAGTAACCAGCAGACTGTAAATATATGGGCGTTGTTAATACATATAAGATTCAGAGGGATCTATATATCTGAAGCTAGCTAACAATTTTTACTGAATGATAATAGACAGACATATATGTTACATGGAAGTACTGTTTAGGTAGCTTCTCGAAAATCGACTGTTGAGAGAGAAACGTTCCGAAATAGCGTCCTGAAGAAGACACTTCTAGAAGAATATAAAAAATATTTATCATAATTAAAAATTTTACTAATATTATTATTTCTAATGTTATGTTAGGTTAGGTTTTATGACTAAAGCCCGGGCTTTAACTGGGAGGTCATATCGCGTACTACCAATGCGCTCTTTCGTCACTCTGGTGGACATGAGCCCGACTCTACTGTGGGAGTCTTAAATTTTGTCTACCCTAAATTTTTTATTCACCTAGGGAGGGGTCTTTAACGAGTACCTGACATCGTACAGGCTCGGGACCTACCAATAATAAAAATATATTTTAAAATTTGTTGCTGTACGTTACAATTTAAACGTTACTTGGAAATATTTTCTTAGAAAAAATATTGTACTTTCTTTGGGGTGCTATTAAATTGGTCGTATTCGTCCTATCTCAAATATGAGGTCATATCGATGTTGGAAATTTAATAAGAAACATTTTTGGTAAGAACCAATTTTTCGATTTGACTAACCGTTTTCGTGTAAATCGAACAAACGTCTCTGAAATCCATGAAGACGACATTTTAGGACGGTTTTCGGCATGTATCTCCAAAAAGTATTGAATATAACATGTGGCTTTCAGTTTTCTCTATGACTTTTATTCGAAAATATTTTTGATTGTGCAAATAAGCAGAATCTTTAAAATGTACTTAGAAAACTAAGTGAAATGTCAATTTTCTTCTGGTTTCGGCCAAAATCTAATGACATCTACTTAGAAAACGAAGTGAAATGTCAATTTTCTTCTGGCTTCGGCCAAAATCTAATGACATCTGAGTTACGAGTAGCATATCGATGGTGGAAAGCCAATACCGTCTATCTGCCTTTTTTTTTTTTTTCATTATTGAAAGGGAATTTTTTTTTACCTTCTCTAAAAATGTGGCAACATTGAGTTTGGTGGAAGGTTGTAAAACTGTTGCCTTCCAATACCAACTTTCCAAACTTGTTTATATATTGTAAAAATACCTTCTATCTTTGTGTGAAAATACCAATGAAAATACAGATAGACGGTATTGGCTTTCCACGATATGTGACATCTTCAAATTTCAATGTCATTGCTACCATCGTTTTTGAGTTAAAGTTCCAATCACATTCACGCACTTAAAGACAGACATCATGGTCAGGGGATCTTGAAACGTGAAATTCCGTTTATAACTCGATGTGGGATTTTTCAAACTATTACAATAGTAGTTTTTCTGGTTGAGGCTAGTCGGCCGGGATCAGGATTGTAATGTCCTACGTCTGTTGTATAAGAGAGGAGTCTGGACTGTCTGTCTATTGAAAGAGTGGTCCGTTGAAGAGGTGATGTCAGGTGCAGTCAGTGCGGTGGCTGGAGAGATGAGGTGACATGAATGGAGGAGGGGACATGAGGTGGCTCTGAGTGGCCTGTCCCAGCTCCACAGGGACCCTTGTCTAGTTGTAGCCTCTCTTGTCATAGTCGCCCCAATCAGGTGTCTTGTCCTCTAGTCTGAAGAGCCACTAGCACAGGGCTACCTACTTGTCTACTGTGCTCAAGATCGCGGCTTCGAAAGGGATGTAAAAACCTAAGAGCAGGCCGTTCTTCGGATGGGACGTTAAGCCATGATCCCGAGCTGTACGATGTCAGGTGCTCGTTAAATATCCCTACCCTAGGTGAATATACCTGAGTAGGCAAAATTTAAGATTCCTTCAGTGGAGTCGGGCTCATGTCCACCAGAACGAGGAAAGAGCGCTCGTAGTAGACGATATGATCTCATAGTTAAGCCCGGTGTGATGTATAAAAATAATACACATTGAAACATTAAATTATATACATTAAACAATTAATTTTATTTATTTTTATATATAAAAAAAAACATTTCTTTTAAAACAAATGCCAGAAAAAACAAAACACGGCCATCAGCTGTTTTATTAGTGTGTGTAGAGAGAGTGGAGGCCTGAGGTTGAATGGCGACGGTCTCAGTGGAAATGTGGAGTGGTGTTTTAGGCTTATGTTGTAATGAACTAAATAGAAGTGAATTGACGGTGAAGTCGATCCAAAAAGAAGGTACTTTTATTTATTTATATGTACAGGATATATGCCCAGAAATATATAACTTAATTTTAGAGAATGGCCCAAAATATAAAACAAAAAATTGAATTAGTGTTAAGAATTTAGTTTTTAAGATTTTTTTTTTTCGATTTTTGTTTGTTTCAATGATTAGTTTTATAATTTTATAATGTAGATGATTTAAAAAATAAACCCAATATTGTTCTAGTAATTTCTATTCTATTCATTTTCCCTGCTGGCCCAGTAAAATTATTTGAAAACCTTTGGATTAGATTTAATATTATTTAAAATTATAAAAAATTACATCTCTTTAGAAATCCAAATGAAAAGTTGGTTAATTGAATTTTTTTTAAATATACGTGCACTTTCTTCAAAATTGCACGTCTTGAACTTTTGATACTTTTTTAGGGCCCTTTTCGAAAAACTTCTGTAGAAATCAAAATTTAGTAAAAGAAAAGAGATCAAATTTCTACCATAAATGTGGTAATTCTTATTGTTTATTATTAATATTATTATTTATTATTATTTTTTTGTTCATTTAATTATTATTAATTCAATTATAATAATTATTATTTATATTTTTATTTATTTATCATTTATTTAAGTTTAACACTTAAAACCTTTAAAACCTTAACACTTAAGATTAACATAATTATCATTTACTTCACCGGGCATGAGTCGCAATAACTAACAACATCCTCTGGAGTCACTAGCACATCAACATCCTCTGGAGTCACTAGCACATCAACATCCTCTGGAGTCACTAGCATATCAACATCGTCTGGAGTCACTAGCGCATCAACATCCTCTGGAGTCACTAGCGCATCAACATCCTCTGGAGTCACTAGCGCATCAACATCCTCTGGAGTCACTAGCGCATCAACATCCTCTGGAGTCACTAGCGCATCAACATCCTCTGGAGTCACTAGCACATCAACATCCTCTGGAGTCACTAGCGCATCAACATTCTCTGGAGTCACTAGCGCATCAACATCCTCTGGAGTCACATGGCTTAGTTCACAAGTAATAATCCAGTCTCCCCTCCTCTTCCCCGGTCGGCTACCTATATTTCAGTTCTTCTACTTTTATGACAGTTGATGTAGGGTTATTATTGTGTTTGATAGCAGATTTGCGGTGAGATAGGCCCCATATAACGACCCTAAGATGATGTCTACTCTTGGCTGCCAACACAGATACCACCATCTCCAGATCACCCGAAGGCTACCAAGATAACAGCTATTCACCCCCTCTTAACCTAAATAAAATTCGGGGGTATTCTATAAAGAGAGCTTAGCAAGCATTCCTCAATGACTTTCCAGGAAAACATTTTTACTATTTTTTTTTTAAATGAAATTACCTCAACCATTTTAATGGTATACATCTCTCCCGACAGCAATAGAGTACGTAAATCCCATGGAAAAAATAAAATAGAAAACAAAATATATATATATATATATATATATATATATATAATATATATTCCTATATACAATATACGTTTATATAATCCTAAAAAAAACTGTTGAAACAAAAAAAACAAGAAGGTTGCAGGAGAAGCAAATTAAAGTTCACATCTTCCAGATTAACTATTTTCTAGATAATATTTAAACAAATGATTAATTTTTTTGTTTTTGTTTTTTTAGGGCTTAGGATATGTACTAATACTTCTTAAAAGATAATTTAGTGAATAACGAAATAACGACAATATTATGTATCCATTTATTGTTATGTTGGGAATATTATTCTTCCTAATACGATGGTAAAAATAAACGAAACAATCTTACAATATAGATACATAAAAATTATTTAAAATGTATGAATAAACGCAGCTAACAAAAATACAACAAAGTTCATCGTACTACGGCTACATTTTTATCATAAAACGAATATAGTTTTGAGTTGTCAGTGTTTTTTTTGGGACATGCTAGATCCGTAGGAATGCATTGAAAACTTGAAAAGCGCTCGGCTGGTAATGGTAGTGCAATTTTGTTACCACAGCTAGTATTTGCCGAGCAACGCAGGGTACCACTGCTAGTATGTGCTATGGGATTGCCAGACTTCGTTGATTTGGGTGTTTATAACTTTAGAGATGTTTTCGCCAGAGATCTTGTGGAAGTTCACTCTGAATAAAAAACTTAGAACGAGTCAAAAAATTCCACTTTATCTATATGAATAACACAAAACTATTTCGCTGGTTAGAGCATTCTCAAGTGTACAGGATACAGACTTATGACTCATTGAGAATGCTCTAACGAACGTGTTATTCATATAAATAAAGTGGAATTTTTTGACTCGTTCTAAGTTATTTATTCAGAGTATTTATAACTTTGTTGGTAATTTTGTCGCCTGACGCGAATAAATTCACACATATAGATCTACTTCACTCTTTTAAAATCTCTTTTACTTGGCTGATTTGATTGAAGCAAACGTGATAGTTTCGTAGAACATGCATGATAACATTTATTATACTTTCATTGTATCGGAAGTTATCATGTTCACAGACAGACAGACTTTTTTCCCCCATTTTTGGATTCAGGAGGTCGGAAAACGTGAAATTCCATTGAAAACTCCGCATCGAATTTCTGACCGATTACATAATTTTCCCTATACTTCATAAAGTTGGGGAAGTAAATATAACACTCAATAAAAATAGATGAAGAGATTTTTACAACTGAAGGGGATGTAAGTTGTAACTAATTTTTAAAAATCGAAGTTTACACCGCGCAAAGCCGGCTCAACTTGCTAGTTTGTACGTATAAGGGTCGTTTGTAGTAATTAATTAATAATCAATAATTAATGCGAAGTTAATGTTGTCCTTCCCAGCCCTCTTCTACTTCGGCCGGTACCTATATATACTCTTATGACACAGTACTGTACCTGCCATGCAAGACCCCCGCCTTCCTGGTCCTGTCACAACTTTCCTCTGACTCAGACAAGTGACTCAGGGCCATTCACAGTCCTGTCGCAAGTGATAACGACGGACTTAGGTAGCTCACTGACTCAGCTCACATGTCTCTCTCCACTATCGTTAGTCACTAATCATCTGCTTTACCTTCCCGCTAAACTAAGTATAGGGAAAGTTATGCGATCGGTCAAAAATTCAATGCGGAGTTTTCAACGGAATTTCATGTTTTCCGGTCTCTAGGATTCCAAATTTGAGAAAAAATAAAATCTCTGTATGTGTGTCCGTAACTCCTGATAGAATCAATGTATTATCACGAAATTATATGTGTGAACTAAACTCCACAAGGACAACAGCTATCGAGTTTCAGCCAAATCGGCCATAGGGAAGGGGGGGATTAGGGGAGAGACAACTCAAAAACTCTAATGCATTACACTGCCGATCTAATGAATGTATCAAAACAAAATTTAGTATGGCTTTGGAGAGAGAGAGCGAAAACGCTTCAAAAATGTTCTTCATGCCAAATAGGGAAAAAATAAAATAAAATAATATAAGGCATGGGCTCCCTAAAAAATGTTTCAAGTCTGGACTGTCCCCCACTCTCCCCCCCCCCCCCCCCCCCTTCCCCTCCTTCTAGTGTATTACCCCCACCCCAAGTGTTTGTTGGTGGTAGCTAGGTGGAACTCAGTTCTTCTGGCTTCTATCGAGCGTGGCTGTTCATGGTCGGTCGATACGCCGGAATTTTCTTTCAATTTGAATAATTTTGTACGTAAATTGTTATGGCCTTATTTTTACTGTTGATATTATTTTGTTTCCATGTTACGTTATGGGGAGGGGACTAAGAAGATTTTGATAGTAGTAAGGTGGAGGCCAACTATCGATAGCAATATGGTTAATATCGATAGAGAATATCAATAGTGCTAGTTATCCTAGATTCTAGGAGACTTATCATAAGAACTTGAGTTTTTCTATGTACGCGTTGTACAAGACTGATTTCTAGAAATTTCCAAGGTCTTAATGTTTTCCTTTTTTACTATTCGGATAATGAGATTCCCCTTTATCATTTTTCTAAGCAAGAAAAAAAAAAAACAGAAGTATCTAGTCTTAAAAACAAGAATCACTTCGTAATCTAAAAAAAAAAAAAAAAAATGGCAGAGTGAGAGTGATATATGGGGGGGACTAAAAGAAACAAAAAACTACCAATTTAAGACTATCGACATGAAATTTACAGTAAGGATTCAGAAGTCTCTGTGTAAGTCAATTATTGATTTTTTAGCCAACAACCATAAAACGGTTCTGGATAGTTGGGAAACTAGTTTTGTTGATTAATTCGCTCTGGGGAAGTACATTGTGGGTGGTTCTTCTTGTCTATGTTCTGGATCTCTTTAATAGATGGTATTTCCTTTGAAATGACCTCTGTTTTTTGTCTGCTAGAAGAGAGAGGGTGCTCTATGGACTGGATACTTTGTGGTGGGACAGGAACAACAAAATAAAACAAAGATACAACCTGTTATTTATTACTAGTGACTGTTGTTCCGTTCTCCTGTTACCTAGACAGGCTTTTAACTGCTAGGTCATATCGCCTACTACCATAGCGCTCTTTCGATGCTAAATTTTGGGAGTCCTAAACTTTGCTTACCTAGGTTTATTCGGCTTGGATAGTAGGGGTCTTCAACGGAATATCTGACATCGTACAGGATCAGGACTGTCACTTAAAGTACCATCAGAAAGAAGGCGTGCTCAAGGTTTTTTCACCGGCCAGATAAAAAACCTGAAGCATCTCAACCGGGTTTCGAACCCGCGATCTTGAGCTTAGTAGGCTAGCACGCTACCGACGCCCTCTTAGCATTGCAGCTTTAGATGTCTGGCTGAGACAAACGACAAATGTGTTATCTCTAATAATAAGAATACATTCTCACGTCACCTTTAGTTATTCAACAAAATTGTGATAAACGTTTTTCAGAAATTTCAACGTAAATAGAACAGATCTAAAATAGAAGGGCACAGAATTCGTTTTTTGTGCGTTGTTGTAGCACGCCGTCCTTCGGATGGGATGTTAAGCGATGGTCCCGAGCTTGTACTATGTCAGGTACTCGTTAACGACCCTTGGTGAATAAAAATTTTGCTTATATTATCCACCAGAGTGACGAAAGAGCGCTCTGGTAGTAGGCGATATGACATTGTAGTTGAAGCCAGGGCATGAGTCATAATAACTAACTTATTAATTTTCAGCGGAATCGGCCGAAGAAAAGAGGCTCGAATCAAAAAGTGGGCGGGGGGGGGGGGGGGGGGGGGGAGCGCTATTTTGAAACTAGATAATTTTTTTATGTTTAGGCCGGAATCGTGAGATGTGTGGGACATAAGATCATTTTCCCAATGAACGTGTGACGGCAGAAACTATTAAAAACCACTGCCCTATGGGAAAGTGATTAATATTGTATACTTTGACGAGTCTCAATGAAGTGAGCCACACCTAAGGACATCTACTAGAGGATGACAAAATGAACATATGGCATTTTAAACAATATTTTTATAAGTATAGGGCGGCTATATGACCCATTGTATGTTAATTAGCTAAGGAGAGGGAGGGAGGGGGGACACCAAGCCCGAGAGAGCTCCGGAGGGAGGCTCAAGGCTCGCCTCATAATCTACCGAGGTGTCACGCATTGTCACAATGCACAATGGCCTCCACATCTACTTTCTCTTACAAACTATAACACACTTTCTCAAATATGGCCTCTGGGAGAAACATGAAACTGGATTTTTTACACAATGAATCTATCTTCACATTGATATTCAACTAAATCGGGGAAAGGATATAAGGGACGTTCAGGGAAGGGGCTCAACGCCAAAATGTACCCAGTTTATCCATGTAATTTTTTATTTACAACTATATATGTATAAAATATATAACAAGCAAACGTGATACATGAATAAATAAATGTCTTTGACATTGAAAGAGAAATCATTCATTAATGACACTCCATTTTGTGTATCAGGTGATGACAGAAATATAAAATAAAATAAATTTATTAAATGATAAAAAACTTCAATCAAGTAGTAGGCTTCGAGGCCATTGCCATCTCAGCTTCCGAAAACATTAGAAAGGATTCTTGTAAGTTTACGAACTAAAGGATTAGGGTGAAAGGAAAGCTTAGAATGGAATTTTCTGTAGCGGGATTTAATTACATCCCTTACAAAGGTCATTGTGAAGGATAGCTTTAGAGAGTAGAATGGAGCATTTGTGATTTTACGAAGGAGATGGGATTGTAGGATTTGGATTCTATAAGAATTCCAAGGTTTAGTTTAGCCCCATACGTTCATATTGGCTTCAGTAATTGTTTGTAAATGAGTCTTTTATTACTTATTGTAAGTTTCGATCTGTTGTCTAAAAGTCTTAGTAGGAGTTTGTATCGTCCATTAAATTCTTGTGTTTTTTTCTAGTATGAGGATTCCATGTCAGGCGTCTTTAAATAAATAACCCAAGGTAAGCGGACTTGATTCGCAACTGGAAGGGGTGTGTTTTAAGGAGGGACAGGACGACGTGTTGCAGGACGCAGAAGATGATGTACATTTGTTATTGTTGATCTTGTGAGGATTCAGAAGCCTCTATGTAAATCAACTATTGATTTTTAGCCAGAACAATCGACTGGTTTTAGTTCTCTTGTGTGTCGATCCAGGTCTTGAAGTAAAACTTTATTTCTGCGTACAGACCATCATATGTTGAACCAAAAAAGGTTTTCTTTTCCCCAGTAAAATTAACATAAACCCTAACGCCGCGGAATGTCTGTTGTTAAATTATTCAGTTGCAACAAAAACCCTCGTTGTATTATCTCAATTGAAAGAGAAGCTTAATTAAATTTTTGTTTTTTCTTATAATGTACATTTGGTTGAACCCCCCCCCCCCCCCCCCCCCCCCCTCCCTTTGAGGGCTGATTGTTTGAGGACTTTGTTTGTTTTCATGAATTAGTTTAAAACAACGCTCATTGAATTGAAATCATCTTCTGTCTGCTCTCTGGCCCACTTGCCAATATTGGTCTCTCCTAGATACCTATTACAGTAAACCCTCGTTTCGAACTCTTAAAGTGGCGTCCAGATTAGCGAACACGAGCCGAGCATTGATCTCTGCGCATGCGCCAGACAAGCAAGCCATGTTCGTCCCCCGATCCGCGAGTTGTCGGTTTTTTGACGAAACATCAAAGGGTGTTCGGTTCGGCCTGCGGTGGTGTGTGGACGCTCAACGAGCATAGAGCCGAGCAGACCGTTGATTGTAACAGTCTTGCAACCTTCTAATACTTGTTTGCACATTTGTTTGTTTTGATTGTTTCTTGGATCTTTTAAAATAATTATGATTTATTTTATTTTATTATATTTATAAATTATTTTAAATTTTTATCTTTGATATGGAGTCAACCATAGAATGGCCTCAGAGGCTAATATTGCAATTCGCGGCAGCCCAGTGAACTATAAATGTAGGCCAACGCCGCAATAGCTTTATTATTCATTATAATAAAGGTTCAACAGATATAATTAAATCACCTAAGTAAAATACTGTTCCAGTTACACTGGACTGACCTAGTTCAGAAATACTAGACTGAATCAATCGCATAAATAAAAAAAATTATCACATATGAAAAGAAGAATGGGTATGAAAATAAATACAATAAAAAAAAAATAAGAAAGAAAAGGTTGAGACTAGCGGTATGGTGAGGGCAAGTGACGGTCTGAGAGCGGTGGATCCGGTCTGGGAGCTAACCAGAGCGTGGTGTTTCAGGCGAGACCGCCTCTTGTCATTACGTAACCGTCAGCCAGTGGTCAAACATGGATAGAGTACTCGTCGAATATGTAGAATATGCGAGAACATGGAATATTAATATGATTTTTCCCATCATGCCTCCCACCAAATGAAAATATGGACTTAGGCGTTCTGTTTCGTAAAGTCATGTTTCAATTATTATAGTAATTTTTATTTATATAGATAATTCATAATGAGACCCAACAAATTGTTACCAAGGCTACGCGACAAAAGATCGAAATTAACTTCAAAATTAAAAATGACTTATATACAATGCAGTGCTGAAACCTGATGTTATTTAGTTATTTTGATTCTTGCTCTGAGCTTTAACTATGAGGTCATATCGCCTACTACCAGAACGCACTTTTGTCGCTCTGATGGACAGCCCGATACTACTGTGGGAGTCCTACATTTTGCCTACTAGATTTATTATCCTAGGGTAGTGGTCTTGAAACCGTTGTGAACTTACGAACTTGAACTCTGGGGTTGAAGTTTCCAATCTTCAGCTCATACAATCCCATCAATCAAAATCCTTCATATAATAACCAATGCTCCTTTTTATGTCTCCAGCCAGACCCTCCATACTGACCTCAACATTCCATTCGAGACCGAAATAGTTGAACCCAGATCCAAAAAGTTATTTATTCTTTATTCCTCTAGTACGTGTCCTCCATTCCAACTCAGTGCCACTGGGTCATTTCTCCCCTCTTGACATTTTGACAATGCCATATTTTTCTCTTTTAACACATTTGCTTGTTGTGAATATTATTTATATAGTTGTGAATACCTGTTTGTAAATTTAAAAAAAAATTAAGATAATCATCAGCTACACTCGACAATTGGAAGTATGCTCTGATATTTCCTCGAGGACTTATTGTTGTTCTACTATAGTTGAGTATACTAATGTAGTGTCTGTTGTATGTTTAGGTGCGGTCGAGCCCGGTGGAACTGAGTCTGGCCGAACTGGAGGCGATGGCACTCCGACAGACAGAGGAGATGGCAGCACAGAGGCAAGCCCTCCAGGCCAGGGAGGCACGGCTCAGGTAACTAAGACTATGGGGAATGTCTTCCAGGGGATTGGTGGGTCTAGACGGTGCGGAGCGGAATCGAATTCAAATTCGGGCGTAGGAATCCCATTGAAACCAGTTATTGGTAAAATTGCCAGAGGGTGAGAGAGGGGGGAGGTTCGGCACCCTCAAGGATTGGTTGGGGGAGAATTCGAATGGCGTAAATGACTCTTCCCCTATCCGTCTTTTAGGGATTTTCAGTTGTGTCATCCTTATGGGGTTCTGTTTATTATTTTTTTTATTTCGTGTCGATGCATTTTCGTTTACATTAGCTGTGATGTAAACAATTACACATTATAATTTTTAAAATATTACAAAATCAATTATTATCATCATTTTATAGAAAATCGTTAAATTGTTGAAATTTTCATAAAAACAGCTGTCAGTTTTTTTTTGGCCTCATGTACGATGCATATTAGCCATGACTCTTATAATGATGATTTACCTAATTATTTACGACATCCATGGCCCCGGGAGGAAGTTTTATCTACGAAATAAAACTCACTCCCGGACGGGATTCGAACCCGCAAACCAAGGTGAGACCATGCGACAGCTGTCAGTTAAATAGTAAAATTAATTAGTGAATAAATCTACAAAAATGGACCAGTCGAATTTTGTTTAAAAACGAATGGAGAACAAAAGCCGACGATGAGCTGTTTAAATAGTCACGAGACAGTCTAATGAGAGTTGTGTTACTGTTAAGATGTTGTAGTTAGGTTAGATTTTATGACTCATGCCCGGGCTTTAACTACGAGGTCATATCGCCTACTACCAGAGCGCTCTTTCGTCACTCTGGTGGACATGAGCCCGACTCTACTGTGGGAGTCCTAAATTTTGCCTACCCTAAATTTTTATTCATCTAGGGTAGGGGTCTTTAACGAGTACCTGACATCGTACAGGCTCGGGACCATCGCTTAACGTCCCATCCGAAGGACGGCGTGCTTAAGTTTATTTTACCTCCCAGATAAAATAAACTAAGGGCCTCGGTCGGGCTACGAACCCACGACCTTGAGCTCAGAAAAGATGTTGTAGTGTTCACAGTCTAGAGAGAGATGTTAGTGAGTAAGGTGAACCGAGACAGTCCACTAATGTTAACAGTCGAGTTACCTTGTTTTTAGAAAATTATTTAGTAGTATAATTTTTTTAAATAATTTATATTTCTGTTAGTTTTTAAATTTATAATGTAGGTTAAGATTAAATAAACCCAATATTTGTTCTCTATTATATGCTATTTATTTTCCCTATGAACCCATAAGATAATTTATATATTTGGATTAGATTGAACAATTTTTGAAAATTTAGGAAAATTTGATGGCAACTCATTATTATCATTATAATAAATCCAAATGAAATAATTATTAATTGATTTTTTTTTTAAATATACGTGCACTTTCTTAAAAATTGCACGTCTTGAACTTTTGATACTTTTTTAGGGCCCTTTTCGAAAAACTTCTGTAGAAATCAAAATTTAGTAAAAGAAAAGAGATCAAATTTCTACCATAACTGTGGTAAATCTTATTGTTTATTATTATTATTATTATTTATTATTTTTTTGTTCATTTAATTATTATTAATTCAATTATATTAATTATTATTTATATTTCTATTTATTTATCATTTATTTAAGTTTAACACTTAAATTCATTTGTCTTGAATTTTCGACATTTCTATTAGGGCCTCTTTTGAAAACTACTCCAGATTTAGTTGAAGATCAGCAACAATTTCTACAATTTCTTTTATTTAATTGTTTAATTTTAATATTTTAATTATTATTATTTTAATATTTTATATACATGTTTTCAATAAAACACAGAGTTATCGGGTTTTTGAGTTGAGAGCCCCCCCCCCCCCCCCCCCCCCCCCCCTTGAAATTGGTGCAGCTTAATTATGCACATAATATCTGTACCTCGGAGGTAAACTGCACTATGTGATAGAAACCCAGCAGAGAGCTTTCAAATTTTGAACTTTCAATTTCACCACAATGCTTTCATAACTACAGTTATATTAAACCATTCGTTGAAATACTCTGGCCGCATTAAAAGATAAATATTTGTATCTTTTTATTGCTTCAAAATAAAAAGAATTCAAAAAATCAATGACATGCCTTTTACCTCTGATATACCGGCGCTGCTTTACGTTAGATGGAACTAAGTATTCGATTATTATTAATGTACTGTTAAGGGATGAAAATAATAAAAAAACTAACTTTCACAAAAAACAATTTTATTACTATCTAAAGTGAAATAATAACATAATTCAACCAAACAAAATCGATCTTTTAGAATGAATCAATAAATTTGTGTAAATCAATAAAACGTGTAAATCCGGATATATAACATCTGCCAGCGCATAGAGAGGAGATGAGTGTAATTTCTTTAAAAAAAAACATCTTTGATACATGCTACGAAGTCTTGATAGCATTCTAAATCAGTTTTCACCATCAAGTGGCAAGTCTGGTACCCTACACATTATCTATCTATCTGTCAGTTGGTATGGTTTTGTAAGATGTATGGAACTCTTCCGGTATGTAGGGCGAGAGTGTAATTAAATCTTTATAAATTTTTGTAAAGAAATTGGTTTTGAAATTGGAAAAAGTTGAAATGGGATAGTAGCAAAACAAGACTAAGTCAATTAGTTGCACATCACTTCATTAAACAGGCTGAGAGGTAAACAGCACTAACTACACATACTTAGTGCTTTTTTCAGAGGCAAAAAGCATCAAGTCGACTTAGTTCTGTTTCTCCCCAAATTGACATTAGGGTTAGTGCAGTTTACCAACCTGTTATTTTGTAATTACTTTAAATAGGAGAGGATGCAGTATACCACTAAATAGAGCTCAAACAGATGTACAACTTAGTGCACAAAACAGATCTCCGAGGTACAGATATATATTTATGTTTTAATTGTACTTTATATTAAATAAATTTACATTTCAAAAAATTGTGTATTCAAATTTTTGCCAACATTGTCCGTCCTACATAAAGTTTTAATTTTACACATTGTTTACAATTCGTCTGATAAGTTATTTAAGAACGATTATTCATATTTTACGAAGATAGTAATTAATGAGCTACCCTGTAGGTTAAGCTCTGCTCCTGATTGATAAATTGATGTATCTTAATTGATGGCAGCACTAATTTTAACTTTCCTTCAAACACTGATTACGTTTTATCAACTAAAAAAAAATCGATGAATCACCGGCTATGTAGTTTCTTAGCAAGAATTAATCAATTCGGCCTCCGTTTGGGCTAAAACTCAGTATTTGACTTGCATAGTGGCTTCTGAATCCTCGTACTAAATTTTCTTTCGATACATTCATTACATCGACAGTTATTGGGGTATTTAAGTGGAGATGGGGATCTATCTGAGATGGGGATCTATCAGAGATGGGGATCTATCGGGGATGGGGATCTATCAGAGATGGGGATTTATCAGAGATAGGGGATCTATCAGAGATGGGGATCTATCAGAGATGGGGATCTATCGGGGATGGGGATCTATCAGAGATGGGGATTTATCACAGATAGGGGATCTATCAGAGATGGGGATCTATCAGAGATAGGGATCTATCAGAGATGGGGATCTATCAGAGATGGGGATCTATCAGAGATGGGGATTTATCAGAGATAGGGGATCTATCAGAGATGGGGATCTATCAGAGATGGGGATCTATCAGAGATGGGGATCTATCAGAGAGGGATCTATCAGAGATGGGGATCTATCAGAGGGGATCTATCAAAGATAGGGATCTATCGGGGATGGGGATGATTCCTTTATGAATAGTGGAATATTTTAGTTCCTTCAATAAAGGAACACATTCGAGAGAAATTCTTCTTAAGATAATATTCGGAGGTTTCTTCTGATTAAGAACTTTTTTTTTCGTGCATATAACTTCCTAATTATACTTAATTGTCTACCATTAAGGTTATTTAAATTACCATTGCTAATTTCATTTCGTAAAAAACTTACCATGTTTTTCACCCTTATTAAGTAAGAGGTTGAGGAAATTTGTTTTTATATTGAGAAGTTACTTAAGTAGTTCTTGGGAGCGTTCCATTCCTTTTATTTAATTTTTATTCTTTGTGGGTTTAACATGGCATCAATTGTGGTTATGGAGGTAAAATAAACTTAAGCACGTAGTCCTTCGGATGGGACGTTAAACGATGGTCCCGAACCATGTATGTCAGGTACTCGTTAAAGACCCTAGGTGACTTTGATGTCCACTTGAGTGACGAAAGAACACTCTGGTAGTAGGCGATTTGACCTCGCAGTTAAAGCCCGGGCATGAATCATAATAACTATTTGTGGTTATTTTACTCCAGGTAAATTAGTCAATTGTTGTACCAATAATATTTTATATATCAATAATTTTTTATGTATCAATACTACTTTGTATATCAATAATGTTTTTGTGTCAATAATAATATTTGGGTATCAATATTATAAAATCACATTGAAATGACTTTGGCCTGGATGTTATGATGTCTCTGAACACGATAACTCAAAATAGAATTATTGTATCGACACGAAATTTTATATGTTAATCCAGAAGCCTCTAAGGACGACAGCCAAATCAGGCATAGAAAAGGGAGGTATTAGAGAGATGGCTTAACTCAAAACTCTAATAACTGCCGTTGTAATGAATGTATTAAAATGAAATTTCAGCTGAATTAGCCGAAGGAGAGGCTAAACTCAAAAATTCCAATAACTGTCAGTGTAATGAATGTATCGACATGAAATTTCACATTTGAAGTCAGAACCCAATAAGGACATAACCTGTCAAATTTCAGTGATATCGGCTGAAGGGAAGGGGTGATTATTCATAAAATTAACATATAGTTGATTTATTATTTTCTCCGTTGGAATTACATTGTCGGGTGATTCACCGACGACTTTTTTGTGTTGTTTTTTCATTTTATTGTTTTGAAAAATATAAAATTCCGATGAAAACTCAACAGATTTCTAACGTTTTGATGTATAAAAATAAGACACACATTAAAAAAATTAAATTAAAATCATTAAAAAATTAATTATATTTATTTTTATATAAAAAACAAATTTTATTTTAAAACAAATGAGTAAAAAAACAAAACACGGTCATCAACTGTTTTTTTAGTGTGTGTAAAGAGAGTCGGTCCGAGTGAAACATGAAGAGTGTGGTGTTTAGGCTTAAGATATAAGGAACTAATTAGGAGTGAATTGACGGTAAAATTGATCTAAAAAGAAGGTACTATTATTTGTTTTTATGTACAGGATATATGCCCAGAAATATATAACTTAAATTTTAAAAAATGGCCAAATTATAAAACAAAAAAAAATTTTTTAAGATTTTTCTTTTGATTTTTGTTTATTTTAATGTTTAGTTTTTTAATTTTAATAATGTAGATTTATGAAAACCCAAGATTTGTTCTCGTAAATTCTGTTCTATTCATTTTCCCTGTTGGCCCAGTAAAATTATTTGAAAACCATTGGATTAGATTCAATATTATTTAAAATTATTAAAAATGGCATCTCTTCAGAAATCCAAGTGAAAACTTTGTAAATTGCATCTTTTTTAATTCGTACACTTTCTTGAAAATTGCACGTCTTGAACTTTTGATACTTTTTTAGGGCCCCTGTTCGAAAAACTACTGTAGAATTCAAAATTTAGTAAAAGAAAAGAGATGAAATTTCTACAGGAAATGTGGTAATTTATTGTTTATTTAATTACTAGCAGTAATACCCGGCGTTGCCCGGGGAACTTTGACTTTTCTCCCAATACCTCCTATAAGGCTATTCAGTTCCTCGACAGTACATTCATGATGTTATAATTTTCAGTTAATTATACAGAATAAGGCTTATAGTCCTTCAACTGTAGTAACGCTAGCTTTGGAGCTAAAACTAATTTATTCAAAAAGATTTCTCATTAATCGTTGCAATGGTTTTCGAGTTACAAAGATTGCGTGAGTGGATGCTGGGATGGATTAGGGGTTGATTAAAAAATAGACCTTAACCTTCCTGTAGATAAAACTTATCTATTCAAAAAGATTCCTCATTAATCATTGCAGTGGTTTTTGAGTTACAAAGATTGCGTGGGTGGATGCTGGGATGGACCAAATATTGAGGTACTAATACGCCTATAACCTTCCACTGACGATGACGAACAAATTAAAAAAAAAATTAATCAAATCCATCAAGCCGTTCGTGAGTTATAGCGGTACAACGCACAGACATTTTCAGCTTTATATTATGATTATTATTTCATTATTATTATTAATTATTATTTATATTTTTATGTATTTATCATTTATTTAAGTTTAACACTTAACCTTTCTTTTTATTACCACAACGTATCACATAACCTGCCCTATACTGGCTACTTACCATTGGGATTGGAACTGAGTCTCTTTGACTAGTCTCTCCTGAACCTTCTATCCCACATATCCTAAATACAGTTTCTATCTGATCTCTACTTAACAATTTATCAACTTCTGTTGTTGATAATTTATTAACAACTCCTTCCCTCTCATGGAACGTTAGCTCTTTCAAAGACGTAGAGAAGATTCCCTCACGTTGTTGAGAAACATTTTGAATTCCGTTTGATGTAGAGGTCGACTCTTAAAGATGGAGAACCTGGCCTTAAGGCTAAAAGTTAAAACACTTTTTTTGTTCCGAACGTTTGGAAAATTATATTTTTTTATTCATCAAGTTCTTCAAAATAAAGTTATAAGTCCCCATAGTGTAGGCGCTTACTTAGTTATGCTTCGTTTGAAGGAAATCAGATTACGCTTTTCCGGACTAGTAATTCTGAGAGGATTAACTTATTTTCACTTAATCGAAACGAATGAGCGAACAACTAAAATAAATTAAACAAAAAAAGGTTTTCTCTCGATCTAAAACAAAACCATTCGACCGTTTTGACTAAAAATCGATAGTCGACTGACACAGGAGACGCCCTTCTCTTATGGCGATTTTGAGGGAAATTAATAGTATAAAGTATATTATGATATAAAATTTCACCCTCCCCTTGTGTTAACTTGTCCCCTTGACCGATTTGACTGAAAATCAATAGGTTTATATGATATATATAAAATTTCATGTCTATACGTTCACAACTTCTAAGTTGAGAAACGCCCATATTGTGAAATGTTTGCGTGCGAAAATCCGAGTTCGCCGTTTCAACGGATTTTCACTTTTAAAGCGTTTTGACCATTTTCTCGATGATGTATATGTTTGTGTGTTGGGGGTTGGATAGTTGTGAGCGCTCTACCGCGAAAACGATTGTAACTATGAAATTGAAATTTGGAATTAAGGGGTCATCAGGGTGTTCACAACACACACACAACTTCGAATTTCTGACATAATATCTACCATGCGTGTGCAGACTTTTTTCGCCTTCCCCAGATCATTAATTTATCATTTTGACTTTTTGCAGGTACCTGAAAGAGAGCCAATCACGGGCAGGGCAGATGGCGGCGGAACAGGAGCGGCTACGTCGTCTTCGAGACCGAGTGGAGGCTCAAGAACTGAAACTGAGCCGGCTCCGGACTCTACGGGGCCAGGTCGACCATGGCAAGGCCAGCAGTGCAGCCCTCAGTGAGTATACTTGACAAGGTGGCAGTCTTCACTCTCTTGAACGAAGTCGAGCTTCTGTCAGAATATAGGAACTATTTATCTCTTTCTTCAGGCCCTTGTTATGAAAGGATGTTTGTAGTGATGTGATGTTGTGCTTGTTCACTATCGCACAGACACACCTTCACCGCACAAATCCACTCTAGTTTCCGAAACGTTGGACAAATTCTGAGTTTTTTCCTTCAACATTCGTATATGGATGGATCTGATCCCCAGACGTTCAGATGAGAGATAAGAGAGGGCGGTTGTCCCCTACCTTATGGATCTGACCCCCAGACGTTCTTCCTATAAAAGTTGAGGGCTTCTCACGGACCTCGAACCGTTTTAATGACTCCTCGGTCTTCATCTCACACTCCTCAGCACCCAACCTGTCAAGAACAGACAGACAAACATGCTAACAGAGAGACAACTCTCTGGTTTGCCCAACATGCAAGAGGTCATGTTCCGTTTCTTTCACTCAAGATGAGATTTAAGTATCACCTGGTATATATAGGGTTTCCATCTATCAATTACTCCGAATTACTTGCCCAGGTTGGAAGTTGTTTCTAAAGTTGGCAGTTATTAGGTTTTTTGAGTTTAGCCCCCCTCCCTTTTGGCTGGTTCCGCTAAAATTGATCGGTATCATCCTTACAGGGGTCTGGTTAAACATATAAAATTTGGTGTTATCGCGAGTTGATTGACAGTCACTCGGACACCCAGACTTTTTTTTTTTTTTATTTTTGGGATCAGACTGTCGGAAAACATGAAATTCCGTTGAAAAAAGTGCATCAAATTTTGACCCATTTTATAACTTCTCCTATACTTCATATAGCTGATTCCCAGATGCGAAGGAATTTACAGGATTTGGAGAAAAAAGGAAAAAGGAGGGGAAAATCATCGAGATGTAAATGCAGGGACGTCTGAATCGACACATTAATTTCGTATCGATACATTCATTAAATTGGCACTTATTAGGATTTTAGAGTTGAGCCCTTCCTCTGATTCTCTCCTTTTGTTCAACATACGTGTATTTCTCGTGGTATTTTGTGTTTACTTATGAAATTTCATGTCAATACATTCATTACATCTGAAGTTATTAATGTTTTTTACTTGAGCCCCCCCCCCCCCCCCCCTCTCTTTACATTTGACTGATATTACTGAAAATCAGTCATCCTTATATGGTTCCTGGATACACGGTTTATTTTATGTTTTTTATACACTTTTTACTGTTCGCGTCCATTATCGGGAGGGTCCGCTAGGTATAGGTTTAAAAAACATTGAAATTCTTATTAAAATGTTGGTGGAGTCCGGTAAAAAGAGGTGTCCGTTAGAAGAGGTTTCGCTGTCTTTCTAATGAACGTAACGATACGAAATTTTATGTATGGTTCCCAATAAGCATGATAATGAAATGATTTTCAATGAAATTAATCGACTGGAAGAAAAAAGAAGGAGAAGATATATTTTTTTAAATATTTATTATATCTTGGCTTTTAAGAGCTGCTTGATTTTGTATATATAGGTAGGTTGCAAGGTAGATTTATTCTTCTACTATCTTAATAAAGATTTATTCCTCCTAAATCTGTAGTTATGCAGATAAGTACACTAAATTTTCCCTAAATGTACAAAGTTTTAATGACTCCTTCTTTTTTTTTGTGACTGACCCTTGAACATTTCCAATGATAAAGGAAAACTTTTTTTCTTGGCCCACAATTAGTTTTATAATTCGAAAAACAACCTTGAGCCAAAAAAGTTGTATTTATGTCTCTGGCATAAAGGATGAGAAGTTAAGTAGACATAGGGGACTGTCGTATGAAACAGGATGTGTGATCAAAAGTTGAATCATCGCCATTGTACTTCCCCACCTCGAAAAGTATTGAAATTTACCCCTTGCTATGTTTCCACTCTTTCTCGGAATCCTCCAATCTTTCCTTCTTGACTGATTTGTCTGAAAATCATTAGGTATCTTAATCAGGGATATATGTGTTATAGTTAGTTATTATGACTCATGCCCGGGCTTTTAACTACGAGGTCATATCGCCTACTATCAGAGCGCTCTTTTGTCACTCTGGTGGACATGAGCCCAATTCTACTCTGGGGGTCCTAAATTTTGCCTAACCTAATTTATTATTCATCTAGGGCAGAGGTCTTTAACGAGGCTCGGGACCATCGCTTAACTTCCAATCCGAAGGACGGCGTGCTTACGTTTATTTTACCTTTGGCCTGGGCCGGGTTTCGAACCCACGATCTTGAGCTCAAAAGGCAAGCAGTTTTCACCGGATTTTTCTGTTTTTCGACTCCCTGATTACAAAAATGGAAAAAAAAATAAATAAAAAAAACATTTGTGAACACGATAACTCCCGATCGAATGAATGTATCGACATGAAATTTAGAATGAAGATTCAGAATTGCCTATGTAAGTCAACTATTGACTTTTAGCTTAAACGCTTAATTGGTTTTCTAGGAAGAGAAACGTCACTGAAGTTTTTTTTTGACGTTTTTTTGTTGTTATTATTATGACCCTGGGAGATGGGCCCTTTGAAGATGTGAGAATGGATTCCAGTCAGCTCATCTTATAACATTCTTTATCAAATCCAATTGGAGACGAGAAGGACTTTCTTATTCTATTCCGTCCTCCATGAGAGGCCCTCCAAAGGCTACATCCCCAGATCTGTTATATTAGCACTCCTCTGTGTGTCTTCTTCTCTCCCTCTCTCTCTCTCTTCTCAGACCAGGAACTGCCTCCGTCCTCCAAGAAAGACCAAAAAAGAAAGAAACAGAGGAATGTGTAGAATGTCTTTTTTAGGGGGATATAAAGGAGTTATAGAAAACTTTTGAGGAGCCCAGAAGACAATGGGAGCCGCGCTCGTGCTCTGATGGCCACATTCTTTGTGTACACAACTCTCTTCTAGGTTCTACTTTCATCTCGCCCATTTTAATAGCCCCCCCCCCCCCCCCCCCCCACACACTCTATTTTAGTAAAGAAATTCAGAAACTTTCTAGTCTCAAAGATTAAATACTTCGTTGTCATTAAACTGACTTTTTTTTCATGTTTCGTTCAATAGTGTCAACAATTATTAAGCATGGGCCCAAATGAACTGCCTAAAATCTGCTAGACTCAATGAGTATGCCATACAATTGGTGTCAACAGCTGCGACACAATTTAGTTACGTTAGGGGCAAAGGACAATAAAAGTTTATTGGAAAAAATGGACAACCATCTTATCAGCAAAGATATAGACGCTGCAATCTCCAGCTCCTTCAACACATTTACAGAAATTACAGTTCTTTTGGCAATAGCGGAAGTTATTTAAAAAAGAGGAACCATATAAGCAAACAAAATATACAACTCATTTGAATTATACAAATTACCTAGCTAAATTTCAGCTTGAGTCTGTTTGTCCACTTTGTAACAGTGATAATGATAACATACTCCATCTTCTCATAACTTATTGGAATAAATCGGCGGAAGGGAAGTGGGTGGGATTTTGGGGAGAGGCTTAACTCAAGAGCCCTTAATAACTGCCATCGTAATGAATGTATCGACACTACATTTCATATGTGAATTCAAAACTCTACAAGGACGACATTAAAATTCAGCGGAATCGGCAGAAGGGAAGGAGGGGTTAGGGGGGGGGGGGGGGGGGGGGGGGGGGGGGCTACTGAAAAACCCTAAGAACTGCCGATGTAATGAACTTATCTTGTTCGTATCGGGTTTATTTTGTCCGCATACTGTTTCTATCCTAAAAACACTCCAGAACACCAGTTTGATGCCACCGACACATAGCAGTAGTGTCCTATTGTGACCTCATAGTGCCCTATTTACATCTTTACGAGCCAACTTACCTATTGTAGAAGGATCCTTTACTCCCTTGCCTATTGTCTCCTCGGCTACTTGACCCTGTGGAAGCTGTGCCGTGGAGAGCTCTCCTGTTTTTGACGTATCTCACAGCCTCTCTCCCACCTCTCCTCATTATAAACGCCACCCCCCTCCCATTAGAACTACGGTGTGATGCCTCCATCACCGACAGGCTTGGCTAACCTAACCTCACTAGGCTCAGCTAACCTAGGCTCTAACCTCAATAGGCTCAGGGTCAACCTTCTCTAAGGAGGGATACTCTCCAAGATACTTCTTACTCGATAAAAATTATTCAAATATTTCTTACAATTGTATTGGTCCTTTAAGAATATGTACGTTATTATAAAATTATACAACTAATATTTAATGATATAAATAGTTTCATTAAATAATGTTTTTATTTCCCCAGTTATACTGGTTTTGAAGGTGGAGCGAAAAGTTAATTGATTAATACGTTCTGGGGAGATCCATTCCGATGATTCATCGAAGACTTTTTTGATGTGTAAACAGCCCTCAACCTTCAAAAAATGTCATACGAAAACATCGTGCAGGCTCGCGACCTTCGCTTAACGTCCCATCCTAAGGACGGCATGCTTAAGTTTATTTTACAGTGGGAGTCCTAGATTTTGCCTACTTAAGTTATTTCACATAAGGTAAGGGTCATTCATTACAACCGTGGTTATTGTTTATTTGTAGTTTTTGTTTTAAGCTTACACAAAAGCCCTTCACTCCTTATCTCCCCTTCCCTTTGGCCGATTTGGCTGAAAATCAATAGGTGGCGTCTATTGGGAGTTATCGTGTTCATAGACACAAAAACTCTTTTAGAATCAGGGGATCGGAAAACATGAAATTCCGTTGAAAACTCAGCATCGAATTTCTGATCGATTACATAACTTCCCCTATACTTCGTATAGCTGGGGAAGTAAAAACATGCTTTAATTAAACTATTTATATCATTAAATATTTTTATAATAATGTACATATTCTGAAAGGATCAATACATTAGTAGGAAATATTTGAACAATTTTTTTGAGTTCCTAAGTGTCAACTGAAGAATATTAGCTCAGACGATGGACCGGTTTTGTTCGTTCTGGGGAAGTACATTGTCGGTGATTCACCGACGACTTTTTAGTTAATTTTTGTCCAACAAAAAACTCAACATTATGTTCATGGTCGGTGTTAAGCAGGCTTCCTTCCTGTAAGGCAAGTGTCCTCATGAAGTTGTTCCGAAGAACTAAGTGGGTGGGTATCTGTGAAGAGATACATTTATCTTGGCGGGGGAGGCACTAAGGAGTAGGACCAAGTTTGGAGAGGGGGGGGGGGGGGCTACTCAACTTTAGCCACCCACGTAATTTGTCAAACGGAATCATGAGGGGGGCAATTGAAATCCGACACACTTAGATATAGTAGAGCTGTCGGAAACTTTCTTGATCCATCCTCTCTCTTATTTAACAATATTGCTTCTTCTGTAGGAGGTTTCTTGTCGTCCATCATACTAGCTGAGAGACAGCTAGAGATCGACCATGGTCAGGAGTGGGGGAACCAGGCTCGGGTCACTAGACTCCCCCACCCAGCGCCACACACTTTCTTACTTACTTCCCCAACTGTATCAAGCCTAGAAATTCGATGTTGAATTTTCATCAAAATTTCATGTTTTACCACCTCCTGATTCTAAAAATTAACAAAAAAAAAGGCCTCTATGTATCTACGGCTATGTACTTATGTAGTTGCATAGGATAAAATATTAACAAAAAATACTAAATTAAGGAAGGACTGACCTAACAACATCTTTACGTAATTGTGAATTGTATAACCTTACTGTATATATGGTATGTCAATACAGGCCCTGAAGAAGGCACACTCAGTGCCGAATGCCTGGCAGAAATTCTGCAAGATTATTTATATCTACCACAAGCCTGATCTGTCCTCCTTCCTAAAAAATACTAGAGTACTGTTTCCACTATGGGTAGTGATTAAGGTTAACTGGCTCTGACCTGATGACGAAGGCAGTAATTGGACCGACTTGGCCGTGTGTTGACCCCAACTCTGCAGATGTTAATGAAACTCCGGCTCGCTTACAAATAGACAAGAGGCCCCCGTTTAACCGGACCAGAGCACAAAGCCGCTTTCCCACCTATAATGCCCCCCTGTCTCTGTGGCACTGGCTATCTTTGATCTTGTTTTGTCCGGGGCAGACCCGAGGCCATCTCCGTCCCTTTCTGTGTCTTGGCCTCTTTCTCCTTCCTGTCTCAATTACCAAGACCACCGACCATTTGTAGTTGAGTGGTCAATGTTTTGACAGTGGTTAGTAGACACTTCAAGAACCTACCTCAAGGAAGAACCTTCTACTTTACGAATATCTAATGGCTACTCAACAATAGTTATTTACTTTTAATCTGTATATAGACTTTTCGTTAAAATTGTTGGCATATTTCAGTCTGTTTCAAAAACATCGACACCTAATTTCATTATACAGTAAAAGTTCCTTATTTACGGTTTCCTTATTAGCTTTTTCATTATTCGCGGGTGAAAAAATTGCAACCCAGTTCCTGTATTTGCGGCTAAAAATTTCTTTATTCGCAGAAGCAATCGGTAAACAGAAAGGGATTCGGTGTCGTTTATTAACGTATCGGCATCCTGTGAGTACTGCTGGTACGTGCCGAGGCAGACACATTGACACCATGCTGGAAAAAAAACTGTGACCTGTTTTGACTGTCGGAAATGATGAAGAATCCGCTCAAATTCAAACTTTAACTGACAATGTTGTTCAAGTTACAAATGGAATAGGACGAGATGGCTTCGAACAGTTAAAATCAAGTGACATTCAGGAGTTGCTTGATTCGTAGGATGACTTGAACGAAACCGACTTGGAGGATGTTAGATGTTAACTCCACATTCCACTGAAGAAGAGCCTTCAACGAGCACTAAAAAGGTGACCTTTAACTTGAAAAATCTGAGTGAAGGTTCACGTATGGCAAATGAACTTTGTGATTTCTTCATGAAAATTGATCTATCTATAGAAAGGAGCCTTATTTTTAAAAGGCAAATTATTAATGCTACAGCTCAATATCAATTTGAATTTAAAGACCTTTTAAAAGCGGCAAAACAAGAAAAAATTACTAAATTCTTTAAACTCTTGCCTAAAGCTGACAATAACGATTGATTTTAAATGCGAATTTCTCAATAAATTGATTTTATTTTCATACATATTGGTTTTTATTTTGGAACCTTGGAACGTATCCCCTATGTGGTTCCATACTAATTAGCATTCCATATCCACGGTTTCTGTATTCGCTGCATATTTACGGAACATATACCCCGCGAATAAAGAGCTTTTACTGTAATGAAACAAACCTGTCCATTTAAACTTCAATGATCAATATTTTCGCCTATTTTTTTTTTTAGTTCAAAATGTAAAGGCATTTCAACCCAAATCATAGTTAAATGATTTGACCGTGGTTACCATAGAAAAATATATATGGTTGCAGCTATTTAGAATTATGGTCACAACCATATTCTGTGAACGTATTTGACCCGATATTTAGGTCACGGGCATTTTCACCAAAATATCTTCCTTGATTCCAAAAATTAAAAAAAAAAAAAGAAAAAAAATGTATCTGTCTGAGTGATCGTCTTGAACATGATAACTCCCGATAGAATGAATGTATTGACATAAAATTTCATGTGCAAATTCTAACCCCCATAAGGAAGACACTAAGTCGAAGGGAATGGGGGGAACAAAGCGGGTCAACTCAAAAACCTCAATAATTGCCGATGTAATAAATGTATGGACATGAAATTGTATATTTAAATTCAGAACCCCATGAGGTCTTCACCTACTAATATTCCGCGAACACAGACTAAGGGAGGGGGAGATCAGACGAAGAGGGCTCGACTCAAAAGCCCTACTTACTGCCCAATGAATTTATCGAGACAAAATTTAGTATGAGGAAGAATTCAGAAACTCCAGTGAAGTCAACTATTTTTAGGCTGAACTGTCGATTGGGTTTATAGGGAGAGAGAGGGCGCCGGTAGCACGGTGGTATGCGTGCTTGTCTTCTGAGCTCAAGAACGTGGGTTCGTAACCCGACCGAGGCCCTCAGTTTATTTTATCTGGGAGGTAAAATGAACTTAAGCACGCCGTCCTTCGGATGGGACGTTAAGCGATGGTCCCGAACCTGTACGATGTCAGGTACTCGTTAAAGACCCCTGCCTTAGGTGAATAAAAATTCAGGGTAGGCAAAACTTAGGACTCCCAGAGTAGAGTCGGGCTCATGTCATAAGAGCGCTCTGGTAGTAGGCGATATGACCTCGTAGTTAAAGCCCGGACATGAGTCATAAAACCTAACCTAACCTATAGGGAGAAAAAAAACTTAATTTGTTCTGGAAAAGTA
Organism: Aradus depressus; assembly: GCA_963662175.1. Classification (NCBI taxonomy): domain Eukaryota; kingdom Metazoa; phylum Arthropoda; class Insecta; order Hemiptera; family Aradidae; genus Aradus; species Aradus depressus. The sequence goes on along the minus strand of OY759214.1, from coordinate 9,712,172 downwards.
TATTATTTATTTATTTTATTTCTGTTATCAGGTCAGGTCGTAAACATGAAATCCCGATGAAAAACCATCAAATTTCCGATTACATACTTCCACTGTATTTCGTATAACTGAGGAGGTAAAAAAAGCATAATGCTTTGTGAAGGGAGAATGAAAAAGGCTCCTGGCAAGTTTTGCCGCTAGAGGCGCCACAGACAAAAACCCCTTAATTTACATGCTCCACCGCTCGAGCTGTCCAGCTCTCAATGTGTAGTGCTTTTGGTTGCACGAATCATGAACACCGGTTTCCTAAAGACAGTGATCTTCCGTCTAAGTGGGAGATTGCATTAAAACGATTGAAGTTAGTTATTATGACTCATATACGGGCTTCAACTACGAGGTCATATCGCCTACTACCTGAGCGCTCTTTTGACAAGAGCCCGACTCTACTGTGGGAGTCCTAAATTTTGTCTACCCTTAATTTTTATTCATCTGGGGTAAGGGTCTTTAGCGAGTACCTGGGTACAGGCTCGGGACCATTGCTTAACGTCCCATTCGAAGGACGGCGTGCTCAAGTTTATTTACCTCCCAGATAAAATAAACTAAGGGCCTCGGTCGGATTAAAACGATTGAATTTTGTTCCAACAAAAAATCGACCAGTTGTATGTTCAGAGCATTTTGAAGTAGAAGATTTTTGTATCGAAAATTTTTCAACAGATAAGATTTGAAAATAGTCTAAATAATTTTGTATGTCGCACATTGTAGTACGTCTTTTATTCTACTGAATGTCTTTTTGTGCTAAAGCTTAATAAGTTGTTTAGATGCAATCTAAAATAAATTTAAGTAAATTAGTGAATAAAAATGCTGCTTCTCAATTATTCTTTCAATTCTTTAACTGTTAAATTTGGTGGGTTTTTAGGACATTTTAAATTATTTTACGTTTTGACTTTTTTACTTATACATACGTTCACCGCCCGACTAAGTTACTTTCTCATTGCTGCCACGTACTTTAGTTTGCCTTGAAATGAAAATAAATGTTATTATTCTGGGATCGAGGTCCCCTAAGAATAAATACATACGAGTCAAAAAGAAAAGAACAATTAAATAAAGTATCAGAAAAAATACAAAAATAAATTAAATAGTGCTACAGTGGATAAACTATAAATAAAGATAAATAAAAAATTAAAGTGAACAGCTTAATTATGAAGAAATGTACGAAAATAAATATATTTATATAAATATCCAAGATAATAAAATAAATTAATAAAAGTGAACAGAGCATTAAATGCATTAAATGGAAATGAAAATTAATCTTTATGCTGGGGCATACGTCACCTAAGAATAATTAAATAAGAAATAAACAAAAGAATACAAGTATAATAAAGAAAAAAGATAAGAGGCCGCTAAGAATTAATTAGAGAAATATAAATGTTAATAGAAAAAAACAATAATTAAAATAAACTAGTGGAAAATAAAAGAAAAACTTTTTTAAAATTAATTAAAAAATTTTTTGAAAGAAAATAACGTAAGAATAATAATGTAAACAATAATAAAAATAATGAGTCAATCTGCCCAGTGGATAGAGGGACTTATAGGAAGATGAGAACTATCTCAGAGGAGCCAGCCTTAGGAATCAGAGGTTTGTTGAGTTAGGAGGTAATGGAAAAGTAGGGTGTAGCCTTATTATAAGCATCCTTTAACCCTAGATTGGCCTTAGACCTATCACTCTCCTCGACTACTTCCCCATCAAGTTGTACACTCAAGTATGTTCTCTAAAATATTCAGCATCTTACTTTAGCAGATATCCAGGATATTCTCTAAAAGGTTCCCTCGTCTACTCTAGATCCAGTTTGTTAACTTTTCCTAATTCTGTCTAGCTTCCCTTTGAATTATCCACTAACCCTCTCCCCTAATTGCGTTCATCTTTTATAACATAATCAATTTAACTTCCACTTCTTTTATTCTTTTATTTTTTTTCTTCTTCGTCCTTTTTAATGCACAATCGCAAACTTACTGGGGTTATTAAAAGCCATTAAAAATAAAAAAATGAATTTAAAATTCAAGGAGCTCTAAAATTAGGTTTTTTCTTCTTCCTCAAGCTCCAACCTCTTCAAATTGTCTAACTCTATCTTCTCTATATTTTTCTTCTTCCTCAAGCTCCAACCTCTTCAAATTGTCTAACTCTATCTTCTCTATATTTTTCTTCTTCCTCAAGCTCCAACCTCTTCAAATTGTCTAACTCTATCTTCTCTATATTTTTCTTCTTCCTCAAGCTCCAACCTCTTCAAATTGTCTAACTCTATCTTCTCTATATTTTTCTTCTTCCTCAAGCTCCAACCTCTTCAAATTGTCTAACTCTATCTTCTCTATATTTTTCTTCTTCCTCAAGCTCCAACCTCTTCAAATTGTCTAACTCTATCTTCTCTATATTTTTCTTCTTCCTCAAGCTCCAACCTCTTCAAATTGTCTAACTCTATCTTCTCTATATTTTTCTTCTTCCTCAAGCTCCAACCTCTTCAAATTGTCTAACTCTATCTTCTCTATATTTTTCTTCTTCCTCAAGCTCCAACCTCTTCAAATTGTCTAACTCTATCTTCTCTATATTTTTCTTCTTCCTCAAGCTCCAACCTCTTCAAATTGTCTAACTCTATCTTCTCTATATTTTTCTTCTTCCTCAAGCTCCAACCTCTTCAAATTGTCTAACTCTATCTTCTCTATATTTTTCTTCTTCCTCAAGCTCCAACCTCTTCAAATTGTCTAACTCTATCTTCTCTATATTTTTCTTCTTCCTCAAGCTCCAACCTCTTCAAATTGTCTAACTCTATCTTCTCTATATTTTTCTTCTTCCTCAAGCTCCAACCTCTTCAAATTGTCTAACTCTATCTTCTCTATATTTTTCTTCTTCCTCAAGCTCCAACCTCTTCAAATTGTCTAACTCTATCTTCTCTATATTTTTCTTCTTCCTCAAGCTCCAACCTCTTCAAATTGTCTAACTCTATCTTCTCTATATTTTTCTTCTTCCTCAAGCTCCAACCTCTTCAAATTGTCTAACTCTATCTTCTCTATATTTTTCTTCTTCCTCAAGCTCCAACCTCTTCAAATTGTCTAACTCTATCTTCTCTATATTTTCACTGAATTTTACTATTTTATTTCTCCTTTTCAAGGAAAAAATATATTAAATTTCCTAAATACTTATTTAACTTTAATTTCCCAAAGTATACAAATTACAGTTTGTTATTACGGGAAGTTACAAATCTCGGGTGTATATGCAAAAGGGCTTAAGTCAGCAAATCTGAATTTTAGGAGGGGAATTTCTCAAGGTTTGAAAAATTCCTGCAAATCAGGTAAAACACATTTACGTTACTTGAAATATTATTTCTATAAAGTATTAAATATAAACAAAGTAAAACATTCCAACATTCAGTGATATTTGGTAAAAATATTTAAATGCACTTTGGATCACACGACTTATTCCGACTTAAGCCAGAGAAGGGCCAGAGCCAAACACCAGAGACATACGAGTATGAACCGATGTTTCGTTAGAATTAACCGTATTCGGGTAAATCAAGGAAATGTCCAAAAATATGTGTTTCAAACCTACACTTCAGGACGGTTTTTGGAATATATGTATATCGAAAATCGGACGACCTACGGAAAATCGTATTTTATTTTGTCTGGTGTTTGAGCAAAAGGTCTTGTCAGAATAAGTCTTGTGATCCAAAGGATTTAGTGCATTTAAATATTTTAACCAAATGCAACTCATTGTTGGAATATTTTACTTTTTTTATATTTAATAGTTTTATAAGAATAATATTTCAATTAACATAAATGTGTTTTACTTCATTTGCAGGAATTTTTCAAACCTCCAGAAATTCCCCGCCTAAAATTCAGATTTGCTGACTTTAGTCCTTTTGCTCTAACACCTGAGGTATAAAATATGTATTTTAGTTTTCTCTACAACTTTTACAGGAAAAGATTATAGATTAGGATACAAACATATGCGATATCTTGCAAAATGTGTTTAGGCCCCATAGTAAAATGGTCTCAATTTTTGTCGATTTCGGAAAAAATCTTATGAAATCTAAGTTAGGACATGTGACCTCTTCGTTCCTTTCAAGTCCATGGCTGCAATGGTTTTTGCGGTAAAGCGCTCACAACTTTTCAATCACTTACGCACACGCAGGTATCATCGCGGAATAACATGTTATAAATACTATACAAACTACATCAGTGAGAAATTTGAGGTTGCGTTCTCACTGAAAATTTCTGTTTCCCGATCTCTAGATAAAAAAAAACCGTCCCTGCACAAATTAACCAATTAAGTTTTAGCTCTCCCTCCCCCGCTAATCAACCATTTGAGTTGAAACTCAATATTTGACTTCTATAGTGGCCTCTGAGATTTCAGTACTCTTCTTCGTACTTAATTTTGTGTTTATACATTCATTACATCGGCAGTTATTGAGGTATTTTGAGTCGAGCCTCTCTTCTCTGGCCCCCTCTTCCCTTCCACCGATATCGTGGGAAATTAAAATGTGTCGTCTTTGTGGGGTTTTGAATTTAAATAAGAAATTTCATGTGAATACATTCATTACTTCGGCAGTTATTGGGATTTTTGAGTTGAGCCTTCCTTCCTTCCCTTCTCCTTAGGTTGATTCCGCTGAAAATTATTAGGTGTCGGCCTTAGAGGGCTTGGAATTTTCACATGAAATTTCGTATTGATTTTATCGGGAGTTATCGTGTTCAAACAGATGCTCACGCATTCAAACAGAAAGTTTTATAGGGTAGAAAAAATATACATTTTCAATTTTCTCAATTCTTAACTAACTTGTACTTTGGAAGTTATATTATATACGAACTTCAGGGGAAGTTGAATGATCGGCCAGAAGTTCCGGAATTACCGATCCTTTCTTCAGAAAAATTTGTTTCTATGAATCTTTTGACACAAATTTCCTTAGAAAGAACATATCGAAACGGGGAGACACCTATCGTGTGTTCTATGTATTGATTCAGAAACCCATAAGACTCCTACTGCTGATATAGGTAACAATAATATTTATAGAGATTGAATTTTATATAATAAAACAATATGATTTTCAGTCAAATTGGCTGAATGGGGAGAGTGGAAACTGACAAAAGAAATTGTAGTATAGTCAACTGTTGAATATTAGCGCAAACGGTTGTCTGGTTCTGAAGGAGGACTCAAAATTTAATTGATTAAGTCGTTCTGGGGAAGTACATTGCCGGTGAATCACCGACAATTTTTTTTTTCTTATTATTCTTATGTCCCAGAATAAAGATTATTTTTCACTTAATTTCAAAGAGTTTAGAGATAGAGCGACAACTTAAATACAAATAAAAGAAGCTGGGGACGTACATTGCCAGTGATTGGCCGACCACTGTTTTTAACCCCTCCAACAGAACCAACTTTTGCCCTCAACTTGTCAACAAGCCCTTAGTGGTATTTATTTGCCGATTAATTAGTGTCAATAGTTAGCCAAGAGACCCCTGAGGTTGGGTATTACACCTGGGAGTTAGAACTCTCTAACTCCACTGTAGTTAATACTACTTGGAAGAGGAGTTAGATGTAGTTAGAGAGATGGCACAAATCAAAACTCCTCCAAGTTGACTTAGTCCAGTTCTAACTCCAAACTTTATCCTAATGGATTACAGATCAGAAAGCCTTCATATCCTGCCATTCAATCTGACTAATGTTGTCCCTCCGATTCCTTTGTCAGGGGTTACCGCTGAAAAGACTCCAAGAATAGAGATAAGGATATTTACTCCTCAATTCGGTTAAATTCACTTCCTCTCAATCTTATTGCAAAATATCCATCTCTAGAGGATGCCGGTAGCTCAGTGGTATGCATGCTTGCTTACTGAGCTCAAAACCGCGGGTTCAAAACCCGGCCAAGGCCCTTAGTTTATTTTATCTGGTAGTTAAAATAAACTTAAGTCCTTGGGAAGGGACGTCAAGCGATGGTCCCAAGCGTGAATGATGTCTTGGCCTATCATTGTATCTAGTTGAGGCGTATCTACCGACATTGCTGTTAATATTTTTTTCAGAAAATATGAAGAATGGGTGCTACAAGATCCACCTTCATTCTATATTTCTTTCTCGACTATTTTGGTTAGGACCAACCAGAATATACTTTGTATCGTTACTTATGATAGACCATCATGGTATCTGGTTGATGTCTATCACCGACATTGCTGTATTAATGTTTATACACATATACTAAATATGAATAATATATAATACAATAACATACCTAATATGAAATAACGAATCATGCAGAAAAAAAATATATATTGTGGTATATATATACTCGTTAAAGACCCTTGCTCTAGGTCAGGGTTCCCCAACCTTTTTTGGGTCGCGTACCACTTGGTAGTACATCATGCTAAATTGTACCACTTCGTAAAAATGATTGTATTTCGTGAAATTTGTTATTGCGAGTGTGTTATTTTATTTGCATTATACATTTTTTTCCCTAACCTATGTCTATTCACATCACATAATGAAACACGCCTAAACGTCATGCCGCATTATAAATTCACTGTAACATATATATATATGTTTGAGTTTGTTCAAGGTTTCATATTTATCTACTATTTTGTCATATTTTGTTTACTAATAAATGCGCGATCACAACAGTGGCGGCGACATCTCAAGTTACTGATGGCTATCGGCTAAATTTAAAAGTGCACTCCAAAAAAACAATATCGATTGCCGGATTTTCGATCATCGACTGTACATATTAACAACTTTACTGTATAGGTAATATTATTTATTAAAATAATTTTTATTTTTTTTAACGTTTCTATGATATTTTTATGATTTAATTTATTTTTATTTTTTATGTCCGCCATTATTGATTGTTTTTCGCGTACCACCAACCAGCAACTCGCGTACCACCAATGGTACGCGTACCACAGGTTGGGAAACGCTGCTCTAGGTGAATAAAAATTTAGGGTAGGGGAAATTTAGGACTCCAATAGTAGAGTCGGGCTCATGTCCACCAGAGTGACGAAAGAGCGCTCTGGTAGTAGGCGATATGGCCTCTTAGTTAAAGCCCGGGCATGAGTCATAATAACTAAAACTTTTATTTTATTTTTTTGTTAGCCAATGGAAAGACGGCTTTATATTTATCTAACCTTTTCTTGGTTACCTACGAGAAAACTTCTTAAATTAGGTAATAATGTCTGAAGTTTGACCTGAAACAGCTTCGAAAATGTTAAATATTTGTTGTGAAGGAACAAAACAAAGTTTGATTTCATTGAATTTGTATAAAAATGTTAATGAAGATCTAATTAAAATTGTAAAACTGGTCGAACAGTTTGTTATGAAAATATACTCTTGTTTTCTTAGTTCTAAGTTTAGGGATGGCCATCTATTTTTTATTTAATTTTTTTATATTTATTTTCAATCTATAATTTGAGCAGATATGTTAGCTATTACATGAATAAGTGTCTGCCTGCGCTGACACACCCTTGGAAATAGTAACATGTTTAAAACGCCCCTTAGAATATCTCGAGGCCACCGCCTTTTTAGATTGAGTGGAGGATAGTCAGGATAGGACTCATGTAAATGCGTTAGAATGGGACAAAATGTTAAGAATGTGGATTTAATTAGTTCTTGTTTAGTTTGAGATATTTATTGGTGACATAGACTGGAGCATTTACAATTCACATCACACGTTAGTCTGCTGTCTAAGGGTTGGAGGAATATCTATAAATTTCATAACGCAATTTTCGGAAATGTATAACCACCACTTCCCCCACATCTACCCTGGTCACTTTTCTGCCCCCCCCCCCCCCCCCAATCTAACCTGGTCACTTTTCTGCCCCCCCCCCCCCCCCATCTAACCTGGTCACTTTTCTGCCCCCCCCCCCCCCCCCCCATCTCCCTTGGTCACTCTTCTGCCCCCTATCTCCCTTGGTCACTCTTCTGCCCCCTATCTCCCTTGGTCACTCTTCTGCCCCCTATCTCCCTTGGTCACTCTTCTGCCCCCTATCTCCCTTGGTCACTCTTTTGCCCCCTATCTCCCTTGGTCACTCTTCTGCCCCCTATCTCCCTTGGTCACTCTTCTGCCCCGCGATCTACCCTGGTCACTCTTCTCTCTCTCCCCCCCCCCCCCTCCCCCATATCCTGGTCACTCTTCTGCCCCTCCCCCCTCCTATAGATCACATGATTATGGACGACCTCTTTAGTGAAAGATTAATGATATTAACTGTGGAGTTGAGTAATATTTAGTAGAAAAAGTATTAGTTACCTCGTTTAAAAGTTGATAATAAGGTCAAACCGAAAGCCGAAAAGTTGGTCGAAGAGACAATTGATTTTGGGGATGGGATAATGGCAACTAGGGAAGTGTGCGGAGGATGGCACACTAAGTAAGGATTAGCAAGGGATTGGTTTAATTTAAATTAAAACAGGAGATCGATGGAAAGGAATGGAAGGGGGCCGAAGGCTGTGGCAGGGCCGGAGATGGGAATAAAATGGGAATTGGTTGTGTAGCACATCATTTTGAAAACATTTCAATGAATGCTACCTTCCCTTAGGAGTATCAATAGGACTGTAGGGTAGTTTGTTTCGAGCCCCGTGGCGTTGCGGGCATATAGCCATACCACTGTATATAGTGTAGGTCCCTTGGTGCAATGACCTCCTCAGTAGAACTTCTCCCATCACTGGGGTGGCACTTCATTCAACAAGAACATTTCATTAGGCCTCTAATGTTACTTTCAACGACTCTTCCAAGACATTTAAGACCAATGTTGGACGTGAAGAAAAAGTGGTCCACCATTACGGGGCCGAATTTAGGGGGGAGGGGTAAGTGAAAGTGGGGGATGATTGTCCCGAGCGATAGTTGGGGGGGGGGGGGGGGGGGGGCCCACTCACCAAGAACCAAGCAATATACAGTTACAAAAAAAAGTGAACAGATTTTGCGAAAATTTAGCAATACTGACCATTGTCAGTTCTCTTGGATAAGGTCGCTCTGGTGCTTCCTCTTCAGTCGGGGTCCGTGCTTGGTCCGCTGCAGACGGACCTAACAAATGACCTGACATTCTTTTAATCTGAAGATCAGTATAGATTGTTTTGTATCGAACAAATCAGGACGCGTTGGTGATAATCCTTAAGGTTCGATTCTGGAATGTCTCAATTCGTTTTATCTCAGAATCGGAGGCAGAACCCCAGATAGCACAGCTGTAATGCCTCATGGGCCTGATGAGCATCGTATAGACGAGCCTCTTGAGGTGGAGGGGGAGCTGAGAGTACTTGAGTTGTCAATTAACTGGTATTGTCCTCATGGGGTTTTGACTTTAAATATGAAATTTCATGTCGATACATACATTACTTTGGCAATTAATGGGGTTTTTGAATTGAGCATGGAATTTTGCGTCGGTACATTCATTCTATGGGCAGTTATCGGGTTCACACACACACAGCAGACAGAAATTCCGGTGAGAATTCACTGTTCCATTATACTAATAATTAAGAAGAAGAAATCATGAAAATTTGATGTAAACTGGTGGAAAGAAGTTTTTAAATTTAAAATACATAAAATTGGAACGAAAATTTCGTTATCAACCAAACGATTGATGCTCAAGAAGAATAACAATAGTGTATTTGTGTTTTTCAAACTATATGAACAATTTATTGTAAAAAAAAAAATTGAACTTTTTTGTATTGAGGTTGTAAAGAGAGAGACAATTGCCAATATAGACAACAGTATTGATGTGTTGATTCAATATTGGTTATGATTTGTTTTTCGTTGTTTTCCTCAAACTAGACTAATATTGTTTGAAATTTAATCAATTGTAAAATGACTAACATTACTTCAATGTAGCGATGTGCAGTGAGATGAATAATGGTGTTCACTTCTATGGAAAATGGAAACGAACTGTTTGTTTTTGGTTGAATGAGGCCAGTTGAGGTACTGTATCTGTTATATCTTCGTGTTGCCCTGACTCTGTTCTGTTCATGGAGGATCATCAAACAATAATAATAATAATAACATTTATTTCCGTTAAACTATAACATGGTAATGGGATACGTCATAGGAACGTATAAATTAATTAACCTTATAAATTAGATACAAAAACTGAACAGAATTAACAATACAGTAGAACCTCGATTATCCGTGTTCGCGATTAACCGTGGTATGTAAGCAGTAAATATAGGTTCCTAAAACCTTGGAGTGACAATGACGACAGTTTTGGCGCTAAAGATGAAAACATTGAGACAAGTCAAGCAATGGATGCCGTTGATGTCCTCCTCAACTTCTGCCAACAGGAAAATTTTGAGTTTCATGAGGTAATGAATTTGAGAAAAATTAGAACTGAAGTAAGGAAAATTATTTCAAACCGATTCCGGTTCTGGAACTGAGAACCGGGCACCAGGAAATACAAACACCCGGTACTGCTATCCCCAGGAACCGTCTATCAGCTTTACTAATGGACTATCATCGTATCTGGTTAAAGCCTATTTACCGACATTGCTGTATTAATATTTTTTTCAGAAAATCTGAAGAATCGATGCCACAAGGTCCGCCTATATTCAGTATTTCTTCCTCGACTATTTTCGTTAGAACCAGAACAAATTTTCATCTTTTCTTATGGTTGACTATCATCAAATCTCGTTGAAGCCTCTCTATAGACATTGCTATGTTATTGTTATTTCTCTAGGCTACAGAGGCTTCACCCAAACATAAAAGTAAGTTTCTGTTCTCCTTCTAAACCTTCGAAATGTTTATTTGCCTTTTTATGTTTGGTTGTCCTTTACCGTTTTTGCTCTTTTGTGTGTCCTTCGATCTCTAAATTTGAGGCTACACCCCAACTCACATATAAGTTTCCGCTCTCCATGTAAACCTGGGACACCTTTATTTGTTGGACCCATTTCTTCTGTTTTTCCCCTTTGAGGCTCCACCCCAACTCCCACCAATACGACTAATGTTATAGCGCCCCTAACAATATCACATTTAAATATTTCAAATTAATGTTTAAATTGTATCGTATAGCAACCAATTATACAATATTTTTTTATTACTCGAGAGTTAGGTTTTTTATCAGGAGGGGAAAAAACCTTGAGTAGCCCGTTCTTCAGATGAGACGTTACGTGATATTCCCGAGCCTGTACGATGTCAGGTACTCGTTAAAGAAAGACCCGTATCCTAGTTGAATAAAAATTTAGGATAGCACAAATTTGGGAATTTGTCGGGCTGACTTTCGTCGCTCTGGTAGTAGGCGATATTCACTCAAAGTTAAAGCCCGGGCATGGTTCACAATAACTAACAAATTTCTCATTAGGAGGGGATTTGAACCGACGACCTTCTGAATGGTAACCATATTTCCTGTTCTCCCTACCACTATGGTCCCGTTTTGTGTTGGGTTCTGTCTACTGGACTAGGCTATATTTTTTCCTTGAAAAACATTTTATGATGAGAAGGGTGCAGACTACAGACAGTGGCGGGGTGATAAAGTGTGTGTCATATTTGTGAGAGAATGTGAGGGGGGGGGGGGGTCAGATGACAGAATTCTCAGGAGGGGGGTGAATTCTAGAGGGACCTCACGCCCACCCTCCCCCAGACAAATCTACATTCGAGGGATGTGAAGTAGGACACAAGGCGCAACAGCAGAATATATCGTGTTTCCTCAATTCAAAAACATCAATGCAAAATGAAAAAAACAAGTCATGAATTAATCATGTACGTTTTCGCTCTCCCACTGAAACAAATTTTCCGATTTGGCTAAAAAATCAATAGGTAGTTGACTCACACAGGGTATTCTGAATCCTCCTCTTCTGTGGGGCCGATTTGCTTGGAAATCAATTGATGTCATCCTTGTAGGATTCTGGATAAACTTATAACATTTCGGGTCGAAAGGAGTTATCCTTGTTCACACACACATGCAGATAGACTGATTTTTTTTTTTTTTTTTTTTTCAAATTATAAATTCCGTAGAAAGTTCAAGGTCGAATTTCTTACCTATTACATAACTTCTACTATACTTTATGTATATGTTGTAACGGTCTGAAATTAGGGCAACCTAATTATTTTAAATAAGACAAAAATAAAAGATTAAACAATTTATAATTGTGTGTTGTATACGTAATATGTATAAGCTCATGGTGTGATTTCTGGAGCGGGTATTCTCTTCTTTCTTCTTCTCCTAATTTGCTGCCATATAAAAATGATGATGCGGATGCTTTATGGAAGGACAAACACGCAGACTCGGGGACAGACGGCCGTGCACACCTGGAGCTAGACCAGCTTTCTCCCCTCCCCTCATGCCGAACCCTTCTCAATAATTAATAATTATAATTTTTTTTTTTAAATATTTAAAATTAATTAGGTATCCGTAATTTCAGACCGTTACAATATTTGAGGATGTAATGTAAGTAAAGTTTGAGTTGAACCTAAATTGTGGGGGTACGACTTAGGTGTTGCCTTCTAGATCGTGGATAAGGTCTTCTCATGCTTGGTCAAGTTCAGTATCATATCGCCTACTACCGAAGCGCTCTTTTGTCGTTCTGGTGAACATAACTCCGACTCTACTGTGTGAGTACTAAATTTTAGGGTAGAGCTCTTCAACGAGTATCTATCGTACTGGCCCCGGACCATCGCTTAACGTTCCGTCCGAAGGACGGCGTGCTTAAGTTTATTTTACCTCCCAGATAAAAATGAACTAAAGACCTAGGCCGGGTTTCGAACTCGCGATCTAGAGCTCAGAAGGCTAGCACGCTACCCCTGAGCTGCCGGCTCCCTCTTACTGAAGGCGCTTACTTTAGTTGCCATGACATCCATCATTTTTATTATATTTTCATTATTACCCTTTTAATTAAAACCTGTTATAGCTTGGTGGTTGGTTAACGTTGTTTTTCCTTACAGTTCTTGTTAATATATCCAAAGAAAATATTGTTTACCTCCCTAGGCTATATGAAGTATATATAATCAGGGGCGTAGCCAGGATTTTGAGCAGGGGGGGGGTATAGACTCCCGGGGGCACAGCCCGCAGTTTCCGTGGTTAGCGTTGCAGACTTTTTGTTATTAATCTGGGAGACTCGAACCTCTAGAAGCCCCCCCTGAGGTAACCATTGACTGTAATACTTAAGTTGACTTCACACGAGCAGAAAAAATGCAATGCGCAACAGCAGCAAATGCACACTATGATTTCTGTGCTTTTAGAATTAAATGACTCACATCCAATAGCGTGCACTTGCTGCTGCTGCGCTTTGCATTTTTACTGCGCATGTAAAATCAGCTTTAAGAGTATAAAGTGACGATTGACGAATGACGATTTTGAGCGAGGAAATGAAATTATCGAATTCATATATATTTAAATGAATTTAATGTGACTTGTTTTGTACATTTATGTAACAGCTGATTGCTGATTTAGGAATCAGACGCACGGGAAATTTGAAGATCCTATTGGTAACATGCAAGCTATCCATTTTTAATAAAAACAATTTTTTTAGTTTATTTAATTTTTATCTTGTTTTTTTGCTCTGGCAAGGGGGGCACCCGCCCCCCCCCCCCCTGGCTACGCCCCTATATATAATATATAATCGATCAGAAATTTGATTTTGAGTTTTCACCAGAATTTTATGTTTTTCATAACCTAATTCAAAAATGAAAAAAGAAAGCTCGGTATATGTTCGTGAACACGATAACTCCTGATAAAATCAATGTAGAAACATGAAATTTTATTTGTGTGTCCAAAACCTCCTAAGGACTACACCACAAAAAATTCGTCCCCTGTGGTAATTTAAAAAAATATGTAAATGTTAATAAAAAATAAATATGTAAATAATAATTGAATTAATGAAATTAATAAACAAAAAAAATAATTAAATAAAATTATCACATTTCCTGTAGAAATTATATTTCTGGTCTTTTACTAAATTTTGATTTCTACAGTAGTTTCCGAAAAGGGCCCTAAAAAAATATCAAAATTTCAATTAACAAACTTTTCATTTGGATTTCTAAAGAGATGCCATATTGTTTTTCTAAATTTTGCAAAAATGTTAAATTTAATCCAAATGCATTAATTACCTTACTGGGTTAACAGAGAAAATCAATAGCATAGAATTTGAGAACAAATATTTGGGTTTGTTTACTTAAATCTACATTATAAAATTAAAAACTCAGATTGGAACAAAAATCAAATATTTAATTGCCATTTAAAAGAAAAATCTTACAAACTAAATTCTTAAAACTATTTCAATCTTTTTTCTGTTTTATATTTTGGCCATTATTTATGTCAATGCTTTATATTTTGGGCATATAGATTATGTACATATAAATAAATAAAAGTACCCCCTTTGCGTATCAATTTTACTGTTAATTCACATCTACTTAGTTCATCACACCTTAAGCCTAAACACTTTTCTCACTACATCTCAACTCAGACCTCTCACCTTCACCAGTCAACTTCGACACGTCCACACCACAACTCAGCTTAGACTAGTCTACTCCAATTAAAACAGCTGATGGTCGTCTTTTGTTCTTTACTTATTGGTTCATTTTAAAACAAATGCGACTTCATATAATTAATCAGAGGGCGCCGGTAGCTCAGTGGTAAGCGTGCTTGACTTCTGAGCTCAAAAACGTGGGTTCGTAACCCGACCGAGGCCCTTAGTTTATTTTATCTGGGAGGTAAAATAAACTTAAGCACGCCGTCCTTCGGATGGGACGTTAAGCGATGGTCCCGAGCATGTACGATGTCAGGTACTCGTTAAAGACCCTAGGTGAATAAAAAATTTAGGGTAGGCAAAATTTAGGACTCCCACAGTAGATTCGGGCTCATGTCCACCAGAGTGACGAAAGAGCGCTCTGGTAGTAGGCGATATGACCTCGTAGTTAAAGCCCGGGCATGAGTCATACAACCTATCCTAACCTATAATTAATCACCAATTTAGTTGCTCCTTTGTTTTTATACAAACAAATACAATTAACTTTTATAATATTAATAATTTGAAGGTGTGTAATTTTATACAACACACCCCAACGCAAAAAAAAAAAAATAATAATAAAAATAAATTAAATTTTGTAGGATTTCTGCATGTTGTGTTCTGCTCTGTAGAAGATGGCTGAGGTAAGATGGAGGTCAGACCATCCTGCCACTTTTCCCGCCGGCGGGAATAGGGTCGGAGGAGAGAGCGGGAGGAATGTGATAACGACAAAGTGGAGGGGGAAACATCGGACATTCTTGGCGGGAAACAGCTCCCCCCCTCTCCACCTAGCTCCCCGCTGGATTTTGCAAATACAACACCGTAAAACAGTGGATGGTTTGATTAAAGTTCTTTGGTTAAAATTCACATTAAAATAACTGTATAATTAGTTAGTTATTATGCCTCATGCCCGGGCTTTAAATACAAGATTATGTCGCCTACTACCAGAGCGCTCTGGACCTGAGCCTGACTCTACTATGAGAGTCCCGAAATTTCCCTACCCTACATTTTATTCACCGGCAAATGTACTTCCCCAGAACGAATAAATCAATTAATTTTTCGCTCTTCCTCCAAAACCAGACGACCGTCTGCGCTAATATTCAACAGTTGACTTACATAGGGGCTCCTAAATCCTCATACTAAATTTTGGTTCGATAAATTCACTATATCGGCAGTTATTGGAGTTCATGAACCCCTCTGATCCCCCCTTCACTTCCTCTGGAAATAGATAAAATTTCGATTCATTCTTTCTATCGGGAATTATCGTCTTTGGAGACACACGGAAAGTCAGTTTTTTTTTCATATTTGGAATCCTAGAGGTCGAAAAACATGAAATTCCGTTGAAAACTCCGCATCGAATTTTTGACAGATTGCATAACTTCACCTATACTTCGTATAACTGGGGAAGTAAAATTAATTAATGACGTAAGACCCCAGGGAACAGATAGATGTCATATACTCGTTATAAGGGTTATACTCTGTTCCACCTACGGAACCCTGCACTGTGTATTCTTCATTATATTCCAGTACTGATGGAACATTATCCCCTATGTTGGGAAGCTACTCTGGTTTATGGACAGGACGTTACTTATGAGTTTTCAATGGATCCGTTCAATGTAGCGTGGCCAGATAAAATTTATCTGCCTCTCTTTGTTAGTTGACGAGTATTTTGTTAAATTTCCTGGCATTTTTTTTTATATTTTTTTTTTACTTCTCCAGCTAATCGGTCAGAAATTCGATGCTGAGTTTTCAATTGAATTTCGTATTTTCTGATATACTGATTCCAAAAATGAAACATTTCGGTAAGGGGGGATCAGAAAAGAGAGGTTCTACTTAAATAAATACCCTAATGTTATGAATGTATCGAGACAAAATTTAAAATTAGCATTCAGAAGCCACTGCGTAAGTCAAGTATTGAGTTTTAGCCCAAACGGTTGATTGTCTTTGGAGGCTAACGTAATTGATTAATTCCTGATGGGGAAGTATATAGCCGGTGATTCCAATATGACTAATTTTTTCACATTTACATTCTCATTTTCTTAAAGTATTTTTTATAACTTATTTCTTTAATCTTGTCAAGTCGTTTTGGCCTACAAACTTCTATTTCCCGATTTTCTAAAGAATATTTCTTCGGTGAATTCACTGGCAATGTATCTCCCCAGTTCTAATTATTTGTAATCGTACAAGTTTTCACTAATAACTGCCGTTGTATTGAATATATCAACATGAAATTTTATATTTAAATTCAAAACCCGTCCGTTGCCGTTGATATTGGGTTTCGAATTTAAATATGAAGTTTCCTGTCGATATATTCATTACAACGGCAGTTATTAGAGTTTTTGTGCCCCTACCCAATCCCTTTTCTTTGACATTTGGCTGAAAATCAATAGGTGTCTTCCTGATGGGGTTCTGGTTACACAGATAAAATTTCATGTTGATACATTTTTTTTTTCATTTTTGTAATTAGGGGTCCATTGAAAACTCTACTACGAATTTCAGATCGATTACATAACTACCTCTATACTTAGTATGGAAGTAGGTACCTAACATGGAAACACGCTAATTTTACGCAATTTATTTTATGTTTAACAATTATTTTGATTTTCCTATATTGTTAGTAAAATTATAAAACTAAACAGTTAAGGCACTAAAATTTATTCCTTGGTTCATAGGCGGATGTAGTGGACTTGTTAAATAAGTAATACAGAGGTATCAGTCCAACAATATATTTTAGGTTAGGTTACTCATGCCCGGGCTTTAACTACGAAGTCATATCGCCTACTACCAGAGTGCTCTTTCGCCACTCTGGTGGACATGAACCCGACTCTACTGTGGGAGTCCTAAATTTTGCCTACCCTAAATTTTTATTCACCTAGGACGGCCTTACCTCCCAGATAAAATAAACCAAGGGCCTCGGTCGGGTTTCGAACCCACAATCTTGAGCTTAGAAGACAAGCCCGTATACCACTGAGCTACCGGCGCCCTCTCAATGTATTTAATATATACCATAACTAGTTTCAGCAATTATCTGTCATCCTCAGGTAGTGAATCTGAACGTACATATACCAAAAAATGTTGTTACAGTTCAAGTCAATAACTAACAATAGTTAGTTATTATGACTCATGCCCGGGCTTTAACTACGAGGTCATATCGTCTACTACCAGAGCGCTCTTTCGTCACTCGGGTGGACATGAGCCCGACTCTACTGTGGGAGTCATAAATTTTACCTACACTAAATTTTTATTCGACTAGGACAGGGAGGGGTCTTTAACGTGTACCTGACATCGTACAGGCTCGGGATCATCGCTTAACGTCCCATTCGAAGGACGGCGTGCTTAAGTTTATTTTATCTGGGAGGTAAAATAAAGGGCCTCGGGCGGGTTTCGAATCCACGACCTCGAGCTCAGAAGGCAAGCACGCATACCACTGAGCTACCGGCGCCTTCAACTAACAATAAATAAGTTATGTAAGAAATAAAAAAATACTATCAAAATAATTGCTGCAAATATATAAAAATTAAAATATACGTAGAAGCTACCTACTTAAAGTAGAGAAGGTTAAAGACGCATCTCAGGGTCTAGTTGGATGTTGACTGGGTGGCGACCAACCAGATTGCCTCCCGCTTCCCAAAACAAAATTCAAGGAGGGGGTATCGAATTTTATCACCCCATTAAACATAGGTCTCTTTTTGTTTTTAGGATTTTTTTTTATTTCAAGTTTTTTGAAACAGTCGAGCGTGGTTTTTTTTTATCTACAAAATGTTAAAATTCTCCACAAAAGAACTTCTATTTTTGTAGTTTCTCTTAGGGTCTGTGTTCGTATCTCTAGATACAGAACCATTTCAGATAGAAACCTGCGGGTTTTTCTAAAATACGTTCCAACGTCAGGAAAATTGTAAGAGCAATCAGCAGAATTTTTCCACATAGCGAAAAGTAGGGGGATAGAGTAGAAATGTCTTAAAGATGGAGCAGTTGAGGTAATTAAAATAATTTGTCAACTGGTATATTATTTTGTCTAATCATGTGAGTGTTTGTTGAAAGATGTTCAAGAGAACACGGTACTTATAATGAACCTTCCCTCAGTATACATACTACAGTATGTGGTACTGTTATGCTAAGCCCCTACTCATACTGTAATATGCGGCACTATACTGTAGCAGGGCAGACCATTCAGAACCACCTATTTCAGTGTGTTTTGCCTTAATTAAAACAGACTCTACCAGCTACCAGTCTTCTCAAACTCAAAAGCCAACAGTAATTAATGAATTCTATTAAAACACTTACTTCTCTCACACATTGACACACTCACACTCACTTACTTCTCTCACACATAGACTCACTCACACTCACTTACTTCTCTCACACATAGACACACTCACACTCACTTACTTCTCTCACACATAGACACACTCACACTCACTTACTTCTCTCACACATAGACACACTCACACTCACTTACTTCTCTCACACATAGACACACTCACACTCACTTACTTCTCTCACACATAGACACACTCACACTCACTTACTTCTCTCACACATAGACACACTCACACTCACTTACTCCCTTTCAATGTAAGGCAGTTGTATAAAGGCTGTGGTTCTTAAACTTTTACGGCTCAGCCCCCCCTCCCCCAAGCATTCATTAAAACGGCTGTTCTTAGATATTTTGTGTTAACCACCCCAATAGGTGTTGTCATTATGGGCTTCTGAATACAAATATAATATTTCGTGTCGATACATTCATTCGATCGGCAGTTATTCTGTTCACAGACATTCACAGTAAGATTTTTTCATGGAATATCCGGAAATCGGAAAAATTCCGTTGGAAACTCAGCATGGAATTTTCATTCATTTGTTATTTTGTATAATATTTATTTATTTATAAATAAAAATGTATGTTACATAAAACAAAAACTGCAGTAATATATCTGATATGTACATCTATAATGGTTAGGTTAGGTTTTATGACTCATGCCGGGGCTTTAACTACGAGGTCATATCGCCTACTGCCAGAGCGCTCTTTCTTCACTCCGGTGGACGTGAGCCCGACTCTACTGTGGGAGTCCTAAATTTTGACCACCCTAAATTTTTATTCACCTAGGGTAGGGGTCATACTTAACAAGTACCTGACATCGTACAGGCTCGGGACCATCGCTTAACGTCCCGTCCGAAGACTTGAAGGCGTGCTTAAGTTTATTTTACCTCCCAGATAAAATAATCTAAAGACCTCGGTCGGGTTTCGAACCCACGTTCTTGAGCTCAGAAGACAAGCACGCATACCACTGAGCTACCGGCGCCCTCACACACATCTATAATGTATTTGGTGACTGGGAGTGAACCATTCTCATAGAAACACACTATTTGTACTTGACCTTGACCATGGCGGTCGTTCTTATTCTATTACGGGGAGCGGCAGGTTTCTTAGTTATAACTGTTTTAAACGGAACTATTCATCCTATTTTTTGTGTGAACAATGGTATGAATTCAGAATTTCTTATATTATCTGCACTAATTTTTTTTTTTTTTTTTTTTTTTTTTGTGGATATATATCACAGAACATTTTTATTCAAGACAATGAATAAGGGCCCCATTAAAAAAAAAAAAGTTCGATCGACCTTAATTTATGAATGTAAACCAAAATAGCATCATATCCCATTTAGTCTTAGGCTATGGTCCCGAGCCTGTACGATATCAGGTACTCGTTAAAGACCCCTACCCCAGGTGAATAAAAATTTAGGGTAGGCAAAGTGTCGGGTTCCTTCAAAAGAGTCGGGCTCATGTCCACCATAGCGATGAGAGCGTTATGGTAGTAGGCGGTATGTCTTCGTAACTCAAGTCAGGGCGAGTCACAAAATGAGACAAACATGCTTATATTCAAATAATATATAAATGTCATTACCAGGGTCCTTAGTTTATTTTATCTGGGAGGTAAAATAAACTTAAGCACGCCGTCCTTCGGATGGGACGTTAATCGATGATCCCGAGCCTGTACGATGTCAGGTACTCGTTAAAGACCCCCTACCCTAGGTGAATAAAAATTTAGGACTTCCACAGTAGAGTCGGATTCATCGAGTGACGAAAGAGCTCTCTGGTAGTAGGCCATATGACCTCGCAGTTAAATCCCGGGCATGAGTCATAAAACCGAACCTAACCTATAAATGTCATTTCAATATTTAACAGTGTAATTCGAGACAATACCAACCTGCCATTTTCCACATGAGAACCTGCAGGTTACTTCAATGTCCTTCCTTTCAACTAGTTAACTTGCACAATAAGAATATCTTTATATATTTTCAGCAGAGGATGATTTGAATGAATGAATGAAAAATAGTCTTCGTTATAGGTAATACTTCTCTTAAAAATAATAACATAAGAAATAAACAAAAGAGTACAAGTATCAACCAGTTGAGAAAGGAAAAAAATAAATAAAAAAAACTTCTTTGAATTAACTGAAGATACAATAATTGTAATGACGAGCAATTAAAAAAATGAAATTAATCTAAAGAAAAACATTGTAAGAATAATAATGTATAAATAATGAGCAATTATAAAGAAAAACAGAGGTTCGACAGAAAATATATAAATATATATATATATATATATATATATATATATATATATATATATATAATAAAATAAAAAAAAAATATATATATATATGTATGTATATATTGTAGCATGTCTACCCTATAGACAATATTCATCGTTATTATAAGGCTCAGAACTAGCGATGTTTGCGAGAGGATCGCGATCGCTAGGAGCAAAGTATAGGTTGTGGGGTATTGAATTAAAGAGAATTGCATTTGGAAGAGCATGCTCGAAACCAGCGATGTCTGCGAGGGAATCGTGATCGCTGGGAGCGAAAATAAAGAACTATTAAGACACAATGGAAAGGAAGCCATGATAATTGTCTACATCCGGTGTATAAGGAACAGTGAGATGGTCTACCCACACCCTGATTTACTAGAACAGTATGATGCAATCGATGACCTGATTGGCTGGAAATAAAATGGGCGGAGACCAACAGCCAATCAGCCTGGAGAACCGTCCCCTACCACGGTCGGATATCGGAAGCCACTCCCCGTTTTGGTTCACTTTGCGTTCATGTCTTGGTCAGTCTCCACGTATCTTTTCTATAAGTAATATCAGTTTGAATAAGTGAAAGTACTTCCTCTGTGTCCAGATCTCAGTCGAGCTCCACGTATCTTCTATGTTTTTAATATCAGTTTGAATATGTGAATTAGTCGGAGAGACACACTTTGATTTCGGACGGTGCAAAGTCAGTGGGGGTGTAACTTCTGGTGTGCCCTCGAAACTACGCAGATCTTCAGGGACTATGGGATTAGATGATTTCTACGGAAAGTCCAGAAAGGATGATCACGCCGTCATTCGCCATGGATATCATATCGAGGTACCTCGTAATTGAGTTATAAAGTCCTTCAGACATATGGCCAAATCTTATTCAATTATTTTATTTTCTGTTGTAAATATTTAATGTTCTTTTAATTAATAAATATGTTAACTTTCTAGAGTTGGTTCATTCCATTTCCCCCTCCCATGCTTCTTCTGGTTGGCAGCAGTAATTATTATTGTTAATTACTGATGTCAACTAACCGTTAGGAACTTGTACCCGTCCTTCTCGTGGGAGTGCACTTAGCTATCCAGGCATTGTTTTTATTAAAGTCGCGATATAAAAATTTTCAATTTTAATCACTTTTTCGGTATTAATTATATTTTTATCTATATTTACTAATTACGTAAAATGCACTCACACGAGAGGGAGAGGTGTTGCAATTGGCGCCCGTTGACAGGGACTCGATTTGTTTATTAATTATGCTAATTAGTATAATTAATGAACCCCACTAATCGGTCCCTAATTAATAAATTAATTATTAAATTTTTTTTTTGCTTTTTAACGTAGATTCAAGCTTATTAAGCTAAAATGTTATATTTTCTATTAAAGTCGGTAATTTAGAATCAAAACTGAAGCAGGATGGGTGGGATTAAGGAATATGAATGACATCATTTATTGAAATTGATACGCACACCCAAACGGCATAAAGCAAACACTTAGTTTTCACTTGTTTTCATATATTTCAATTATGATGACAAGGTCATATATATATATATATATATATATATATATGACCTTGTTATATATATATATATATATATATATATATAAAGTATATAAGTAAATATATATATAGACGGCGCATAACGAAGGTCCTTACATACATATATATATATAAAGTGACCTTGGGTATGCGCCGTCTGGGTGTGCGCTGTCTTGGAATGCATAGTCACGAATAACATGGTGTTTACAAAACAACAATATTCTAACAGTAGGAATACACCACTCAAACACTCCCTCACAACTCTACTTTACCAAACAGTAACACTTATACTACACTAAAATTTCTACTATACTAACACTTCTACTATACTAGCACTTCTTCTACACTAAAGGCTGCTTTACACGACACTAGTAACTCGTACGAGTACTGGAGGCGAGTGTTCCACAGGGATAGTGGCATCTACACGCTAAATTGGTTTTTAACGTGTGGACGCCACTCGGTTTAGCGGCAATTTTCAGTAGTCGAGTTTTTTCTTTTATTTTCTTGCAAAGATGAGCACTATATGCAATAAGTCTTTGATCAATAACTGTATTAAAGTGTTGTGCGAAGAATTAATGGAAATAATCGAATCGGAAGAAAACGTGCCAACAAGAATATGGGAAATCTCTACACAGTTCCACAAATTTTAAAGTGGTATCTACACCCCACTTAGCCATTTTAAAAAAACTACACGCAACGATCAACTATTGATCGACAAAACATGTGGTACGCACTATCAACGACTTCAGTAGCACTAAACTAACCACTCGTACGTGTTACTCGAATCGTGTAATCGGTCTCCAACGGTACGTCATACAGTCGAGTATTGTGTGGGGAAACCAACTCCAGTAAATAGGATTGCTTTCTATTCACTCGACTGGCATGGACACTCGCAGCGAGTACTCTACTGGAATACAGAACACCAATTTACACAAGGAGAGTACTAAAAGTGAGTACTCGGTTTTAGTGACTCGTACGAGTTACTAGCGTCGTGTAAAGCCGCCTTAACACTTCTTCTACACTAGCCAATCTAATATGACGACTACAAACATTACAAAACAAGGATCCACCCAAATATAACACCCTCTAATAACTGTCGATTAATGAATATATCGACATGACATTCATTAGGTATGTGTATCCAGAACGACACATCAATTTTCAGCCAAATCGACCAAAGGGAGAAGGGGCATAGACTTAACGCACTAATAATTCACTTAATTATTATTTATCTCTAATACTATCCTTCACAATGACCTACAGATTCCCTTTGTAAGGGATGTAATTAAATCCCGCTACAGAAAATTCCATTCTACCCTTTCACCCTAATCCTTTAGTCCGCAGACTTGCCACAAGAACCCTTCCTAATGTTCATGTTCGGAGACTGAGGCGGCAATGACCTCGAGACCTACTCTACTGGATTGAAGACTTTTTTTTTTCTTTTTTCTTTTTTTTTTTTGCATTGGAGGGGGAAATGCTGTGACGCACATCCAGGGAAGGTAGCCCTGGATAGTGTGGGACTCGAGACGGTCCACCATCACCATACCCACTAAAACCCCCTCCTTGCCGATCCTGATTCCCTTCCGCGCAACTGACGGTCTGTCATTACTTCGCGGAAGGGAGGAAGGGTGGCTGGTAACGCCCCTTCTTCTGTTTTATTACCGCTACTGTTCCTTGTCAGCCCTCTCCTGAAGGGCCAACCCGCCCATGATGAGTGCTGCAAAGTCGCAGCCTTCATCCCACGACTCCTGGGAGCGCAGCATAGCGTCCACGTAACTGGTAGCAGTCAGCGGGGCGCCCATGCTGCACTCCAGATTTTTCCTTCCCTCCTCAAATCTGGGGCATTTGAGGAGGACATGTTCCGCCGACTCCGTCTCCCAAGGCACGCGGGGCAGTCTGGTGTTGTTGCTGCCCCGATTTTGTGGAGGTACCCCCGGAACCCACCGTGTCCCGTGAGTACCTGGGTGAGATGGTAATTCACCTCCCCATGCTTTCTGGTGAGCCAAGGCTCGACTCGAGGGATGAGCCGATGGGTCCACCGTCCCTTTGTGGACTTGTCCCATTCTTCCTGCCACTCCCTAATTGTCCTGGCCCTCTCTGGCTCTGCTGGACCAGGGCTGGCCCCCGCGTCCTGATAGAAGACCCGGTTTCCCCTGTGGTCGAAGCGCTGCACCACCTCTTCCACCTGAACCGGGTCTTGTTTCCTTTTGAAGTGTCGCGTACGTTCCCGTGCCAAGAGGTCAATGGGGGGCAGCCCAGCAATTACATAGGCAGCGTCGCCAGAAACTGAAGACTAATCATCTACAAACGTTTTATATTTCTTTTTCATATATATTTTTTTATATATATATATATATATTTTTTTTTAATTTCTCTTTCTCATCCGTAATAACAAGATAATGGAGTGTCATTAGTAGATTTCTCTTTCAACATCCAAGACATTTATTTATTATGTATCACATTTGCTTTTTATATATTGTGGCCCAGATAAGCCGGCCACAAGTGAAATAACTCCTAAACGGTTAGAGATATCAAAATTGTACATGGGACTAAAGTTGTAGCACTCGCCGAGAGCTATAGTATGGCGTCCTCGAAAAGACAAAAATGACCCTTTTAATGGCTCAAACAGCCCTTCGAAGGGTGGGGTTCCCTTTTGACCCTTGTCATATTACATTTTATTAAAGTACTAAAGAAACTAGGAAGAACTGTGGAAACAGATTTTTGATACGTCAAGTAGTTCTCGGAAAAAAAACGTTTAACGTTTCACGTTTTCTTATTCTGAAGTTATTAAATTTCAACAAACAAAGAAGAACGTGCAACTTTAAAAGTTTTTTTCCGAGAACTACTTGACTATCAAAAATCTGTTTCCACAGTTCTACCTTGTTTCTTTAGTACTTTAATAAAATGCAATGAAACTTAAGGGTCAAAAGGGAACCCCACCCTTCGAAGGGCTGTTTGAGCCATTAAAAGGGTCATTTTTATCTTTTCGAGGGCGCCATACTATAGCTCTCGGCGAGTGCTACAACTTTAGTGCTATGCACAATTTTTATATCTCTAACCGTTTAGGAGTTATTTCACTTGTGGCCCGCTTATCTGGGCCACCCTGTATATATATATATATATATATATATATATATATATATATATTAAGCATATATTAAGTCTAATAATTGCCGATATTACGAATGTATCGATGCGAAATTTATAATATTTCAAGAGTCGCTGTCTAAGTCAACTATTGTTATTAGCCAAAACGGTGGATTGGTTGTAGAATTGATTAATTCCTGCTGGCTAATACAATGCATATTTTTATTCTTATTCCCTTGTTTCATTCACATTTTTTGATTAGTACTGGTTCCAATAACGATGTTTCATTTATTCTCAATATAAGTTATTACGACAGCGCCTCACTAATTATACTACACAATAATTATAAGGACTTGGCATGGTAATGTAGAATGTTTCTAAATAACTGAAGTAGTTAGCTTTGGTGTATCCATTATTGCTTTTCATTTTAATATTAAAAATTTCCGTTTCTTCATTATAATTGTTCGTGTGGAATGTCAACTTTTCCTTGTCCCAATTATCAAACTTTCTTATAGTCGATTCTCTCCTATATTAATTATTTTCTGCCTTTTAGTCGATTTATTGACTGTGTAATAACTTGCGTTTTCTAAATAATTCTGTTTTCTTTTTCTCTTTGGTGAACTTTTTACTTCCCCACATCTAAAGAGGGGGGGGGGGGGGGGGGGGGGGGGGGGGACTTTTCTAATCTGTCAGAAATTCTAAGTTGAGTTTTCACAACTATTTCTATATTTTCCAATCGCAAAAAAAAAAGGTATTTTGTGTGTTTGTGAACACTATAATTCCCGATAAAAGTAATGTCTCAACACTAAATTTTGTACGGATATCTAGAACCCCATAAGGATGGCACATATTAATTTAGAATCGGCCGAAGAGAGAATGGCGATTCGGGGAGTGCTCAAAAACTCTAATAACTGCCGTTGTAATGAATGTATTGACACAAAATTTCATTGTTAAATTTATTTATATTAAATTATTATTAATAAAGAATTAAGGAATTCTTCTTTGAAAAAGGAAAATGAAAAGTCATATCATATTGTCTGGAATCTCTTACAGAATGAATATTTTCCGATCCCAGCCTAACCGGACTCTGTCTGATATCGGATTTTTGTGTATAGGATGTTAAAATTAAAAATTCTTTTAATATAACTAGTTAAATACTAATTTAAAAAAAATTAAATTCAACTTATCACAAAAGTAGAGAAGAATGAAGGTATCTTCACGAAATTTTGTATGTACATGCAGAACTACATAAGGACCAACACCTGACCTAATAACTGCCGATGTGTTGAATGTATCGGCGAAAAATTAGGTATGATGATTTCGATGGTCCTTATCCTGGTCTATAATATATATTAATAACTATATAACTATTAAAAATAAAGAAAACGTATGTTTAAAAAAAAAATATTGTCTATTTCACATATAATATAGGTACACAGATAATATATAACAAATACAGTATTTGTTAAGACGTGGCTAAAGATGGTAGCAATACCGAAAGTACTCCCATATTATATATTATCTGTGAAATAGACAATATTTTTTTTTAAACATACGTTTTCTTTATTTTTATCAAGTGTTTCACAATATCTCTGCAAAAATGTTAAATATCATATATAACTATTGAATTGTAGTCTAAATAGTCGATGGGTTATGGAGGGAGAGCGAAAACGTAATCGATTAATTCATGCTGAGGAAGTACTTGGCCAGTGTTTCAGGGACGACTCTTTTTTTTGAATAGGAGATCGGAAAACTTGATATTCCAGTCGAAATATAAAATCGAATTTTGGACTGATTACATAACTTCCCGTATACTGTGTAAAGCTGTGGAAATAAAAGGATACAATTAAGGTGTGTCTTATCCACAGAAGACACAGTTAAGAGATGAACCTAATACCTGGTGATTATCCTGTGGAAGCGACGGTTTACGTGGTTCCTCCAAGAGACTTCAGGAACGTCGATATCAGAGGGAATTATACGTGGAAAAGTCATTAGTTTTATCAGAAAGTTGAACAAAGAAATTACTTTAAAGGCAGCTTAAATCAAAGTAATGATCTTCAATGCTTATATTTGAGGGGTTGGAGGGGATGAGAGGTGGGGCTCAACAAAATTCCAATAACAAGCAAGGGGAATCTAGAACCCCTTAAAGACACCTATTGATTTTCAGCCAAATCGGGCAAAGTGAAGGGGGGGGGGGGGGGGGGTTAGGAAGGGGGCTCAACACAAGAAATCAAATAACTCCCCTTCTATTGAATGCATTGACACACGAAATTTCATATATAAATTCAAAACTGTATAAAGACAGCATCTATTATTTTCCGCGAAATCGGCCAAACGGAAGGTGGATCAGAGAAGGGGGCTCGACACAAAAACCCTAATAACTGCCCATGTGATGAATGTATCGACACAAAATTTAGTATGAGAATTCAGAAGTCCCTATATACTTATGTCTTTTTTTTTTTTTTTTTTAAACTTATAAGTCAACTATAGATTTTTATCCCAAACGGTAAATTGATTTTAATATATTTATAATACCTTACACCACCCTAAATATATTCAAAATATTTATAAAATCATTTAGTGTATAATAGAAAAATTATAATTTATAATTAATAGTTAGTTATTATGACTCTTGCCCAGGCTTGGTACCACGAGGTCATATCGCCTACTACCTGAGCGCTCTTTCGTCACTCTGGTGAATATGAGCCCGAGTCTACTGTGGGAGTCTTAAATTTTTATTCACCTAGGGCAGGGATATTTAACATCGCTTAACGTCCGATCCGAGGGAAAGCATGCTTAAGCCTCCCAGATAAACTAAGGGCCTCGGCCGGGTTCCGAACCCAATACCTTGAGCTCAGAAGGCAAGCACGCATACCCCTAAGCTACCGGCGCCCTCAGAAAAATGATATATATAAAAAAAAATTGTTCTTTAATTCTAAAGGAGGGGGGGGGGGGTCCTAAACCTATCCTTGCCGTTTTTATCATAATATAATATATTAATTATATCACATTTATTTCTGATTTTTAAAAAAATTTAGTACAAATATTACCTTATTATTGATATACATAAATATGAAAATAGGAGTAATCCTCTACTGGGAAAGTTGCTAACCATGAAATTCAGTTTATCTCCAGTGGAGGTATTGTTCTGTGGACCCTAGAGCATTACAATAGATAGATAGTGCACCGGACACACTTGGTATCATCAACTCTCTCAATATACTTATATTTATATATTTTATGTATTATACATAATATATATATTTTAGGATAGAATAAATAGCTCACTCAACATGAGATCATTCAGAAAAATAAGTAAGTCAATATTATATTTTAACTTTTATAATTAATGTATAATTGTGTTAACTTATTTGAAAAATAATATAATAACTTAATGTCCATTTAAATTGATAGTTTGTCAATGAACACTCCTAATATTATAGAAACACTAGAAAATATTGTTTTAATTGTTTGTTTGTTTGGCGTGGCTGGGTCATTTATATGGGGTATATATACAAGTGGTTCCCAAACTTTTCATCCCTTAACTCCATTATTATTTATTATATATTATATAACTTGGCTTGTTTCAACCCTCCGCATTTTTACCTTCAGACGACCATATTAACCTTATTTTTCACTTAATTTATCTATATGTATTTCTGATAAAATAGAAAGTCTAAAAATTTTGATTTAGTGAAGTAAATTTAATGTCTATAACAGAGAAATTTTGGATTACAAATTAAAATATATCCTAAATATATATCACAATTTTTTTTTTTTTTTTTTCTGATCCTTAATATTACATCTCCAAACAATTGACAATGAAGAAAATATTCGTGAATATGAAATTATTGAGAATTTATTTTGTTATAATTTCAATTTATATCTTTATTGTTATTCTTTTAGATTAGATTCTTTTAGTTATTTTATAGATAGGAAAAGCTTCTCAATTTAATTTTATTACTATTCTCATGTCATTAGTAATATTATGTATACCTTACTGAATATATAATAAAGATATAAGTTGAAATTTATAACAAATATCAAATAGTAATTATAAATATTGACTATAGTAGAAGAGGTGTGGATTTTTTTTTAAATTCTTTATTAAAGGTTATTTTGATATTTGAGTTTAACGGACCAAAAATAAAACTCCTCTACTTCCCTAAGCCCCCTCCAAAAAAAAGTACATATTGATCACATCTCGATGAATCCTTCAAAATGATATGCCACTCATTTTTCGAAAACAAATTCCCGATTTACATTTTTTGGTTGTCACATTGCCTATATTCTAATTTAGACGATTCTTGAAATGCCCTGCAAATTTTATGAGTATAATATAACCTTTCAATTATGTTCTTTGCGCAAAATAAATAAATAAAAGTTACTATAATAACATTATTTTAAAATACTTTCAGTTAATTTACATATTTTCCTATTTTTCGAGTGTTTTGAGCCTGAATATCCGGGTTTAGCATTCTAGATAAAAATATTCAATTGTTCTCTACGATATCTTATCCGCCTGTGTCTTACAAAATAGATTCCAAAGTTTGTCTTCAGTTGCATTCTTCTCAATAATTTTCTCTCGGTTCTTAAATTCGTCCAAAAAAAATCTTTTTTCTGGTAGTTTGGTTTAATTTTGTGACTTGATGGAGCCTTATTATTTATAATATGGCTGTAGATTTATTATTATATTATTGTATCATAATGTTTCTCTGATTTTATTGTGTTATCAGTGCTGTGTATAAATAACAAGAGAAAAATTCTTAAAAATCTATCAAATAGAAAAATTGTTAACAACTTGTAGCCACCCAGAAAGGAATAACTTAGGTACATTTATTTTAAATATAATATATATTATTATAGAACCACTTCCATTCTTTTTTTGCCTTCTCAAAAAATAGGAATTACAAACGTTTCGAGCAGCTTTCACTATCATCAGTATCTATAATTCATGTGTTCTTTATGTTGACTATTCTTATTGTCATTCAGAATCTTTATTTTATAGAACATATTTATTAGGTCGACATATATATTTAAACCTATTCAAAAAACTCTATAAATATGTTCTATAAAAGAAAGATTCTGATGTTTTGTAATTGCTATATAAATATAAACAATTCTATTGGCATTAAATAATTTCTATTGTGTGCGCGTCGTTAAATATAGGGATTTAGATTCAATTGTGTGCAAACTTATTTTTTTAGGTAGGTTTTGTAGGTCGAAGACCGTCTACGAAAATACATGCATGCTTACTGAGCTCATGATCGCGGGTTCGAAACCCGGCCGTGGCCCTCAGTTTATTTTATCTGGGAGGTAAAATAAACTTAAGCGCAACGTCCTTCGGATAGGACGTTAAGCAATGGTTCCGAGCCTGTACTATGTGTAAAGATTCTGAATGACAATAAGAATAGTTAACCTAAAGAACACATGAATTATAGATACTGACGATAGTGAAAGCTGCTCGAAACGTTTGTAATTCCTATTTTTTGAGAAGGCAAAAAAAGAATGGAAGTGGTTCTATAATAATATATATTATATTTAAAATAAATGTACCTAAGTTATTCCATTCTGGGTGGCTACTCAAGAATAAAAATTTAGGACTCCCATGGTAGAGTCGGGCTCATGTCCACCAGAGTTACGAAAGAGCGCTCTGATAGTAAGCGATATAATCTTGTAGTTAAAGCCCGGGCATGAGTCATAATAACTAACATGTATTCATTTTTTTTCTTTCTTACGAGATACCAAATTACTTTAATTTGAATGTAATTTTGCATTCATAATTTATTCTAATGTGGGTATTATGAACTTCAATTATGTCCTCGACTTAATATTGTTATATTTATGTATCCTTCTTCGCTACTTATTTGTTTACGTACAATTTCAACTTTACAATTACTTATTTATTCTTATGGCAGCATCCTCCTTTTTGTACTCTGTATGTATTATTATTTTTCTTTATTATTGTAACATTATGTAATTATTCATACCTCATTTTCAGGTTATTATTCATATATAGTATTTTCAGATTTTTTTATTTATTTATGTGGTAGTACGATTTATCAAGGAAAGTCACAAATCATTTCGAGCTCTTTACTAGTGCAAAATTTGATTATCGTGATAATAGTTCAATTAATGTAGATAAAAGGAATATCATTGCCCGGGCAAAGTTTTCGAACTCGCCTTGAAGGAAGCCTTTAAAATGATATGACACACAGGTGTAAGAGCCGTCCCTCCATCAGGGTCTATTGTCTCTGGAGAGGACTCTTGGAGCAGGCTTCTGGGTGAAGTAGCTCTAGAAGGAAACCTATGAAAGATCAACCAGAGCCTTCCTCCCTCTCATCCTGTTCCAACCTACGTTCGTCTTCTCGGCGATTGGAGTATAGGGTTGTTGGTAGGTGGCTGTGCGGCTCCTGCAGAGTACGGTCAGTGCAGAGGGTCCTGGAGTGTATGTACTTTTCTATAGAGACAATAGCTAGAGGAGTGTTCCACTTATCAATCAGAACATTGTCTAGAACAGTATAGTGTCTCTTGACAGGACGTTTGGAGCAGGGTTAAGTGGCTGTAGAAGAACACTCTAGTTGCTGAGAGATCGACCTCAGCCATTCCCCCTCTACAAATCAATCCCTCCCATCCACTTTGTCACATGGCCTTAGACAGTGTCTCTGGACAGGACACTTGGATCAGGCTAGGCAGAGTATAAACGTTGCTTATTGTTTTTGTTTTTTTGTTTCAGCCTCGGACCTGGACTCGATCCGCGCCCTGTTCAATGAAAAGGAGAAAGAGCTGAGCATGGCCGTGGCTAAAGTGGAGGAGCTGACTCGGCAGCTGGAGGAGGTTCGTCGGGGAAGACAGACGGCAGGACCTCCTCCACTCTGCCACGAACTGGACCGACTGAGGAGGGAGCTTCTGGTAAATAGACTTTGACATCTTATCGTTAGATCTAACTTTAACAAGGAGATACGAGTTAAGGGCGCCGGTACCTCAGAAGTAGCATGCTTGTCTATTGAGCTCAAGTAAGCAGGTTCGAAACCCGGCCGAGGCCTTTAGGGTTTTTATGTTGAAGGTGAAAAAACATTGAGCACGCCGTCATCCGGATGGGACGTTAAGCGATATGGTCTCGAGCCAGTACGACGTCAAGTACTCATTAAAGACCTCTACCCTAGATGAATAAAAGTGGATGGGCAAAATTTAGGACGCCCACAGTAGAGTCGGGCTCGACGAGAGAGCGCTCTGGTAGTAAGCGATATGACCTAGTAAACAATGCCAGGGCATCAGTCACAATATCTAAGTTCTGCTTCGTATCGCTCGTACTTTGCGTTCAGTTATTCCTAGAAACGTAATAACACAAGTGATATGAAATTTTACTTACAATTAGTAAAAGTTCGCTTATTTGACATTTTATCTTACACGTAGCGTTTTTAGGAGGTGATCGACAAAATTCTTCCGTGTGTCACTAATTTCTTCTGAACTGTGTTTACAAAAAAAATAAACCTTTTCGTAGAAAATTTCCATTCCTTCTTTGCTGTACTAGATGAATTCTCAAAAAACTAATTTGGCCTAGTTTCCGCTACTCCCATGGTCCATTTCACAACTCAAGTCGTCCTATTTATCTCTCGATTTATCGGACCACTTTATTCATGCTTGTTATCACTTTGTAATTAGTTATTATGTTCGTCACTCTGGTGGACATTAGGCCGACACTATGGGAGTTCTAAATTTTGACTACCCTGAATTTTTATTCACCTTGGGTAGGGGTCTTCGTACAGGTTCCGGACCATCGCTTAACGTTCCATCCGAAGGACGGCGTGCTCAAGGTTTTTTCACCTCCCAGATGAAAAATCTAAGGACCACGGCCGAGTTTTGAACTCGCGATATTGAGCTTAGTAAGCAAGCATCCATACCACTAAGCTACCGGCACCCTCACTAAATTCTAATAAAGAAGTGGAACTTATTTCTCTTTTTCCGCAAAAGTCTATCTATTGTTACAGACAATTATCAAGTCTTAATAAATAATCCTCACTAAAGTCAGTGACTTTTTATCTACCTACTGTTTTCAAACAGTACACGTTTATTATCGGGACTGTTCAAAAGAAAACTTGAAAAATGTGAGGAGAAAACACACAACTGTCCTTATATATATATTTTATTTTTATTTTTTTATTTTCAAATAGCTATTTACAACTGTATACAAATAAATACAAGCAAATGTGCTAATAAAGAGACAGTGGAAATGTCAAAATGTCATGAGGGGAGAAATCCCCCAAGTGGTGACACTCCCTAATCACTGTTTTTCTCTCACTTTTAGCTAATGTCTTTATATATATATAACGAAAATGTGAGGAGAAAACACACAACTGCCCTTATATATAAATAACAAAAATCATCGTAGTCCAAAAAGAAATAACAATTTTAAAAGTCAATTCACAAGCAAATAGTAGAAAACTGTATCAAATAAACACTTGATTCAACTATTTACAGTTATTGTGGATTCATGCCCGGGCTCTTTCGTCGCTCTTAGTTTCTTTTAATAGTTTTTTTAGTTGGTAGAATCACTATCAGCTGTACTGAGGCTTCTCGTCCATACCCCGATGACAGCACAAACCCAAAACGAATGAAATAGTTTATTTAAATGAAACTCAATAAATCGATGAACAGTGGTAAATTCGAATATTAAGGGTACAAAATGAAAGTTCTAGATAAAAAATGAATTCATGAAATGACCTACTGACAAACATAGTTCGTAATAGTAATTATTTCTTATTGTTTTTCAGTACCGAAACAAACTGAACGAGCAACAGACGGCCCGGCTGAGCGAACAGAGGGACATCCTGTGTCAGCGACAGATCGAGATGGCGAGTATAGACAAACGGATCGCAGAACTACAAGAGCGGTTACATCGGAAGCGGATGTTGAACCAGCAGTTGGCCAATCAGATCAACGCCGCCAGTAACAAGGCCTCCGCCAATCAGGTCAACAGGTAGCTAACCGGTTTTCCAGTCCCATCTTTTATTTCCCCAGTTATACGTAGTATACGGGAAGTTATGTAATCATAGTAAATATATTTAAAAATATAAATAGATCACCTGTAATAATTATATTTATTTCCGTTTTTTTTTACTTATATATTTTGTACGATGCATATTAGCCATGTGTGTTATCTAGTTATTTACAACATCCATGGCCCCGGGAGGGAGTTCTATCTACGAAATAAAACTCACTCTCGGACGGGATTCGAACCCGCAAACCATGGTGAGACCATGCGACCAAAGCCCTACGCTCTAGCCCGCACGGCCACCATGGCTCCCAATTTATTTCCATTAAACCAGAATATGGTTATAGGTTACGTCATAAAAATGTGTACATTAAGATAGCTTATTAAAAAACGTGTGCTAATTTGAAACATTATTATTAGTAAAATATAAATATCTTCCTATGTGATAGTAAGATGTGGGACGGTATTTCTGATAGAAACAAAAGAACAGATTTTCAACGCAACAGCGTCATCATCAGTGGCACATCCACACACGTATAGCGTAGAGGCTAAAGGACTACTGGCCAGACTACTACTCTCTTTATTTTGAAAAAATGTGTTGTATATCGGTGAACGTGATAAATCCCGGTCGAATGGTTGTATCGACACGAAATTTATATATGTATCCAGAACCTTCCAAGAACGACACTTATTGATTTTCAGATAAATTGGCCAAAGGGAAGGGGGAGATTGGGGGGGGGGGGTAACACAAACACTTTATAACTGCAGATGCCACATATTAATTTTCCGATGGGAAGAGGGGATAAGAGAAGGGGTAGGCCAAATACCCTGATAACTGCTTATGTAATGAATGTATTGACATTAAATTTAGTTGAGGATTCAGAAGCCAATATGTAATTCTAAAATTGAGTTTTTGTACCAAACGGTCGATTGGCTCTGGAGGGAGAGTGGAAACATAATATTATTATAACTCATACTGGGGGAAGTAAATCACTGACAACCTTTTTGACATTGTTTTGAAAAAATTAATTGTTGACTCAATCAAAATCTTACTAATAATAACTTTTTTATTTATATTTATTTGTTTGCAATCTATATGCAATATATATGTTGCAGTCAAAGTATGAATTCCAGTGAATGTATACATTAACTAGTCAATGTATACATTGACTGAATTCTCTAGTCAAAGTGTACATGGATGTATACACTTACGTCTATGCCTTAGTGAAAGTATAAATAGCTAGCATTAATAACATAAATAGAAATATTACAAAAGTTGGGGGCGTATTTGCCGGCGTTCCGCCGGCGGGACGATATATCTGCCCCTCCCGTCGTTCCTATATTTGAAGTAGTACAGGTTCTAGCTTATAATTAAAATCAGCTTTTATTCAAAAGATCCATTTTAATATTGTTTACAAATGTTTATATTTTATGTTATTGTTGCATCTTTCCTAGATATTTATATTGTAAAATAAATTTTGAAGTTTAGTTTTAGTTTTTTTTTGTTTACAAAAACCTTTTTTTCTCATTTATTTATACTTTCACTAAGGAACACTAGAAAATGTATACATTGTCTAGTAAATGTATACATTCTCTAGCAATAGTGTTCATTTTTATAATCAATTGATACTTTCACTAAAACGGCTAGTTAATGTATACATTGACTAGTTAATGTATACATTCACTGGAATTCACACTTTGACTGTGACATATACATAATGAGCAAATATGTGGTCAAAGAAGATAAAATATAACGTCACTTGATGAGAGAAGCCAGCCAGCGCTGACACTCCCTCGAAAGTTAATAATTATTATCATTAGTCACTATCCTCAGAGAGAAGACCGCGAGACCGCCTCCTGTTCAAGCGGCGGGGAGGATTGTCAGGATGGGAATGAGAGGAAAGGTCTTGTGCGAGAGGATTTGAATGGGAAGAAAGGTTTCTGTGGTATGATGATTGGAATTGGGATGTGATTAATTCCTTCACCTCTTGAGAAGTTAAATGAACAAAAATGTGTTCGTCACATTTACCCTACGCCGTCAATCCTGTCTTCCCGTCATCATTAACAACATCCTGATTCCTTCTTTAAACCAAGTTCGCTATCTCGGGTTTTACCTATACAGTAGACTTACGTGGAACCCACTTACACGACAAGAACTGAATCGAAGACAATCCAACTTCAATCGGTATCCAAGCATTCCAGTCCAAACTCCTCCGACGAATTGTCAACGCTCCTTTCTATGTCACCAATAAAGTCCTACACAGAGATCTCGGTATTATCACTGTCAATGAATTAATCTAATAATAATTAAAAGTGTAATTTGATTCTAGGCAAATAGCTCAATTGCAATTAATCTATATTGGGAACATTGGCAACACTGTTGTCTACTACCTGTCATTCGATAGACAGTCAAGTGATGCTAGATACAGAGAGCCCTTTGATCCAAGTAGATGAAGGGAGGGGAGGGGGGAGGGGGGGGGGGGGGGGGCCTCTGACATTGTCTAAAGTACCATTATAGTGGAGATCACAACCCTCCTTGCTACTGACAGGTGAGGTTGGTCAAAGACCGCCCCAGTGTTGCCATCAATCTCAGAACTTTAACTTTCTTCTTGAGTATTATGTACCTTAACATTGGCAACACTATCAAACAGTTCAACTGTTAACAAGAAGAATAACCAATCGAAACCTACAGGATAAAAGTAAATTCCAGAGAACAATTTCTCTAAATAACAATCATCACATCGGCAGTTGTTATAGTTTCTGTGTTGAGCCTCCCCCTAATCACTTCCTTTTAGCTGTTTTGGCTAAAAATCAATAGGTGTCGTCCTTAGCGGACTTTGAATTTTCATATGAAATTTTGTGAGTCTACCAACACTGGTAGACAATCCCGCAACTGTCTATATACAATCGAAAACTTTGTTTATAGACTGTTGGGAACAAGTTGCAAAACAATTTATAGACTTTGTCTTGCGTCCACATCTTTAGTCTCGAGTAAGTGTTGGAAAAATCTTCATGGTCGGAGACATTGTCTGTGGGTTGGTAGCCGCTTCTTTGATACTCAAAACAGAAAAAGAAGATGTTTGTGGACACGACAGGTCTCATCAGAGGGACCTGCAATCTCTTAAATATATTGAGATTGGAAGATGCTTGGGGATTCCGCAATTTCACTCGGTTGACTCTTAGTGATGTCGAAGATATACTTCAGATGGTTAAGGACGTCCACAGAAACAATAAATGATTCGAGCCAAACCAGACGTATTTACTTGTCTACAAAATATTGCCAAATTGTCGCAAGTTTTCCATTCGAGATGGGAGAACCATAGACATGAGATTTTGTCTATAGAGAGTTGCAGAACACCGAAATTGTTTTCGACTATCTATCATCAATCGCAGAACTTTGTTCATAGATACGAGTTGGGCGATTTTGTCTTCTCTGTGTGGGTATACCTTTACAGCTGCAGTTATTGGAGTTTTTGTATTAAATCTCCCAATTCATTTTATCATTTTTGGTATCAAGATGTCTGAAAACTTAAAATTCTTTTGAACCGTCCATACCGAATTTCTGAACGATTACATAACCTCCTCTCAGAACAAATTTCAACAGTAACATTCAAGTTTCTAAGTCAAATTCTAAGCTCAGTTAACGCCACTAAGGTGGATTAAGAATTATGATTTTTTTTATATATAATAAATATTTTTATTATACATATTATGTACACATTTATTACTTCTTTTTATCTCGTATTATTGAGATTTTGTTTCACATCCTTATTATTTTTCGAAGTTTACGTTTATATCCATATTAGATGTTTCTGTTAGGACCCCCTCCTTTGTGGTTTTGTTTTCCTTAGGGTTGGAAAGTAGCAGCCTTAGAATTAGAGGGTTCAGAAACCCCTATATAAGTTAACTATTGATTTTTACCCCAAATGGTCGTTTGGTTTTGAAGGGAGAGCGGAAACATTATTAATTAATTCGTTCCATAAAAGTACTTTCCCGGTGATTTACTATTTTTTTTACCTCCTCAGATATACGAAGTATAGGGGAAGTTATACAATCGGTCAAAAATTTCATGTTTTCCGACCTCCAGATTCCAAATATGAAAAAAAAAATTCTCTCTGTCTGTATCTCTGTGTACACGAATGTATCTATCGACACGAAATTTTATATTTGAATCCACAACCCTCTACCGACGAAACATATTGATTTTCAGCCAAATCGACCAAAGAGAAGAGGGGATTAGGGGTGAGGCTTAACGGAAAAATTCTAATATATATCGATAGAATGTATGTATTAACACGGGATTTTATATGTATGACTAAAACCAACAGCTATCGATTTGCAGCCAAATCGCCCAAAGGAAAGAGAGGGATTAGTATAATTTCGGTGATTTACCAACGATTTTTTTTGGTATGGTTTGTTACCGATTGGGGAATGCAAGACGTGGATTTGGGGTTTGAGCTTTAAGTTCTAACTTTTTAGATGTTGATATCCTGCGTGGTTCTTGGTCCATTGTCTTTTTAGAACCATTTAATTAGGTGGTAGGATAATGAAAAGTTTGGGAACCGCTTCTATAGATTATAGGGGAAGGAAGGAAGGGAGGGGGGGGGGAGGGAGGGAGGGGAGGCTCTGGTGCTCCAAGTTGACAGGGCTAACTTCAAATTGCCACCCCCCTACTTCCACTCCGGGGGTGGTAATTGCCACATCAAGGCTAATCCTGGATTCTTTCCTCCTTCAACTGGCCCCATCCTCTAACTGGTACAAAAGGAGTCCGACTTCTGCCGCTGGGGCCCTAATGTCTTAACTGAGATCCTCTGTCTCTCTCGCAGGCTTGAAGTATAGGCGACGTTCTGTAATCGGCCAGAAATTTGATGCTGAGTTTTCAAGCAGCATTTCATGTTTTTTCAGACCTCCTGATTACAAAAATGAAAATAAAAAATATCTTTCGGTCTGTGTGTCTGTGAATGTATCGCCAAGAAATGTTATATGTGTATCCAGGACCCCATAAGGACAGCCCCTGTAATTTCTCCCGAACCACGTCGAAGGGAAGGGGGGGAGGTCAGAGAAGTGGGACTCGACTCAAATACACTAATAACTGCCGATGTAATGAATATATCGACACAAAATTTAATATGAGGATTCAGAAGTCACCAGGTAATTCAAATATTGAGTTTTAGTCGAAACGGTCGATTGGCTTTAGAGAGAAGGCGAAAACATAATTGATTAATTCGTGCTGGGGAAGTACATAGCCGATGATTCACCGATGACTTTTTTTAAGGTGTAGTTAGTTACATTACATACATATTTGAACGACTATACAAGTATCATTCATGTTTTAAAGAAATTATTTGTTGTTTGTTATATATATAACAAACAACAAATAATTGTATACTT
Organism: Aradus depressus; assembly: GCA_963662175.1. NCBI lineage: Eukaryota > Metazoa > Arthropoda > Insecta > Hemiptera > Aradidae > Aradus > Aradus depressus. The sequence continues at coordinate 9,672,157 of OY759214.1, read as the reverse complement.
ATGATTACATATACTATTGATTATATATATACTTATGATTTCCTATATATTTACGTACTTATGATTTATGTTTTGAATGGATGTATTTATGTGTAAACAAGCCTTTTGTACTTTCTTGAGAGTCATTCCATGTCAAATCAACCAATGAGCATCTGAAGTTTTTCAAAAAGTACATATTTATAAATTTTTAGGAGCAATTGTTTTACAGACAGGAGCTTAAAAAGGCTCAAAATTCATAAATCAGGATATATATTGGAGCTATGAGGGTGGATGTGGGCTCAATTTACAGGTCTTGAATAGCTGTTCATAAAATAACATTTATTGAATAATCATTTCTTCAAAGAATTTCGAAACTTTGTTTTTCGAATAACTTAAAAATTAAGTTATAGTCTTTTCACTTCTTTTAAAACTGACAAATTATCAAAATGGAATAAAAATTGCTTCGTATGAAAAAAAGTGTTGGAAATGTTTAAGGCACTTCATTTTCCAATTTAGCGCCCGCTCTTCTCTTCGGCCAATTTGGTTGAGAATCCGACGTCTTACTCGAGGATAGCTCAATTCATCGATATATTCATTACATCGGCATGTTATGTTTGTGTTTTTGAAATATTCAAAAAAAAAACTTTTGAAATCCTTCGGAAAAACTATTATTCAAGAAAGTTTTTGTAAAATATATCAAATTAAAGTACTTTTTTAATCCTGTGAAATGAGACCACACCCGTCCTCATAACTACAATACATTATGAGTTATGATCATTTGTATTTTTTGTATTCTTACTACATACTACTTTTGCACAGTAAATTATAATGAGCGCCGGTAGCTCAGAGGTAGCGTGCTTGCCTTCTGAGCTCAACATCGCGGGTTCGAAACCCTCCCGGGAGACCCTTATTGTTTTTTTATCTGGAAGGTGAAAAAAAAATTGAGCATGCTGTCCTTAGAATGGAACGTTTAACGACTGTCCCGAGCCTGTACGATGTGAGTTATTCGTTTTCGACTCCTATCCTAAATGGATAAATCTGGGTTAGCAAAATTTAGGACTCCCATAGTAGAGTCGGGCTCATGTCCACCAGAGTGACGAAAGAGCGCTCTGGTAGTAGGCGATATGACCACTTAATGCCCGAGTAACTAACTCTTAGAAATCTGAGAGATCCAGGTTCAAAAATTGATTGATTTGAAGAGGAATGACTCTCGAATGAATGAGTCTAACAACTTGAAATTTTAAATTTATGGATGATTCATTCTAACTTAAAACTATCAGATTACTACATTTTTGTAAATATATCATAAATTTATAAGGAGTTATTTCAAATTTAGTTTCATTCGTCTAGCATCCAATGAAGGAACCACCGAGACGTTGCAATAATGTATCCTTATTGGTACTGTTTAAACACAAGCTAAGTGTCAAGTTGCAAGTTAACGACAAACAGCCTATACCTTATTTGAATATATCTGAATGATTTAGGTCTGGAAGTGGAGGTGGCTGTGTACAAGGGAACACTAAACAGCCCATCTTGCGGTCTGTACAGTCTGGTAACATAGCTGCGGTAGAACCTTACCATCATGTGCCTACTTACACCAGTCCCACCTTGTCTGAACAGCAGCAGTTCATCAAACAGGCTGAGGTAACCTTATTATATTATCTACAACAGACTGTACCATGTCTTCTCATCGTTTATCATTACTGTTAACACTGTTTTTTTATTAATTATCTTTCAACTATTCTCTGTTTCTCTTCTCTTCTACTTATCTTTCCTCAGATCCATTCACCTTTTTCATTTTCAACTTAAGAAAAATACCATATTAATTAATTACGTTGACATCTTTAATTTTTTACGAGGAATCCAAAAAATACTTTCCAATGGGAACGCTTATTACTTCTCCACCTATACGAAGTAGGTATAGAAGAAGTTATATAATCAGTCAGAAAGTAAGATGTAGAACCCGGATTTCGTGCAGTTAAAAAATTAAAAAACGGGCAAAAATGTGCACGCAAAAATATAAAATACTGCCGTTAACTGTTTTTCTGATCCAATTTGTAAATTAAATAACTCTTTTTTCAGCATAAAATTGGGTAGGATTTAAAAATAAATCTGTAAAATAAAAAGCCTAAAGGAATTTATTTATACAATTTATAAAAAATATTTACTCAAAACACAAGTTTTTTTTAACCTCCATGTTTTAATTAGAAAAGCATATATGTATAAATGTTTGATTAAAAATATACTGGAGATATGTAAAATACAAAACAGTTCACAACATTACTCGAGGCCCAGAATTTGACTTCAATTAAATTGATATAGGTATATTTTTTACTTAAGCATTTGATGCGTTAAAATTTACCACAACATTTCAAAATTTTTGTCTGAAAAACTGTATCGCCTGTCGCTAAGTTGAGTTTTAGCTGGGAAAACGATCTCTCGTGGGGGGCATTTTTTGTAGCTGCTTATAATGTCAGGTTGTAGATCCAATCCAATATCTTCACCATTTATGGCCGCATTGTACTTTTTGAGTTGGTCCTATCCGGAATTTTTTTTCAAAACTTGTAAATTTGTTGATTAACAAATATATACATACATTTTCAAATTTACAAATAAATTTTCTAATTAGGGCAAAATATGCAATTTTGTGCAGTAAAAACCTAAAACTTGCAATTTTGTGCAAAATAAAATGTATATACATTAATCAGGATGCCTTAATTCGTGACAATAAATTGTTATTTATTAATTTCAAGCAAGCGAAAAACAATGCAGTTGCATGGGAATCCGGGCTCTAATGATTTGTTTTCCACGGAATTTCATGATTTCCGACCTCCTGATACCAAAACTGAAAAAAAAATATGAGTGTGTCTGTGAACACGATAACTCCCGATAGAATAAATGTATCGACATGAAATTTTGTATGTGTATCTGGTACCTTCTAAGGACGACACACATTGATTTTCAGCCAAATCGGCTAAAGGGAGGGGATTGGGGGGTAAGCTTAACACATAAACTCTAAAAAAAGCCGATGTAACCAATGTATCCACTTGAAATATTATATTTAAATTCTAAACCCCATAAGGATAGCACCTATCATTTTTCCGCGAAATTCGTCGAAGGGAAGGGGAACCAGACAAGGGGCTCGACTCAAATACCCTAATAACTGCCGATGTAATGAAGTATTGTCACAAAATTTAGTCTGATGATTCAGGAGCAACTATGTAAGTAAAATATTGAGTTTTAGTCCAATCGGTCAATTGACTATGGAGGGAGAGCGAAATCTTAATTAATTACTAGGGAAGTACGTAGCCGGCGATTCCCCGACTACTATATTTTTTTTCAGAGAACAATTCAACAATTTTCACTTATTTTTTCTAATTTTGGGTTTTGTAACGAGATTCTAAATTTATAAAAATACATATTTTTTCACAGCTTTATTTTTCTTCCATTTATTATTTCATCTTTGTCTCATTGCCGGTGATTTATCATTTGCCATAGTATTTCTCTGTACAGAGCTGAGTATGAAACAAAGTGAGTTTGTAGCTTATCTCGGGGGGGACTTGTGTTGATAAGTAGTATTTCTCTTACTGATTAGCCTAGCTTTGGACGGCGTGGGAAGTGAGATTATACTGAGTTTTCCAATTGTTCTGAGAAAAAAAAAAAACCTATTAAAGTGTGTAGATTGGAGCATGAGTAATGGTGACGGTGTTTGGTATTTTGTACTATTTTCCCGTTACTACTCACTAAGGTCTGGGTCTCGTCAGTCAAAGTGACCAGGGATCCCTTTGAAGGGAATCTTCACTGCTGACCTACCATCTACTGAAGGTTCATTCAATTTGATTCTCTATAACTATTCTATTTATTGTTATCTGTTCCTCTTTCTTCTTTACTAAACTATTTTCTACCCATTTCAATTTTTATTCAATCTTTTGTGTCAGCTTCCCCCCACTGGAATAAAACATTTTCGTTTATTCTTCTTTATCCACGGAGGAATTACACGAGGACTTCTTTATTATTTGATTCATGTATTTATTTGATTTTTTATTTTTTTTTTTTTATTTTATTTTTTTTTTCTAACGCCTTTGATTTTTTATTCGGTTCTATTTAAATTTTTTATTTAATTATTAGTCTATCTGCATTCGTTGTTTTTACCATAAGGCATTATTATTTTTATTTGCCTGTACGTTTAATCTGTTCTCAAATATTTGTACTTTTTTATGCCTATAGCATAAGGAAGTATATTAATCGTGCGAAAATCCGAGATCGAGGTTGATATATCATTTTATGAAATATGTCCATTCACAATACAATACTCAACTGTACTATTTTTATACCATAAAATTTAAATTCAAACATTCAACAATTAACAATAGGGGAACGATGTCTAAATATCGCGAGAGTGAAACACACTTCCCGAAGAGTTATAAAAAATATTTATCTTAATGTTTATTAAATTAAAAAATGTATCTACTGTATTCATTAAAATAAGTAAGTAGGTGGTAATAAAAAAAGGGGATAGGTTGAGGAAGCGGAAATGACTATAAAAAAAACTATATGGGAGCGTTATTGTCTATTAATCTTTTAATGTGTAATTACGAAACGAAATTTCATGTTTCTGACCCCTTGATTACGAAAAACAAAAAATTTAGAAATATGTTGCTATGTTTCTTCAAGCAGAACTGAAAGTGAAGTATTAAATTCAATACTTCCACTGATGTACTATGTAAAGGCAAAGTTATGTCTCTAAACAAGATAGAATGAATGTATCGACATGAAATTGTGCAAAAGAATATGTTTTACATACACGTATGTTTAAAAAAAAATATTGTCTATTTCACAAAAATAAATAATATATATATATATCCACATGAAATAATATATATATATATATATTTTTTTTTTTTGTGAAATAGACAATATTTTTTAAAAAACATACGTTTTTTTCAATTTTTTTTTCAAGTGGTTCACAATATCTGCAAACATTTTTTTTTTTTCTTTTTCTTTTTTGGTCTTATGTTTGATGCATATTAGCCATGTCACTGTGTTATCTAATTATTTACGACATCCATCTCTCTGGGGGTTCTATCTACAAAATAAAACTCACTCCCGGACGGGATTCGAACCCGCAAACCATGGTGAGACCATGCGACCAAAGCCCTACGCTCTAGCCTGCACGGCCACCATGGTTCCCGCAAAAAATATTAAATATAATTAAGAAATTGTACAAGTTTATCCAGAACTGCATAAGGGCGGACACTGATTGATTTCCAGCCAAATCGGCCAAAGAGAAGGAAGGGGTTAGGGGTAATTGTAACTAAAAAATGTTTTTCAGCAGATATATTCTTCTCCCAATTATTTCATCCCCCAGCTAATACGAAGTATAGGGGAAGTTATGTAATCTGTCAAAAATGTTGGAGTTTCTAATATATATAGTTACTAACCAGGTCGATAACGTTACTTACTATGCAACGCCGGGTGACCTGCTAATAAAATAAAAAGCAATGTTACCATGACAACTAGACCAACTCATGGCTTTTATTAGTTTATAAAAGAGGGCGCCAGTAACTCAGAGGTAGCGTGCTAGCTTACTGTGCTCAAGATCGACCAAACTTTACCCATAAGGTCATATCGCCTACTACCAGAGCGCTCTTTCATGAGCCCGACTCTAATATGGGAATCCTAAATTATGCCTACCTATGTTTATTAATCTAGGATAGGGGTCTTTTACGAGATCTTAACCATCTCTTAACGTTCCATCCTCTGAGCTACTGGTGTCATATTTTACCGTATCAAAATTTAATTAAACGAATTAAGAGCATAGCTGAAACTTTCTAAAGCTTGCTGACAGCCCTATGGAAAGCCCAATGCTGCTCTGACCTGTTTATATATATATTTTTTTAATCTCTCTTATTCATTATACATTGTGCTGATTTCAGATCCTGAAGAGCGGGTACGGAGGGGGCGGGGGTGGTGGTGACATTGCCAAACCCGTCCCAGCCACACATCACTATGTCCAAGAGACGAAAGGAGGAGGTCCGCCGGGCGGCTGTGGCGGGGGCGGAGTGGCGGAAGAGGGCTTTGGGAAAACGGACCCCAAGTACCAGACCCTACCGTACAACACCAAGTTCACCGGAGGGGGGATCAAGAGGACAGGGGCGGAAGGCAATGAAACCAACGATCCATCCTTGTTGGAGTCAACGAACAATAACAACAACCTCACCATCCTCAACAACAACAACAACAATAGTAATAATAATAATAACAATGGGAGTCAGATGAGTGTGGCGCATCATGGGACACCCTCCATAGGTGAGTTAAATCGACAAAAAAAATCTAAAAATTTAGATTTAATATCAATTATCATTTCAAGTACAACATTTAGTTTTGGTGCAATTGAAGTGTGCCGAAATACCTCCTGTAACGAAATTAATTAAAATTAGACCCTAGCTAGTATTTGCTTAGCAAGCCTGGGTAACCAGCTAGTATGTGCCGAGCAACGGTGTGCTATCAGTACTTGCAGTTGTGTCATTGTTCGTTGGGAACAGCAGTATAATTTTCAATAAGTCTAGGCGTATTCATTTTCAGACTTATTTTATAAATTTACTTCTCTAACTACACAAAGTATAGGGAAAGTTATGTAGATCAAAAACTTAATGCGTTTCCGGTCACCAGATTCCAAGAATGAAAAAAAAAAAAAATCTGTCTCGATGAGTGTGTCTGTGAACACGATAACTCCAGATATAATGAATGTATTGATATGAAATTTTGTATTTAAATTCAAACCCTCATAAGGATGGGATTTATTAATTATCTACGAAATCAGTCGAAGGGAAAGGGGGAACCAAAGAAAAGGGGTTCGACTCTGCCTCAAACTGCCAATGTAGTAAGTAAATGTATCGACACAAAATTTAGTAGATGTTGATTAGCGACTGTAGATTCTAATTGTAGGAATATTGAGGGTCAGTCAAAGATGGAAAAAAAACACTATTCAGATGCCAACGTTTCGATATATTTTATATCATCATCAGGGCCTACAAACATGGGGAGGAAATCAAGATTAGAATCAAAATTAAACAAAAGAAAAATTGTTTGTTGATAAACATTTCTGAACGTTAAAAATACACTATAACAAGTTAAAAATTGAAACTGACTTACTATGAATAATTACTAAACATTAAAATTAAATATGAATACATTACTAAACATAAACATTAATAATGGAAATAGACAAATAGGTGGAACATAATAAAGAGTAAACATTAAAATGACTTACAATGAATAAGCAGGGTTGGGGAGAAGACATCTACACTGGATGGAGTCTTACATTGCAAGGCCCTGATGATGATATAAAATATATCAAAACGTTGGGATCTGAATAGTGTTTTTTTTCCATCTTTGACTGACCCTCAATATTCCTACAACAAAATTTAGTATGAGGATTCAGAAGCCACTATGTAAGTCAAATATTGATTGGCTTTGGGGGAAAGCGAAAAGGTAATAGATTATTTCTTGCTAGGGAAGTACATAGCTGGTGACTCACTAACGTTTTTTTACTTTGAATTCTGATCTTAAACAAATTTTTTTGGTTACTTTAAATCAGACAGTAAAGATAGATCTTAAATGAGGTGTATCCTTGAAGAAGATTCTTGAATGTTTTTGGTGTTAAACGCATACATTTGAAGTGTATACGACTCTCACGGTTGCTATGTGACTAAAGTGGCCCTTCATAAATTTGAGTTTGACATGGCTGGTTTGAGGGAGTGTAGCGCTACCACTGTGAACCGGATATCTCGTCTTCTAACGAACCTGGAGCAACGTTTTATGGCTCAAATTTTAGAAAACATTCTATATTTATTTACACTTGTTATTTACTTATTATTAATTTTTCCGGTTATTTGAAATATACTAATATCCGTTATGTGACGTGCAGGTGTGGCCAGGAAGGAGCTGATGGGGAAGCACCCCCCCTCTGCATCACCCACCTCCTCTACTAGCTCCTACTCCTCAATATCCCATCTTGGACACAGGTAACCTAGAATAATTTTTTAATATTAGCCGTTATTATAAATACTAGATCCATACTGGATCACTGATCTCTCCAAAATATTGAAAAATACACTCTTATCCAGATTTTCCGGGGACTAGTCTGTAAGAAATATGAAGGACAACAAACTCACGCAAATAAAGAAATCCCTTCGTAATAAATCTCAAGAAAAAATTTATAAAATTACTAAGGGCGCCAGTAGCTCAGAGTGTTAGCCTACTGAGCTCAATATCGCGGGTTTATTCTATCTAAAAAAAAAAATTGAGCACGGCGTCCTTCGGATGGGACGTTAAGCTATGATCCCGAGCCTATGCGATATCAGGTAAAGACCTCCTACCTTAGGTAACTAAATCTTCGTAGTTAATTACTCATAATAACTGACTATAAATTTACCAAAATATTAAACAATGAATGGTGTAATTATATCCGAACAAGATTAGCGAGAACATTCTTTCCATTCATAGGAAAAGAAGAATGCGTGGAGAGAAAAAAGTGGAGTAATATTCCAGTAAGAGTAAGGTTATATTAATGTATGAATATTTCTCAGCCCCGTAGTCCTCGTCATTATTTAACCTCATTAACCTACATTAAAAAAAAAAAAAATTCATGTTAACTTTAGCTCTTGGGTTAACCGTGATTTTGCCATGGTACCCTCCCCATCATTACTCCAGTTAATCGAGAGTAGAGTGTAGTACCTACTACCTACCTTCCATAATTAAAAGCTTTATAGAATAAAAAATTCTGTATAACACCCCCCCCCCCCCCCCCCCACCGTTTTGAGTAGACAAAGGGCTCTTTACTAGCCCTATTTCATAATTTTCCTCAAAATATAATTCCTTAACGACACAAAATCTATCAAAGTAATATAACGGTCCATAGAGCTGAAACACTGATATCGTCCAAGTTTCTTCCTTTTTTTTTTATCTTGAAAATTAGCATTTAATGTGGATGAAGTTCGGTGTTCTCTTATTGAATAACCAAAATGTTATATCATTCAAAAAATGTATTTTAATTTAAGCAAAATGATATTACTGGAATTCTATTGGAAGATGTGATAGAATATTCAAAAATTTACATTTTATTTTTCTTTGGTGTCTGAGAAAAATGTTTTAATAGTTGGATGAATATTTTTATTATTTTCCGTTCTTATTTAAATATAATATTTTATTGTTGCTAAAGTAGGCATTTTGGCATTAATATATAGTATACTCGTATGTCCGAATACATTTTTGCGATCTGTGTCGATATAGTAAAGCTAATAAAATAAATAAAAAACAAAAAACTAGTTTAACATTTATATTGTCCAATTCCACTAAAATTCCGATTTCGGATTACGTCGTCTCAGGTTACCTGAGAATCTAAGATTGTGGCACCTTATCCCCTGCGGATGCTGAAACAGTACACTTTATGTATATATTCTTGGTAAATTAGACAATATAAAAATTTAAAAAGTAATTTTTTTTATTTATATTAATAGTATATATATAGTCGTTTCAGTTATTGCCAAACTTTATTTGGTTTTTTTTCAAATTTATTTTAATGAGCTGAATTTTGTATTTTAGGATTCTAGGATCAGTTACTATTAAGTCTTACGTCAAATTAGGTGTTGTGCAAACTCGTTTAGAGCCAGCATTGCCAGAAGAAATACATTTCATTATTCGTAGTTGCAATCGGCTGTCTACAGTCCGTTTCAACTACATTTCCCCAAGGATAAAACTAGCAACAGACATCACATCATATATTCCAGTAGGAGTAAAGACGCAAAATCAAGCCGGTTTTTTTTCTGTGGTAGATTCTCCGGAGATGACTATAGGTTATATTTTATTTTGAAATTCTGTCGCCATCTTGTATTCGCCGTAGTGAATTTTTTAGATGATATCCAATCAAAGTGAAATCGAAAATGTAATAATACTTTTCGACAGTAGAATATGGTTCTGGAAACATATTCCTAATTTTCACCATATTGATTTTTAAATTAATTTTCACCATAATTTTTTTAAAGTTGTTCAATCCAAGTGAAATCTAAAATTTACTAATACTTTCGACAGCTGAGCGATATTAGTATAATATTCCAATGTCGTCGGGATTCCAATTATGTCGGGAATTCCGTAATAATGTATTATTTACATAAAAGTTATTTGGCATAAAATACATGATATAATTTACAAACGCTCTTGAAAATTAGCATAATATAAAAAGTCACAACACACTTTAAAAATTTTTGGGGAACTGTGAAACCTCTGTAAACATCGAAGTTGTGCAGATTTTGATAGATTGCATTAATCGATTACAATTTGCTCAACTCTCCTCCTTAGGATGTACAGCTCCCTGACACTCACAGCGTCAAGATATGATTTTTTTGACAGTTTTTTATTCGATTTTTTATTTTGTATTTATTTTTTGTTCTTGTTTTCTCTATTATGGCTTTGATATGGATGACAACTATATGCTAACTGTTCTCTGTCTGTACTCTTAGAGTGTACGGGAACAACCTGGTGAACGCTAGTCTGATGGCTCGGGGGCAGCCGGTTGGCGGTTCCACCACCTCGTCCACCTCTTCTTTGGCCAGTGGCAGTAGTGCCAACAGTCACCACCCTCAGCACCATCAGCACCAGCTCACCACTGTAAGTATACTACACATTCTCTCTTGTACAGTATGTTTCTGGATAGACCGATAGGGTAGAATCATTGATCTCTAATATACATGGCATAGTGGACTTTGTGTTCCAGCAAGTACCAGTCTAAAAAATTGATCAAGGCCATTTGCGAGGTTTTTGTGCACAATATGACCGTTTAACAATTAATATAAAATGTAATAAAGAAATAACTACAAATTAATACACGCCAGTAGCTCAGAGGTAGCGTGCTAGCTTCTGAACTCAAGATCGCGGGTTCGAAACCCAACCGACATGATTTTTTATCTGAGAGGTGAAAAAACCTTGAGCACGCTGTTCTTCGGAAGGTAAAACGATAGTTCCGAGCCAGTGCGATGTCAGATACTCTTTAAAAGACCCCTCTCTATCCTATGTGAATAAAAAATGTAGGATAGGCAAACTTCTAGACTCCCTCAGTAGAGTCGAGCTCATGTCCACCAGAGCTACCAACGAGCTCTCTGGTAGTAGGCGATATGACCTCGTAATAAAAGCCCGGACATGAGTCACAATAACTCAAACCAAAGTCTCTTAATTTGAAAAAAAGTAAATGAGGAGTTTGAATGTCAGATAAAATTTTGAAAAATTGATGCCTGCTGTGGGCTCTTGGAGAATTTCGAGAATTCTGCTAATAGTTTACTAACCCCCCCCCCCCCCCCCCCCTTCCCATGGAAATATAATATCTATGCCGTTGCCCTGGTGGAAGGCTGAGTCAATGATATCATTAGCAAGGGCAGATTATTACTAGCTTTTCAATGAGCTCTCTTCCAAATTCCTAGGATTAGTTGAACCCAAGTTATTATACCTATTTAAAGTTTAAATTATTAAAATTATAATAATAAATATTAATAAAGTTGGTAACCTGCCGCTTAGGTCACGTCGACGGGGAGTGTACAGCAGACTGTGACGTCACGGCTTACCTTACCTCCAACACCGCTTATTTCTGATATTCAGGTAGGATATATACTTGTATCGTAATATTAAACAATTAAATTAAATATATAAAATAATTTAATTCTCTAATATAAAAAGGAAAGTTAAAGCATTTAGCCAAGTCAAGTATTAAGTTAATTGAACGCAAAATTCAGTAAAAACAATGAACTTGTTTAAGACTTTTATCGACCCATTCCATGAAAATATATACATATAGTGTTTCGTCAGCACAAAGTTACATTGATGTTTGTTAGGTTGACATATGTATAGAGGGCACCGGTAGCTCAGTGGTATGCGTGCTTGCTTACTCAGCTGAAGGTCGCGGGTTCAAAACCCCGGTCGAGGCCGTCTGTGTATTTTATCTGGTAGTTAAAATAAACATAAGAACGCCGTCCTTTGGATGGGACGTTAAGCGATGGTCCCTACTCTGTACGATGTCAGCAACTCTCTAAAGACCCCTGGCCCTAGGGAATAAAAATTTATGGTAGAAAAAAATCTCAGATCACCTCAGAATTGAATATGTATATTACACAATATACTTTATGTATATATTTTTGTGTAATTAGACAATATAAATGTTTAAACAAGTTTTTAGTTTTTATTGGTTTTCCACAATATCGTCACAGATCGCGAAAATGAGTTCGGACTTGGATAAATGATTACTTAGATTCTAATAATGTTATAATTTAAAGAAAAATTACCGCCTTTGACAGTCCTGGCGATATGATAATAACGCTGCGGGAGACTACACAACGAAAGGAAATATAATAAGAACACTATCAATTTTTCAATGTTTTCTATCAGAATTGTAGCCTTTTAAGAAGAATTTTTTTGTTTTAGCGAAATGAAATATGTAAAATATGATTGACATTTTGTGGGTCAAATCTCTGAAACAACATTTAGAATAATGGCCATTCTACATATTTTTGGTCGTTGACAAAAATATAGTTTGTAAATAATATGAGTACTCAGTAACATTATTAATTTTATAGGAGTTGAATAGGAAAAATAATTATCTGGGTGAGAGGTATGTTCTAAAAATTTGATTTGATTCTCACAACGACTTTTTTTGTTTCTCAGAGTTTAGACTTTTTAAACCTCGCTGATAGAGTGCAGGCCTAAAAGTAAAGGTTGAGAGTTTGAAATCCAGATAACAGATACAGTTAACAATTACCATTTTTAAATATCACCACAATTAACTTTCGTTCCGTCCCAGCAGCCCCACTACCATGATGCAGAACGATGTTTTTGTGTGGACATTTTTTTTTTTTTAAAGTAATAAAGAAACGGAGCAACATATCACATGCGTTTTGCAAAAGAGCATGAAACTATTTGTTTTGCGTTTTACGGAAACAGTATCGTCAAAATTATTTTATTTTATTTATTTTTTTTACTCAGCTGATACATGAAGGACGTTTGCCTAATCTGAAATTACTAAAAATAAATGTTTCGATAAAATTGTTGATTACGAAGGTTTGCGATTTGGCCCTTGATTTTTTATTAATTCTATCAGTTGTAACAATTATTGCTATTGAGCTGCGATATTTTAATTTTTATTTTTTTGTAAATAGATTGAGTATTTTGAATATTTTCAATAAGATGGACGCACCATGAGTTCTGCATCATTGTACCAAAAGATTACGGCAGTTATTAATGCGGAGGGAAAAGGAAAAATGAAATAGCAGTATTGAGAGACACCGAAAAAATAACACTTCCTTCGACTATAATTGTTTTTTGTCTAGCAACACAGCTGAGTCAATTACGAGTTGAAGAGGAATCCAAATTCCAAATTATTAACTCTAAACTCTCTTGTGATTATCCTGACCGACAACATATGATGACGCTCATCCTTTATGGAAACAATTGAAATGGGCTTTCAGAGGACCATATCCAGCTGAGTTGGACCTGCTGACGTAGCGGGGAGAAACTTCCTTAGATTTTTACATAAAATAAATAGTTTTTATTTTGTAGAGCATTTTATATTTTTGTTGAAGGTTTTTTAATTTATAAATTGAAATATTTAATAATATAATAATTGTAGTAAGAATGCAGATATAATTGTTTAAGTTAATAATATAATAATTTTGTTGTTGTTTGGTTGTAGAAGCCTGTAAATACAGTAGCTCCGAGCTCGAGTCCGCACCATCCCCTCTCCAACGTATATCAGAGCTCCTCCACCAAAATACACCCTGTACAGCCCCATACCATCAACCCAACATCACCTCAGGTAATTCATTAACTTAAAAAAATAATAATAAAGATTAACTTTTATTATTAGTAATAGGGGTTTCTCTGGTGCAATGTTTGGCCACCAAAGCCGAATTAATTTATGTAATCTTTCAGAAATTCGATGAGGGGGTTTTTCACGGATTTACATGTTTTCCGACCTCTTGATTTAAAAAAAACAATTCTGTGTATCTGTGAGTGTGTCTGTGAACATGATAACTCCCTAGGATGAATGTATTCACAAGAAATTTTATATTTGCATCCATAACCTAAAACATCTATTCATTTTTAACCCCCATTTTTAAATTTAGAGGAAGCCATGCATTAAAATATCAATCCTTTATTCCGTTATGATGATATTGAGTGAAATTTATGGCAAAACGTTAGGGGGGTTCTGTTATGTGATCCTTTAGGCTTTGGGTAACCTGGCTATATACCCCTCCTCGCCCATCAATCAATCAGCTGGATCAAATTGTCAGATCCTACTTGTGTTTCTCTTTGTGGAAATACCGAAAACAAAAACCTACCCATGTCTCACCTCAGTATTTCACAAAACGATGAGCCATATAAATGTGAAATAAATTGTTGCGACAACGTTCAAATGGTTATATTTTTGTCAATTTTATATGTACTTAGTAGATACTAGGTTGGGAAAAAATTAATATAAATTAAAAAATTCATATTGTGTCAAATGAAAGTTATCTGACTATATCGGCTCCTTAAAGTCGCACTATCTTCTAGTATTTTTCACTAGAATTTCTTTAGATGTCAGGCTCAGGGTTGTTGCGCACCTGGAAAACATGGACAAGGCAGGGAATTTTGTTGTACCTGGAAATATCAGGGAAAAGTCAGGGAATTCCACAAAACTGCCTGGAATTTTTTGAATTAACAAAAAATTGTTTCGATGATTACTAAAATTAACCGTTTAAACAATAATTTCTCACTTTTAACCCGGGAGTGGCTATCTTTGTTGGTCGGTCGAAATGACCGTGTGCGCTCCCATTCCCGGGTTAAACTGAATCAACAACAAACATTTGATGTCAAGCGGATGGATAAGTGGAATTTCATGTGACATGGTGGAACAAGAATTCGCAGCCCTTTGTAATAAACCAGGGATGGATGAAGTTTTACAAGGGTACTCAAGAGACGAAAGACTGGACAACTTCTGGATGCGCTTGCTGTTGAAACACAAATGTTCTTCTGATCTGACGAAATTTCTTAGGTTGACGTTTGTCTTCTCTCACGGCCAAGGAGATGTTGAGCGTGGATTTTCCGTGAATAAGGAGTGCCTCGTCGATAACATGTCGGAAAAATCGTTGGTGGCTCAACGTCATGTCTGGGAAGGAGTTCAGCATCAAGGAGGAATCGACAACATTGAAATAACAAAAAGCATGATTCATTATGTGAGAAGTGCTCGTAGCCGATATACAGAAGAGCTTCAAGAAAGAAAAAATGAAGATGCTGTTCAGAAGAAGAAAGAGTTGGAAAAAAGAAAAGCTAAAGAAAAACTTTGCGAACTGAACGAGAAAAGAAGACGAATCGCTAATGAAGACGCAGTCCTAGAAGAAGAAATTCGCAAGACGATGAGCGTTTTAAAGACGTAATTTTGAGTCATCATAGATCACTAATTATAGATGGTTACTTTGATTTAAATCGGTTGTATTATTAATGTTCTAACTGTGATTTGAAAAATGATAACACTATGTGTATCATTTGTGATTTGAAAAACGATTATATTATTTATATAATTTGTGAATTGAAAAGTGATTATATGATTTTACTTTTGGTTGTTTTCGGCATTTTTTCTCCAGAGGTGTCTTCTTTTTTCTTCGTTGGACAATATTTCGGGACAATTGCAGGTCCCTTCTTCTGGTCACTATGAACATTCTACTCCTGGGGACCCTCCTTTTTATAGCCAAAACCTTGACTGTGGCGGTCTCTCTCTCGCTTCTAAGAACTAGTTGTTCGTACAAATAATTTAATATTGTCCAACGAAGAAAAAAGAAGTCACCTCTGGAGGGAAAAATGCCGGAAACAACCAAAAGTGGAACATCCCAGAGAAGTTTAAGAAACACATTATATGATTTTAATCAAAATGTTCATATATCTGTAAATTTTACTATAATATATGTCTACCAACAGTTTCACAATATGTTCTTCATTATTTAAATGACCTGGAAAAATTTAAATTGGGTCTGGAAAACCTGGAAAAGGCAGGGAATTTGAATATTTCCAAAGCGCAACAACATTGGTCAGGCTGCATCTAATGTACTCACTAGTTAGTTATTGTGACGCATGCAGGCCATACGCCTACTACCAGAGCGCTCATTCATCACTCTGGTGGACATGAATCTGACTTAACTATGGAGTCCTAAATTTTACCTACCCTAAATTATTATTTACCTTGGGTATGGTCTTTAAAGAGTGCCTGGCATCGTTCAGACCCTACTGTGGGAGTCTACTCGGTTTTGTTACGTAGGGTAAGGGCAGGACCATCGCTGAACTTCCTACCCTAAGGACTAATCCTTCTACGCAAAAAAAAAATCTAAAAATTCTGACGTAATAGGAGGTAATTGAGTGACAGGAAAAATAAGTCAGAAACGTTTTTTCTCTGGACTCATTATAAAGCAGTACTATTGTCTTCCTTTGTTTTAGCCGTATTTTCTTGTTTTATTTTTGCTAATTTTGCTTGTTTTGTTTGTTAGGTTCCCAGTTCGAGAGATGATCTCGAGAAGCCTGCCCTGCCTCCCAAGCCCTGTGTAAAGCCCCAGCCTCCTCCACGACAGACACACTCCACTGTGGAGGTTGGAGGGGCCGAGCCTCCACCCGCCTCCATAGGCCTTACCGTCCTCACACCACCTCTCAGGTAAATATCTCTATAAAATAAAGATAAACGTATGTTTAGTAGTAGAAAACTAATAGAATGTATTTTTTTCAATTTAGTCTATGTAGATCAAACTGGAAGACCAGGGTAAAAGAACACATATCAGAAATAGGGTTGAACACTGACACAACATACAACTCAGTAAAATCAACTTTCGCACAACACATCATAGAAAACAAACACAATTTTGACATAAATAGAGGCATACAATACTTACATTTATGTGACAAAGGTACATTACTCAACTCACTGGAACAAGTGGAATTGAACAGAGCACTATAAAAAGGAAATTGTATGAACGATCAGACCAATCTCAAATATTCACTCCTTTTATCGCCAATAATATAATCCTCCAGTCTATACGTACTTACTTTCTCAGAAATCTTTATTTTTATTCATATATTTATTATTGTTATATTTGATTTATTTCATATATTTTGTTATGTAAAATGTTTCTTTTATTATTAAGTTTTCAAATTGAGAGGAAATTTTATTTTTAATGTTTTCCATGTTTTTAAGACTTCAGTTTATAGGAGGGACAGGAAAAACCCCAGTAGGGGAAAAAAGAGTTTGTATTGTAAACTTGTTGAACTTCCATTTAGTATTTGTTAAGTCGTGGCTGAAGATGGTAGCAATACCGAAAGTACTCGTACATACGTTTTTCTTTATTTTTTATTGTTTCATTATTGTGAAACAATAAGTATCATATTGAAAAAAGCTCACAATTTTTTACAAAAGTTATAAAAATTATTAAATATAATGCATTGTAACTATTTTATATCCTAAATATATATCTTGTGTGGGAAAGGACTCTATTTTATATCCTAAATATATATCTTGTGTGGGAAAGGACTCTATTTTATATCCTAAATATATATCTTGTGTGGGAAAGGACTCTATTTTATATCCTAAATATATATCTTGTGTGGGAAAGGACTCTATTTTATATCCTAAATATATATCTTGTGTGGGAAAGGACTCTATTTTATATCCTAAATATATATCTTGTGTGGGAAAGGACTCTATTTTATATCCTAAATATATATCTTGTGTGGGAAAGGACTCTATTTTATATCCTAAATATATATCTTGTGTGGGAAAGGACTCTATTTTATATCCTAAATATATATCTTGTGTGGGAAAGGACTCTATTTTATATCCTAAATATATATCTTGTGTGGGAAAGGACTCTATTTTATATCCTAAATATATATCTTGTGTGGGAAAGGACTCTATTTTATATCCTAAATATATATCTTGTGTGGGAAAGGACTCTATTTTATATCCTAAATATATATCTTGTGTGGGAAAGGACTCTATTTTATATCCTAAATATATATCTTGTGTGGGAAAGGACTCTATTTTATATCCTAAATATATATCTTGTGTGGGAAAGGACTCTATTTTATATCCTAAATATATATCTTGTGTGGGAAAGGACTCTATTTTATATCCTAAATATATATCTTGTGTGGGAAAGGACTCTATTTTATATCCTAAATATATATCTTGTGTGGGAAAGGACTCTATTTTATATCCTAAATATATATCTTGTGTGGGAAAGGACTCTATTTTATATCCTAAATATATATCTTGTGTGGGAAAGGACTCTATTTTATATCCTAAATATATATCTTGTGTGGGAAAGGACTCTATTTTATATCCTAAATATATATCTTGTGTGGGAAAGGACTCTATTTTATATCCTAAATATATATCTTGTGTGGGAAAGGACTCTATTTTATATCCTAAATATATATCTTGTGTGGGAAAGGACTCTATTTTATATCCTAAATATATATCTTGTGTGGGAAAGGACTCTATTTTATATCCTAAATATATATCTTGTGTGGGAAAGGACTCTATTTTATATCCTAAATATATATCTTGTGTGGGAAAGGACTCTATTTTTCTTTTCTAGAACTACTATAGTTAGTTATAATAGTGGCTTTGACGACTAGTATATATTTTTAGAAAAAATGGGGCCAGTGGCGTGTCCCAGGATAGAGATAAATATTTCGGGTGCCCCCCTTCGGCGTATTTATTACGAGGCTAATGCATTTGCTGGATGGCCAAATATTAAAAAGATATCCTTGAGTCCTACGACACATTTTGTTGCACATGTTCTCCTAGATTGTGACTTTTCTACAGATACCTTCGTTTATTTTGTTCAGATCGATAGAGGACCTGTCTCCGAACAACAACAACACAATCCTGAGTGTGAACAACAACAACCTGAGTTGTCCTGACCAGGGAAGCCATCACGAAGAGAGGACCTTGGAAGAGGGAGGACGAGAGGAGGACGTGACGGACCGAGGCTGTCCTCCTGAGGACTCGGACCTTAGCGACAGGGACTCATTATCGATACAAGGTTCGTGTAGTCTGAAACGTGAAACAATGTCCTTCATCTCAATGGATCTACCTTGTATTCGAAAAACACCGGTCGCTCTCAACAAATCCGGCCAATTATTGTTTATTGGCATTTTCACAATTTTGAACCCAATTTGCTATCCGTTTAAGCTATAAATCGAAAATTTCGTGATTTGGATGTATACTGCGAAATACTTTATTTTTATGTAATATTAAAAACAAATTGTAATTTTTTTCTTTATTTTATTTCGGTCATTTTCTTTTCCAAATTGACTGTTTCCATAGAGATAGTGTTGCTTTTGGCGAATTGGTAATGTCAATGAGGGCGCCGGTAGCTCAGTGGTATGCGTGCTTGACTTCTGAGCTCAAGGTTGTGGGTTCGTAGCCCGACCGAGGCCCTTAGTTTATTTTATCTGGGAGGTAAAATAAACTTAAGCACGCCGTCCTTCGGATGGGACGTTAAGCGATGGTCCCGAGCCTGTACGATGTCAGGTACTCGTTAAAGACCCCTGCCCTAGGTGAATAAAAATTTAGGGTAGGCAAAATTTAGGACTCCCACAGTAGAGTCGGGCTCATGTCCACCAGAGTGACGATAGAGCGCTCTGGTAGTAGGCGATATGACCTCGTAGTTAAAGCCCGGGCATGAGTCATAAAACCTAACCTAACCTTGGTAATGTCAATAAGTGAGGTATAAAAAATAATAACTAAAAATGTGCAAAAAATAATTTTCAAAAGTTTTCAATAGTTTATATAGTTTTATTATGTTCACAAAAGTAGACAATCAATTTCTGTTTCTGCAAAATATTCACCGAATTTTTCATGTTGACATTTTGATCTGAAGGATAAATGTGGGTGGCAAAGAAGTTTGAATGTGTAGGTAAATATATTTCATAGTGGTTCTGTATTATTTTCAATTAGGATCAATAGTAACTGAGAAAACGTGAGGAAAAACAGTTTCTGCCTTCTCTATTCAGTGATTTTGGAATCATTTGTATCTTTAGTGTTATTCGTGAATAGGCAGATTCAAAATAGCTATAAATTATTTGTATGTTCTTTGTTTAAAGTCACCCCTTATAGTTCTATTTATATATGTTATTATCATTTCAGGTAGTGATTCGAGTCATCGGAAGGGCAACCTGAAGGGAGGAGTGTCTGGAGGAGAGAAGAGCTCCCTCTCGAGGCGAGTATCCTTCGATCCACTCGCCTTGCTTCTGGACGCCTCATTGGAAGGAGAGTTAGAACTGGTGGCTCGAACTGCAGGACAGGTAGGCCTTCAGTCTGAGCTTTATATTGACATTTGTCATGATAGACGTGTCCAAAATAGTGGTCCGGTTGTAGGCAGGATCTTCAAACCTCAGTGGAAGGTTTATCTCTAGTCATCAGCTGGCGGACTGTAGGTCTGTTCAAGGATTCACCGCTCAAACTACTACTCAGATGAGCCTGTTCAAATAAACAACATTTATATACCCTCCTATATCATAAGACTTGCAAAGAGAATTTCGCTTGTCAATAAACAGTTGAATCATATTTCCGAAACAAGGAAGTTTTCTATACTTGTATTAGATCTTCCTTACTCGGAGGCAAGGTCCTGTTAACTACTTCCTAAAGTTCTTCTACTACCATCTAACATGTTTTTCTCCCTCTCTGTAATGAATTTTAGCATATTTTTTATCATTGGAATTCATTATAATTTAGTCAGGAAACTAACAGTAGTTACTACTTACACTCTTCTCCATAGTGATGCTTGTAAAATTCAGATAAATATTTAATCGTGATCTCTTCCCTACAAAACCCTTAATGTACTGGTGGATGGGGATGGCTACTTAAATTAAGAACATAGGGATCTTTAACGAGTACTTGACATCGCATAGGCTCAGGACCATCGCTTAACGTCCTATCCGAAGGACGGCGTGCTTGAGTTCTTTTTACCTCCCAGATAAAATGAGGCCGGATTTCGAATCCGCAATCCTAAGCTAAGTAGGATAACAACTAGTTTTGAACTGCTAGGTATATTGTTTAGTCTATACTCAAAGAAAAGTCGTATTTCGACGAGGTAGCAGTTCAACTGCTTTAGTTGTTATTTATTTCAAAGTAGCAGTAACGGATGGTACGAGTATCATCCATGTAGAATAGCGCTTTTCCACATCACGAGAAGATTGGAAGTTTCATAAGACACGTATACTTCTCTAGCTATACCGAGTATAGAGGAAATTATGTACTCGATCAAAAACTCGATGCAGAGTTTTCAACTGAGAATTTCATGTTTACCGACTTCTAGATTCCAAATATGAAAAAAAATTCTTTCTGTCTGTGTGTCTGTGAACACGATAACTCCCGATAGAATAATGTATCGACACGTTTTATATGTAAATCCAGAATCCTCTAAAGACGACACCTAATGTTTACAGGATCAGAGTGGCAGCTCAACTCAAAATCCCTAATAACTGCCGATGTAATGAATTTATCGACACAAAATTTAGTAGTAGGATTTAGGAGCGCCCTATGTAAGTCAACTGTGGAATATTAGCGCAAACTGGTTTTGGAGGGAAGCGAAAAGTTAATTGATTAATTCGTTCTGGGGAAGTTCATTGCCGGTGATTCAGCGTCGACTTTATTTATGGTTTGACCAAAAGAACATTAACCTAAGGGTACCACTCCATAACCTCTTTATAGAGATATATAAGTTTTATGTTTTGATAAGGTAAATAGTATGTTATGTTATTGTCTTTTTAGGTGAAGGACCCCTCGGCGGCTAACGATGAGGGCATCACAGCGCTCCACAACGCCATCTGTGCTGGTCATCTGGACATCGTCACCTTCCTGGTCAGGTTCGGCTGCGATGTCAACGCACAGGACAGCGACGGATGGTCAGTACTCACAACTACATCTCTTTAGGATAATAGTCTTATTTGTATCTAAATGTAGTTAGTTCATTTTGAGTTGGCAGATGAGGCATCTAAACCTGCTCACGTTTTTTTGGCAGTAATTTCCGATAGAAACAGTTAAAATTTCAGGGCTCAGAGCAAAGTAATACAGTGCTGCGCCACATTTTGCTTGAAAGAAAATGATTGGTTTCATTAATGCTCACAAAGGCAGCACTATCCAGTAGTGATACCAAGTTAACGGAGCTTATCATATGTGGCAGTACAATCAATACATTTTCTTATTGTTCCCACAAATTTGTAATGAAATAATTCCACAAGATATATTTAATATGGCGTCTCCTGGAAGAAGCAATGAGAGAGCATCGGAACATTTAGATAAATCGAATGATATTTCAAAATATATGTTCTTCCCCCCATCAGAAAACTGCTCACCTGAGGTCAACTCATCACACAAGCATCTGAGGCAAAAAAGTTCTATGTCACCACTTCTTACGCAAGCTTTCACGTAAACTATTATATGCTCAAGCATCATGTATACATGAGTATTGGGATTAAGGAGCGCCTATGTAAGTCAACTGTGGAATATTAGCGCAAACGGTCAACTGGTTTTGGAGGGAAGCGAAAAGTTAATTGATTTATTCGTTCTGGGGAAGTACATTGCCGGTGATTCAGCGTCGACTTTATGTATGCTATGCAAAAGAACATTAACCTAAGGGTACCACTCAATAACCTCTTCACGTAAACTATTATATGCTCAAGCATCATGTATACATGAGAATCATGTATTATACTCATTTTTGTCACAAACGAAAGAGCACAACATTACACTACTTTGCTCCAAGCTCATTAATTAGTATCAAATTATACCAAAAACTGGACGAACCCCCTTTGATCCCCTTTTTCATGTATAAAAATATTATTCATGCAAAATTCTATTTATAGAAAAAATTAAAGAATCATATTTCTTGAAATATCTGTTTTACTTCACCAGCTATACAAAGTGAATGTATCATCACGAAATTTTATATGTGAATCCAGAACCCTCTAACGACGATACCTACTGATGTTCAGCTAAATCGACCAAAGTTAAGGAGGGGATTGGGGGCATTTCATATGTGAATTCAAAGCCCCATAAGGACGACAATTATTAATTTTTAGCAGAATCGGCAGAAAGAAATTAGGGATCAGAAGGAGGCTCAACTCAAAAACCCCAATAACTGTCGATGTAAAGAATGTATCGACACAAAATTTAGTATAAGGTTCGGAAGCCACTATGCAGGTCAAATATTGAATTTTAGCTCAAAGGGTCGATTGGATTTGGTGGGAGAGCGAAAACGTAATTGATTAATTCTTGTTGGGGAAGTACATAGCCAGTGATTCACCGAAGACTTTTTTTTCATACTAACTAACAAAAGCTTTTAAACCCATCTTTATTGGCTCAATCGAACATTTCTTTTCTAGACATTCGCAAGTCTTATGCGGTAACTGTCAGTCCGACCCTGACTGAGGGAATTCCCTACTCAGGGAGGGACAAAGACTTGTTGACTACCTCTTAACATGTCCTTCTCTCTTTCTGCTCTCTGTTTGAGTATATTTTTTATAATTTGTCAAGCTTGGTTAGAAATGAGTAAACATCTATTGGCCACAAAAGTCCCTCAGACTGATGGGAAATTTTCAAAACAGAGAACTTGTTCCAATTTTTTTTGTTTTTATTATGTATACAATAGTCTCTGAAGTTATTGTTCTATTTTTCTGTCTGATCTAGGACGCCTTTGCACTGTGCTGCATCCTGCAACAACACAACGATGGTTCGGTTTCTTGTCGAACATGGAGCTTGTATCTTTGCAACCACCCTCTCGGACCATGAGACAGCAGCGGAGAAGTGTGAGGAGGACGAAGAAGGCTTTGATGGGTGCTCTGAATACCTTTACAGTAAGTTTAATATACAAATAAAACAGACAATATAAACTAATAAAAATAAATAGTTTATTATTAAATAATTCAAAGTGAGGACGTATATTGCCACTGTTAAAAAAGCAACAATTTTTTTTTTTAATTATTATTTCAGGTGTGCAAGAGAAGCTGGGTATCATGAACGGCGGGGTGGTGTATGCGGTTTTCGAGTACGAAGCGCACAATCCTGACGAGCTGACCTTCAAGGAAGGAGACCGTGTGGTGGTGTTGAGAAAGGGGGACGAGTGGGAGCGAGATTGGTGGTGGGCGAGGCTCGGCGATCTGGAGGGCTACATTCCCAGAAACCTCTTGGGGGTAAGTCAGGCTCAGGCTGCTCACACTTGTTATTTTCTTATATTCATTTCTTCTCCCAGGAAGAAGAAGGACGAGGAAGATAAGTAAAGAAAACAAAACAAAAGAGGCTACATTGCCATTCATTCTGTGAGTCCCCTTATTTGATGACATGAAACCACTGCTACAAGGTTATTTTAAACAAAAAGCACATGAATGACCGATTATTTAACTAATAAATAAAATAAAATGATAGATAAAACACTTTTTTGAACACTTATATTGTCTAATTCCACAAACATATACTTAAATGTGCACCGGTTTCGGCTTACGCCATCGTCAGCACAATGTTCAACAATAATTCAGATATTTGCCAGGCATACATATTTATGTTAACCTAAGAGTACCTGAGGTGAAAGGGTCGCCTTCCTCTGGTAAAACCAGGGGGGTGGAAGTCTATATTCTAACTGTAATAGCTAACACACACTTATTTGAAAACCAAGAAAATAAAATTAAAATAGAACTAAAAACTAACATTACAAGAAAACAATATAACAAATGTACAATATATAGCTATGTAGGAAGTTATATTGTTTTCTTGTAATGTTAGTTTTTAGTTTTATTTTAATTTCTTGGTTTTCAAATAAGTGCACAGTTAGAATATAGACTTCCACCCCCCTGGTTTTACCAGAGGAGGGGACCCTTTCACCTCAGGTACTCTTAGGATAATATAAATATGTATGCCTGGCAAATATCTGAATTATTGTTGAACATTGTGCTGACGATGGCGTAAGCCGAAACCGGTACACATTTAAGTATATGTTTGTGGAATTAGACAATATAAGTGTTCAAAAAAAGTGTTTTATCTATCATTTTATTTTATTCATTAGTATTTCCACTATACCAACACAGAACGCAAAAAATGTATTCGGACATTGATTATTTAACTACCGTTAACATATGAAGGATCCAGGGGAAAAAACGTATTAGTCCATTTTTTTTTTCAAAATTGAGATATACCTGAAATCTTGCGGGCATTTGGCAAACCTTTCACACTACCTATCCTATGTATCGAAGAAATGTGTCAGTCTAGAGATATTAGCTGAAAAAAAGAGCGAAAACCTAGTTGATACGACCAACGGGGCGAGGGGGGGGGGGGGGGGGGGGAGGACTAAAGCGTGCAGTAAAAACAATTCGAACAATTTTTTTCACATGAATCAATCTTTATAACATTTTGAAACTTTGTTAAATATGATACAAGATTTAGATAATATCTGTATAATGATTTCATAATATAATTTTGATTATTATATCAAGACCTTATTTTTTTTTAAGGCCGCCGGTAGTTCAGTGGTATGCGTGCTTGCTTACTGAGCTCAAGTTCGCGGGATCGAAACCCGGCCGAGGCCCTTAGTTTATTTTATCTGGGAGATAAAATAAACTTAATCACGCCGTCCTTCTTATGGCGATGGTCCCAAGCGTGTAAGATGTCAGACACTCGTTAAAGACCCCTACCCTAGGTGAATAAAAATTTAGGATAGGCAAAATTTAGGGCTCCCATAGTAGAGTGGGGCTCATGTCCAGAGTGGCGAAAGAGCGCTCTGGTAGTAGGCGATATGACCTTGTAGTTGAAGACTGGGCATGAGTCATAATAACTATATTAAACTAATTGTTTTTTAAACTTTTGTTGCAGCTCTACCCAAGAGTCCATCCAAACAAGAACCAAGAGCATTGAACGGTCTATATCTTTTGTTGCAGCTCTACCCAAGAGTCCATCCAAACAAGAACCAAGAGCATTGAACGGTCTATATCTTAGTGTAGTATCTATACTATATTTTTGGAAAGTTAGGTTTGCCAGTTGGAAGACAAGGTTAGGTTTCAACTGCGACATTCACCCACCATCCAATAGTATTAATTGTTGTAGCATAACATATTGGGATAACTCTAACCTTGCCCCTTAACTGCCAAATCCCAACTTACATTAAACGAAACACATATTTATACACCTGCTGTATTGAATATTGTCATACAAAAATCAAAAAAAAAATGATTTTTTTTAAGTACAGTTTATTTTATTTATTTTAAATATTTGATTTTATTTTTTTCAAAGGTGAATTTACTTATTTGTAGATATTTTTTATAAGATCACAAGAGTGCCTTGTCTTTTTTCGCTGTTCATCTTTATGGCAGTTTGATCACTATTATATTTATTTATTTTGATTATTGTTTTCTTCATTTTGTTTTTACATAAACTATCATAAAAAAACACGAATCGAGTCGTAGTTAGAAACCTGTTATTTTTCAAATTTTAGTAGTTCACTTTGCAAATTAATTAGATTTATTAAGGGTATCCATTAATTCATGTTAATACTCACCAGAAAACTATAGTTTAAGATTGTGTCAACATTATTTATTAACATTTTTATTTTTAGACCCACCAAGTAATTATATATTTTATTTTCATTGATATATTTTTTTTTTATCGAAGGACTTTTTTTTAAATAAAAATATGTTGACTATACTTTTTATTAAGGAGTAAAAAAAGGTAAATTTTGAAACAGTATGGACTTTTTCTAAACTAGTTATTTACACTTAAAATTACAATTTTTTATTTGAATTTAATTTTTTTCGAATTGTTTCAATAATTGTAACGTACATATCTTTTTGACGAAAGGCACATCAAAAAAAAAAAAAAAAAAAGAGTTTTTTTATAACTGAAATTGTAACTGCAAATCACATTTTGCTCCCTCAATCATATCCTGTAAATCGTATCATGAATGTTAAGCACCTACTAACGTACATATCTTTTTGACAAAAGGCATTCAAAAAACCTTTTATAACTCAAATTGTATCTGCAAATCATATTCTGCTCCCTCAATCATATCCTGTAAATCGTATCATGAATGTTAAGCAGCTACTAACGTAGGTACATATCTTGTTGACGAAAGGCATATCGAAAAATCTGAGTTTTGATAACTGATATTCTTGTATAATTTTGAGCTTTAGGTGGAAAACTAACGTTTCCATCTCTTTTTTGTCGTTTCAGATAATACTTCTGTACCTTGGTTCTCTAAATAGGCCAAATTCTCTAAAAGTCAAGTATTTGCTATTTTGAATTAAACATATCACCTGAAGGAGATTTTATTATTATTTTAATACAAAGTAAAAATTACAATTTTTTATTTTAATTTAATTTTTTTCTAATTGTTTTAATAATTGTAACGTACATATCTTTTTGATGAAAGGGACTTAAAAAAAAAAAAAAAGTGAGTTCAATTTTGCAAAGATATGGATTTTTCTGAACTAGATTTAATTAAAATTAAGACCTTAGAAAAAATTGTTTCAATAATTGTAGCAAACATATCTTTTTGACGAAATGCATATCAAAAAACATGACTTTTTTTTATAATTCAAATCATATTCTGCCATCTTAATCATTTCCGGCAAATCATATCAATGTGTTGAGCATCTCCTGATAAACTATTTTATTTTATACAATTTGGAACAAAAAAATAATAATAGTAATATGGAACATTTCAATCATATTGAAAATACATTTATATATCAGAATACAAAATGCAATTATGGGAAATGTAAATGTTTACAATTTTCAAAGAGTAATATGGTCAATTCCTTGTCACCAGAATGAGAGAAATATAATATTTTCAATATACAAAAAGTTATCTTATTAAGCTTTTATATAGATATAGGTCAAAAAATGTAGTACACTTTTAGTGTTTAAAAGTGAATAATTACTTTGGAGAACCAGGGTACAGATTTGTTTTTTTTCTAAACTTAAAAATGATAATGTCAAGTTGATTTTTTATTTTTTATTGTGTATTTGGCTGTTTTTCTTAGATCTAACTTCATTAAATTTTACGACTATTGATATTAAATACTTGGAAAAAAAAAGTTATGTAACCAAATATTTTCAAAGTGAACTATCGATATATCCTATCACTTAATTTTACATTAAGGTGTATTTCGGAACTATATTTAATATCACTATACTATATTCAAATCATGTCAACAAATGAAAGAAATGTTGGAATTATTTTGAAAAAGGTAAAGTGAAATGTCAATTTTATTAAATTCTTTCCTTTGTTTCAATTCAATTTACATATAATCTATTCTAATTATGAATTATTTTGAGATATAACGCTATTATTCAACGTTATTAATCCCGATGTTATTGAAGGCTATTGAATAACATTCAGAGGATTATAAAAGAAGGTGAAGGATTTATTTCTTCTGTGAAGGTATTTAATGAAACATTTTATAAATCAAAATCATATCCTTATTATTTAAAGATTATCTTTTTTGTTTATAAAATTACAAAATAATTTTTCCATCTATACTTATATGAAACGAAATCATATCTGCGTACATTTCTATTTTTAATTTTACAAATGAAATATCATGTTATAAATTATTAGTTATGTAAAATAGAAATAATGTAGTTATTTTAAGGATATACAAATGACTACATATATATTTTTTGTCTGTTGTTAATTTTTGTTTATATATTTGAAATGGTATATATATAAGTACACAAATTATTATATATTGTATAAATTTGACTCAGGTGGTTGTACATATACATTAAAAAGTATGAAATTGTACATGTTGGAGGTTTTGTATATAAAAAAGAAAAAAGGAAGGGAAACAATCCTTAAAAGAAACCTGTTGCCTTTTGTATTATATACTGTTATACATATTATACTTCCTTTAAAATATACTACCATACCAGATCAATAATAATCAATTATTGTTTATATATATATTTTCTTTTTGTGAATAGTATAGTATACTGTGGATATTGACCAAATTGTATATCTTTTTGTTTAGAGAAAAAATAAAAATAAGAAAAAAATAAATATTTTGTTGATTATATAAGTTGTTATTTAAAGAGAAAATATAAAATAAAAATGTGCCTTTGTCTTTTACAATTATTTGAAAAAAATGATAATAATGAAATATATATATATACACCAATTCACTGTATGTATTCATTGTCAATTGGACATGGTTATGTAGAATTATAAGCAGCGCTTATGATAATAATGGAATTATGGAGCACTAATAGAAATAGAACTAAGAATAATCATGGTTGTACTACTATTGAGCACTGAGATTGAAGTAACTACGGTGAGTGTCAAAAGTATTCGGAATTAACTGTGATTTTGATTTTTATTTTTTATTTATTTTTATTCACTTATCTATTTATTTTAAGAAGTTATCCATTTGCCAAGATGTTAAGAGGACAGATACACAAAAATAATTTTATTTTAGTCGTTTTTATCATTGAACTAATAAATATTATAAACGACAGTGTCAAAAGTATTCGGAAATACATAATAGAAGCGCTAAATTAATTTAATTAACATTTTTTCAAACAATTTAAGAACAAATAACAGCAATAATTTAATATTTGGTTGGTAAATCTTTTTGTTTAATTACGTACTTTAGCCTTCTAGACATTGATTTAATTAATTTATTGATTGTCTCGTCCGATTTTGTTCCACTCATGAATTAATTTTTCCTTCAGATCGTTTCCATTCCTAATATTGTATTTCCGTATTTCTCTTCCTAGGTGGGCCCACAAATGTTCAATTAAATTCAGATCGAGCGATTGGGGAGGGGTTTCCAGAACTTTAGGGCAATTGTAGAGCAGCCAAGTCTTAGTAGATAACGCCGTATGTTTAGGCTCATTGTCCTGGTACAGTTTCAAATTTGATTCGATCCCCATTTTTCTTGCACTTTCTTTTAAGTTGCTCTTCAGTATACCAACATACTTAAACCTATCCATAATTCCATCTATGAAAACTAGGTTACCTACCCCCTACGAAGAAAAACAGACACTGTCGTTTACAATATTTGTTAATTTAATGATAAAAAAGACTAAGATAAAATTATTTTTCTTATTATTATGTATCTGTCCTCTTAACATCTTGGCAAATGGGCAACAACTCTTAAAAGAAATAGATAAGTGAATAAAAAAAAATAAATAAAAAATAAAAATCACAGTAAATTCCGAATACTTTTGACACTCAGTATATGTGCTTATGCAACTATTAAGCGTACATAGTAATGTAACTATAGTAATGTATTATGGTACAATACAGTTCTCATGGTATTGGAACCATGCAGCGCTCATGTTGGTTGGATTTGAATAGTTTGGTCCCCATTATGTACTTTTTTTTTTTTTTTTCTTTGCTACATAAAGTTTTCACTTTAGGGAATTATATCTCGTACCCTTTTCTTTTTGTCTGAAATTATTGATGAAAATGTTTTCTGCATAACTATGACCATATATAATTATTATAGAGGAGTGTATTTATATACTTAAAAAAATAGTATTGAGCATTGCTTAACAAAAGCTAAGTGAAATATTATGCAACATTTGTATTTTATGAAACAGTTATTTTATTATTATTATTATTTTTTTTAGTAATCAAATTATGTACAATGCGGCTTTTAAAGATGTAATTAATTTTAAGCATTAAATATTGAAAAAAATATATAGTTGTTGAACTTTCATTTCCACACCCTCTCCCGAACAACCAATCAATTTGCAGTACAATATAAAGATTAATAGTGGATTATGGGTAAGTTGTGTAGAGTTGAATAATCTTGAGAAAGCCGGAGTTTCAGCGATAGCCCATCTTTTCAAAACTTTAGTTTCTAAAACTTCCTTGTCTAAACTGATTTGAAAAATTACGGTCATAGTTACGAAAAGATAAGAAAATGCGAAATGTACCATTTAAAATATCTATTGCAGCCATTTTGTTCTGATGTTCACTTTCTTTTCCTTCCGGAGTGTTGCTATTAGTATAATATTTCATTAACCCTTTTCGGTCCTATGCCGACCTGGGACCGGCATAAACAGGTTTTTCATTGAATCTAGTTGGTTTACCCATCGCCAGTCCTACTGGTCCTTTGACGAGCTGGGACCGGCAAACATATTTAACGCTAGAGATCCAATGCCGGCTTCTCACCGGCATCGATTTTCTGTCCCTAGCCTTTGCCGAGTCCTCCTAGGCATATTTTG
This sequence comes from Aradus depressus, assembly GCA_963662175.1. NCBI lineage: Eukaryota > Metazoa > Arthropoda > Insecta > Hemiptera > Aradidae > Aradus > Aradus depressus. The sequence goes on along the minus strand of OY759214.1, from coordinate 9,640,890 downwards.
AATATGGCGCGCTATTCTAGACAATCAGCTGATCAATTTGACACAGAATAATAGTACCCCCAACACTCGATAGGTGCTCTGTGAACGTCAGAGGGAGGATGAATCTGAGTGTATTCTACGCTCCTTACAAATGGGACAACAAAACTAGATAGTGCAGAGTCTGTAGCGACCGTTCCAAGAAAAATGGGCGGATAGAAACAAATATCTACTGCAAGACATAATCCAGAAATCCAGCTCTTCACATCGGGGAATGTTTTCAATGAGACAGCAGAAAATATGAAACACATGGGTAAACCTAACTTACACAAAGCAAGACTTTTTGTAAAATTAACTAATTCATTATTTTTAAAAAACTGAAATTATTTCGTTATTAATTTTCAGAGATGAAAAAATGTTTTGTACTGAACATTGTGTTGAAAAAATTATAACAACATTTTTCGGCAAATTTCCAATTTACCGTAATTTGTTTTCTCCATTCGCTAGGATGTCCCAAATTCACCAAATTACTATTATTCTCTGAAATAATAATTAATTAATTATTTCCTCTGAATAAATAAACTTATTTTTGTTTTCCCCATTGTTGGCTTCTGTTGAGGATTAGAGAGTAAAAAAAAAAATAATCCTAATCGGTACAATGGATTTTGAAACTGAAAACCATCGTTAGACGTATTATCTAATGTAAACATTATTAGTTCCAATAAACAGTTACCCGGGAGTACGTAAACATGATTTATGCTTACGGGGCTGATGGAGGCAACAGTCTGCTAGCAGAACGAATTTACCGGAATCTATTCCCAAATCGACAAAGATGGCCGGATCCCCGAACCGTAGAAAATGTCTATCGGATTATGGGAGAACCTGGTTCGATTCCAAGATAACCTGCTCATTATGCCGGTCGACGACGAAAGGATGTCGATGATATTTTTTTAGAGCGCTTTTACAATGATCCGTCCACGAGCACCCGGCGCGTTGCTGGAAGGTGGATTGGACGGTATGAACCTGTGAGATGGCCAGCTCGGAGTCCTGACCTGGCGCCTTTAGATTTTTATGTGTGGAGCACTCTAAAGTCCCTCCCTTGTGTACAGCGTAGCTATTAGTGATAGGGACTAATGAACATCGCCAGAATTCAAGAGGTTTGTGAGGAGATGGGAACAAACAGGCTTGAGATTTAACGGGCCACCACATCCGTTCTAAACAAGGAGTCAATTGTGAGAATATGGAGGTCTGTTTCAGCAATTGTTATAATTTTTCCAAAACAATGAACAGTATAAAACATTTTTTTATCTCTGAAAATTATTAACGTAATAATTTAAATTTTTTTAAAATAAAGAATTAGTTAATTTTATAAAAAGTCTCCTTTGTGTAAGTTAGGTTTACCCATGTTTTTCATATTTTCTGCTGTCTCATTCCGGCAATGTTCGACAATGAAGGACAACATTAGGTATTTTTAAAGAACTATGTTTTTGCTAACTTTTGGTGAATTTGGGACATCCTAGCGAATAAAGAAAACAAATTACGGTAAACTGAAAATTTGCCAAACAATTTAAACAGGTGTTCGTTTTGAAATAAACATTAGCCTCCTATTTCTATCTTTTCGATTTTCATGTCAAAAAACATGTCACCTATTAGAAAATTTAACGTAGATTACGAGAGTGTAATCAGATTTCACTTTACCTTAACCAAAAAGTGATATTTACGGACATTTTGCTAAAAAAACGTGGTTATCGTAAAAAAATTTAAAATCTCATTTATTTCTACACTAAGTTGAAACGGATTTTTATTACCCCGGTTTCTCAGTGTACTTGAATGGGGCATTCACCCCCCCCCGAGTATTGTCATCTGCTTGCGATACACCCTATATATATATCTGTAACACCATCTCTTCCCTTAGAATCTAAGGCTTAGAATCCATTGTAGTCTTGTAAAATGTAAAACAAACCTTCGTTTTTTATATAAATTTTCTGACTACAGTATTTTTTGACAGACGTGTGGCCCGCGGACCTTTGTGAATTTATTGATGTGGCCCTCGGGCGTGAAAGGTTGAAGACCCCCTAGTTTACACCATCATCAACCCAAAACTGTGTTGATTACAAATAATTCAAACTGATGGTTCAAATTTTTCAGGGCGCCGATAGCTCGGAGGTAGCATGCCTACTGAGCTCGCCGTCCTTCGGATGGGACATCAAGCGATGGTCCCGAGCCTGCAGGATATGAGGTACTCGATAGAGATCCCTTCCCTAGGTGAATAAACCTGTAGGTAGGCAACACTTAGGACTAGAATAGTCCACCGGAGTGACGAAAGAGCGCTTTGGTAGTAGGCGGTATGACCTCGTAGTCGAAGCCCAAGCATGTGTTACAATAACTAACTGGCAAATAATTCAAGCTAATGTGACTTCTTAATTTTTTGAAAGAAAAAGAAAGAAAAGCATTATTTTATTTGTATCTGTACTACAGTAATAATTGAATAATTGTACTATTTACGATTGGAAATTAAAATTTTGGTAACAGTCAGTCGGCTGCAGTCAGTGAAATTGTTTGTAAAAGAGAGAGGTTGGCAGACAAGTATCGATACTAGTACCATACCAATGTTATTGATACTCGCCCATATAGAGTTAAGGTTATCCTAGGTTCTGACTGTGGTATTGTAATGTTAGGGAAGGCATACAGTTAATGTTGAATATTGTCCTTATTTAAAAAAAAGATATGTCTCGTGTATTGAGCAGCTTATTAATTAAACAGGGAACAAATAAAATCAGTCCGAACCAGAATCCATTGCAGGTACCATTATTTTGCTTTCTTAACTTACATTGTTTCTAGAAATATTTCCCTGTTCTTATTATATATATTTTTTTTAGATAAGATATTATGCCTATTACGAAGGATCCAAGCGGTATAACCCAGAGGAGAAAATTAATTTTGAAGTGAGCAAAAATTTGGAAGAATGGAAATTTGTGGATAGACTTCTTCCTGCAAAATACATTCCTGACCCGATCCAGAAAGAATCATACCCATCAGGATGGAAGCCTCAGAGCCGTACGTACTTTAGTATTTCTTATCAGTTTATTATAATATTCGATGTAGTGTCAAAGGCCTTTATAATTTCTGTCTCTTTCCTTGCGTGAAGCCTCCACTGTTGTTTAACTTGGCTCCTTGTTCAATATTCAATTACTTAATATCTCATAATTTTGTCTTTATTCCATTTTTTTTACATTAATGATCCCTATTCTGTATAGAGGAGGCGCTGTTAGGCCCCTACTGTGTCCGCCGTTCCTCGAACCACATGCAGCCAGTCTACTTGAGCTCGACACATCGAGGGATGAGGAAACTGACCACTGTCCGCCACGTTCAGGGGGACATCTGGCGATTTGCGGAGGAGTTGAAAAACCACCTGGTGGAGAGGACTGGGAAGTCGGTGGGACTTAGAGTGGACGAACTTGGATCTAAGTTGACATTACGGGGAGACTTTGTCTATTACTCCCGTGAGTTTCTCACCAGTAAAGGACTTTAGACAAATCAATTTGTGTACATAGATAGAAAACTAATTATAATATTTTGTGTTATTCCTTCTTTCGAATTTTAAAGTTTGAAAAAGAAAAAAAAAATCATAGAGAATATGATAACAAAATGTGTTTAGCAAAAATAAACCAATGTTATTCTAATGATTCGGTTTTGTGCGTTTGTTACCTAGTCTTAGCTGATTTTTACGAAATTTGCCCCATCTCACACACTAGAAGATTGCAGATCGAATATGGTGACAATCAGTATAAGGTCGCGGATCAACCCTAGAAGTCTTTCCAGAAAGAAAAGAAAAAGTTCAATCTGAAGCGGGGAAAGTGATTGTTAACTGACACAGAAAACACACCAACTGACAGAAAACATAAACCAACACAACTTCGTGGGAAAAAAATTTGTAGAAACCTATGTATAGACAGAATGGCCCAACTTCAATGAGTTATCCTGTTTTCATTTAGTCAGTTGTAGTTACAAACATGAAACAAACTCCACTTTTAGCCTTTAAATTCATCATTGATCTTCCTATCTGTTGGGAGGCTGCGCAACCCTTTTTTTCTAATTCTGAAACTAGATTTATTGAAAAGAGAAATTACACAAAAAAGTTATTGTACGGATAAGTATTTCTGAAGATATTCAGGGGAGCCCAAATTTCATTATGATATCCATTTTTCATAGAAATAAAAGATGCTGTCTTCCCACTGTTTTAATTTTTACCAGAACCGGTTTTCAACTCAACATCGTCATCAGTGGCACATTTACCCCACCCAGCGTAAAAACCTCTACACTGTGTGGTTGGAGTAAATGTGCCATTGATGATGACGCTGTTGCGTTGAGAACCGGTTCTGGTCAAAAATAAAACAATGGAAGACAAGTTTTTTTTATTTCTATGAGAAATCTCGTCCCACAACATCTTACTATCACACTTATCCATTATTCTCCCAGATCTTACAGACATGAGACATATACTATTTCTATTATTTGTTATCCTAGGTGGAAAATAAGCCAACCAACCTACCCGAGGGGGGGGGGGGGGGGGGGGGGGGGTCTGGCCTCGATCAACACTTTATTTTGAATAGGACGCCATGCATATTATTATCGTTACCATTCTAAACTAGACAAACTTGACGTTTTTACGCATCACACGAAAACGATAAAGCCACGGGTTTCGTTATCATGGGTGTAGCGCAACTGGAGCAGTTGTTACTGTAATAAGGTGAGTCAGATGTTAATTAAGTCTTATTGGTGGTTATAATACCTTCAAATAACTAATGGAAATTACAATAATCCCAGTTATTTAATATCTCCAGAAATATCTGTCCAAACAAAACAACATGATTTTATTTTAGTGAAAAAAAACATCAAATTTTGATATTCGGACATAAATAGAGTTCAGTAACTTTTTTTTATAAAAGTTAGAATTAGCCTTATATCTACAGGGGCGGATGAAGCTTACTTAATGTGTGATTGTATTAATATTCTCTTTGGAAAATCCTAGAAAGGTCCCAAAGAATACATTATAATGCAGGAATTAGATTGAAAAGAAAGTTTCGGCATGTTTAATTCCCTAACCACCTTCATTTCAGTTCACAAATTCAAAATAGCTCTGCGGAAAAAAATTGGTCATTTTCTGTTGTTACTCTTCTATAAACGGAGAAAAATTATTTTTACATCTAGGATATAAAAAAAAATAAGGGTGTAGTCCGTTGCCGCGATTTCGATTTCCTGGAGCCAGAAGAAATTTTATTAGAATTGAAAAGCGAAAATGTAATAGAAATAAAGAGAATCATCGTGAAGCGGGACAACACAGAAACAAAAACAGACGACTATATTGTCACCTTTTGTACCCCAACAATCCCATCTCGCCTAAGAGTTGGTTATTACAATATTCCGGTTAGACAGTTTTTCTCCAATCCCTTGAGATGCTATACTTGTCTGTCATTTGGGCACCCATCCTTCTCTTGTAAACGTGAAGCACTTTGTGCCAAATGTGGGAAAAAAAAACACGAGGAATCCGAATGTAACATACCTGTTAAATGTGTTAACTGTAAGGGGCCACATAATGCCTTCTACAAACAATGCCCAACTTTCATTTACGAAAAGGAAATTAAAAAAATTCAAGATAGTGAAAAAATCCCTTATGGTTTGGCCAAGAAAATGTATAATGAACGTCAAAGTAGTATTACTTTTGGAAAATCATTTGCATGCATAACCAAAGAAGTCAATGTTAGAGCAAATACGAAAGAAATTAGTGTTCAAGTAGACCCTTCTGAATTGGAGGCAATGTCTAGACCAAAACTGATTAGAGATAAAGCCATGGGGACCCAGGTCCCTTCTCCCACCTCTCCTGCTTCACGGCCTCCAGTAGTACCTCCGTTCCGCCAGCGGTACATGCTACTGTTACCTCCGTCCCGCCAGCAGTACCTGTTACTGGTACCTCTCAAACTCCGCAGCCTCCTCCCCCCTCTACCCAAAGTGGGAGTGCAGAAATCCCCTCCATCCCTCCCCCCAAAATTGTTTTAAGAAAAAATGAAAAAGATAAACAATACAAAATAGTAACGGATGCGTCGAGGAAAAAAGTACCTCAAGAGATGGAGACAGATAATTATTGTTAATTAGTTTATATTTATCAAATTACATGGCCATACTGCAATGGAATTTAAATGGACTCAAATGCCAATTTGAAGAACTTAAGATACTACTGGAAGAATACCATCCGTGTATTTTTTGCGTTCAGGAATCCCACTTAAAAACCAGCGACAAAATAAACATCAAGGACTACAACCTCTTCAGGAAGGACAAATTAAATATGACCCGTGCCTGTGGTGGGGTCTTAACTGGTGTTTACAAAAATTATCAGGCAGAAGAACTGAACATGAACACATCCCTACAAGCCGTCGTCATCAGGTTCTATGGAACATTCCCACTGACCGTGTGCAACGTTTATCTACCACCAACAGAAATCATAAATGAAGCAGAGATGACTCACCTTGTCAGAGGGCTACCCCAACCCTACATCATACTGGGTGACATGAACGCCTCCCATAGCTGGTGGGGCTCTTCGAGCTCAAACAGCCGTGGAAACACCATCAAACGCATATTTGATAACTCCGACTCGATTTTGTTGAACACAGGAAGGGCAACCTACATCAGTCCAGCCTACGGCACTGCCTCAGTTCTGGACCTGGCCTTCTCCTCTCCCAACCTCTCCCTCCAGCTTGAGTGGACCGTATCGGAAGACCTGCATAACAGCGACCACTATCCAATTAGAATAGTACTCCGGGAATTAGACAGTCAATTCGAGAGGAACCTCAGCTGGATTATTGACAGAGGTAACTGGGAGGAGTTCAGAGCCTTGGTGCACATTCATGAGAAGGACATCACTGATAATGTGAATGAGACGAATGAGTTCATCACCAACTGCATCGTGAAAGCTGCCGAGGAGACCATCCCCAAAACCAAGCAGTACTATAGTAAAAACTACACACCCTGGTTCGACAGCCAATGTCGACAGGCCAGGAAAGAAAGAAGGCAAGCTCTCCGTATGTTCAGGAACAATCCAACCACACAACGCCTCATCCTTTATAAAAAAACCCGAGCTTTTTGTAGGAGACTTTACAAGGGAAAAAAGAAGCAAACATGGAAAAATTATGTCGCAACAATCAACCATAACACCCCAACTAAAGCGGTATGGCGGAAGATAAGAAGCATTTCTGGTAATAACCTCCATGTCCAAACATCACCCAAAGTGAATAACAACGTTATATACGAAGAATCCGAAGTAAGTAACCTGTTTGTAGAATATTATTCTTCCCAGTACCCTCATGCAGAGATTAGTCTGGACACAGAGTATCGCAACAAGTTTGAAGATGGGAACATCAATCTGACGTACAAATCGGAGTTCACGGAATGGGAGCTGGACTCTGCCATAGGAGAAGCCAAAAATACAGCATGCGGTCCTGATGAAATACATAATATCATGTTAAAACATTTGACCCCGGGAAACAGGAGAGCGCTCTTGGTGTTCTTCAATAAGAGTTGGACAGAAGGATCCTTCCCTGATGCTTGGAGAGAATCGATCATCCTCCCACTACTGAAGCAAGGAAAGGACAAACTACTACCGGCCAGTTATAGACCAGTCGCACTGACGAGTTGTCTCTGCAAAATTTTCGAAAAAATGGTGAATCGACGGCTGCTCTGGATACTCGAGACTAACAGCCTCTTAAAGAATATCCAATGCGGGTCCCGGAAAGGTAGGTCGACGTTTGATCATTTGGTGGCTCTGGAGGCAGAACTGCTCAATACCTTTATCAACAAAGAGGAGAGTATAGGAGTTTTCTTTGATATCGAAAAAGCATACGATACTGTTAGGAGGACCACAATCCTGCAGCAACTGTTTGAGTGGGGAGTTCGTGGAAACTTGCCCATATTTATAACCAATTTTCTATCAAACAGACAGATAAGAGTGAGAATTGGGAACTCGTTATCTGCAAGAAGGCAAATGACCAATGGTATCCCACAGGGAAGCGTCCTTAGTTGCACAATGTTTGCAATAGCGATCGATAGTGTAGTATCTATTATACCTAAAGGAATGAAAGCTTTCCTCTTTGTTGATGACCTCACTGTTCTGTGCAGATACCGCAATACACTCAAGGTTCAAAATGACTTACAAAGGCTACTCCACAACCTTCACGATTGGTCTGAAAAAACCGGTCTAAGATTTTCAAAAGACAAAACTTGCTGTGTACACTTCTCTCGCAAGAGGCGTCCTAGCCCCGACCCAGTACTCGCTCTAGAAGGAGAACCACTAACTTTTAAAGATGAAACCAAATTTCTTGGATTGATTGTGGACAAAAAACTTAACTGGTCCAGCCATATTAAATATTTGAAGAAAGAGTGCAACAAGCGACTCAATTTATTAAAGATTTTGGCCAATACACAATGGGGAGCGGATAGGACATCTCTCCTAAGAGTATACCAAAGTGTTGTGCGCTCCAAATTGGACTACGCTAGTTTTATATATGGTTCAGCTCCAAAGCGTTACCTGAGCAGTTTGGATCCCGTACACCATGCTGGACTTCGACTTGCCACCGGGGCCTTTAGGACGAGTCCCGTCGTCAGCCTTTGTGCCGAAACTGGGATACCCCCTCTTCTGTATCGCCGCCTTTGGTTAGCCTCCAGTTACATTGCGTCTTTATCACTGAACGAAACCAACCCTGCCTACAACTATGTTTTCAAACCGAAGTACCGCAGATTATATGAAGGAGCGCCGAATGCGTCAGCTCCTCTGGGAATGAGGACAAGGCAATCCATATTAGATCTCATAGAAGTGCAGCCACGAAGTGACCCTCCGGAGGAGCCACCTTGGACACATAGAAAACCCTTACTCCAACTAAATCTGCATCGGCTAAAGAAGTCGGAAACTAACAGTTACATCTATAAAACCGAATTTAATAAAATCCGGAGCCGACATCACAAATTTGAATTCTTGTACACTGATGGGTCTAAGAGTGGTGGAAACACTGGATTTGCTGTGGTTGCTAAAGGCGCTACGATAAAGCACAAATTACCATCATGGAGCAGTAGCTTCACTGCAGAACTGTGCGCTCTCTCTGCTGCACTCCATCATGTGATGACCATGGATGGACAATCATTCATCGTCTGTTCAGACTCGATGGCAGCACTACAAGCAACCCAAGTATTGTATACTGATAATCCTCTCGTGAGTAGAATACATAGATACACAGATTATATCTTATCTGAGGGCAAGTCAGTCATATTTATGTGGGTTCCATCACATGTAGGCATAGAAGGAAATGAACAAGCAGACCTTGCTGCGAAAGAAGCCTCAACTTCAGCTGCTGAATGTAATGAAATTTCTACAAAATCGGATCTCAAACAGATACTACATAGTAAGGTTCAACTGGGTTGGACCAACATGTGGAACGAAGTTGACGGCCGCAACAAATTAAAAAACATCAAAAAAGGGGTGGAACCATGGAAAACGTCCATCAGGGATAACCGACGAGAAGAAGTGGCAGTGATGAGGCTACGAGTGGGTCAGTCGGCTGAGCCACGGCCACCTGATAAGAAGAGTGCAAGCCAGGAAGTGCGAACTGTGTGAGGAGGAGCTGTCGGTGCGGCACATCCTGGAGGAGTGTCCACTCTATCAGGAAGAGCTGGCCAGGAGAGGCATCACCAGAGCACTGCCAGCAGCCCTGGGCAACCACCGAGAGGCACTCCAGAGAACAATAGACTTTTTTAGTGACATGAAACTAATGGACGAGCTATAATAATACGTAAAAAAAAAAAAAAAAAAAAATTTGTATATATATGTATATGGATGTATGTCTGTATGTGTATATATGTATTGATGTGTGTATATATGTGTGTGTATGTGCATATGTATGGATATGCATCTGTCTCCATCCCTAAGTATTTAGATGCTTATGACCTTGATGTTGAGCATCTATAACCCTAATCCTAATCCTAAAAAAAATGACACAAAAAAAAAAGATCGATCCCAATGCTTCAAAATCGACTATCAAATCTGGGTTGATAATTTTAACCTTCGAGAGGGTTACCTACATATATGTTTGCTGACAAGGGTCGTAATTCTGGTTACTGTAAAAATTAGTATGATGCGAATAAAATTGCTAAAATGAGCAGGGAATTATTGCCAGAATAGCATATTTTTATTGTATTAATTTTCAATATGAGTAAAAAAGAAAGGGATGGGGAACCCCCAGTTGAATTGGAATGTCAGTTTATATTGAGGCTTCCAGAGGTATGATTTTATAGTATTTTATTTATTTTTGGTTTGTGTAAGAAGATTCTGAATTTTCTATAATATATTTTTCTCCCATTTATTTTTCTGGGATTTTACAGCAGCAAAAGTATATGAACAAAAAAAAAAAATTTTCCATACCTACCGCAAATAAATTTGAGATGCTGATGATGGGAGTTCTTGCTGAAAGGTCTATATTTGCTGCTAGGTTGTAGAAACAAAATAAAATGAAGGATATGAAAATATAGCTGCTGAAAAATATATTGAAAGTATTTTAATCTGAAATACTTTATTTTTTTTGTTTTATTTTACAAATTGTATTCACCGACTTAATTTGTTTATTATCATTTCCAATGAGTATTGTGCTATTGATAAGCCTAAAGGCTTACAATCCTCCAGCAAACATTTTTCATTATATACATGTTTAATGCTGTTTCATGTTGTTTACAAGGAGCCGGCTAAAACTCTTCGAGAAATGTTACGTGCTGGAAGTTCGAATTTAAAAGATAAGTTTGCCATAACACTAGAAAACGATGTTCGTTACGGTATGGTTAAAATAGAGAACTGGCATCTACATGCAAAGGTAACTTTTATATTTCTATGTGTAAATTAATTGTATTTATATTCTAGAATTTTCGAAACAAATTATGATCATTTTTATGTTTTAGGTAGTTGACTTGCCTACCGTTGTTGAATCCCTGAAGACAATTGACAACAAAAGTTTCTACAAAGCTGCTGACATATGTCAGGTGAGTTTTTATATTTTGTACAGAATGCTGTTCCAAGTTTCGTTTGTATTTTTGTTAATATTAGTTACGAAGAGGAACATGTGTAAATGAGGTGCTCATAACAAAAACAGCCCTAGTCAAAAATAGCAAATTTTCAGGAAAAAAAAAAAAGTTTGTGCTTCTTTCAGGTTCAAGTAATTCAAATGATTTTTTGCTGATGCTTAGTTGGGTATATTAGTAAACTAATGACATACATTTTGCCAAACTCTACTATGCTAAAGGGGGGTAGCCAACCCTCAGAAATTGCATACCCTCTGACAAGGATTGTTTTTGTATGAAATGAAAATGGGCGCAAAAAGAAATAAAACTTGTTTATCCACTGTTTTAATAGAACAATATTAGTACCTTATATAAAGCTTGTCAAAAAATACTCACAAATAATAAGAAACAATAGAAAGGATATAAAATAAAAAGGATATTATTACACATTTATTTATAAATCCATCATTTCCATCGAAAAATGCCCTTGTCAGTTGACATGGGTGGTTTTTGCAGAACCGGTCAAATTTCTCTGGTCTGTAACTCTAGAAGGGGCCTTTCTTATTTGCACTCTATTAACAGGGTTATTAGTACCATCTTCTACTACAAGAATGTGCTGAAATCTCAAAAACGTAAAAAATTGACAAGGGCTGTTTTTGTTATGAGCACCTCAAATGTACTTTCTTTGTTGTGTCGAAGAATGTATTGTCAGGTAACTGGCTAGCGAAGTGGCAGATGAGATAATACAGTTCCATATAAACAACGTTTTGTTATCAAAAAATATTGACTCAAACAAGTCGCCGTCAATAATAAAATGAACCAAAAAACATAAATATTAAAAAGAAAAAGATGAATACAAACAGAAATTACAAATTATTGCGGTACTGATGAAGGGTGTTCTTCCCGAAACATCTGTGGTTTAAGTATATTTTCAACTGAAAAAAAAAAATGGCTGAATAATATATCTGCCAAAGATATTATTATACATTCAAAATCTCCTTACATATCCCAACAATTAATATGACGCCATAATTAAATGAAACAAAGTAAAAAAAAAAAAAAATTGAGAGTGAATATCATGTCATATAGATATGTAGGACTAGGGGCAACTGTGTAGTGGACAATGAGCAGTCGAGCGATAGTTGTACGATTTATTGGGAGTCAGAGTGCTCTAGTTAATTTCGAATCGTGTCGATCATTGATCGCACTCTATGGGGAATCTGGACACAACATATTAGTTCAACGACTAAACTGGAGAACAACTTAAATTTTACTCAGTTTTGCATTTTAAAAAAAACACATTCAATTAGTCACATTTACTAGAATTTACTGAACATTTCTTCCGGTATAAATGAGTTATTTTAAAATTTGAAACTATGATTTAGGTATCTTCCATTGTTTACTACGAAGCCGACCTATGCTAACTCATATGCATTTTCTTGTATATTGTGTGTATGTACGTATGTATATTGTGTTTGTACGATGCCTAGATGATGATATGTAAAGAGGAGGACGACCAGACGACCACGGATGAGGAGTCTCCAACCAAACATAAGAAAAAAGATTCTAACAAGGTTGAAAAGAAATTTCTCTGGCCGCATGGGATAACACCTCCTCTGAAAAATGTCAGAAAACGAAGGTTTAGGAAAACTCTTAAAAAAAAGTATGTTGAAGCTCCCGAAGTGGAAAAAGAGGTGTGTTTTGGTTTTAATTTATTATTTATATGGTTTTAATTTATAATTTCTTTAGGAACCCAGATAATAATACAAATAATATATTATATACTATTATGTTCCACTATCGTTTTATTTTTATTCAGTAGATATTCAACAAATATATATTCGCGGACGACACTATTATTATTTCAAACATACACAATTCAAGTACAGCCGACGTGCTAAGCACAATGTATAATACATTTATGGTAGTATTTATTCTCTTTGAGCTAGACACCAGATTGTTACGTTTTATGGGAAGGGAGGGGCTTTATTTATTTCCGATCTGCATTTTGAACTCTGAATCCGAAATATTTTTCTTTCTGGAGTGCTTAGCTTTCCAATCATATGCAATATTATTTCTTTATTTCAAGAGAAAATGTTTTCCTGCCTCATGTTCAAAATCCGTTAACTAGTGTAATTTTTCGTCATTCTTCAATTTAGAGTAGAACAACACCAGTTTCACTTCAAAAACATATCTTCACTTAAATGTTGAAGAACACGTAAATATTAATTGAGATGCTACAACACTCCCCAATAACGAAGGATGCCTCGTGGAGACAGGTTGCTTACCTCTCCTCCAAACTCTCGCATACACTAACTGAACGGTACCGCTACATCCCGTGGGCTGAGTGAGTACTCGTCCGTTATAATCCGGACGGCGGTCATACCTACATAATTTCGTTGTGGCCTGTACATTCATACGTACTTAGAATATTTTTGAAAACTTTTGGGTTATATGTGTTTTAGGTTAAAAAACGACTATGCAATTGAATTTGAAAAATCGATAGAATCCGATCAAATAACCGGATATACGATTTCAAGATCACTGAATAGAGCATGGACGGAGGTCTAAGTGGAGACAAAAATCATTGTTTCATGTTTCCTGTGTTGCTATTATCCTACGTTTAAAGACATTTTCATTTTAATATATATTTTTCGCTAAAGTTAGAAATAACGGAAAAAATTACATTTTCGAGAAGTGAAGAGGGCGAGAGGTAACGAAGTGAGGAGGGAATAAGTTTCTTCGTTGCACGTAATCCGCTGCAGATAAAGTAATATCCTAGATGAAAATATTTTCAGTTACTTTTTTAAAAGTTGAGAAAATCTTCTGTTTTCAGGTAAAACGTTTGCTACGAGGAGATAACGACGCAGTGAGCGTCAAATGGGAAGTGATCAGTGAAGAAGACGATAAGAAGGTGCATATCAAAGAAGAACCTTTGGGCATTGACGATCTAAACCAGGAGGAGGATCCGCTGGCCATCAACCAAGGCACCAGTCTGGATATAGGTAGGTGTAGGCATAAGGGTTCGAAAAAGACCAGAAGAAAATCGGAAGGAGATGAGAGGAAGACTGTTGGGGGGAGATTTAGGCTGATAGTTATAGTATGATACATGTATGGTGAATGTGAGGCAGTCAAGTAAGTCCTCCTTCCAACTTGCTGACCCTAGAGCACCTGAAACCAAGAAGGACTGTCAGTAATGCAAGGTATGGGGGAAGAACAAGAAAACATCCATCATGATATTCTACTCGTGTCCCAGCCTTCGAAAATCTCTCTGGGGATGTTCTCTTTAGAATCATTTAGAGATTGACATCATACCTGCAGGGAGTCGTACATGGTGTCAAGTGTACGCAGAGATGGTTGAGATGGCTCATTATCCTGCGCCAGAATTTTCTCTTTACCCAAATATATACCAGGTTTTGGAAAGATCGCAACACTATTCAACAGTACGGCCAATTGATAAACAAAGAAATATTTTTGGGCTCTGAAGACTGCAGTCCAGAGACTATAAGCTATATATAATTTTTGAATATAATTCATTCCAGCGCAAGCCAAAGTATATTATAGTTAAAAAAGGAAGTCTTGTGTTCGATTTGAAATCATTTTTCTAAATGTTCTACCATTTTTCTAAATGTTGAAATCATTTTTCTAAATGTTCTGTTATTTTCTGCATTTCATCTTGTAGCCTTTCCCTGAAAGATTTCAAACATTCAATGCTTATAGAAAGCAGTCTCTTCGGGGAGTTTAAACAACTGAAAGAAAAAATTAATCATTGTTTGTAAACTTATCCGTAGTGTCACTTTTCGAGACGCATATTCATGAACTGTCAATTTTCAAATTATATAGATATGAGTAGATATATACGTAGATATGGAAATAGGCATTTTTCAGGAAATTAGGAAAATACTAAGTGTATTCAATTAATGATAATAGAAGAAAACCCTTGATATTGAGCTGAGGGCCCCTCCCTTCTCTACATGCTGCCCTATATTATCGAATCTTGTGTTTTCAGCGGAGCATGACATATTCGGGGAGGCGGTCTCCGACTCTGATGAGGACGAGAGCCACATGAACCTGGTCGAGATAGAGGACAACTCTCGGCTGTCGGCTGACGACTCCAGGATATCTGACTCAGCTTCACTGCAGGTAGATTGCACTTAAGTTTACCTCATGTATCTAACATATTGACTTTGAGAAATCGTTCATTATTGTCAAGGTAAATATGAACATACTCCTATCTACCCTGTGGCATCCTTTACTAGTATGTAATAAAATAGGTTTATACATAAATATTCGAACTTCCTCCACATGAGTAATACTATTAAAAGAGAAATTCAATTGGAACATATCGCCGGCTTACTGAAAATTAACCGACACTTTCAACTTTTTTTAGGTATGAGCATTTGAAAATGGCAACCTACTTTAAAAATAGTAGGTGTTAAAAAAGGGACAGATAGAAACTTTTTTATTAATATGACTGTTCTGTTCTCGTCTATTGCATTATTAAGTACCATATTATGTTACTTTATAATACAATAGACGACATAATAATACAACAGTCATATTAATAAAAAAGATTCTTGGCACACTTAATGAAAAATACTTTTATTTTTTTAGCTGAATCGGAATTTTTTATGCATGAAATGAGTAGTTGTAGTGATTAATATAACCACCTATTGGGCACATTTAGTTCAAAATCTCAAACATTGTCAGTTAATGACTTTTTCAATAAGCTGACGATATGTATATGCATACATAAGTCAATCGAATGTATAAATCTATTTATTTGAATTTTAAATATTTCAAATAAAAATAACGCATTATATTTCACTAGACTCCAAACTGTACGAGACGAATGGGTTGGAAATCAAACAGTGGGAAGACAACAACGTCTTCTATTTCAATGAAGATCGTGATTTCGACAACCGCCGGGTCCTTTAGTTTTTTTTTTATTTGGGTAGTAAATAAACCATGAGCACGCTGTCCTTCGAGGGATGGCGGACCTTTGCGATGTATGTAGGCAACTTAAGAAGTCGGGCTCATATCCACCAGAGTGACAAAATGACTTTATAGTTGAAAAAAAAACAACAGTTATTTCTTGACTTGTCGAAGAAGCTCCTCTAAAAATTGAAACTTAGTAATCCTTAGGACGACGAAGAGGCCGTAGCCAGCTGAGGCCCTGGGCATTTGCCTGAATATCTGCTATGACGGCACTGCAAATTATATTCGTAGAAATTCTACACTGATATATTTTTTTCTGTTTATCTTCATATTGTGAGAGCGGTACACACGCGGGTTCACACCCTGGAACAACCAGTTAGTTTCATAATTACTTAAATTGAAGTTAATATAAATTTTTCATTATTGATATAATTCGGCTTTTCTGTTGTTGATAATTCCAAATCCCGGAAATTGTGGCTTACGGTTTGTGAGGACAGTAAGGTATAATTCCGTCTTTGGCTTCCCAATTGGCGGAGGATTGAATTTCCAGTTCCAAACACGGCCGTTTCACACTTATAACGAAATGCCCATTTATAGTGATTCGGGAAGATCCTCCATTGACTTACCATAACGATGAACTACAGATTAGGAACCGAATATTATACTCAATTCAAGAAGTTGTTTAAATTGAAGACATTCAAGGCAGCTTCATCACTATTTTCTTGTCTGCCTTGGTACAGAGCCGATTGAGAGTCCTCTTCCTGTTTTGCAGATGTCAGACCGGGGACGAGAGAGGAGCGAAGAGCGGCTCGTCACAGAGTTCTCAGGATCCATGTTCTCTGCTATCAAGAGTGAGACTGATGAGGAGAGAGATTACACCAAGCAGGGACTTACTAATGGTAATCATTTTTTTAATATTTTTTGTACAAAAATATATGTATATATTATGTCAGGTGGTCTTCATTATACCAACCACTTTTGTACAGATCCCTTCTCCCTCTAAAATTCATTTACTGGGCGTACTGATTATAAAAATAATGTGGTTTTCTTTATTTCATTGTACAGCAGTAATTCTGAGAGTGACTTTCTTATAACCGGTATGATATGAATTTGAGAGGGAGACACAGGGCTTTATTGGGCACTGTAGCTTGTTAGGAGTAAAAATAATTGTTTTTAATAAAAACTAACAGTACCTAAAATTATAATAATCCGTAAAAATATCCATCAGCATTATACTGATAATGTAACTCCCAGGATGTGTCGATGTCAGGTACTCCTTAAAGACCCAAGAATAAAAATTTAGGGTAGACACAATTTAGGACACCCATAGTAGAGTCGGGCTCATGTCCACCAGAGTAACGAAAGAGCGCTCTGGTAGTAGGCGATATGACCTTGTTGTTAAAGCTCGGACGTGAGTCACAATAACCAACTGACGAACAGAAAAAGTGGAGTGATGTAATTTTTTGGTCCTAAGACAGGTACGATAGAATGCAACTTGCATATTAGATAAATCTACCCCATCCGTATGCAAGTACAGTAGAGTCCCGCTAATCCATACTAGATAGGATCGGACCCCGCCCGGATTAAACGGAATTTGCTGTAAAATGCACATGATAAATATTTTAAAATATTAGCGTAAATATGTCGTCATTGTCGGCACTTTTTCATCATAGCCAACTGAGTAAGTCAAACCCTTTGAATCTCTTTGAATTATTTTCGTACTTACCGCTCGCTAAATTAAATTTTTAGTTTACTAAATTTCAATTAGTTTTTTTAAAAATCCCGTCCGGATTAGCGGGACTCAACTGTAATATTGAGTTACGATAATTGTGACTGTTATATTGAGTGTTACGGTAATTGTGGAATTAAAACAGTCCATCTTGAAAGATACAAAATCCGATAAGCAGTTAACTCTTTGAAGGGTGGTGGTTACCGCCGGTATCCAGAGTATTTATCTAGCGGGGCGATGGTTAGCGCCTCTAACCATCAGTGTTTTATCGTTTCCTGACTTGATCGTGTACAGGGAAGAGCGCTGATGATCATATTTCGTTAAAAGAATATCCGCTAGATACCACTAGTCGTTTATCTCATGTTTTGCATTTGAACAGGTGGTTTGAAAAAAAAAAAAATGTCTCACACTTCTTCCTTTCCCATTGTTAATTTTGATAACTTATGTTTTGATTGTTTTTATTAAATTTTTTAAAAAGTTTTGAACATAACAGTTAGAAAATATTGTTCACAACTTTATAAAAATACTATATAAGTAAAAATATAATGGTAAATATATTATTCTTGTAAATATTAAGTGGTTATCAACGCTAACCAGCGCCCGTTTGGTGTGATGTAAACACCTGTTATTCTGGTTTCTTTACTTTTTTTCTCTGTTGTTGTGGAAATAGTTCTGTTGTTAATAATTTATCTTATAACTCAGTTGTAATTATTTAAAATTTGTTAAATAAATACTTAAAAGATGAAATAATATAACCGCTTCTTCAGGCAGTGGCCCATCACCAAGCAATACTTCTGAAATAAATAACAGTAAAACTAAAACTACTCCTATTCCTCGTACCCGAAAGAGAAAACATTTGGAAACTACTAAGTATACAAGGAGTACAGTCCCTTCCTCCAGTACCCCTACCTTTATGGGATAAAAAAAAAATGTGAGTACACTGTCAGGCCAACAAGAATATTTATCCGAAGGAGGAGTAACCTCAAAAATAAAAGATATGGTAGACCCCACTCCTTACAAACTGTTTTCCCAGCTATTTCCAGAGGACCTTCTTGAACACATTGTATTTCAGACAAATTTATATTGCACCCAGGAGATGCACAATAAGAAGCGTAAAGATGGTGGTTTAGCCGATCAGGGACCCGGTAAACAAAGTTTTACTCCCACCACTGTAGAGGAAATCAAAATATTTCTAGGTATCAACCTGATTATGGGGATCAAACACCTCCCAAGCTACAGAGATTACTGGAGTACCAACCCAGACTGGCATGATCATTTTATTTCCAGCCTTATGTCAGTAAAAAGATTTAGCTTTTTGTTGAGCCACCTGCATCTGAATGATAATGAAATGATGCCAAAAAGAACTGATAACAACTTTGATAAGCTCTATAAAATAAGGCCTCTATTGGAAACATTATCTGAATTTTATTTACGTGGTTACTTACTACCACTGGTAGAAAACAAAACGGCTTGTATGGGCGGTGGTTATCATAAGTAACCACTTTTGGTAAGGGCTTATCTGGGCTCTCGATGGATTATATATATTTTTGTATATATTTCGATGATATATTCGATAACAAGGTTTGAACAGCAAAAACGTTTTGGGATTTTATGTTTAAAAAAATTGCGCCCCTCTAGAGATTCCAGTGTTACATATGGCTGCCCCTCAAAGAGTTAAACATCACTTTGAAATATTCTCTACAAAAATTGATTGTATATTCTTTGGGGCGCTATAACTTTTGTTTTATCCTGTCTATAATATTAATACATTAATCATAAGTAATTAATGAGATATGATGGTATGATAATGATATTTTCTTGAAAGAAATAAAACTTGTTTATTTATGATATTGTCTAATTTCACCAACTATATGAAAATTAGACAATATCATAAATAAACAAGTTTTATTTATTTCAAATTCATTTGAATTATTTCACAATATCTCTGCAATAATGTCAGTTTTCACTGATATTTTCGGGTTTTTCATTCACTTATTTATTAAATAGGGTGCTCAATTTCACGAACAAATAATTATATTTATTGTTACCTATATTAAATCATTTTACAGAAGATTCAGCCCTAATCTTCAGTACAGCCCCCACTATCCACAGCTGAAGCGCAAAAGATAGTCGAGACGTGTATTGCGGAGACGAGCCTCGAGCGTCGCTTCCGTTGTATCGTGCTTTCCCCATTTGTCCGTTCTTATTCAGCTCCAAGTTATAAATCACGCTCTCGTCTTTTTACAGAGGAGATAGAGACGCGGCTGGCTGAGCTGGGGGCCGAGCTGACAGAGCTCCGTCTTCGCCGAAGTCAGCAAGAGATGGACGTGGCCAACATTGAGAATCTGGCGCTCAGACAGCGCTTCCAGGATATTACAGACAATCTTCTCCAGGAAGTACTGGATAAGGAACAGGAGGTATAAAGCTTTTTTTTCTTATTTTTATCTCCGATCTAGTACAGGCAATATATGAAGTTATATAAAATTTCTGATATGAGGTTATATATATTTTTCGATATCACATGATGCGAGAAAAACAAGATTAAAATTCGTCAGTGAATCACCGGCAATGTACTTCCCCAGCACGAATTAGTAAATTAAATTTTCGCCCTCCCTCCAAAACCAATTGGGCTAAAACACAATGTTGACTTATATATAGGGTCTTCTGAATCCTCATACTTAATTTTAAGTTACGAATACGCAGAAAAATTTTTGAGTTTTGAATTTGAATATAAAATTTCATGATACCTAAATTAATTATATAGGAAGTTATTTGGGTTTATGAGTTGACCTCCACTTTCGTTCGGTCGATTCCTATAAAAATTCATAGGTCCTCATCCTTGAGGGTTTTGAATTTACATATCAAATGTTTCGCCCTATTCATTCATTACAACGGCAATTACTGAAGTTTTGGTGTTAAGCTTCCCCCCTAATCTCTCCCCTTTGGCTGAAAATCAATAGGTGTCGTTTATAAGGCGATCTGGATATGTAAAATTTAATTTCGATACATTCATTCTATCGTGAGTCCGTGTTCACAGACGGACAAATTTTTCTTTTTTCATTTTTGTAATCAGGGGTTAGAAAAACGTCATTTCGGTGAAAACTCAACATGGAATTTCAGATCGATTACATAACTTCTCTATACTTCGTATTTTAGCATTTTTTTCTAGGTCAACATGCCATACAGAGAAAAAATGGTCAGGTGATCACTGGAGGATTCAGGGGTTTTGCTGCAACACCTTTCATTTGGTCCATCACTTGGTTCCCTTATTTGATATTAGACATAAAACTAAATAAATAAAATATTCTTACTCGTGGTAATTTTTGTATGGGGGAGCCTGATCAGGAGAATTAGACAACGAGAAAACCGTCTATTTTCATGTTCCTCATCTTGGGAACCGCCATTGATATAAGTTGAAACTTTACACCTCAGGAAAAATGTTTGGAGCAAACAAAAATCGGCAGTATGGGTGTAGCTTTGTAGTCAAGTGGTAAAAAGGAAAAAAAAAAAAATAGTTGAAAATGTTGCTGTTATATATTTGTATTTCGTCTGTTTCAGCTTCAAGAACTCACAGAGCTTCTCAGTATTCAAAGAGGAGAAAGTTCTTCCAACTTTTAAAGTATAATTTGGAAGCAATGTACATATTTATTGAGATATTGTATAATTTTTTTTTAATATATAAATAATGATTTTTTTAAAATTGTATGTATTTTTATTAAAAACATTAAATACCCTTGTCCATCGAAGATTACTGGGGAAGAACCATGAGGAACCAACACCAAATTCCAAAATACTTGTACAAACTGGTATTTTTGAAGGTTTTCCTCAGTCAAATATAAATAAGAACTAGAAATATAATCTATTTCAAAATATCGGTTTTCATTAAAACTACTTTAAAAAAGTGCCATATCGAAGCCGGTATCCCTGCTCTTCTATATCACTACTCCAACCGTGTATTGCAAACCCTGGAGGTCGCAAGCAATGTTTCATTTGCGTCTCCAACTATTTCTGCTGATAAATAGATTTCATTATAGTAGGTAAAATATAAACAATTAAAAACGGTTATGAATGTGGTCGCGATCTTCTATTTTACCTTAAAAGGGTCGCAAAGCGAGAAAAATATTACAGAGTGGAGAATAACCTCCAGAAAGAGGAAATTGCTTCATGGTTCATCCCGATCTACGCTTCAAATACTAGAAAAGGAAATGCTTGAGATGATCTATGTAGATTGAAAGTACATCTTGTGTAGTAGACTGAGGATCGATATTGGGGAGAACATGTTGACTATTTCGAATTGACTCCAAGATTTGGACTCGTTTACTGTTAAGCCTCTTCGATTCTTCTTGTGGTTTTTGGGATACTCTGATACATTGCGATACCAACTGTCTTAGCGCCAAATCTGCCAAATGTACAATTTCCACTTTTTTCGCTCCTAAATGAATCTCTTTGCCCTCGATAACATTATCATTAAGACCCCATATTGAACTATTTTCTAAAAGAACTCGTATTTTTCGTAAACATTCTTCGATATCATATTTTTTGTAACTTATTCTGATGCTGTTTACTTCCCAGTAGTTTTTCTCTGATGGTGGCTCCAATTTATCATTCATTTCTAACAAAATGTGAGTTGGAATTGATGTTTTTCTATTGTAATTATTATCCAAACAATCAATAATATTAGTGTCGATATACACAGTGCAAAATTTAATACTGTATTTTTTGGCCAATTTAAAATACTCGTATCTCATACTGCGATAGTACATATTATCATCTAGAACAATTAGTATACTGGAGCGTGGATTTTGTAAAAAAGATTGGATAGTATTTTGAACAATGTTCAACAAATGTTTCCGTTTCTTTTTGATAATGAAATCACCGTCCCAATGGAAAAGATCATCAAATGAAATATGAAGAACTTTCTCGAAGTCTAATTTTCGTTGAACAATCTGACGCGACAGGTAAGTTTTACCTGAACCTGGCAGACCCATAAGACACAACAGAACCACCGCATTGTCCATTTTTCGGCGAAAATAATGTTTTTTTATATACAAATTACTATAAATGCTGGGCACAATCACTACACGGACATATTTGTTGCCTCCTCGTTGATCTGGAGAGCTTCTTGCTGTTTACTCATTTCGTCCATTCGTTTCTGGACTATTGAAGGTTGTATTTCAACAAAAACGTCCATAACTTTGTGATTTAGGCCAATGTATTTGGAGACGCAGCGATCTAAACACTTGACCTGAAAGAAAAGAAAGGAATAAGAATAATCATTTTTTTGGACAAGAGAAAGGGACTTAGTTAAATTAATACGAATAAAGAAAACATTAAATGTAAAGGTAGGTCAAAAGGCAGCCTGCCAGGGTACTTACATTATCCCCCCACCATAGCAAGTCACATTGATCAAAAGCAAATACGAGATAAGTACAAAACTCAGTATTTCCTAGTCAATACAGGATCTTATATGACTCAAATTAAAGAAAACAATAAACCTTTTCACTTTGTCCACCATATATTTCTATTTTACATGCATTTTTTTATGAATAATATATTTGAATTTTCATTGATAAAGATAAAGGGCGCCTATAGCTGAGAGGTAGCCTACTGAGTTCAAGATGGCGTTGTTTCTGTGGGGGACCAAAAAACATTACCCCACAATCGCCCCTTCCTCTTTAATCTCTGAAGCCTATTATTACAATTAACAAGATTTTATATATTTTGAGTTTTTGAAATGGAAGTGTGTGCAAAACTTGTTCCCCCCGTCTAATTCAAAACAATTTATATGATAACATTCTGCGCATTTTGTAGCTTGGGGAAACGTTCGAACAAACTGCTATTGTTTCCGATGAAATCGTAACAATAGTTTAGTGAGAAAAAAAAAATAAGAATGAGAGTTTGGAGTTAATCGTGTGATCCGTCAAAACGAATTCCAGGAAGCATGACAGAAATATCTTGCACACGTATGTACGCACTGATGAGCACTGATTTCTATACAAATTCGCTAAAATGCATAATTACATTGTCTCCTTAGACCATTTAGGATCCATGTTAAACACTGAATTCGACTGTTGTATTGTCATATCATGTTAAATTCTTATCCAGGTACATATGTAGTACTAATGTCCCTATAAATATATATTTAAAATAAATAAATAAGAAAAATTGAAAACATTTTTTACCTCATCTGGTGAAGTTCCTCTCTCAAAAAGTGTATTTACGCAATCATTAAAACAGCATTCAGATATTTTGTTGTACAAACCGAAAAACTCTTTCATCTGAAATTCACAATATTATTTACTATCAACCATTCTAGAAGTTTTAATTATTTTAGGGTGGATCGTTTTATTTGTGTGTACAGTATCACAGTTCAGAAATAATTAAATTCACCTGTCTAAGCTGCA
Source organism: Aradus depressus (assembly GCA_963662175.1). Classification (NCBI taxonomy): domain Eukaryota; kingdom Metazoa; phylum Arthropoda; class Insecta; order Hemiptera; family Aradidae; genus Aradus; species Aradus depressus. The sequence goes on along the minus strand of OY759214.1, from coordinate 9,616,755 downwards.
TTTCTACCATTTTTGAAAAGAAAAAATAATTTCAATCCAAGGGTAAAGTAACCTTAACAAGCAACCTCCACAAGGTTGACAAACATGTGATAGGAAGGTAGGTAGGAGAAAACCAAACATCAACGAAATGAAAATAAAATGCATTAAAAAAAAAAGTTTATTAAATTTAATATTTACAATATAAAATAAGATGTCGTAATTGACTGAACACTTAGATTATAGAAGTCTTTTCAGATTTAATTCTTCCGTCATCTTACAAATAACTATTTTCTTTATATCATACAAGGTACTAATCCATAAGCGGTATATACTCTAAGTAAAAACAATCTCATGACACATGAAGCACAACACATAAAATAACAAGTCTTTAAAACAATGTTTTGGGATCAGACTGTCCTAGAAAAAATTCCATTGAGGTCCCGGTTATCTGAGCCGTTATTGTTGTCATCTTCATCGTACATGTCAACATCAGTCAAACTGGTCTGAGCGGGAGTCTTAGTCTGTTCGTCCTTCGGCGGAGAATCCCTTATATTCATCAGATACTGACTTAACTCGCCTGCTGGTGGTCTCCACAGAACAAGTGCGTTTGTAGGCCTTTTGAAATTGTCTAGAATGTGTTTAGGGAGCGGAGAATCAACTTTTTTCTGAAATTCTCTAATTTCATCACATACCACAAGTGTAGGTAACGACGAGGAGGATCTGTCACTTAAAATATTTGACAAAGACATAGAATCATCCATTTCCACCTCGATATTACTTGGCCCTGGATTTCCATGTGAGGTGTACTCCTTACTCAGATGAATTCCTTTCAGTTGAGAAACCATTTTTTCCTCTGTAATGTGCATCTTGGGTGGAGGTAAGTCAGCAACATCAGGTTCTAGTTTCCTTTTATGAAACCATGGTACATTGTAGGAGGTGTTACATGTAGGTCTGAAGCTAATATTCGGGTTCCACATCTTCTAGAGAAAGATCTAGAACATAAACGTAAATAAGACAGCTACTGAGTAGAACCAAACACCAAATAGTTCAGATATTAAAACTGACGATAGAAGATTCATAAAAAATAATAAATTCAAATTCTACCGAGAACAAACGAACAGATACTTCTAAAAACCAAAGAAGTGTCTAGAACTAGGCCCAAAAATCTGGACCTCTTCAGACAACTTGTCATATGACTAGAGCTTGTATACAATGCGCTGCCAACCTAACGCGACCAAAAAATATTTTGTAATAATTTTTGTATTGAGAAAAACTGAAACAAAAATGTTTAGAAATATTAAACACTTTAAGTAGTTACAATATTAATGAGTAACATAAATCAAATGAACAAAGAGTTTATTGATTTCGTTATGATAGCTAGATAATTCTTACCCATTTTTTAAGTGTATTTTCTTCTTTGTTTGTTTTAAAATTCCTTTTTACAAATTCCAAGAAAATTTTCGTAGCTGAATAGCTAAAGAAATATATTTTACTTTTTTTCTGATTTTAACATAGTTTAACTTCCTTCTGGGAAAACAAATGTATAGTGATATAACCTTAATCGCCTAGACGTCGTTGGTCAACTTTTGCGACAATTAATTTTTCACTCATGGGTTTTGTTAGAGACTATAGCTGTGAACATTTTTTCATTATCTCCCATTTACACTGTGTAATTTTCATAATCTAGAATAGCATTTGCTAATTTCGATCATATAATTACAATTATCACTCGCCAAAGATAACAGTAAGTTTTTTTTCCTGTTTTCATTTTTGGTAAACTCTTTTTTTGAATCTATCAAATTTTCAATAGAATGCCGTATTTCTAAAATAGCTTCTAATTATTTTCAGTAAGTAAGGTGTATTATAGTTTTGTTTTATTGTAATTATTTATTGATTTATGTTGCAGGTTTACTGTCTTTCAGGATAATATATTTCTAGATATCTGAAATGAATGAGGTAAGTAAGGCCATCCATCAAGGTATGGAGGTGCCCCATTCACGATCTGGGAGTATACAGCATCCAACCTCACTTCCACTAACCAACACCTCCGGTAAGTTGCTATGATTGCAAGTTATATTATGTTAATTTCGTGTAAGTGTATTATTAATGTTTCTATTCTATTTTGTTTTGTCAGCGCCTATGAGTCCGTCCAGTCCAAGTCAGAATGGAGACTCACACCTAGTCAAGTCTCAGGGATCCAAGATTGAGACTATAAAGAACTGGAGCATATCGACTTATAAATGCACCAAACAACTTATGTTCGAAAAACTTGGTAAAACTTCTCGGACAGTCGACTCTGGTATGTTATTGTTCATTATTTGGCTTAGTGTGCTTTATGTTTAGCTAATTTAGCACATTTTAAAATAGGGCGTTTTCCTCTACATTTTTCTATTTATTCTGAAACATGATCATAATAATTATTGTTATATGATGTTTAAAGCTTGTAATGGCAGATATAAGAATCATACTTTTTCTATTATGAAATAAGAAGTGTTATTCTGTTGAGAGGTTTATGTTAGTTTTCAGTTGCACATACATAGGTGATAACGATGGTTATGTAGGTATGGATAATTTTCCGATTCAGCATACATGAGTACCAAAATTGACCTGGAACTACCAGAATTTCCTAAAATTTAGGGATTTCGTAAAGGTCGGTGAAAAGATACTACAAAACTGCATATTCCGGTAAACTTTAATTAATAATTTGTCTTTTGAAAGAGTTATAGATCTCGGGAAAACTAAGATGCGTATTAAAAAATCAGGTATTATATAGTATATACGAGTTTCTGTCAACTAGGCTTTTTTTTGAAACGGACTTCTCTATTTTTTTAAAAAGGTTCAAATTGCGGTGTTAGAGTACCTACATTTGCCAACATAAAATCCAAATATGCCAGTCAAAAAGTATAAAATTAAAACAAAAAAGCAAAACTGGTTTTGTTGTTGCACCTCAGCCATTTAAAAAGATAGTGCTATAAAGCGTGAAGCAACATCTGAGGGAAATGTTTTGACTAACCTCTGCTAAGACGTTTACACCGTCAATATTCATATTCTGATTTATTTTTGTACGTATCTTTCTTTAAGATTTAGAGAGACAAATTGAACTTCTGAGAGATACACAGAGAAAATATTCGAACATTCTGCGACTTTCCAGAGCTTTGGCTAGTCACTTTTATCATGTTGTGCAGACTCAGGTATTTTAATTTGTCTTTTTTACCTTTTTTTTTTCTATTGTCTGTATTTCGTAAAGTGAAGAAGCCAGATTAGGTTTAAATCGCGCCTTCCAGTAATATTGATTTGTTTTGACATGACACTGTGTTGCCTTTGAGGCTGATTCAAGAAAGAAATTGATTGTGTGATGCGATTTGAACCCAACCTGGCCTCTTAGATGTCTATTTTTCTAAAACTGACTTGATAGTTATAACTTCTAAGTTGAGGAACGCGGACATATTGTGAAACTTGTAATAAATAAATAAAACAAACTTATTTTTTACATATTGTCTAAAGATATTTACAAAACTACCGGTTTTGGCTTTACACCTTCCTCAGGTCTAGTTATGAACTAAGTTAGTTTGCAGAGTGCGACCCTTCTAATACCTCTCAGGTGAAAGGGTGTTATTTCAACTTGAGAATCCCTCGGCTGTACCGTTAGCTACATCATAAAATATTTTAACAAAAACCTTTTTTCCTATTTACATAAAACAATATGATTTGACTTATGATATTGTTTTATGTAAATACGAAAAAAGGTTTTTGTTAAAATATTTCATGATGTAGCTAACGGTACAGCCGAGGGATTCCCAAGTTGAAATAGCACACTTTCACCTGAGATTTATTAGAAGGGTCGCACTCTGCAAACTGACTTAGTTCATAACTAGACCTGACGATGGTGTAAGGCCGAAACCGGTAGTTTTGTAAATATCTTTGGTGGAATAGACAATATTTCAAAAATAAGTTTGTTTTATTTATTTAATAGTTAGTTATACGACTACTAAACTTTGAACCAGCTATTGAAGAATTCTTTAAAGAGTGTGTATTGAGTAAGTTGCTTAATGTGTTTTCTAAATTATTTCTTCTCTTTGAAACGTTAATAAAGAACATAAAAATTGTTTTCTAGCATGCCCTCGGTGAGGCATTTTCCGATCTGGCCCAGAAGTCTCCTGAATTGCAAGAAGAATTCCTATATAATTCAGAAACTCAGAGAAATTTAACAAGAAATGGAGAAACTCTTCTGTCGGCCCTTAATTTTTTTGTTTCTTCAGTGAACACTTTGTGCAATAAGACTATTGAGGACACTCTCCTCACAATACGGCAATATGAATCCTCAAGGTAACGTCATTTATTTCAGGGTTGGATATGTAGAATATTCGGTGTAGTTTACGAGTAATCTACGCTCCTATTCTACCTAGGCTATCTCATGTAGAGAATTAGATCTTTTTTTATGCGGCCTTTTACTGGCCCTGCCAATGAGGGAGGATATTGTATTAATCGGTTATACTTTCCCTCAATTTATCCGCCACTGCTTCACTCAAAGAACCAGACGGGAGAGTCAACAAGTTTTTTCAACAAGTTTTAGTTTATTTAAAAAGAAAAATGGAAAGGAAACACTATTGTATTTGTGATGAAAATTGTAATGTCCGTCCGCCATGAATTTCACATCTTAAATTCAATACATGGACGGTCTGATTCTAATACCCCATATCTGATATTCTACAGAAGTTTTTATTTCAGTTTTTCCGAGCTTATTTTGCTTTATGATATTAAAATTTCGAATGTGCCTTATTTTGATGAAACAAGGCTACTTTTGCAAGTTTCGCATTTTTTAAATCTGCAGAAGGACCCTGCTCTTTATTATTTTTTTATATTCAGCGCGGAAACCTCATTATTTAATGTTTTTTTTCAAATACTGGGTTTTAGAAGTGGACCATTAGGTGTGTAAAATTGTTTAAAAATAGTAGATTACGAGAGGCTATTAGGAATTTGGAACTTTGGCCTGAAGTTTACCTATTTACTAATTGTAAGTACATATACATTTAAAATCAGTGCTTAAAAAAAAAAGTCAATGTAAGTCAACGATTGCTTCCATTGATTTTGGAGAGAGAGCGAAAACGTAATTGAATAATTTGAACTAGGGAACATTGCCGGTGATTCACCGACGTCTTAGTTGTTTTTCAGAGGTTTGTTCGAGCGAATTCACGGTAAACTAACTCTCATATCTGCTGTATACGAGTATAATATGCCTCTTATAAATTATGTCAGAGAACCTCTGTGGGTATCGGGTGTCGAAATAATATGATATTACATAATAAATTTAATGAAGAAGAAGTAATCAATTTCATCGTCAATTACCGACCATGAAGGTAGCTTACTTCCCCGTATAAGTAAAATTTTAACAAAACTTTTTTTGAACATCGAATGAAGAACAAGAGAGAGACATTGTAAAAGAGGTGTTTTAGCCATGTTTGCCTCGATCGTTCTCCTTTACCTGCTTTTCTGAAGTTCAGCCAATACCAATGTCCATGATGGATACTGTTTGTTTTTTGTACAGGATCGAGTATGATGCCTACCGGACTGACCTGGAGACGCTGGCGCAGGCTCCACGGACCGAGGCGACAGCAGCCCGTCTCGAGGAGGCTCAGGCTGCTTTCGAGGCTCATAGAGAGTCCTTCGAGAAGTTGAGAGCCGACCTCACTGTCAAGCTCAGGTTCCTGGATGAGAATCGGGTAAGTGTTTGCAATTTACTCCTTTCACTCCATCTTTATAAATATATTTTCTTATTGACGATTACCACAAAAATAAGCTATGCTTATTGGGAAATAAGTTAATTGATGAGATATTATTTGGGTTTACCAATTATCATAGTTTTTTTTGCAAAATATGCTGGGGTTTTGGAGCCCAGCGCTGTTTTTTATGTTGTAAAAACTGTACATATATGTGTATCACCAGGCGAATTTTTCGCATTCTGGGAAATCTAAGGTTCTCTGTTTTTTGTTCGTCAAAAGTATAGACGAAGTTTACAGGCGAGTTGATTAGCAACGTCCGGTGATTGACTGAAAATATTTGTGGTACATTGGGTAGTAAATCGTTTACATGGCCTACATTGGTCCCTTCGCGACTAAATTCTAGCGAGCATATTAAATGCTGACCTCTTGAGCGGACGTAAAAATCGTCCTATAGAAGACTAGTTCTGGTAATATACATGGCGCTTGTACGTCACCTAGTCTAATTGTCTTCTGAGAGGCCAAAAGCAAAAAAGTCATCGGTGAATCACTGACAATGTAATTCCCCAGCACAAATTAATTAAGTTTTGGCTCTCTCTCCAAAACCAATCGACCGTTTGGGATAAAAATTTATTGTTGATTTATATAGGGACTTCTGAATCTTCATGCTAAATTTTGTGTCGATACTTTCATTATATCGACAATTATTGAGGTTTTTGAGTTGAGTCCCCTCTGACCCCCTCCTTTCCTTTGGTCGATTCAGCAGAAAATTCTAAGGTGTCTTCCTTAAGGGGATTTGAATCTACAGAAAACATTTCTTGTCGGTACATTCATTCCATCGGGAGTTCTAGTGTTCACAGACAGATTTTTTTTTCATTCTTAGAATTAGGGGGTTGGAAAACATGAAATTCCGTTGAAAACTCAGCACCGACTTTCGTATAGTTGGGGAAGTAATTATATACTGATAAAAATCTCAGTCGTGATTAACCCTCCTAATACCAGGTGGGGTCCCTATCGACCCCAGACGTAACATATGTTGTTGAAATGGATATGAGAAGTTCATCAGTTTTCAAGAGGTTTTGTGACATTTATCCTAACACTATCAGGAAATATTTGACTATGTTTTTAATTATGAATAATTACATTATATTGGGTAATATATTATGAAAAATCATGCTGGGGTCCCTTTTGACAACGGACAATTTTTTCACATCTATAGAATTAGCAAAAGAACTGATAGACAGAAAATCTACAATATATGGTACACTTCGGAAAAACAAAACATACATCCTACCCGAATTTCTACCATCAAAAACTCGACCACTGCATTCATCAGTGTTTGGCTTTCAAGGCGAGTCAACCTTGGTCTCTTTCGTCACACACCCTAATAAATGTGTGGTACTTCTCTCCACTGAACATCATAAAGGCACTATTACAAAATGACCCCGAGATGAGACCTGAAATCATCACTCATTGCAATGATACTAAAGGAGGAGTGGACACCCTTCATCGTGTGATTGCAGAATATACGTGCCAAAGACAAACACGAAGATGGCCAATGGCGCACTTCATGAACATAATCGACATGGCCGCAGTAAATGCCTTCATACTGTGGATTCAAACCCATCCTTGTTGGAAACAATCTTATCTTCAACGCAGGCGCCTTTTTCTATTTATTTAATGTAAATTTAAAAAAATGTTTTCGATGAAAATGTTGAAGAACACATTTTTTCCAAATAAATCGTTCACCACAATTTTTATATTTATTTTCGTGATTCCTAAAATTTTTCTCCATGAGATACAATCATTCAAACCACTCATTATGGTGAATCGGTGAACACAAGCATTAAAATAGGCCAAAAACTAAAAAAAAAAAGAAAAAAATAGTTGGGGCCCCTGAGGGACCCCACCTAGTATTGTACGTTATTTTTTTCACCTGGTATTAGGAAGGTTGAACATCTCATTGGAAACTGTGAGGGCTCCTCAAGGAAACTGTTCACTCTGGCTTCACTCTTATACTATACAATGCCAGAGGCAGACTAAAGCGTCCCCAGAAAATTGTGTTATAAATACCTGACAAAGAGATCCATGTATAATATTTTATGATGAAAGATATACGAAATGTTTTATTAGTTGTTTTTCCTTATTCATACTTATTATGTTGTTTTCAGATAAAAGTGATGCACAAACAGTTGTTGCTGTTCCACAACGCCATCTCAGCCTACTTCTCTGGCAACCAGCAGGCTCTGGAGGCCACCCTCAAACAGTTCAACATCAAGGTGAAGTCGCCCAACTCGGGTCTGCCCTCCTGGTTGGAGCAGTAGTCCAGGCTGGAGAATATCCTCAGAGGAGCCACCTACCAGTGTTAACATCACCCACAACTCGTATCTAGTCACCAGTGGAAAACCAACATAACCTGTCCCCATTCCCACTCTGACTATCTAGTCACCCCTGGGAGATAATCATTATATTGCCTATCCTCATTGGCTTCTTTCATTGTCAGGTTGCACCTTATTTTATCCTCCCAAACCATGATCCATTTAAGACCCATACATAATATCGGCTCTGTCGACACTGTCTGTGGCGCAACTTTTTTTTCTCACTTATATACCTCTATCGGTGTCAAGCTCATGTTCATGCTTTTAACACATTTATTCTTTAATACTGTGCTTGTTACCGACAGTTAGCACCTCAATCTGTTATAGGTGGATTTTTTAAATAATTCTGGCCAATTTAATTGAAATGTTTGAAACCATATATGTATTGAGGCTAAATTCATGATGTTTTCGTTGTTACTTGTTGGATCAGGGAACAACATATATTTCTCACTTTTTAAAGTTTTTTTTTTCTGTTTTTAAACCATCAAAGTTAGAAATTGATTTTTCTATAATATCCCAGAATCATCTTTTTTAAGATTATAAACATTTTCAACAGAATATTTTTTCGATGCTTTTTAAGTAATAGTTCTTTGACGTCAGATGGGGGAAAAAAGTCAGTCTGCTTCTAGAGAAAGACAATATCGATTGCTGATTTTTTATCAAGAGACCAAGTACGCTCTGTATGATGTCATTCCTCGTCATTAGCGTTTTTAATTTCTCAAGATTTACTTAAATTACAATTTGGTTGGAAACTTGACAATGAAAGGAATCAGTTTTTCTCCGCCATGAAACAAAATCTTTTGATGGAAAATAAATTTTTTTTTAAATATTTCGGATGGGTAATATGAAAATATTATGTATGTATTTGATTATCTACAATATATTAATGAATTAAAAATAGTCTATATAAAGAGTTATGTTAAGTAATCTTTAAACTAAATAGATATTATTTGATATTGGACACTGCGGTATTTAATTGAGTGCTTACAAATAAATACAAAACAAAATATCACATATGCTTTGCTTTAGTTATCTGTGCGCCTTGGAATTATATTTTATTCTAATCATGTATTCTCTTTGTTATAACAATTTGGTAGGTTGTGGCGGACCTATTTTCTATTTATATCAGTATTTTTTTATTTTTGTTTTGAAATGTGATATTTCTTTTTTTATTTGCATATTTTGTATAAGGCTTTTCGTTACAATTACCAAGAACAACATTTTTTTTAAATGCGAATTTTTTAAATGTAAGATAAAATAATGAATTTTGATATTGCGATTCAAAAATTTATAACTAATTATGTTAATAGACAATAACATATTATTGATAGATTCTGCTGTCCATTGTGATTCAAAGTGAATTATGTGTACTTAAAAATATATACAGAGAACATTTAATGTTATTGTAATATCTGTTAGATGTAACAATTAGCCCTGCCTCAATGGGTTTTTTGGTAAATACAGAAAACTTTTAAAAGTCATTAATAAGAATTTATTGTCAAAATGTGCATTTAGAGATGACGTTTCTTTTGCTAGTCAAATGTTTGCGCAGTTCTGTACAAAATGAAATTTGTACGTGACATGTATTCCTGGTGTTGTAGCGTGGTCTTATGAATTGATTTCTCTTGGTATGAAGAATTTCACCAGATCGGTATGGACCATTATGACGTCTTTATCTAGTCTAGTCTACCAGATCTATTTCTGTAGGCAATTATGAAACATTCAATGAAAATTTTTTAAATAATTTTATGCAAATGTGAGACATGATAGGAAATGAGGCCCTCAGAAATAAATTTTTAAATAAAATGGGAGATAAAAAAAGACGTACGAGTGAAGAATACAGATTTAATATAAATCTCCTCGAACATCACAATCTGGAAAATTTGGTATTGAAAGTTAAGTAAAAATAACAATTAAAAAATAAAAAAATAACTAATTTTTCGTGGCAGTTTTCTGTTATTCACAGATTTTTTTTTTTCCATATTTTTGTTTTACTCTCATTTTATATTTTCGTAGTCTTTCATTATTCTAACACCTTTTTAAATATATTCATTATCTTTGGAATGAACAACTACTTAATGTAAGGACGTAAAAATAATTTCCAACAGAAATAAATAATTTTTTCTGCTCTGTGAAATTAACTAAACTGAGATAAGGCCCCTTTTTCTATGATATTTACAAATGTTGATATCAATACAAAGTGTAGTTCCTAGGTTGGGTGTCCTCGTTGATCCTCCAGTGTAATGAAATGATTACCGGTTATTCAAACGTGGACTATATCTTGGATGATTGACGTTATGTATAACGAGTGAGGTGAAACATGGACCTTGAGATCTGTTTTTTCAAGTAAGAAGGGAGATAGTCTGATGTCTACTTCAAAAACATCGATCGCAATCTCATTGTAAAAAAACAAATTTTTAAAGACGGTGGACTGATCTCAAGAGTAGTGTTTCACCTCACAGTACCTTCAATGCCATCTTCTTTTTTTTGCTTTTATTTTTTTAACTGTCTTTATTTTCCACACGATATTGTATTTGTGTTGTATCATATAAGCTATTATTTTATAGATACATTTTATACATTCCAACAATTTAAATATATTTTCAGCATATGAATACATTCCATAATTTCTTAATATTTTTAATTACTACTTACTATACTATTGTTAATTTCTCATTATAGCATTCCGGGTAGGACTCGAGGCCCACTGTTGGTTTGTTTTTGGATCCAACAGGGCATACTCTCATTATATCTTTCCGGGTAGGACTCGAGGCCCACTGTTGGTTTGTTTTTGGATCCAACAGGGCATACTCTCATTATATCATTCCGGGTAGGACTCGAGGCCCACTGTTGGTTTGTTTTTGGATCCAACAGGGCATACTCTCATTATATCATTCCGGGTAGGACTCGAGGCCCACTGTTGGTTTGTTTTTGGATCCAACAGGGCATACTCTCATTATATCATTCCGGGTAGGACTCGAGGCCCACTGTTGGTTTGTTTTTGGATCCAACAGGGCATACTCTCATTATATCATTCCGGGTAGGACTCGAGGCCCACTGTTGGTTTGTTTTTGGATCCAACAGGGCATACTCTCATTATATCTTTCCGGGTAGGACTCGAGGCCCACTGTTGGTTTGTTTTTGGATCCAACAGGGCATACTCTCATTATATCATTCCGGGTAGGACTCGAGGCCCACTGTTGGTTTGTTTTTGGATCCAACAGGGCATACTCTCATTATAGCATTCCGGGTAGGACTCGAGGCCCACTGTTGGTTTGTTTTTGGATCCAACAGGGCATACTCTCATTATATCATTCCGGGTAGGACTCGAGGCCCACTGTTGGTTTGTTTTTGGATCCAACAGGGCATACTCTCATTATATCTTTCCAGGTAGGACTCGAGGCCCACTGTTGGTTTGTTTTTGGATCCAACAGGGCATACTCTCATTATATCTTTCCGGGTAGGACTCGAGGCCCACTGTTGGTTTGTTTTTGGATCCAACAGGGCATACTCTCATTATATCATTCCGGGTAGGACTCGAGGCCCACTGTTGGTTTGTTTTTGGATCCAACAGGGCATACTCTCATTATATCATTCCGGGTAGGACTCGAGGCCCACTGTTGGTTTGTTTTTGGATCCAACAGGGCATACTCTCATTATATCATTCCGGGTAGGACTCGAGGCCCACTGTTGGTTTGTTTTTGGATCCAACAGGGCATACTCTCATTATATCTTTCCGGGTAGGACTCGAGGCCCACTGTTGGTTTGTTTTTGGATCCAACAGGGCATACTCTCATTATATCATTCCGGGTAGGACTCGAGGCCCACTGTTGGTTTGTTTTTGGATCCAACAGGGCATACTCTCATTATATCTTTCCGGGTAGGACTCGAGGCCCACTGTTGGTTTGTTTTTGGATCCAACAGGGCATACTCTCATTATATCATTCCGGGTAGGACTCGAGGCCCACTGTTGGTTTGTTTTTGGATCCAACAGGGCATACTCTCATTATATCATTCCGGGTAGGACTCGAGGCCCACTGTTGGTTTGTTTTTGGATCCAACAGGGCATACTCTCATTATATCATTCCGGGTAGGACTCGAGGCCCACTGTTGGTTTGTTTTTGGATCCAACAGGGCATACTCTCATTATATCTTTCCGGGTAGGACTCGAGGCCCACTGTTGGTTTGTTTTTGGATCCAACAGGGCATACTCTCATTATATCATTCCGGGTAGGACTCGAGGCCCACTGTTGGTTTGTTTTTGGATCCAACAGGGCATACTCTCATTATATCTTTCCGGGTAGGACTCGAGGCCCACTGTTGGTTTGTTTTTGGATCCAACAGGGCATACTCTCATTATATCATTCCGGGTAGGACTCGAGGCCCACTGTTGGTTTGTTTTTGGATCCAACAGGGCATACTCACATTACAAAACTAAACAAGTTTCTAATGTACATTTCAACGTTCATTTATTTATATTTTTCATCATACATTTAATTATTTTAAACAAATTGACGACTTGAAGAGAAGGTCTTAAGTTCCATAATTACTTCCCCACTTGTATAAAGTATAGGGGAAGTTACATAATTAATCAAAAATCCGATGTTGTTTTCACCAGAATTTTGTGTCTCCCCGCTCCCTCAATTCACAAATAAAACTTTTTATGAACGGATAGAGTGAATGTACTGACATGAATATTTGTATGTGAATTCATAACCTCATAAGGACGACACCTATTGATTTTTTTCTGTCAAAAAAGAAAAGGTGGTTCAACTCATAAACCATAATTTTAATGAGGATTGGGGAGTCCATAAAGTCATTTATTGATTTTCAGTCAGATTGACTGAGGAAGTACTTTGCCGGTGATTCCCCCCCCAACTTTTTTTCCTATGGTATATGACCTAATAAACAGACGATATTTGCCCCCTACCGAGGTATTTTCCATAAAATGTCTACTTTAAAACTCATTTTCGTTCATGATTTTGTTCTGAATAATGGGGCGGAGAAACTGGACCAATTTTTCTTCCATATTCTTCGATTATCCGCTATCGTATAGATTTTATCAAGGAGTATGTTGAAAATTATACTTACAGAGAACGCAAACGGGCATAGCCTTGATTATTATTTTTCTTTAATTAACAGTGTCGATAATATTGTTCGCTTCAGTGTGAATGTTTTCGATGATTCTTCAGATTTTTTTATTTCACTATGTTGGTTCCTGTTCACTATTGTATTTCACTATGTTGATCATTTCACTTATTTGTAGTGAATTATAACCACTAATGAACAATAAACATTGTAAGAATTCCTTCATGTTTTTTTTTCTTGGAATATTAGACAATATGTATTTTCTGAAAATTACAGAAAAATTAGTATGATTTGTCATTTTTAATGTATTTTTTTTTAATGTTAGAGATTTTACAGTGATTTATATTTGTGTACTTAATTTATTCTAGTCATATATGTTATATTTTGTTTATATTTCAAATTTTTTCATTAATATTATTTTTAATGTATCTACTTACCTTAATAATTACATATTAAGAGAAGAAAAGTAAGATTTGAGACCATTTATTATACCAAAATCTGTCTCCAATTAAGTTTATTTGCAATATTTTGTCTAAATTAACCTATAAATAAGGACTGAGTTTTCTCGTGAGCCCGACTCTGCTATGGGGGTCCTAAATTTTGCCTACCCTACATTTTTATTCACCTAGGGTGGGGGTTATTAACGAGTACCTGACATCGTACAGACTCGGGACGATAGCTTAACGTCCCATCCGAAGGACGGCGTGCTTAAGTTTATTTTTTATCTGGGAGGTAAAATAAACTTTTTTGTAAGTTAATCTAATATCGCTCCTCCAGCAATACTTTTGAAATGTTCTTAAAGATGGCCGAATGCCTTTAATGCACGCGAAATATTGCAACTAAACACAACTGGAGACAGATCTGGCCAACTTGGTTTTTGATAACCTACTTCCCTTAGTATAGTTAAGGTAAATTATTTTTAATTAATGTATTTTATTTTATTTTGTGTTGCCATGTTAGAAGTATTTATTTGTTCTATTTAGCACTCTAAAATATTTTAATAAATTACTCTCAAGTATTTATCTGAAGTATTTTTTCCAAATTCATGAATTTTTTTTTTAAGGTTAGGATTTTAATGCAAAATATTTCACCAGTTATAAATGTAAAAACAATCAGGTCTTATCCTTGAGGCGAATATTTATTAATTAATACTCATTAGATAAATATATTGTGAAATATAATTTCTTACTTGAGATATTTTCATGTCCCTTCTTCTGGTCCAGACTGTGGGCGTCTTAAATGTTGCCTATTCATATCCCGAAATATTGTCAAGAAAGAAAAAAGACTGGAAGAAATGCCGGAAAAAATCAACATTGCATATTATTATCATACATTAAAAACATTCTGTGGGTTAGAGTTAGTTATTATGATTCATGCCCGGGCCTTAACGCAGAGGTCATATCGCTCTTTCGTCACTCTGGTGGACAAGAGCCCGACTCTACTCTGGGAGTCCTAAATGTTGCCTATCCAGGCTTATCCACCTACGATATATTAATTAATTAGTAATTTCTAATGAAGAACGGTTTGCTCAAGGTTTTTTCACCACCCAGATAAAAAAAAACTAACGACCTCGGCCGGGTTATGAACTCGCGATCTTGAGTTCAGTGGACAAGAACGCTTCATCTGAACTAGTGGTGCCTGCTCTGTGGGTTATATATAATTACTCGTTTTTATGTGTTTTTAAAATATTTTTTTGACTTTATTACGATGCATATTTGCCATGTCTATTATAACGGTGTTGTCTAGTTATTTACAACATCCATGCCCCCGGGGGGGAATGTGTTCTTTAGTATGTGAAAGTTTTTTAGTTGGTAGAAATCACTCATTAGCGGTACTGACTCCCCCATACCCCGCCGAGGATAGAATCCAATCTTCTAAAAAATATTTAGAACATCCTACAGGGGATGTGTGCAGAATCGGCCTCCTCAAGGTCCAGCATGGTGACTGACCCAGGATGGCAAACAGTTGCCTATCATCCCTACGGTTTTCAACCTACAAGATGAGCGGGAGGGATAAGCCGCCTAAAATGTAGGGGGATGGTAGTATACCGAAATATTATAATTGTGTGAAATCAGAGATCGTGTTTTACACGTTTCAAGGTTCCCTAAATTAGTTTTGAACATTCACTCGATGATTTCTGAGTGGGTTTGTATGTGATAGCAACTATGTGCGCTATCTAACTCGCAAACGTCTTTAGCTAACATTATATTTGAAATGAAGATGTCACGTGTGATACACATTTTAGAAGATACCGCTTATAGAGTGGAATCCGCTTATTAGCAATTCGCTTAATAGGAATATTCGTCGCACATTAGCATCAAAACACGCTGGAACGGACCGGATCGGCAAAATACAGTGAGTTTTGTCCGCTTATTAGCAATGAATGTCCGGTTTAAGGGTTCAATTATGAATGCAGAATGAGGTTTCGAGATAGGAAAATAGGATGTTTCTCGGAAGGTCGGTATTCGGGGAAAAATAACACTTGCGTAAACAGATTTAGTTTCTGACTATTCTCTGAAAAACGGAAAGGAGTAAAGCCATAATTACATAATTCTCAGAAGACTTTGATTTTTGAACCGAACCCCCGCGAGTTTTAAACAGTAAGCTATTCAGTTGTACTCGGGTCATTGTGGAGTGCGTGTTGTTTGTTAAAAAGGTGCGATGAGTCACAAACGACGCGATCTTTCCTTGTCGGAAAAAATTTACATTTTAAAATCGTATGATGCCCTGCCTAAAATGACGCAACGAGAGGCTGCAGAACTAGCTTTGCTAAGAAGAGGCGTCCAACATTATGGTCAGACCTTCATTATAGATACAAGGGGTACATTCGAAACATGCTTTCAAACGATCTAAGGCAAAGTAAAATCGACAAATATTTTTCAAAACCTTAACTTTTTACTGTAAATATGTACATAATACATATTATGTTTCTTTATTGACGATTTTTTGACCTACTTTGTTCGTATTATGTACCTCGATTTTTTAAATACATTTCATGGGAAAATTTTCATGCCTATCTAATTATTATATTTTTCTTTCTCTCTCTCTCTCTCCCCCCCCCCCCCCCCCCCCCTAATCCGTTTATTAGAATCGTCCGTTTATTAGGTTCAAAGTACGGTAGTCCCGGATTCTAATAAGCGGATTCCACTGTATTTATGACCTAACCAAAAAGCGACGATTTTTCTGTTTAACATCGTTATAAAAGTACTATTTTTTAATTATAGAGTGGGCCTCTAGAATCAGGTTGTGCTTGGGTCCTCTAACTGCTCAATTCGTCATTGTTAGCAAGGAATTAACAGATAGACCGAATATTTTTGGAATCAGGGGGTCGGAAAACATAAAATTCCGTTGAAAACTTAACATCGAATTTCTGACAGATTACATAACTTCGTGTAGCTGAGGAAGTAATATATAGTGGCTTAAGAGTAATATAGTGCATTGAACCATGCTAATTTAATGAATGACTTAATAAAAAAAAGGTTAAGAGACAAGGTTGGGTTAATCCTCGATCCAGCAGGATTCGTGACTGTAACATCCGTTATCTAACATACATTTCAGTAATTAGTTAAGACTCATGTCCAGGCATTAACTACAAGGTCATATCGCCTACTACCAGAGTGCTCTTTCGACACTATGGTGCACATGAGCCCGACTTTATTTTGGAATCCTAAATTTTGCCTACTCTAAAGTTTTATTCACCATGGCACCAGGCTCGGGACCATCGCTTAACGTCCCATCCGAAAAACAGTGTGCTCAAGGTTTTTTTACCTTCCACTATACACATCTCACCCAGGATCAGTGTATCATGTTTAGTCAGCTTTGGGATTTGGGCAAAACTTTAAAATGCTATTTCAAAACTATATGTTAATAATATTTTTTCGCCGACAGTAAAATATTTTTAAGTGCTCTTTACAGATAGATTTAGTCGTTAAAGAGAATATTAAAGAATATAAGATAACAATAAATCTGTTTTTATACATACTGAGTTAACAATGCTAATCTCGAGTTGTCTTTATTTCAGACTGAGATTTAGGACCAATAAAATTTATCACTGATTTACAATTCCATTGTTTTCTTATGTTAACATTCTTATGTTGTTATAAATTTATATTAAATATAACTCAGCTGCGTACTGCAAGGTAGCTGTCGAGAATTAGAGTGGGAAAACAAAGGAATAAACATAAGTGGGACACATCTCACTAACTTGCGCTTTGCGGATGATATTGTTCTAGTTGGAAAGTCAAACGAAAGACTAGAAACAATGATATCGCAGCTAACCACCACCAGCAGGAAAGTAGGACTGACACTAAACCCGGAAAAGCCAAAAGTTATGACCAATTTAAGAAGAGAATGCATCATAGTTCACAATGAAGAGAGAGTACGTGCATGAATACCGGTACCTGGGGCAAACATTGACTTTCCAACCACGAACCGAGAAAGAGGTGAACTGCAGAATTAGAGCAGGATGGAGAAAATACTGGTTTCTGAAAAAAATACTTAAGGGAGATATTGCAGTTGACCTGAAAGCCAAAATCCTGATGAGCTACGTCTATCCATCCATCCTATATGATGCACAGACCTGGTCGCTGACACAGAAGCTGGATCGTCGTCTGGAAGTAAACCAATTTAGGATGATGAGGAGTATGCTTGGAATACAGATAAGTGACAGGATTAGAAACAGTGAGATTTTACGGAAGGTGAGGCTAAGAAGCACTTGCTGAAGTGGAGATAGGCCGGGTATGTGATAAGGATGGATCCTCGACGATGGGCTAAAGTCTGCACGGAGTAGATTCCTAGAGACAGAAGAAGAAAAAAAGGAAGACTAGGACTGCGGTGGAGGGACGAGATAGTGGTGTTTTTGTTTTATCTTGTTTTATTTTTATTTTATATTTATTCAAGAAGTAACAGTTTTACTTAAGAAATAATTTAATTTAGGAACAATCGTTAAAATTCAATATCAACTAGTCATTTTCCTTTTTTGTTTTTCATTCATTTTAAAATTTATTTTCTGATTTCTTTTCTGATTCTTTTCGGATTGCTTCTCTGATTTCTTCCGTTGAAAAAGCAGTAGCCTCAAAACCACCAAAAGGAGAGGCTTTTGTTCTAAAATAATGTCAATAAAGCTATTTTCTTTTATTTTATAAACATTTAAAAGGCAAACAATTACTCCGAAGCTTAAAGTATGACCATTTATTTAGTGTTCGATGTTCACGAGAGCAATGCTCTTCTTCAGTGTAATTTGGATGAACACCTAATCATCATCATAGGCGCTACAGCCCGTCAAGAGCCTTGGCCTCCTCCAGGAAATGTCCCCATGCAGCTCTGTCCTGGGCCAGTCTCACCAGCCCACCGCATCAAACCGTCTTGCGTCTCTGTTCACTGTCTCCAGCCATCTTCTGGGTTGTCCCACTCTTCTCCTACCCTCCGGTGTCACATTCACGAGTTTCCTTGGTATAAGGACCTCGTCCATCCGTTTTATGTGTCCAGCCCAACGGAGTCTGGCAACTCTAATCCAGCGCAATTTTGGCTCGGTATAGAGTGCGTACAACTCCTGGTTGTATCGTATGCGCCAAAAGCCCTCCTGGGTGGAGCCGTAGATCTTGCGGAGTATTCTCCTCTCGAAGATGTCAGAACTCATATTTTCCGCCACGGTGAGGGTCCACGTCTCCGACCCGTATGTCAGAACTGGACTCACAAGCGTCTTGTACAGCAGCACCGTGTCCGATATAAACCTGAGAATTTATTTTTTTCCTTAACCAACTTGACTAGACGCTGGAAACACAAAGGTCTACTGTGCACAAGATCCTGAATTTTTTTTTATTGGAGAGGTAAAAAACCTTGAGCACGCCATCCTTCGGATGGAACGTTAAGCAGTGGTCCCGAGCTTGTGCGATGCCAGGTACTCGTTAAAGACCCCTTAGGCAATTAAACCTGGATGAGCGAAATTTACGACTCCAATGGTTGAGTCGAGCTCAATTCCACTATGCGTCGAAAGAGCGCTCTGATAGTAGGCGATATGACCTCGTACTTGAAGTCCGGGAGTCACAAAAAAATTATATACAGCAGATTCAGTTCGTTTTTGGAGACCAGATTGGGCGTCATATTATGATTAAACATTAATTGATTAAAAATTAACCGTTGTCAATTGCAATTAAAGGAAGTGGTTGATTAATCAATGAATGTTCTAATCAATTGATGGTTGTATCCCTACTATCAGAGATCTCTTTCGTTGCTCTGATGGGACAGAATCCCGATTCGCCTAATTTAGCCTACCCAGGTTTAGTTACCTAGGGCTTATCGCTGGACGTCCAATCCGAAGGTTGGAGTGCTCAAGTTTTTTTTTTTTCATTTATTGTAACATTTTTAAATACTGATGATGGGAGTTTTCCAGAAACGTCTATTTACAGGTTGTAAAGACCAAAAAACAAAGAAGAAATATAGATTATTAGAAATTTCATATGTGAATTTAAAATCCCGTAAGGATGAAACCTACTCAGTTTTTTTTATTTTTTTATTTATTTTTTTTTTTTATTTTTTTATATTTATTTATATATTTACAACGGCATAATAACATTTGCCATTAGCAATTGTGATAAATAGAGCAGTGTCAGGTGCGTGGCTGTACTGCTGAGGTACGTGACCGAAGAGGAGTCCAGGCTAGTCCTGGAGCAGGTCCCTCTGCCATATCCGCTTGAGGCGTCGTGGTGGATTTGTGGGGAGAATGTTTGTAGATAATTCTTGTATAAGTGGATTGGCGTGATGATGGAGTTTGTCGTGAAAATTTTGATATCGTGTCTTGATAACAGAAGGTACAAATGGGATATTGAGGTCATTATGTAATGTGAGGTTGGAAACGTAAAATGTGGCGTAGTATGATGGTTTTAGAATAATCGGCCGAAGGGAAGGGAGGGGGGGGGGGGGGGGGGGCAGAAGAGAGAGGCTCGATGTAACAACCCTATCAAATTTAGTATGATAGGATTTAGAAGCCAATATTAATTTTTTTTATCCCAAACGGTCAATTGTCTTCAGAGGGAGAGCGGAAACTGCTTTGCACTAAATTGACAGAGATTCACATACCACTTTGTTTTTAAATGTAGGAGGCAGTTTTTTATAAGCATTAAAAAATCACTTCTGAGATGAGTAAAAATCGATAATTTATTGACTAAAAATTATATAAGAAGCACAAACAGCGCGCCAGTAAACAAATTAATTATGAAAAGTATTAAAAGAGATGAAAGAAAGAAAGAGGGGTGTCTGGCAATGGATCAATAACGTTTGTCTGACCCAAATCTTATTTTTTCCAACGTTTAGAAATGAAGAAAGCTCTCTTCACTTACCTAAAATGTACTTAATATCTCTTTGGGAACAAGAAGTTATGTACAATAATCGCTCAATATTCGCGAGGTTTACGTTCTTGTAATCTCCAGTGAATGTTGTGACTACAGTACAATATGTGAAAATGAGGGTTAGGTACTCAAGGAAAAAACATTTGGGATAATTAGAGATTTGTAGAAAAAAAATTGACAAAGAAAAAACGCACATAAATGTTCATAAAACAGTTGCACGCATTGGTCGGTTGTGTTACAAAATATTTTGAGTGTTAGTACACCTTATTTACAACAAAAAAAAATATCATAGGGATCTCTGTTTTCAACCATTTCGGAAACATGTATTTCTGTCTGTCACATTTCTGAATTCCTCGTTATTTTGACAAGTAATTTTAACTCTTATCCTTCTTTTCATTTGTGAAAGTGGAATGTAAGTCTTAATTGCAGTCGCCCAAAGAAAAGGGAAATAAATAATTTCATATAAATGAGATTTTTTTTTTTTTTTTTTTTACGAATAGGTATTCACAACTGTGTAAACCAGGGGTGACCAACCCAAATGATGTTGCGGGCCACATTGAAATGCATTATAATCCCGCGGGCCGCATATAAAGTTATATATCCCCATATTAGATTTGGAGCCACTACAAAACTTTTTTGGGGTGAAAATTTAAAACAGAATGAATTATTATTATTGTTTTCATTTTTATTCATACATATAAACATAGACAATATAATAATGAAATGATCGAATAATATTTAATTTATTTAATTAGTGAGATATTTGTTTCTCAACTTTTTCAAGTCGATCTCAATGCGTGTATTTGCACATGTTTTGTAAAATTGTAACGAATCTCGCGGGCCGCGGGTTCCTGGTGTAAATATTATAATATATAACAAGCAACTTTGCTAAAAGAGTAAAATATGGCATTGTCAAAATGGCAAGAGGGTAGAGAAATCACCCAGTGGTGACACTCCCCTTTTGAAAGATTCTATTTTCTTTTTACAGTCTCTATGGGTACGTTTAGTTTAGAAAATGAAAATTGAATCTTTCCAAAAATCCTGAATTTTCCGTTTTACTTTTGTTTAGCTGGTTGTAATTAAGGAATACATCCAAATTTCACGACTCAAAAATAGGTTGTTATATTATAGAAAATGTAACTTTTGATTTTCAGCCAAATTGATTGAAGAGAAGACTAGTTGAAGAGGGAGAGCAAAAATTTTGCCGATAACAAATAATTTGAACTGATGGTGAATAGAGACAATATTTTAATGACTTTAACCCTCAAATGGTAAGGTGGGGTATTTTTGGAGCCCAAACGTTGTTTACTTTACGTACCTTCCAGGGAACTCGTCTCAAGGTCACAAAAGCAGAAGGGATCCTATCTCGCAGTCTTCGTCTAGCATCCAGACTGACCGGAAGTCTCAGGTAACTACCCCTTCTTCTCAATTTCGTTTGCAATTCACGTGTCCGACTCTGGGGTCGCCGCAGACCCCACCTTACCGTTTGTGTATATTTTTTTACCTTCACTTACCTAAAATTTTAAACTCGAGATTTATTTTTGTTATGTACAAAACTAATTTGTTTTCTGTAATAAAATTATTCGAAGCTTTAAAAAAAATGTCCTTGCTACTTTCTTACAACATAATTCTGAATTCTGAGTCATATATGTTTTGTTTGCTAAAGAAGTTATTCTTTTTGTATTCGGTACTTATACAACGTGTAGAGTTAGCAACCAACTGTCATTTATTCATAAAACATATGTTTAATACAATACATTAAATGCCATATGTTAAATACCAACACTACATCCTCTCTTCTCTTTCACGAACTTCTTAGCATTCACAGAACTTCACTGGCCTCTTCCTCCCCTGGTTCTGTCCTCTTGACTCCTTCACCTTACATACCCTGTTCTTTTCGCTCCACCTCCCATAGGAATTAGGTGTTTTCTGTTTCTCCTCAGATCTCTTCCAGCTGACTTGACCACATATGACCGAGGGTGCATTGTTCTCACACGAATCTCCTCTGGTCTTTCTAAATCGGGAATCCAAACAGGGGCCTTTGACAGGAGAGTTGGCAAAACTCGAGCTCCTTTTCTTTTTTCGAAATGATTCTTATTTCTTAACCACTTTTCATTGCTCTTGCACCGGTCCACGCCGACCACCTTCCAAGGCTGGTCAGGTAGGCTTGAAGGCAGCAGAGGTTCCGATCTATTGTACCTGTGCTTATCAATAATAATAGAGTTAATGTTCAAATTAACAAACTTGTCCTAATTTCTCTACAGCTTGCCTACTCAGAAGAGGCATTGGTTGTTCTTTCAAAATATAGAAATCTTCGAGAATTTTAACATTCTTGAAAGAAATCGGAATTCTCACTACGCCTAACATGTTCAATTTTGTTTTTCCTGGTCCAAAAATCTTATTGGTACTCTTGACCTTAAGTCCCAAATCTTTGCACAGCTGGCTTCCGATCACGGTCGCATCCGCGCCTGAGTCCATCTTGAACAAGACTTCTCTATCCGCAAAATTAACCTTTACTTTCCAAGCTGTATCAGATTCGACTTCCGAAATGTTAATTTGTCCTGAGTATCCGGTACCTTCACTTTTGGGACCTTCCTGAGTCTCCAGCTGATTAACTAAGCCCTTTTTCCTAGGAGAGTCTTTCTTGCGGCAACATCTACTATAGTGCCCCATCACACCACATTTGAAACATTCAGCTCTGTTAGCTGGACATTCGGTCACCTTGTGCCCATCAGAAAACCCACATTTGCCACACTTAAGGAAGGGACCTGACCCACGCAACTGTTTATATTTCAAAAAATCTATTTCAATACCAGACCGATGTTCTCTGACAACAGACTGCTGTTGTTTCACGTTCTCAGCCTGGCGGACCTTTAGGATAGCCGAATGCAATGTGAGCGACTCGTCCATCTGGAGCCGCTCTGAAAGGGCGTCATCCGCCACCCCGATCACTATAAGATTCCGGATTAGTTCCTCCTTCAAGCTCCCCAACTCACAGGACTGCGCTAATTTGTGCAGATCATTGATGAAAGCGTCAACTGGTTCTCCTGCTAGCTGACGCCTTATCAAGAACTTTGTCCTCTCATAAACAATATTTCTTTTGAAACCCAAATACATCTCAAACCTTTCTTTAACGATCTCATAAGAAGCCATCTCCTCCTCTCCCAATCCAATAGAATCCAACAGATCCTCTCCTTCATCCCCGAGACAATAAAGTAACATACTCACTTGACTCTTCTCATTTTTCTTTCTAATTCGGAAGCGACTCTAAATCGTTTAAATCTTCTAATCCACCGAGGCCATTCAGAAGGAGATTGAAAGTTAAATAATTCGGGTGGTGTTACCTGATACGACGGTGCCGAAGTCCTTACCAAGTCATCTTTGTTCCCTTCAACCATTTTCGTAATATATTTTTGCAAATTTTGAAATAATGTACAATTAAAACAAACTACATATTAAATTTAGAAAATTTACGACCTTGGAAAAAGTTATGAAAGAACTGGAACGACAATAAGCCGAAGACGACTATGATGACGAAACTATTTCAGATACAAGTGATTGCATATTACAGTGCGTCGACGTTCTCGACAAGCTTTATCACGACAAAACCACGACAAGAAAAACCAAAAGATGGCCGCTGCGATATATTTTTGGAATTTTAGGTATCGTCAATCACTAACGAAACCTTTGATGGAAAAAGAGTTAGGAACTTACACCTTCCCAGAGAACTCCGCAGTACCATCAGGGCAGTACTAGGCGTGCCTGAAACTGATGTTCCAAAAAAAAAAAGCAAGATGTTCTTTTAGTCCTCGCGCGAAGGACTGAAAGAGTATTGAAACCTGCACCAACTGCCATGAAAGTTTAGGTGGGAGCCATAGGACTATATAAAAACAACTTTGTGCCCCAATTGTGATTATTAGTTGCATCTTTAGTTGATATTTTTTCTCTTGCTATATTTTTGTATGTATTTTGTTCTTTTGTATTCTATTGTGTTCCTATTACTTTTTTTGTTCTAGTCCAAATTGTTCCTGAATAAGTTTATTTTCTTCTATAAATATTGTTATTATTTTTAGTTACCTAGATGTGTAAAGCATGTTACCTATTCTATTATTTAATAATTAACAATAGTGAAACTATTTCAAATAATGTTATTTTTACATTTAAAACAAAAAAAAAAAAATTATATAGTTTTATCAATTAGTTTTTTTTCTTTCTTTGTAATAAGTAACCTATTTTTTTTCATGGGTTGACGTCAATTAAGACCATTAATTATGTTTTTTGATGTAAGTGCTTTAAGTGAACCCGAAATTATAAGAAATACACTTGGGGTCCATATAGACCCCATCTTACCGTCTGCGTTACCAAAGTTCTCCATTATCATTAGAGGGTCGACTTGCTAAGTGCCCCAGCCAGGTGGTATGGTGCATTGCGTGTGTAGTATCATAGACACGACCTGAGAGCTCTCTATCGGCCTGCCCCCACACCAGCCCTGCGCTCAGTCCCCCGTCTGCTCCCCTCCACTGCGTCCGCCCCCAGGTAACACCTCCAGTGAGTCAAAAAAACTCGTATTCTTATATTGATTAACTAGCCTATTTTTATATACAAATTATCTCTTACTGTTAATATGTTTTATTATTTTCATCGTTCTTTTTCTTCCGCTGGTATTAAAACAAATTTTTAACATTAGCATAATATTATTAACTATTCTATTTATTAGAAAAAAAGGAAAAAAAATAGTCTACCAAGTAATTGCACAATGCTTTCTTGTACGTAAACCTACTTGTAATTATTGTTCCGCTGATTATTATAATCATATGAATATTATCATTATCTGTATTTTGTTGAGCGGAAACCTTTTTGTAATTACGCTTTATGTGATAAAACCTACCCTTTCCACAAAAAATTCGTTTTTCAAAACTTGTTGCAGGTTGACTACCCTGAATTATTACCACTATATTGCAATATTTTATTTGGGACCATCTATATGCCAAAATGAACTTTTATACCAAATTTTATAAAAATCCGTTTAGTGGTTCATGAGTTAGACATTTGACAAGGATTCAGGGGACAAAAAGTGTATGTTTTTGACCTGAAACACAAATTGTGAAATCAAAGACTCACAAATTGTTTCGCTCTCAGAAACTATCACTAAGTTTCCTCTAACCTTCGGATATGCGAGGAAGCAAAATAGCTACATAAATTACTTCATACGATATTGTATCCTTAAAAATATGCATATGTTTCCAAATATTTTAACATCTAACTATATAACTTAATAAAATTCTTTATTAAAAATGATGAAATATTCACTATATGTATTTTTCAATAAAATATTTATTTATAAAATAATTCGAATGTATTCTTTATGTAGCTAATGATAAATAAGTGAAATTCTAGGGATAAAATTGACCAAGTCTTCAAAATTCGTTATTACCTTCTGAATGTTAGAGATAATAGTTTTCTTTAGTACATATTCATTTTGTTTTATTATTATTTTTTTTAAACGATTAAAAAATATTTATATAATCAATAATATATTATATCAGATGTAGAAATACCCTTTTAACGTTCTTAGAAGAATTCACAAGTTATCCTTTAAAAATAATGTATTATTTTTAAAAAAATTCAAATGTATCTCTAGGATATTTTTTCAAAAAAGTATTGTATTTGATAATCATTTCAAAAAAATCTCGTCGTATAAGTGATTTAATTAGAAAATATTCCAATTTAAAAAAATGCTGGTTTTGTTTATTTCATTTTTTAATTTAAAGTGCATATGCATTTTATGTATAATAAGAATTTATTGTTTTGAAATTATATAGAAAAAAAAAATGTATGCATTCTGATTGCCCAATCTAACGTTATGTCTATTCAAGTGGTCATGAATCATTTCTTCTATCACTCACTCATGTATATATATACATACTAGCTGCGGCGACTGCCGTTGTCTGAAAAATACATATAGTTAAAAATATATTACATATATAAGAACACTTTTTAAATGTTTTCTTTTGAGCTGTTAGAAGTGCGGGAGGATTGTGGTCCATTGTTATTTTGGCTCCACTGGGGCGGGCTATGTTACCGGTATTATTTACAAACATCCGAGAGAAGTTTTAGCTATGAAATATATCTCTCCCCCGGAGGAGATTCGAACCCGTGCCCATGGTGAGTCCATGTAACTAAAGCACTAGCCCAAACTGCCACTACGACGACACCAACATTTGTTCTCCCCATGAAAATGGCAAGTATGGTGTGTTACCTATAAACAGAGTAGTGCAGGTGTTGCGGTAATTCCTCCCTCATTCATGTTTTTACTTCCCGAAGTATAGTGGAAGTTATGTAATCGGTCAAAAAAACGATACAGAAATTTCAACGGAATTTCATGTTTTCCGACCTCTAGATTCCAAATAGGGGGGAAAAAATGTCTTTGAACACGATAACTTCTGATGAATGAATTTATGGACAAGAAATTTCATATTTAATGTCAAAACTGAATGAGGACATGACCTGTGGAAACTCAGCAATATCGACTGAAGGGAAGGGCGGACACAATTTAGATTCTAAACAGACACAGCAAACAGTAGACTGGTTTTACATGGGGAACATAAAGTTAATTGATTAATTCGTTCTGGGACGGACATTGTTAGTGATTCACCGACAGGTGTTTTTTTTAAATTCTATAACCAAATGACGCTAATGGACCAACTTCTAAAAAAATATTGTTCACAAGTATTCACACTTGTTTACTTTCCTATAATTTAGTAAAATAATGTACTGTATCTTGTTAAAAATGCGAGATCTAATTTTCAATGAAATTTCACGTTTTAAAGCAGGAGTGTGGGAACAGGGGGTTGAAGGAGTTCCTGAAAAATGTTGCTAAAACATGCCCAGTACAAAAACGTATTTTAATTAATTAAATATATGATTGAGAAAGTGTTATTTTTATTTGTTTTATTAATTAATATAAAAATTAAAGCAGCCTAAAGCATTCAACCAGATGACGGGCCTAACGCCTGCCTTGCATCCCTTCGCTCTTTTGACGAATCACTATAGATAGAGATCACCAACCCCAATCTTTACCTGAGAGAAAAAGTAGAACAATGTTGCCAACCCAACACACACATACAAACAGGTCAGCTCCTTGAAAAACATCATTTGGATGTATTCACTACTAGACTCATATACAGGGGCGTAGCTACCGCTGTAACAGTTGTAGCAATGATACAGGGCCTCGAGCTGGAAAGGCCCCAATATGCTTGAGCAAAAAATCGAAAAATGATCCATAGTTATATTGATAAAAGCCAAGCCTAAATTTCTAAATTAAAACTTATTAAAAATTATCTTAGAACTTCTATGATATAAGAAGGGATATCGGACTTATCGATACTAACCATAGAAAAAGAAGAACTTGAGAAACTAAAATCTTCTTCAGTTATGGATGATATAATAAATACGTTCGCAAGAAAAGTATCTATTTAACCATTAGAATATTCTTTTTAGAGTCAAGTTTTTTAATATCTATTGTTGTTTTTGTTATTTTCAAATATATTTCGTTTATGCGAGTGCTTTTGCTTATTTCACGAAAAAGGGCTCCCCAAGAAATTTTGATTCAGGACCCACTCAGGGCTAGCTATGCCACTGCTCAAATAGTCAAATTTATAACTCCACCAAAAGAATTACGTTCCCGCGCCACTGACTCAAGGTCCCCTGACTACGATTTCGCCATTTTTTGTGTTGGATATTTGTGAGTGTGTGTGATTGGAATTATAGATGCGCTATAACTCAAAAGTGATTGTAGTAATAAAGTTGAAATTTGAGTTGAAGATGTCACATGTTCAAAAACAAAATCTGATGAGAACCCACCATAGAATTGTTGACCGAGTGTATAATTTCTTCTGTATAGCTTGGTGGGGAGTTAAGAGTTGAATAGATGCTTGTTTGGTTCCTATGAAAGGGTTGCTGACTACGGTTTGCTGGGGGTGCGGTGTCCATGGCTACTCCCCTCCTGACCCAGTTAGAGTCTTTATTCAGCCACCCTGCTGACAACAACCAACCATGCTAACAACATCTGTAGTAGATCCAACTTTGAAAATAAATCTGTACAGTAATTGTTGTACCAATTTATTTAGGATTACCCTAGTAGACAAAATTTAAGACTCCTCTAGAGTCGGGCTCATGTACATCATAGCGACGGAAGAGCGCTCTGGTAGTAGGTGATATGACCTTGTAGTTAAGGCCCGGGCATAATAACTAACAACCCAGCATCTGAAATAAAACTAAAATACAGTCAAAATCGTCTATAACGACCTCCAAGGGGATAGGAAAATCTCGTCGTTAAAATCACTCCCCCCCCACCCCCAATCGCATCAATAACAAATGAAAGAACAAAACAACATTGGAATAAAGGTTACAACTCAATTTCTTAAAAACAACACATTATATTTATTTAAAAAATAGCACTTATTTACATTAAAGAGTTGGAAAAAGTAAATTCGCGCCGTTAATAGGAACATTTTTCTTACGATGAGCCTTAAAACCATTGTAGCAAAACATTGTCTAAATCAGTATGTTGCGTCTTCCGAATTTTATGATTCTATGAACTGAATTCATAGATCTCCAAACAATTTTGTATCCAATTATCTCTAACTTGATGTTTTGTTTACATTCTGTCCGTCGTTATAGACTTTATTTAGTTCTCCAAGTTAACTAAACGAATGTTACTACAGCCAATGTCGTCGTTATATTCACTGTCGTAATAAAGTCATTTTTTTGTTTTAGAATATCCTTCTATATACATAGTAATACCCACAATCGATATACTGAGTGGACTGATGTGTACACCTAGGGCTAGGGACCTAAGCATCCAATCCTCTTATCCCTTCCCTCCTCTTTTTTTTTTTTAGTTGGTAGAAATCACTCATCAGCCTTTTTTTTTTTTAGTTGGTAGAAATCACTCATCAGCGATACTGAGGATAGAATCCAACCTTCTAAGAATATTTAGGACAGCCTACTGGGGTGGAAATTGGTCTAGGGTGGAGTTAGTTCCTTGGAATAGGGGAGGAATTGGGACTAATTTCACGGAAGCGTAGTCAATTCTTGTATAACCAAAATATACTAAAATGAGAGAGAAAATACCTTATTTGACTGGATTTCCACCTAATATTGATGATGCGTTTTTAGCGTCTAGATGGCATAACTGGATTTTTTCATAGATCTCTATATTTATTTTATTCAATATTTTCTGTTCATTCAATTATTTTTGTCCCATCGATTCATGACGGATACTGCATATGACCCTTTCACTTTGAGCTACGTTCCAGTTTCAATAGATGAGGGAGGGGGAAAACTAGTCAAATAAAGTAATTTTTAATCCATTTCGGCATATATATCGTAAAGGCTTTACTTGAAATTCCCTATTAGGCTGTTTGAGGCCGACATATGCACAGATAGTTGTTTAAATAGTAAATCTTGCAGAACTAGCCCCCAGTCAGCTGTGATGCTCCACTCTCAGTGTGCACAGCTGATTCCTAGATCCATCTCTTCCGTATTGATCCTGTCATCTGCCTCAACCATTCATTCCTCCCACTGACAGAGATGCACGCTGCACACCTCTTCTACATCTTTCCGTTCTTATCTGGAGAAGAAAGTTTCTCCTCTTTTCTTTAAATAAAAAAAATAAATCTGCAAAAATATTTTGTCCGGATAAGTGAGAGCACCCTGTCCACAATAAATGGCTCATTAAAAATGTCTAGTACGTGGTAGAAGGGAAAGATGTTAAAAACTATCAATTTCCATGTGAAGCAGCCCTGACCTTGCCACATATCTAAGGCTTCTTTTCAATATTTAAATATTAATTAGCTAACTATATACTATATAGGTATATTAGTTGTGGTGCCCGGCGTTGCCCGGTTCACACAAAGTTTGGTTAGTCCAAGACGTACCTAGTTCGTGGGTCAGTCTCTGTACAGTCTCCCAGACACTAGTCTCGCTCTCTCACACCTGAGGTAAAGTTGCTAAAAATATCGAAGCTATTATAACTAAAATTAAAAATTACATATGAGGTGAGTTTCGAAGAGCCCGACTCTACTATGGGAGTCCTAAATTTTGCCTACCCTAAATTTTTATGGGGTCTTTACGAGGACCTGTCATTGTACAGGCTCGGGACCATCGCTTAACGTCCCATCCGAAGGACGGCGTGTTTAAGTTTATTTTACCTCCCAGATAATATAAACTAAGGGCCTCGGTCGGGTTTCGAACCTACGACCTTGATCTCAGAAGGCAAGCACGCATACCACTGAGCTGCCGGCGCCCTCTTGTTGTGTTCATTATTATATACACATTCTACTTTCCCAGTTATACGCAGTATAGGGGGGAATTTATATAATCTGTCAAAAATTCGATAAGGAGGTTCATGTTTTCCGACCTCTAGATTCCAAATATGAAAAAAAAGTCTGTGAACACGATAACTCCCGATAGACTGAAAGTATTGACACTAAATTGTAAAGTGAATGCAGAACCCTCTAACGATGACAACTATTGTTCTTCAGGTAAATTGGGCAAAGAAAAGGGGAATTAGGCGGGGGACATAACATAAAAAGTCTAATAACTGCCGATATAATGAATATATCGACACGAAATTTAGTATAAGAATTTAGAGGTCCCCATGTAAATCAACTATTGAATATTAGCACAAATGGTCGATTGGTTTTGGAGAGGGAACGAAAAGTTAATTGATTAATTCGTTCTGGGGAAGTACATTGCGGGTGAGTCACCGGCAACTTTTTTATGAAGCCGTTAAGGCGGATCAATGTTTTCAATGGTAATGATGGATGTATGACGGCACTTATACCCATTGCCTGCCATGCCAATATCAAGCGGCATGTTACATTGCCACTGCTATTTAGATAGTTGTCCTTCTATCCGCCAGGGTTTCTTATTATAAAATCACCTTCCTTTAAGTAGCCAGATACTTATTTCAAAGTTAGACCAATGGCAGATAAGTTGACTCAAGTTGGCAGAAAAGGTCGATATAATATTCATAACTTCCTCGTTGTCTTATGAAGGTTCTCTGATAATTTCTGTCTCAAAATAAGTTTTAATATTGTTACGAACTGAATCATCGGGCTAGAGTGTACAGCTTTGGTCTCATGGTCACACCTTGGTTTGCGGGTTCAAATCCCGTCCCGGAGTGAATTTTATTTCCTAGATAGAACTCCCTCCCGGGGCCATGGATGTTGTAAATAACTAGATAACACCTTTATAAGAGACATGGCTAATATGCATCATATGTAAGACCAAACAAACAAAAAAAAAAAACTGAATAATTTATGATTGTCAGTAGGTTATTTCATAAATTCATTGTTGATCTAGAATGGCCGGGTAATGGGGACCATTTTGTAACGTTAATATTCGACCTTACTATTGTTTCGTAATCGTTATGTAATCGGTCAAAAATTCGATACAGAGTTTTCAATGGAATTTCATGTTTTCCGATCTCCAAATTTCAAATATGAAAAAAAAATGTCTGTGTGGGTGTGAAAACGATAACTCCCGATAGAATGAATGTATCTACACGAAAATTTATATGTGTATCCAGAATCCTCTAAGGACGATAACTGTTGACTTTCAGTCAAATCAGCCAAAGAGAAAAGGAGAGGCTTAACACAAAAACCCTAATAACTGCCGTTGTAATGAATGTATTGATACGAAATTTCATTGACAACTTCAGAGCCCTATAAGGACGACACCTATTAATTTTCAGTGAAATCAGCCATAAGAGAGGGGAGGATTAGAGGGGTGCATAACTCAAAAATCCCAATAACTGCCGATGTAATGAATGAAATTTTATCTTTTTTTTTTTTTTTTTTTTTTTTTTTATTTACAAAGAGAT
The DNA here is from genome assembly GCA_963662175.1 of Aradus depressus. Taxonomy (NCBI): domain Eukaryota; kingdom Metazoa; phylum Arthropoda; class Insecta; order Hemiptera; family Aradidae; genus Aradus; species Aradus depressus. The sequence continues at coordinate 9,584,357 of OY759214.1, read as the reverse complement.
ATTTACAACTGTATAAAAATATATACAACAAGCAAATATGCTAATACAGACATAATGGCAATGTCAAAATGTCATGAGGGGAGAAATCACCCAGTGGTGACACTTCCTAGTCACTGATTTTCTCTCATTTGTAACTAATAAATTTTATATCTAGAATCAAAACTCCATTTCCGCCCAACCGATCAATGGAAGGGGGGGGATCTGAGAAGGGAGTCGACTCAAATACCCTAAATAACTGCCGATGTGATGAATGTATCGACACAAATTTAAGAATGAGGATTCAGAAGCCACTATGTAGTTCAAATATTGAGTTTTAGTGCAAATTGTCCATTTCCTTTGGAGGGAAAACAAAAACGTAACTGATAAATTCGTATTGGGGAAGTACATAGCTGATGATTCACCGACGTATTTTTTAAACCCTTTTTGACTTATTTTATTGTTATTATTCATCAGAAAGATTGTTTTAGATAGAAATATCCCTTGTAGACCTTCCACACAATCCCGGTTCAATTTAATTCTAGACTACAGATATTTCATAGAATCTTCTAGGATTTAGAAATGATTTAGAAATTCTAAGTTCCTTTTGAGGGCGCCGATAGCCAAGTGGTATGCGTGCTAGCTTAATGAGCTCAACATCGTAGATCTGAGTTGAGTCTCCTCTCTGATCTCCCTCTTCCCATCGGCTGATCTCACAGAAAATCGATAGATGTCGTCTTTAGAGGGCTTTGAATTGACGTATGAAGTTTAATATCAATACAATTATTACAAAGACTGTTATTAGAGTTTCTCTTCCCCTGGCTGAAAATTAATATGTGACGTCCTTGGAGGATTCTGGCTACACATATAAAATTTCTTGTAATTACATTCATTCTATTATAGGGAGTTGTCGTGTTCATAGACACACACAGACAGACTTTTTTCCCCCTTTTTTGGAATCAGGAGTTCAGAAAAGATGAAATTCCGCATCGAATTTTTGACCGATTACATGACTTCTTTATACTTCATATAGCGGAGGAATTGAAAGTAATGAGTTTGAAAAGGACGAAGAGTTGGAATTACATTTGCACATTTTTTGCTGCTTTTGTGGGCAAAATTCACAAAAAAGTTGAAAAAATGAATTCGTAATCTTTGTTGTTAACTTCGACATATACATATTTGTTTCTCTCTCTTCAGTCATATTTTTAGAGGATTATTTACATACATTACAATTATTTATGTTATTGATTTCATGAGCTTTGCAAATAATTGCAGAATATTAGATTATTGTCCTCTCTATGATTGAATTTTGGGGAAAATAAAATAATTTAAATTCTATTTAATTTCGTCATGTTGTTTTTTAAACAGGCAAAATAACAATTGGCAAATCAGAGAGATTGTGAATTAAGAGGGATAAACACTGATATTTTCTGTTTTGTTGGTATTGGTTTAGTCTTCGTTGGCAATATAAACGTAAATATTGACCTCACGTCTGGAACACTGGAACAAAGGCAGCAAACAACACATTTCTTCCTCCTTATGAAAATGCTCCTTGTATTTTATTTTGGGATATGAAGAGCTTATTTCCAATTTTTTTTACGAAAGCCACCCACGCTGTAGATTCTCTCATCAGCCGTTTCTCTGTATTGAGAAGCCTTTTTACTTCCACAGCTATACAAGGTGTAGAGGAAGTTATATTAATCTGTAAAAAAATTCGATGCTGACTTTTCAGCTGAATTTTACATTTTCCGACTTTCTGATTCCAAGAAGGGGGCTTAACACAAAAACTCGAATAACTGTCGTAATGAATGTATCGATACAAAATTTAGTATGAGGATTTAGAAGCCCTTATGTAAATCAACTATTGACACTAGCCCAAATGGTCCATTGGTTTTGGAGGGAGAGAGAAAACTATTGATGGAATTGGGGGAAGGTACCTCATCGCACATCTCACGTCTCATCCCAAGGCCAGCGTGCTTGAAGTTTGTTTCTGTTGTTATTTTCGTTTAAAGTCCTTGTTTAATCCCAACTCGGTGTAGTAGGTTTTTTGTAGGCATTAATTTACGTACATAAGTAGTTACTTTTTCAAAAATAAATAATATTAAACGAATGAGTATAAATGAAAAAATTTTTTTTTAAAAAGTGGATATAAATACAATATTAAACTCTAAATACAACTCCCTTTGTTATTACCTAATGCAATTAAATAATATAAATGACGAAAGGTAAATTAAAAAAATAAAAAAATAAAGTGGACTGTATATAGGTTAACAAAAAAATTATAATAATGAAAAAAAATACTAAATTAATGGAAACAAAACGAAACGAATTAAATATAAGAAATGATAAAATAAATGATACTAAAATGTCCGGGGTAGGTGAGCGGTCGTGATGTGGAGACGCCAAGGGGATGTCTCGTCAGTGTGGCTGGGCTTCTAGGTCTTCTACGACCAATACTTGCAGCAAAGGGCTGAGGGTAGGTACTGGTCGAGGTGGTGAAGAGTTGTGCAGCAAAGGGCTGAGGGCACACTTCTCTTCAGACAGTCAGACTGCACTTGACTCGAATGACCGGTCAGGTTAACTCAACTACAATGGCCACCATGACCTCTAGTGGCCACTATACAAAGTACATGCACTTTACAAATGGCGTCACCCCCTCCACAAATACCCCATTGTCTTTATACAGTGTATTACACTTTCGGCCTTAACTCCCTCTACCGATTGGTCAGTGCTTTAGGGTCACAAGAAAGCTATCTTTCATTAAACTGCCATATTGAAAAAGTCCGACTGCTAGCTCAAATTCGTCTCCACAATAGCAATAGAAATTTAAGAATATTACTTGGAGGGTTTAGATATGTCCTGAAAGTGTCTGCAGGCTCTGTACCTTGGACGAAAAGGACGACCTCATACATTTTTTGTTCTATTGTCCCTCCTTGTGTATCACATATTTTTTTATTTTATTTAGTTGCTACACTCGAATTGCTTATTTTGTACAATTCATTATATAGATATTTTTCCTTTTATTTTATTTCATATACTTAACTATTACACTATTTATTTTGTAAAAAAAAAAAAAACATTCATTGCCATAAAGGTTGTAACCTTTTGTGCAATGAAATTTATCTATCTACATAATGAAAGGTAAGTAATGCATTCGGTTTTCTATACACGTTTTTACTTCAGAGAGCATAATGTAATCGAAATGAACTGACCTTGTGAGATCAAGGTTTTAGTTTCATGCCGCACTGTGTAGGTACCTCTTTAGACCTTTCAAAAAATGTCGGTCTCTAGTGATAGGGTGCTTTCACCCGCGGCCTCCCTGACCAGTGTGGTGACATCACATGTAGAGCAGCCAGTCTTTAGTTGGATCGGTCAGTCGAAACAATGTTTGCTAACAATCATAGTAATATCATTGAACCGAAACCTCCTGAGTTATCTGTTCTGTCGACCAGGATTGAGTCGGTGTAGTGCACGTCTACTTCGTGAAAATTCATGTTGCCAGAAGTACTTACGATCTACAGGGCAAATTATGTAATCGGTCAAAAATTCTATGCGGAGTTTTCAACGGAATTTCATGTTTTCCGATCTCTTGATTCCAAAAAATTTTAAAAACCAACATTTCTGAATATGTGTTTATGAACACGATAACTCCCAATAGAAAAAATGTATCTACACGAAATTTTAAATGTGAATCCAAAACCAGCTATGAACGAAACCTATTGAATTGAGCAAAATGGCCAAAGGGGGGTTAACACGAAAATGAATGTATTGAAACGAAACTTTACATGTAAATTCAAAGTCCTCTTAGGACCTATTGTTTTTCAGCGGAATCAGCCGAAGGGGTGGTGGATCTGAGGGTGGTTCAAGTCAAAAATCCGAACAATTGCCGATGTAATTAATGTATCGATATGAAATTTTATATTTAAACTCAAAACCTCATGAGGGTGGCACTTAATAATTTTTTATGAAATCTGTCGACTGTGAGGGGGGGGGGGGGGGTAGAGATGAATATATAGAGACAATATTTAGTTGCAGAATTCGGAAGCCACTGTGTAAGTCAAATATTTAGTTTTACGCCAAACGGTCGATTGGCATTGGAGAGCGAGAACGTAATTGATTTTATTATATCTATGCGTTTATTCGGTTTTATTCAATATTCTGCACGTAATACTGCCAGAGGCCTTTTGAAACGTTTGGGAGAAATAATTTCTATCTCATTTCATTCCTTGAAACCTCCACTACACCTAGGCGAGTAGCTAATTGTCAAAACGGGACGTGAAGCACAGTCAACACTGGGTTATACGTGGCAAGGTACGGTGCTGCCGGTTTGTGGCATCGCCCCACTTGTCGCGTCATTGTTATAGAGAAGAATTCTTAATGAAATTCATCTCTAGAACAAAATTTCAAATGAAAATCAGCAATATATATATATATATATATATATATATATATATATATATTCAGTTTTATTTATTTCACAATCTATACAAAAACAATAAGCAGAAGTGATGACTATAAGAATACATGATAAAATAATAAGTAATACAAAATATTTAAAACAGAATAAGAAGGAAAAAGAAACGATAATTACAAAATAATAGCAAACATATACAAAAGTAAATAGATAGAATATGCACTAATCAATGGTGGTACATGAATAAACAGAAAGCATTAAATAAAAGAGAAAAACAACTGAAAACAAAATAAATAAAAATATCTGACCCTCCCACCACACTGCCCAAGCATACTATCCAGCAGTGGAGGAAGACCAAGAGGCGGGGCGTCGAAAGGACAGAGAGGCGTGAGGGGAGAATCCGGTCATCATAAGCACTCCCTTAAAAAAATGGCATATGAAAAAAAATAATAAAATGAATAAATTAATAATATATATATATAAAATTAAAAATATATAAAATACAAATTAAAGTAAATCGGCCAACGCCGCTTTAGCCTTCTTGGAGGATTGTGCGGATGGGATTGTGATGATAAGGATTTGGCAAGAGGATTATTGTGGAAGGAGAGGTTGGTGTGGAACTTGGAAAAACGGGATTTGAGGAGGTCTTGGACAAAAGGAACGTTGAGGTCGTTATGGAGTGTAAGGTTGGAAACAAAAAAGGGAGCATCTACAATGGTTCTAAGGACTTTGGATTGGAAGGATTGGATCCGCTTGATGTTTGATGGCTTGGCTGAGCCCCATAGCTCAAGTCCATACGTCCATATTGGTCGTATAATTCGTCTTGTTTATATAAGTTTGTTCTCTGTAGACAGTTTAGATTTTTTGTTAAGGTAAAATATATTTAATTGGTATTTTTGAAAGATATCTAATTACTGATCTAGATCAGCGAAAGGTGTCCTTCATCTCATGAACAGAATAAGTGAATCATAATGTGTTGAAATACGATATAGTTATTGTAGTGGACAGATGAACTAATCCAAGGTAATAGGTGTCAGATGGGCACTGCAAGAGATGCACTTCGCTATTCAAGCCCCTCCCATCTCCACTCCTTGGTCATTTTTATCATTTTTACAATAGTTACACAACTCGTTATGGGAAAACACATTTCCAAACAGCACTCGGGCACACAATAACTCATAGTAGTCAACTGCAGAACAGGTCTGCATACAGGAGATCTTCTGGAGAAGATGTATAAAGTAGAACAAGATGTTCGGGTACTTAGGTCCGTTGGTGCAACTTTAGCTTGCCCCTAGTGCCTAGACCTATTTAGCAAACTTGAAAGGTTCTTGAGATGCAGCTGTTGGCTGTTGGCTGTTGTTTGCAGACTGTTGACTGGACAAGCAAAGTAGCTAAAGTTAGACCCGCATCTCCGGCTTCCTGCTCCGTCAGACTTGAAACAAGTACCACTCAACCTTCTTCTGTGTATATATAGCACCCCCAGGGCCTCCACGTCCATGTAACCAAGACATCCAGGAAGGCCAAACAAGAATGTTCTTCTATAACAATAGGAAGTGATTCAGAATAACAACACAAAGATTGTATCAATGTTCGAATTCATTTCTGCGAAATTTGCCGATTTAGTGAAATAAATAAATAGCTAATGGAAACAATTAAAAACGTAGAACTGTTTTATATCGTCTAATTCAACAAAAATATAGAAATAAAGTTTCAGCTTACGACGTCTTCAGCATGGGGAGGGGGGGAGTCCTACTTCAACATAACATTTACATTTACAAATATATATATATATATATATATTAATTTTAATTTTGTATTTACAACTATATATATACAATATATAATAAGCAAATGTGATACATAATAAATAAATGTCTTGGATGTTGAAAGAGAAATCATTCAATAATGACACTCCATTATCTTGTAATTACGGATGAGAAAGAGAAATTAAAAATATATATAAAAAAAAACAAAAAAAATTGTTGGATGAAAAAGAAACATTAAAAAAAAACCAGATGATTAGTCTTCAATCCACTAGTAAGTCTCGAGGCCATTGCCGCCTCAGTCTCCGAACATGAACATTAGGAAAGGTTCTTGTGGCAAGTCTGCGGACTAAAGGATTAGGGTGAAAGGAAAGGGTAGAATTTAGGGGATTTAATTACATCCCTTACAAAGGGAATCTGGAGGTCATTGTAAAGGATGGCATTAGAGACGTAGAATGGAGCGTTTGTGATTTTACGAAGGATACAGGATTGTAGGGTTTGGATTCTATAAGAATTCGATGGTTTAGTTGAGCCCCATACGTTCATATTGGCTTCAGTAATTGTTTGTAAATGAGTCTTTTATTACTTAATGTAAGTTTCGATCTGTTGACTAAAAGTCGTAATAAGAGTTTGTATCGTCCATTAAGTTCTTGTCTTTTAAGTCTAGTATGAGGATTCCATGTCAGGCGTTAAAATGAATAACCCCAGGTAGCGGGCCTGGTTCGCAACGGGAAGGGGTGTGTTATGAAGTTACAAATATTTGAATTGTCAATAATATACTAAAATAAAGAAGAGGGCGCCGGTAGCTCAGTGGTATGCGTGCTTGACTTCTGAGCTCAAGGTCGTGGGTTCGTAGCCCGACCGAGGCCCTTAGTTTATTTTATCTGGGAGGTAAAATAAACTTAAGCACGCCGTCCTTCGGATGGGACGTTAAGCGATGGTCCCGAGCCTGTACGATGTCAGGTACTCGTTAAAGACCCTTACCCTAGATGAATAAAAATTTAGGACTCCCACAGTAGAGTCGGGCTCATGTCCACCAGAGTGACGAAAGAGCGCTCTGGTAGTAGGCGATATGACCTCGTAGTTAAAGCCCGGGCATGAGTCATAAAACCTAACCTAAAATAAAGAATAAATAATATAAAGGCATTTATTTTTATTTTTTAAACTTATGAATGGTGTTCATAGTGGAATACATATTATATATAAGAAATAAGGGCTACATGACGTAAGTACAGTAACGGACTCTTAACGGACACCCCTCTCCGACGGACACCTCTCCTTACGGACAATTTTGCGATGTTCCGGCCCGAAATATAAGAAAATAATGTATTTTTACCCCCCTCACAACGGACACCCCTCTAACGGACGCGGACAACTAATTTTTCAATATAAAATATGGTGAAATTTTTAGTGTTAATTTTAAATTATAATAAATCAAAAAATATAAGTAAAATTAATAATAATTAAATAAACAATAAATTTCCACATTTCCAGTAGAAATTTTATAACTTGTCTTCTATTTAATTTTGATTGCTACAGTAGTTTTCGAAAAGGGCCCTAAAAATATCAAAAGCTCAAGACGTGCAATTTTTAAGAAAATGTACGTATTTTAAAAAATGATTCAATTAACCAACTTTTCATTTGGATTTCTAAAGAGATGCCATTTTTAATCATTTTAAATAATATTAAATCTAATCCAAAGGTTTTCAAATTATCTTACTGGGCCAACAGGGAAAATTAATAGAATAGAATTTACTAGACAAATAGTTTGGTTTTTTTTTTTAAACCATCTACATTATAAAATTTTAAAACTAAACATTGAAACAAACAAAAATCAAAAGAAAAATCTTAAAAACTAAATTCTTCTTAACACTAATTCAATATTTTTCTTTTGTCTTACATTTTGGCCATTTCTTAATTTTAAGTTATATATTTCTAGGCATATATCCTGTACATATAAACAAACAACAGTACCTTCTTTGCGGATCAATTTCACTGTCAATTCACTTCTATTTAGTTCATTACGCTTTCAAGCCTAAACACCACTCTCCACATACTCAGACCAACGCCATTCTACCCAGGCCTCGACCCGTCTCTACACACACGAAAAAAAACAGCTGATGACAGTGTTTTGTTTTTTTACTCATTTGTTTTAAAATAAATTTGCTTTTTATATAAAAATAAATATAATTAATTTTTTAATGTTTATAATTTAATCATTTTAATGTGTGTATTATTTGTATACATCACACATGAGATAAATTTACCTCACTTAAGCTGACACTTACAAAACAATGTAATTTTGAATGCTTTTTTATTAATCGTAGAATTCGTTGTTTGTGAAACAGACATACATACCCAGGGGCGTAGCCAGTATTTTGAGCAGGGGGGGGGGGGGGGGAGGGCAAAGTTAGGTTACGGGGGGGGGGTGGGGGGGGGGGGGGGGGGGGTTAAAAAGTAAATTCATTTTTTTTAGCTAATTTCAAAAATGCATTTGACATATCAATTAATACATTTTTTCTAGTCTGGCGGGGGTAAAATGTTTTCTTACATGTTTTCCAAGCATTTTCACCTTTACAATTTGAGATGTTTGATGGGGTACCTTCTTTTTGTGCCATGGGAGCTTGGACTATTAGGTTATCTGTCTGAATCTCTAGGCTCTTCAATTCAGTTATAAAATAATTCAAGATACTTACTAAAAAACTTCCTAATATCCATGCTAATTTTAATAATTTTATGCAAATATGGAAAACAGTCAAAACGGAACGGAACTGTTAGACGAAAACTTCGTCAAAACCTCAAAACAAACTGTCACGTGAACACAAACACAGTGAACAGTTACAGCACATGGCCTGCGGCCTGCACTTACAACAGCTGATTGCTGATTTAGGAGTCAGAAGAACGGGAAATTTGATGATCCTATGGTAACTTGCAAGCAATGCATTTTTAATAAAAACTATTTTTTTAGTTTATTTAATTTTTATATTTTTATTTCTCTGGCCAGGGGGGGGGGGGGGGGGGGGGGGGGGCACGCAATATAAAGAAAAAATAATGTTTTTTAGAAATATTGTCTATTTCACAAGATAAAATATATGGGAGTCCGTTGCAGAGGGGTTTTACTATAAATTGCAAATGTTACATTAAGGTAGGACTACCCCCCCCCCCTCCCCTCCCCTCCCCTCCCCCCCCAGGGACTTCCCCTTCCCTAGGTAACCTGAGGATTGTATTAATATGACAACTTAGCAAACTTAAAATTAAATAAATTAAATAAAAATTTTAAAATATCACTTTTGAACTTTGTGCTGATGATGACGTACACTTTATGTATACATTTTTGTGGAATTAGACAATGTAAAAGTTAAACAAGTTATCTGTTGTCATTTATTACAAATATTGTAGGTAAATAAAAAAGAGTCATCATTTTTCCTTAGTTAAAGCTGGTTGGGTGGAGCCCCTCCGTCCTATATATATATATATATAAACTGCTCACAAATTGAAGTGAACCATTCCCGAAAATTCAGATATCACTCATTTTCTTTTACTTGGATGATTTGAAATTTTTTCCAGTTAAAAGTAAACTATTTTTACAAAAATCTCCACATTCTTATCAAGTAATCTCTTTGGGGATTAATGAAAAATAAAAATAAACAAAAACAAATTCATTTTGTTTACACAATTGGGGGCCGCTTTATCAGTTTTAATCACCTAAAGAAATCGAGATTCGTCTTTCACCATCAGTACTCATTTAGCCAGCGCACTAGACATTTTTTTAAAAAGCCGTTACGAAGACTTACTGTTGAAGAACTAGGGAGAGCTTTGGCTCTTTTAGAGTAAGGCCATTCTCAGCGTGATGTTGGCCGTAGGCTTGGTTGCTTTCACACAGTTATCGGAAGATCATGGTCACGATACCAGAAAACAGGTACTGCTCAGTACACTCATGGAGGAGGCCGAGTTCAAAAAACTACCCCTCAGCAGGACCGATATTTAAAAGTCCAGACCACTAGGCAATGAGGTTTAACAGCTCGACAATTGCAAAGCTCTTTTGTGGATGCAACAGGGGTACGCATTTCAACTTAGACAGAAACCGCCTCCATGAATTCGGATTGGGGGTTTGAAGACTAGGGAGGAGGTGTTTTTAAACGAGACAACATAAAGCAGCGTGTCTCCTATGGGCTCGGGAACATGTTGATTAGTCCTCATCAGTCCGATGAGGACTGGGACCGTTCTTTATAAAAGTGGAAAGAGCGGAACCAGCGATATGACTGAGCCAGTACGCTCTTATGGAGGAGGCTCAATACTGGTCCGGACAGGGATATCGAGTAATCGAAAAACTCAGCTGATAATGTTCAGCAATGAACATGTGACCGCACAAACGTACCTGAACAATGTCATCAGGCCTGTTATTGTTACTTTATCCCAAGAAATTGAGGAAAATTTAATTTTTGTTGATGATAATGCTCGGCCTCATAGAGCCAAGGTGGTTGAACGTTATTTAGAGGAACGAGAAATCATGCGCATGAACTGGCCTGCTTCTTCACCCGACATGAATCCTATTGACCATGTTTTGGATAAACTTCAACGCCAGTTACACATGCGTTCTCCTTGTCCGGAAAATATGGATGAACTTGCAGATGCATTAATTGAGGAATGGGCTTCTTTGCCCCAACATTACGTATTGAGCCTTGAAGATGGTAGCAACACCGAAAGTACTCCCATATTATATATATTTTGTGAAATAGACAATATTTTTTAAAAAGCATACGTCTTTCCTTTACTCTTTATCAAGTGTTTCACAATATCTCTGCAAAAAATGTTATACATAACATATATGATACTTCATATATATGTTAATTTAATTTAATTTTTTTTGTAGTAAAAGGGGCAAGGCAAAAAACATATCCGAATGAAAAGAGATTGAACGCCAATTTTATATTTACGGGTAAACGGTAGAAAGATGAAAGGTTGCGAATAGATTTGCAGTGGGAGGGAGGTTGTGATGGAGGCCGCTAGCTGGCGGACTGGACTCTTCTATATCTATTTCTATCCAATCCAAGGGTCACCGCTCAGCTATTCTCAGCCCAGTGCATTCCGTCATATCGCCGTTTTTTTTTATATTTATCAACATCAAACGGAAACCATTTGCCAGTGGTTTAATTTAATGCCTTCGACAAAACCGTTAAGCTATGGTTCTGAGCCGGGCTCATGTCCACCAGAGTGACAAAAGAGCGCTCTGGTAGTAGGCGCTATGACCTTGTAGTTAAAGTCCGGGCATGAGTCACAATCAATAACTAAATTTTAATGGTCAAAAAACTGTTTATAAATCACAAAGTTTGATTGTTTACAGATTGGTTCATTATTACTATGGACTTTACGTTCTGAATGACACATTAACAATTGTACTTCAGGTGTCTTCTTAATAAATCTTAATGCTATACATCTATGATTTTTTTTTGTCATGTTTATTAAATGAGTCTCACTTAATTTATTGATGTAAAGTCCAAGCTTCATGTAGTCTTTAATAGGCATTGTTTGTTTCATGTCGGATCAACTTCTTCTGTTTACTTCGCCAGCTTTATGAAGTAGACAGGAAGTTATGTAATCGTCAGAAATTCGATGCATTTCCCAATGGAATTTCATGTTTTCCGACCTCCTGCTTCTTCTATAAATAAATAAAAAAATGTGTGCGTGTGTTTGTCTCTGAATACAATCGAATGAATATATCGAGAAGAAATTAACCCGACCGAGGCCCTTAGTTTGTTTTATTTGGGAGGTAAAATAAACTTAAGCACGCCGTCCTTCGGATGGGACGTTAAGCGATGGTCCCGAGCCTGTACGATGTCAGGTACTCATTAAAGACCCCTGCCCTAGGTGCATAAAAATTTAGGATAGGCAAAATTTAGGACTCCCACAGTAGAGTCAGGCTCATGTCATCCAGAGTGCCGAAAGAGCGCTCTGGTAGTAGGCGATATGACCTCGAATTCAAAGCCCGGGCATGAGTCATAATAACTAACTCGAGAAGAAATTTCATGTGTATGCAGAGTCCTTCAAGGACTACTATTGATTTTCAGACGAATGGAAGGGAGGTTAGAGGGGTGGCTCCACACAAAAACTCCATTAACTGCCGTTGAAATGAATGTATTGACACCAAATTTTATATATATATATATATATTCAAAAACTTATAATGACGACACCTATAAAATTCAGAAAGCGAGGGAGGCTTCAACTCAAAAATCCCAGTAACTGCTGATTTAATGAATGTATCGAAATTTTATATTTAAAATCAAAACCCCATAAGAATGGAACCTATTAATTTTCCGGTAAATATTTCGAATCAGAGAAGGGGGGCTCGACACAAATATCCTAATAACTGCCGATGTAATGGATGTATCGTCACAAAATTTAGTGAGGATTTAGAAGCCACTGTATAAGTCAAATATTGAGTTTTAGCCAAAATTGTCGACTTGCTTTGGAGGAATAGCAAAAACCTAACTGATCAATGTAGAAGGAAATCGAGGTTCTGTCGTCTAGAAGAAAATGCAAAATTTGGCCAACGTTTCGAAAACTATTTGTTTTCTTCTTCAGGGCATACAGAATATAAACAAACAAATTAGACATTATGGACAATGATATAAACAGATACTTTATAATAAATTGAAAAAGAGATGGAAACAATTTTTTAACATAAATGAAAGAGAGAAAAATAATAATAATAAATAAATAATAAAAATAAATACAACTTTTCTTTTCTTTATTTCTTTATTTCACCAGATCAACAATTACATGTTCTACATGGTGGTTATAACATGGAAATAAGTCACTGTAGTTTATGGGTGTTTTAACCCTTACTTGGTACAAGATTTTTTAAGAATTGGGAAACTGGCAGAAATATGATTGCAAAATACATTAATGAGTGAATGATAGATACAGGTCTGAGGAATATATAAATGAATAATGAGGTTTATTGGATGATATCTTGAAGAAGTCTAGGCTTGAGTGGTGGGTGCTCTGTCGGTCTCCCCAGGTTGAAGGTGACTGCACCTGTCATTTCCGCCAGGCGTTCTTTATACTTTAAAATACAGTTCTTATGAACTCTTCTAACTTAGGGATATTGAGGTCACGGTGAAGTTGCGAGTTCCGTACAAACCATGGAGCATTTGTCACAATCCTTAACATTTTATTCTGGAACAATTGTAACAGTTTGCTGTTAGTCTTGGATAATCCACCCCAGACTTCGCTGCCGTACGTCAGTAGTGGTCCTAGAATCGCCGTATAATGGAGAAGGGAGCATCTTTGGTGAAGGTGTGATTTCCTGTTCAGTATAGGATACAGTAAGGACTTTTGAAAGTAGTAATAAACTACATAAAACAATATATCTCTCTAAATAACTAAAAAATAAAAATTGTTTCCATCTCTTTTTCAAATTATTATAAAATATCAGTTTATATCATTGTCCATAATGTCTAATTTGTTTGTTTATATTCTGTAGGCCCTGAAGAAGAAAATAAATAGTTTTCGAAACGTTGGCCAAATTTTACATTTTCTTTTACACGACAGAACCTCGATTTCCTTCTACATTGAAAAGATACTGTCGACTCTATTAATCATTATGAACCTATCTGATTAATTCGTACTGGGGAAGTACATAGCCAGTGATTCACCAAAAACCGTTTTTATACAGCACTTTGTAACTGGCACTTTAAACTGAAATTATATACTAACTAGCTTCATACTATATCAAAATGTAGTTTACGTTGACACCAATTTGTTTATTCAAGGAGAGAAGGAGCGATTCGGTTCCGGATAAGTGAATATGTTTCTTAGGTCGAACAAAGTGAACCAGCTAGTTTAGATATATGATAGAGAAGATAGTGCAGAATTTCATAAAAGTTTCACATCAAGTATTTGGAAACATTAGGCGAACTAAGCTCTTCTGTGTGGCCACAGAGCTGAGGGACGGAGCCCCTAATTATTTATGTCTACACTAGACGTTTCCGGAAGCGGGTCTTCTGGGAACCGGATTGACCTGAAGGATTCCTGCAGGAGTTCAGTACAATAAATCGTGTTCCAACTTCCTTAACAGGATAATATCAATACAATTGTAATTTTTACTTCTGTCACTTTAACAAATCACATTTGTAAAAAACATAGTTGCAATTAAATCTATTAATTATCTATTGCTACTTTTACAATTAAATGTAATTGTTAATTGCAATAAAAAATTTGCTCAATTCTGGAGAAGTGTAAGTTGGTAGAGTGGGTAGTATCTTTGACGGCGGCCCTAACAACTATACACAAATATCAATACGACTACCAGCTACAGTCGCCAAAAAAAGTATTCGTACACTCAGTTTTTTTAATTTTACTCTTGCATTTTTATTTCAACAAAGTTCATAAGTTATATACATATTCTACATTTAACAACAAATATATAGATGCAGTTAAACATTTTTTCAAAATAAGTATAATTAAGAAAATGTAAAACTAATTTTTCAAGGCAAAAAAAGTATTGGTACAGAAGTAATTCTGATAATATTTTGTTTTATTAAGCTGTAGCGTTCGTATTCGGATCAACGGCGACTTTGCAGAAGCGGACAGGAACACACCCTCGTAGTTCGATAAAAAACAGATGATATTTTTATTATTATTATACAGATGAAATTATTAATTTACACAAAAAAATATACTGAATAAATGTTCACGTTATATATATTTTTCTTATCCTGCATTTTCGAAAGAAAAGAGTGACGAGGGTAAAGTGGTGACCCCGACGTGATTTGAACGGTGAGAATTTTAAATATTTGTTTAGTTATTTTTTGTCTCCGCTCTGATTCCCACGATGGCGGAAGGGGAAAATAAAGGAGACACGAAATCAGTGGCGGCCTTTGCACCAGCAGCTAACAAAGTCCCACCATTCTGGAAGCCTGACCCTGAACTTTGGTTCTGTCAGGTTGAGGCCGTTTTTGCCCGCTCTCAAATTACCAACTCACTGACAAAATTTAACACAATTGTTAGTTCTTTGGAGTTTGAGATCCTTCAACATGCGGCAGACATTGTAAAAAAACCTGGCAGTACCCCCTATGAAGATTTAAAAAAGAGATTGGTTGGTGCGTTTACGGAATCAGAAAATATGCGCATCCAACAGCTCCTTGAAGGGAAACAACTGGGGGATGAGAAACCCTCCCGATTACTGCAGCAAATGCATCATTTGGCTGGCGATGCGGTAGCATCTGAAGTAATGAGGACCCTTTGGTTGCGCGCACTTCCACCCAATACACAAGCAATATTGCTCTCCACGGGACATCAGGACCTCAACAAGTTGGCTGAGGTAGCGGACAGGATCCACGAAGTACAACGGCCCCATGAAGTTCACGCTATGGCACATACAAGTGAATCATCCCAATTGTTGGAAGAAATAAGGCAGCTATCACGGGAGGTAGCTGAGCTCAAAATGTCCCATCGACGCAACGAACCGCCAAAACAGGGACCTAGAGGCAGAAGCGGTTCTCGCGGCAGGAGGAAGACATCCACCGACCCAAATTGGCTCTGTTTTTATCATTATAAATTCCGGGAGAGGGCCAAGAAGTGTGAGTCACCCTGCGCATGGGAACACACGCAGACCACCAAGCCGGAAAACTGAAGCAGGTGTCGGGTGTGGCGTTAACCGACACTCTGACGCTCCAACGCCGTTTATTCGTGACTGATCAACGGAGTCAGCGTGTATTTTTGGTTGACACGGGGGCGGCCATTTCAGTCATCCCACCTTTGAAAAATATTAGGAGACGGCCACAGGAATTTTATTTATATGCAGCCAACGGTTCCAGAATATCAACATTCGGTGAAGCAACTCTTCAACTGGACTTCGGGTTGCGGCGAGTTTTTACCTGGAAGTTTGTTATTGCTGACATCCCCAAAGCAATTTTAGGTGCAGATTTTTTGTACAATTTTCACCTTGTGGCTGATCTTAATGGACGCCGGCTTCTTGATCAGCTTACTGGTCTGGCTACACCCGGGAAGGTCTCAGTCAATGCGCAGAGTACTATTTCCCCCATTTCTGGCTCGCAACCTTTCGAAGGAATATTAAAGGAATTCCCAAGGATCACCAGGCCTTCACCAATCCAGAGCCCTGCGAAGCATAAGGTTTTTCATCATATCGAGACGACTGGAAGACCCGTGTATGCCAAGGCCAGAAGACTCCCGCCAGAAAAGTATCAGGCTGTAAAGGAAGAGTTCCGGCGAATGGTAGCGGAAGGGATATGTAGACCTTCAAAGAGTCAGTGGTCCAGTCCTCTTCACGTGGTCATCAAGAAGGACGGCCAGCTTCGACCTTGCGGGGACTACCGCATGTTGAATGCCCAAACGACACCTGACCGATATGGAGTTCCCAATTTGAATGATTTTAATCTAGGTTTACATGGGAAAAATATCTTTACTAAATTGGACTTGGTCAGGGCATACTTTCAGATACCTGTTGCAGAAGAAGATATTTCCAAAACCGCTATCATCACACCATTCGGTCTCTATGAGTTTGTCAGAATGTGTTTCGGTCTCAGGAATGCAGCCCAAACTTTCCAGCGGTTCATGGATTCCATCTTTAGGGACTTGCCGTACTGTTTTGTTTATTTAGACGACATCTTAGTGGCATCCTCCAACATCCAGGAACATGAGATGCATCTTAGAGAAGTTTTCCGTCGGCTCGACGAAAATGGCATTGTCATAAACCCTAGCAAATGTAAGTTTGGGCAAGCCGAAATGGAATTCCTGGGGTATCGAGTAACGCAAGACGGAGTTATCCCCTTAGCGGACAAGGTAGCGGCGATTTCTAACTATCCGAAACCCGCGACCATCAGAGAATTGCGTAGTTTCCTCGGAATGCTGAACTTTTATAGGCAATGCATTCCTAAGGCGGCTGATCTTCAAAAGCCGTTGAACCAGTTCTTACACCTGGCCAAGAAGAACGATAGAACCCCCGTCCCATGGACATCGGAGGCCGACGAAGCCTTTTTGAGATGTAAGGAAGGAATACAGAAGGCCACACTTCTCGGACATCCCCAGGTAAATGCAAAGATTTCCTTAGCTTGCGATGCCTCCGGAACGTGCATGGGAGCTGTTTTGCAACAATGGGAAGAGGACCACTGGGTTCCCCTAGGGTTCTTTTCCAAGGCCCTATCGAACGCACAGCAGAGCTACTCTACTTACGATCGAGAACTGCTCGCTATCTACTCTGCTGTACGTCACTTTAGACAGTTGCTGGAAGGACGGGAATTCATCATTTTGACGGACCATAAACCCCTTATTTATGCCTTCAGGCAGAAACCTGATTCAGCTTCCCCGATGAGGATCCGGCATCTAAATTTTATTGGACAGTTCTGTTCGACCATCCAGCATGTGGATGGGGACAATAACATAGTCGCAGACGCATTTTCACGGGTCGAGGAGTTGATGCTTGCCAATGACTTAGGTCGCCTGGCCCAAGGACAAGAGGAAGACCCAAACCTGTCTTCCTTAATGCAACAGGGGAATCTCCAGTTGAGGTATTTTCATCTTCCCGGCAGTGAACGTCCTGTGTTGTGCGAAACGTCAACTAAGAAGGCACGTCCTTATCTACCAGGAAAATTTCGCCATCAAGCTTTCCGCAGCGTCCACAACTTAAGCCATCCAGGAGTCCGCGCGACCAGGAAGTTAGTTTGTGGTAAATATTTTTGGCCTAACATGATGAAGGAAGTTACCCTTTGGACCCGAGCGTGCGTGGCTTGTCAGAAGGCCAAAATCGGTAGGCATACCGTCACACCTCCCGGTAGCTTTCCGGCGGTTGGCCGGTTTGAACATGTGCACCTCGACATAGTGGGACCATTGCCGCCTTCGAACGGTAAGCGGTATTGCATAACCCTGATAGACCGTTTTACCAGGTGGCCAGAGGCTATTCCTGTGGAGAACATAACCGCAGAAGAGGTGGCTAGAGCATTTTACGCATTCTGGATTGCTCGCTTTGGAGTACCAGCTCAAGTGACTACTGACCAAGGTCGCCAATTTGAATCCGATCTTTTCGGAAAACTGACGCGGCTGTTGGGCACACAACGTATTCGAACAACGAGTTACCATCCACAAGCAAATGGTTGCGTAGAGCGATGGCACCGCTCCCTGAAAAACGCACTAAGGGCACACATGGATGCGGACAACTGGACAAGCATACTGCCTACCGTTCTGCTGGGGCTGAGATCCGCGGTCAGGGAGGACATAGGAGCTAGCGCCGCTGAAGCAGTATATGGCAAAACGCTGCGATTACCTGGAGAATTCCTAGACCCCGGTAATAGAAATGAAGATCGGGAGAGTTCTATTCAGCACCTTCAGGAGACGATGCGCAGGTTGAGTCCTGCTAAATTCCGCAGCAGTACGAGACCATTCTTCGTACCGAAGGACCTATTGACCTGCTCCCATGTATTCCTCAGGGATGACACGGTGAAGAGACCTCTGACGCCACCGTACACGGGCCCATACCGGGTTTGTCAAAGAGACATCAAGACATACCGGATAGAAGTTCGCGGAAAAGAGCTCGTGGTGGCGTTGGATCGGTTAAAACCTGCCTTCCTCCTCTGTGAAGGCGAGTCAACGCCGGACGGACATCATTCCGGTCTTGGCGGGCCGCACTCGTGCCAAGAGAAGGAAGGCACCGAAGCGCGTGTTTCGTCCGCGTATCGCACGCGCAGCGGAAGACTGGTGCGACCGAAGGTCCGTTTCTGCGACGTCGTCGTTGGGGGGAAGTGATGTAGCGTTCGTATTCGGATCAACGGCGACTTTGCAGAAGCGGACAGGAACACACCCTCGTAGTTCGATAAAAAACAGATGATATTTTTATTATTATTATACAGATGAAATTATTAATTTACACAAAAAAATATACTGAATAAATGTTCACGTTATATATATTTTTCTTATCCTGCATTTTCGAAAGAAAAGAGTGACGAGGGTAAAAAGCATTAAAAGAGATTATTGAGATGATTGAATATGAGGTTGAGGATTAAGGACATTGTTGCTATAAAAATATGTTGGTCATCAGTTTAGTTCATCTAGTAGTGAGAGATGGGTCGGAAATCACAAGAATTAGATTCTTCTACAAAAGATCGTATAGTAGAATTGTTTAAGCAAGGTATGAGTTATTGTGATATAGGTACAATGATAAATCGTCCTCGACACTGCAGTATATTGTGAAAAAGTTTAAAATGGGTACTACGGACAATAACAAGCGTTCAGGAAGACCGAAGGCCCTCTCCACCCGACAGACACGGTATCTTGTTAGAAAAGTAAAGAAAAACCCATCTATTAGCGCTCCAGCACTAGCCGCAGACATCGCTTCATCCTCAGGGACAGTGGTTACAGCCCAGACAGTGAGGAACCGTCTCCATGAAGTCGGCTTTAGGAGCAGAGCAGCCACATATATGAACGGGTCAATGAACAGAACACACTTCTGATATAAGGAAAAAAGGCGAAAATCAACGATCGCTAAACCTATCAACGATATGGGTCAGATATTCAACGAAGCAACGGGAATAAAGTCTCCAACTTTGTGAAATAGCTAGACGCTCTGGAACAGCTATTTTTATTTATATATATACCTCTTATATATATATATAGGAAATAAGGAATACATGACATTATGTTTCTTAAACTTCTCTGGGATGTTGATTATTTCCGGCATTTCATCCAGAGGTGTTTTCTTTCTTTTTTGACAATATTTCGGAAAACTTTCACGTTCATAGTGACATAGTGATATGAACTTTCGTTCATAGTGACCAGAAGAATGGACGTGAAAGTGTCCCAAAATATTGTCAAAAAAAAAAAAAGAAGACACCTTTGGAAGAAATGCCGGAAAAAATCAATACATGACATTATATCAAAGTGCGTGAATAAAAATAAAAATGCGTACATACTCTTTGTAATACAAAATGCACAATATATTATATGTGTGATGGTGTTAACAGAGATGAGAATTTGAAGTGAGTTTGTTCGTTTAAACATTTCCCTTTTTTTATAGTTTTATTAAATACCAGCTGTTCCAGAGCGTCTAGCTGTCTAACTTTTTCAATAGTTTGAGACACTTTATTCCCGTTGCTTCGTTGAACATGTGACCCATATCGTTGATATGTTTAGCGAACGTTGATTTTCGCCTTTTTTCCTTATTTCAGAAGTGTGTTCTGTTCATTAAATTTACGTCCTGATCACCCTATATAAACCGAACTGCTTTGTATTCAACACTCCGCTTCTATCTTATATTTTTATTTCATTTTTAGTTTCATTTATATGCTGAGAAAATTGTATTTCGCGTTTTGAAACATTGATCAAGTTCTTTGTTTTTTATTATTTTATTATCTTTCCACAATATCGTCATAGATCGCAGAAATGTATTCGGACATCTTTCCATTATGCTTTCATTTTGTGGAGACACCTGTTACATTATGTTGGTCGTCATAGCTCGGCTTGGTCAATATTAACACTTCGATCAATACTTGAAAAAGAAACAGTAGCAGCTTATCAGGCTCTTACATTCTCCTAGTAACTTAATTATTTCTTGAACTTCGCTCTAACCAACACAAGCCAGGTGTCGTTTTAGCCTGGAAATAAGATTTATAGTGAGAATAACACATCTGTTGTCTCCTTTGATGCATATAACCTGTTCAATGCCTTCGCATATTATATCTGCCGTAAACCACAATACTGATTTTGAACATTACTTGAAAAATCATTCACTCAATCTAAAGTTTAAAAAATCTATTGGTACTAATATTATGAAAACATTTTAGAAATTTTTCTCATTCAAAAAATAACGAACTTGATCAACACTTACATTGTCTGATTCCACAAAAATATACATATAGTATACCAGTTTGGATTTACGCTATCGTCAGCTCAAAGCTCAACAGTAACTTGTAAGTTTGTTAGGGTGGCATACCTTTACTAAGTATTCTGTGACTATCTGAAGTTTTTGACTTCCCAACTCCTTAGAATGCCCTACAGAAGTGATCAAGCCATTCTAGAAATATTTAAACTAATAATTTTCATAAAACGGAATATATTCGGGTCTGACATAACAATTCCTAAATGTATAAGTTCGAGGGAGAAAAAAAAACATGGTATGCATAATAAATATAAGAAATAATAGCAATATGGGATAAAACTGTAGCATATAAAGAGAGAAAACAATAATAAATAAGTAAATATACATAGGTAATCTACAGATATTAATGACATTGAAAATGGCCTGTGTTTGTGGTTTATATGTTCAAATATTAGGCCTAAACAGCTGATCGAATTTCATGAAAGTTCACATACACGCATTTCAATAAGCCCAGTTCATACGTAGGCTGGGGGCCATGGTGGCCGTGCGGGCTAGAGCGTAGGGCTTTGGTCGCATGGTCTCACCATGGTTTGCGGATTCGAATCCCGTCCGGGAGTGAGTTTTATTTCGTAGATAGAACTCCCTCCCGGGGCCATGAATGTCGTAAATAACTAGATAACTCATTGACATGGCTAATATGCATCGTACATAAAGCCAAAAATAATAAAAATAACAAAAAAAAAACATAGGCTATAGAGCATCTACAAATTTCGAACGGTAGAAGCGGTCCATAACATAAAATGATTGCTAGCAAGGGGAGGCCCCAGAATTTCTCCCATCGGTTTATTAGCAATATTTTTATATATCTTCTATAATTTTCATGGCTACAGTGCAGGCCTAGAGAAGTGAAGGTTGGGGGTTGGAATTCAGTTCGGGCCATATTTTTTTATTTACATGTGGATTTCATGCGCCTCACCTAACCTCAACCCAAGAAAACAGCGCATATGCGAGATAACCTCACTTTGGTGCTATCCTTGATAGGTTATGTTACCCAATAATTATACTCGTACCCTGGACCTTACCACAAATCAGAGTATCGTCTCTTTGTGTTTATCTGTGTCATGTTATGTTACCCAATTATGTTTCTAATCTATTAATTTCTTAACCTTCTTTCCAAAGAAGAATGTACTTCATTTCCATTGCTTCATTGAACGTATAACTCACACCGTTGATGTGTTCAGCGAATATAGACTTGTCCCAATTCGCCCTTATTCCAGATTTCTCTTTGATCCTTTCTCTAAATGTGTGTCCTAATTGTCCGGTGCACCCCAGTTCTACCTTCTATTTTTATTTTATATAATTTCGATCATTTTGTTGAATCAGTGGGCACTCTGCTTTTGAACCTTATACGGAGATGATATCTGTTACTATATCTATTAATATAACTGTTATTCTGTTGCAGAGAATCACGTGGAGAGGAGGAAGGATGTGAGGGAGGGTTGGATGAGGTGAGGGTACGATGTGCGCCAATGACGATCCTCCAGCCCTCTACCAGCCCCTACTTAACAGGTATCTATCTCTTATTGATTGTGATTTGATACTCATGCTGTAATGATTAGTAGCAGTTTATCAGTGATTGGAGGAGCCTTTCCCCCACCACAAGTCTGTTGATGGAAGGGAGGGGGTTCCCCCAACTTCCTCATCTACAAGGCTCTACTTTTGTGTTTTAATACTTAATTGTTCTCGTACATATGTCTGGATCTCAAACGGGTGTCCATTAGATAAACTTTCCAGAAGCAAAAACGTGATATTTCCTTAATAAATAACCGATAATAATTTTAATAACTACCAATAGTAATCCTTCCGTCCTCTACCATCCGCTATTTCACAGGTATCTTCTCATATCTGTTTACTGATAGTCATTTGATAAATACTGATAACTGCTAACCAACTAAATATCAGATATTACTCACTAGTTGTGATTCAAAATATCAACCCGGCTAAACACCTTGTTTACATCTACCCAGATTATCTTTTTCCCCTTTATCGACCTGCCTCTCACACATTTCTGACCTTCGCGCAGACTTGGGCATTATATTCTGCTTATGTTTTGTTAAGCCTTTCTCGTCTTACCTCGTTCGTCACTTGTTGAAAACACATTTATCATATATTGTTCATTAAGAGATTTTATTAATGCAACCGCTTGTGGGCTCTTTGGTATTATACAGATGGCGTTCTTGTTTTTAGCAGTATTATATTATGATCGAACTAACTTCGCGAGTTTATTATAATTATGGGGTTCACCTTATATTCACATTATGTGCACAATAATTATCCTAGTTTCTCTCCTCATACACTTGCAGGTGAGTAGGTATTGATCTTATCATCATATCGCCATCATAGAATTTATTTTATTTTATTCAATTTATTTTCGTATTCAATAAACTCTCATAGAAATGTTGCATTCTTCCATTCCATATAATTAATTTAATATAGCCATAATTTATTTGTTTCAACAATTTAATAGTTAAATTTACTAGGTGTACTTTGGCATTCACTCAGGTTTAGTTAGGATAGAAGTCTTTAACGAGTAACTGACATTGCCCAGGCTCGAGGTAGCCATTTAACGTCCCCTCCAAAGGACGAGCGTTCTTGCCTACTGTGCTCAAGATTTGACCGAGGTCATAAGAGTTTTTTATCTAAGAGGTTAAAACGCTGAGCATACCATTATTGGTTGAAGAACCCTAACCTAGGTAGGCTACATTTAGGATTCCCACAGTATAGTAGAGCTCATGTCCACCAGAGCGAGGTATCCAATATAAACTCATAGCTAAAACTCGGTCATGATTCATAAAAACAAACAAATAATTTATAAGATATGTAGTATTATATAGAACAAATAAAGATGTATGTATTTTGTTGCAGACTGTTTGATTCTGAAGCTGGGAGTGACGTTATTTTCCTGGTGGGCCCAGAGCCGGAGACATGGAGGTTTCCTGGCCACAGGAGTGTTCTCTGCAATGCCAATCCTGTTTTTAAGGCCATGTTGGGGAACCTCGAGGAGACAGACCAGGAACACACTGTGACCATCCTCGACGTGGACGGCAGAGCTTTCGACCTTCTTCTTAGGTTAGTAACACTCCAACTATATCAATTTGAAATTCTCTGTAGAATCGAGTATGCCCCAAAACCCCAAACTTCGTTACATACCCATTCTTTGTTTTTCTTAGTAAATTTTCTTATTCCTATTTCCAAGTTCTTAGCATTGGTCCTATCTTCCCATTCTCATGGTCATCTCTTCTCACTTCTTCGCCACCTAAAATGGCCTTCGGGATCTTCTTCTCGAAGAGTGATGTTGAAAAAGAAATGTATGGCATTATGTGGTGCACATTTTAATTTAGACTATAATAGACTTAAAATAGTTAATTGGATAATATCAAATTATAATTTCTTAATTATGTTATCGTATATTTTTCAATATAATAATATTACAAAATATTTCTTGACTAATGAAAGAGGTCATTCATGTTGAGTCTGATGTAAATGCATACTTATATTTGTCACTTTTTTAGGTTTCTGTACAAGGAAGATGTCCACATCCAGAGTGTGCCGACAGCACTTGCCACTCTGTACGCGGCACAGAAGTACCTCTGCATCAGTCTGATGCGCCAATGCATCCTGTTCCTAGACGGTGCACTCTCCAACCAGAATGCACTTGAGATCTATGAACATCTTCGGGTCCACTCTGGACAACGCATTAAATCCCCTCCCTCCGCACCTCCCTATGAGGTGGTCTTTGCGGATATCCATCCTGAGGATGACTTCTCCGGAATGTTACGTCTTCTGGACTCTCTCCTCTTCAATACTCTTCTGTTTATAGGTTTGTGTTTGATCATAATTACTTGAACAGTTTTCGACGGCGTCACTTGTATGACAATTTTGCTATTTTCTTTTATTGAAAAATAAACAGAAAATCTCATCTATTTTTTATCTTCTTGTAGTTTACCTTATGTAGTACCCTAGATTGCTCTCAATGAAAGACGTATAAATTGGCAAATCGTGTTTGTGACTGGAAAATGTTTACTGTATACACTATAGTCTATCTAACATGTTTGTAAGTGACGAAAGAGCGCTCTGGTAGTAGGCCATATGACCTCGTAGTTAAAGACCGGGCATGAGTCATAAAACCTATTATTAATTTCCCCTTTGCATAATGTGATGTTAGCTATTGGAGTTACATCCAAAATCTTCCACCTCTTAATGATCTACCAATTATCGAACATCAGGATACAATTTATATATCTGCCTTACACTTGAGGTAATGGCAAAAACAGTATTTAATATTGCCTTAATTGGTAACACAACATTTTCACATCAAGGCTTATTACGTTTGCAAATTAATTTTGTGTTCGGCTTGAAATTTTTTATATTTTTTATTTGTGAACTGCTTCTCAGTTGACTAATGTCGTATCTCATGTATAGATCTTCATGCGGAGGAGATCCTCGGGCAGGAGAGTGTGGAAGATCTGACAGTAGACTCTCTGAGAGAGATCCTGGACCGAGACACCCTGGATGTGAGAGAGACGCTGGTCTACACCACTATAGAACGATGGTCCAACAGGGAGTGCAAACGGTGCCATCTGGAGCTGTCCCCTGACAACAGGAGATCTGTCCTAGGTAATGCCAATGTCCACCTGTCTACAAGCCTAAATCTCAAGAGTTTTAGTGCAGTTTTTATTAGAAAAAAAAAAAAAAGACAAATACATGAATATATACAAAAAGTCGTTGGTAAATCACTGAAAATCTACTCCGCCATCTCGATTATCTTCATATATCGTCCCAGACTTCCAACTTCTGAGTATATTTGTGACCTTACAAATTACTCACACTCCAGTGAGTAAGAGAGCGCCAGTAGCTCACAGAGAGCCTAGTTGAATACAAATTTACGACTCCCATGGTAGAGTCGTGCTCATGTCCATCAGGGCGACAAAAGAGCGCTCTGGTGGTAGGCGATATGACCTCGAAGTTAAAGCCCGAGCATGAGTCACAATAACTAATTATAAATAAATAGTATTTTCATTTCGAAGTTAAGCAAGAATATCCTAGATTTGTCAGCAGTATTATGTTCACTTGATGAAAGTGGTTTGAAACGAAACAACAAAATGGTCTTCGGTCTCTCCAAAATATATTTGTACTATTTTTGTTAACGTTTCGCCATTATTCATGCATTATAAATCAACAAATTTGAGTAAAAACTCAAATGTTTGTAACATATAATATTAGTATATGCATAATAATATTATATGTTATAAAGATTGGAGTTTGTAGGTAATCGTAACGAGTTCCTGTAGTTTTGATAATGCCTTAATGGCGAAACGGTAACAAGAATTATATAAATATATTTTGGGGAGACCGAAGAACTTGTTTTTTCAAACCACGTTCATCAAGTAAATAGTATTTTAATTTATTTTTGTTGACAGGTGAAGAACTTGTATTTTCTGTCCGCTACCTGCTGATGGGGGAGGACGACTTCTGTTCGGGGCCAATGTACGGAGCTCTACTTACAAAAGAAGAAACAATGACACTTTTCGCCTATATTCGAAATCTACCCGTCACCAACACCTGTTCCACCCTCACTGACGAGCTCATTCGGAAAATGAAAACTCGAAGACGGCGTCCTAAAGACTGTCGAATCATCATCGGGAAGAAGAACGGTCTTTGGAATAGTAAAAAAGGTTCAACAGTGAAAAAATCGAAAAAGAAGAAAAAAACGAAAGAAGGTGGCTGCACTGGATCCTGTGTCGCTGACTGTATCGTTAGGGCACTTTCTTGTATCTTTGACTGATCTGTAGACTTTGTAAAATTACTTAATAATACTTAACATTTTTGCAGGAATATTCTGAAATATTTAGTAAAAAATAAAGAAAAACGGACAAATCAAATGGTTTCTAGTTGGAGAGCCATCTGTTTTAAACGATAGCTTATAGAGCGATTAATTGAACTTAAGTTATAGACACAATGACCTTTATTTTTAGGATTTCGTCGGTAAACCAAGAAATCTTACTGATTTCTTTCGAGTCTATCTGTCTCCATTTTCGCATATCCCAAGTTATCCAGAGTAGCGACTTTGAACTTTATGCGTAAATGTAGTTGCGGTAACCCAACTTTAGGGAAAAATACTTATTGGTTACTGAAAAATCCAGCGCCGGAAATATGCGCAAAGTTGCAATACGCTAAAAAATATATATATATTTTCTCAAAAATGATTTATGAAATTAAAGTCCTGATTATGAATTAGTAGTTTTCTAAACGTTAAGCGAGTAGAATCGTCTATGAAACAAAATAGGTAAATACAGTCCACCACATACAAAAGACTGGAACTAACATAATGTTTGCAGTTTCCTTATTATATATCTCGGCTGTTTGGGCAAAAGAATTTCTGAAAAATTCCTGCAAATCAGGTAAAACACATTTATGTTACTTGAAATATTATTTCTATAAAACTATTAAATATAAACGAAGTAAAATATTCCAACAATCAGTTACATTTGGCAAAAATATTTAAATGCACTTGTCCTTTGGATCATAAGACTTATTCTGACTTAAGCCCTTTTGCCCAAGCACCAGAGATATACTCGTATTATGAAACTTTGTTTCGGAAATGGCGGTATACTTGAATATTATTTATCTTCTAAAACTTTAAATCATATCAGATGAAAGGTATTGATGCCCTAAACTTGAATCTGAATTTAGTTTTAAAACATTTTGAAAATAGAAGTAGAAAATGACATTACATGAAGTTACTAAACCCACTCTTTCTTTTTTATTTATCCATATCTAACTGCAGCAACGAAGCTATTGATACATATATCTATTTGTGGTATCCTTTGAATAGAAACATTAGTATTCTATATTTCATGTATCTGTCTCTGCAGCGCGCTTCTATTTGAAATATGGAAGTATTAGATAGGTTTTAGTTAGTTATTATGACTCATGATCAGGCTTTATTAGAGTAAATAATAAGGTCATATCGACTACCAGAGCAGAGTGCTCTTTCGTCACTCTGGTGGACATGAGCCCGACTCCACTATGGGAGTCCTAAATTTTGCCTACCCTACATTTTTATACACCTAGGGTAGAGATCTTCAACGAGTACCTGACATCGTACAGGCTCTGGACCATAACTAAACGTCTTTGCAAGATGGAAAATTATAGCAGTATTGTGTGTGAGGAAAAAATATTGGTCACTTGACTGTTTTCTGCCGTCAGTTTCACTGTTTCTATTACTTTCTTATCTTTATCTAGAGACAGACCCTTTCTGTGTCGTATTTTCTGGGTGTTGCTGCGATAGTTCGGTGAAGCGGCTAATAGCTATTCTAAAAACATTACTCATTGAAATAAAAAAAAGATTTGTTACTTCACAGTGGTTGCTCCCAACTGGAAAAGTACCCTGCAATTTATTAAGTATTGTAAAGTATGTACTTAAAATAATACACGGAATAGTTGTATTTTTCCTGACTCAGGTACTTCAGGTTAGCAGATAAAAATGTTATATAAAACTAAAGTTTTTGAGGTTCGGAAAAAAAGTTTTAAAAAATCTGGGAGGCAAAAGCAAGACAAATAACTTAATAAAATTGATCTGTATGTTAATTTCAATGGCTTCGTGGACATAGAAGTACTTCAAACTTCAAAATATTTTAACCATTCATTATAGAAATATTTTAATATAGAAAAGTGTTAGAAAATTATATCACTCAATTGAGTAAATGGACCGTAGTTACGTCAGGATTTATTCGCAAGGCAAGGATAAAAAAATACTTTTCCATGGGCCTTTTGAAAAAAATAACTTGGGGCAGTCGTATTTTTTTCACTTTATCAGCTGTGTACAAACTACATCCTAATTGATTTTTTACAACTTTTAACTTTTAGAATTTTTCTTTTGCAAGGAACGCCAAAAAATTGTTCAAATATTGCAACAACAGATTATTTTCCAAGTAAAAATTGAGAAAGTATCTTTAAAAAAATTTTTTTTTTTGATTCGTAATTGCTGTTGAAATAAAACCGGATAATTGGGAAATATAATAAATCTAGGGACCAAAGATTTAATTTCTGTAGACATTGCAAATTATTCATAGGTTAAGAAAAATTAGAAGCATTGTAACAGAGAAGTATGTATGTATATTGTTTTTATAAATATCAGAATTAGAATTATCCATGTATTACGTAACTGTATGATACAATTTAGATAATTTGATGGATCTCTTTAAAAAAAATAATATAAATTCTCTGTAGATGTACACTGAAGCCTACCATTTCATATGCAGTTTTTACTTAATATGAATATAAATTTCTAAGATATTTCTCAATTTCTTAGCAGAAATTTTATTTATAAATCATCTACAAAGGAATTTGAATGTAGTAAAGAGAGTAGATTTACCTGATATACAATCTTAATTTCTTCTGATAGGCTATTTAAATTCTAAATTAGTGAAGTTCTTCCGAAACAAAAAAAAGAAATTGTTGAAACACCAAATATACTTAAAAATATATAAATAATTGATAGATGTTAGGCTGTGCGAGTGTAATACCTAAGAATTTATATTACCAAACATTTTTCTAATGGCACAAACTTATTGTCTTATTAAATTTACTCTTTGTCAAGTTACCACCAGAGTTTCATCATTTAATTGCTTCTGAATAGCTTAAGGTTGCTATTATTTACTTAAACATTTTATTGCTGGGATTTTCATGTTGAAAATTCTTGAATTTGTTTTAATTTAAAATTTATTAATAAATTATATGGCAAACTATATAATATATACATATTATGTAATGGATTTAACTTACGAATTTACCAACTCCCAAAATGTAATTTTTAAAGGAGATAAAAAATATTATATATACCTATATATTTTGTTTTCTTGACTTCATATTAGCGAAATTTTTCTCGCTATTTCATGTTTATACTTAGAGTAAGTAAATAGTTTACTGTGTCTTCTCCGGTGGTTGCATTCAAGCGGTTTTGTTATCAACGAAAGTTTATTAATATCACTTTCCCATAAAGTATAACTTTACCGTTATCAGTCAAAACGTATTTCCTACAAATTACACACTAGCTTTTCTCATTTTTATTATTATTATTATTGTACAGTAGTAAATACCAGACAGGAAAACCCCTCGACGGGCGCATGGCGCCCAATGAGGGCTGCTCTGCACTGGAGGAGCCTTGTGAAAAAGCACTATATCCAAGCTAAATTCCTCGCTAATTCTAGAATTTTTTCAACGGATGTGGGACTATAAACGAAATGAAATGTCAAACTAATGCAGGAGGAAAAGAAATGAAGTATCAATGTTTAAAACATGTAAAACCATACAAAGTTGTTTTTAAAAAAAAATTGTAAAATCCATTTAGCCTAAAAATTATTTTAGTATTTTAATGTAATATTATGCTCAACCGACTACAAGGGTATAATAAAAATATTATTAAATACATTCATAAATCAATATAAAATCAAAAATATATGTAATTGTTTCATAAAATATGAGATTAATTCTCTTGTTGAAAAATTATGGTTATTTTAAATTACAGAATAACAAGTGTTAAAAAACAAATCTAAATATAATATAGATAAATTCCCTTGGCCCCTAGTTATATTTTAAGTAATAAACAAAAATGTATTCAGTTTGCATAGATAAAGTAATGTAGAGACAATGGCGGACTGGTCGATTGTTGCCACTCATCTTACTATTAGAGCTAATCGATCCTCCTTAAACTTCCCCATATCCAACTTGCTCATTACAAATTGTATGGATTTTTTAAAAAATCCTCTCCACCATCTATGTTACCTCCCTTTTTATTTAATTTTTTAAAGGAGTTTATTTTATATTATTTAGCCGAACTGTGAATATTTATGATTTTTTTTTTAAATGAAAAATGGTGCAGGCACCAGCTCTTTGTTATAAATGTCAATAAGTGTTATTATATGTTTGTTAAATAAATAATTTTTAAATATGTTATGCTTATGAATTATTTAAAGAATTTATTCATTGATATAATCTGTTGTTAAGTTGATGATTATAAATCATAAATGTTTTCCTATATGTTCAACATTATGTGTATACTTATTTGAGTCAAATTTTATAATTTTTTGTAAACTTAATATTTCTCTAGTCATAATTTTAAATAAGACTTGTTTCTTTAAAAGAAAAACTATCTAGTTTTTAAGTATACATGAATTATGTTAATTAGTTTATAAATGCTTATTTAAAATATATATCTTCTTTTAAAAAAAGAAAAACAAAACTAGTATAATAATTGTTATTATTATTGAATGTTGACCCCTTGACCAGAAATGATATTGAACAAAGAAAAAAAGTCATTGGTGAATCACGCTATGTTCTTCCCCAGAACGAATTAGTCAATTACGTTTTCGCTCTTCCTCCAAAGCCAATGGAACCTCGGCGCTAAAACTCATCATTTGACTTACATAGTGGCTAATCCTCGAACTAAATTGTTTGTGGAGACATTCATTACATATATATATATGTATAATATACAGGGTATATTATACAGGATGTCCCATATTATACAGGGTATATTATATAATATATATATACCATATTATATTATATATATATTGTGATGCTCTTACCTCATATCTTTAAATTGAAGCTATACCCGGCGCAATTCACCATTAAATTGAAGTGCCCTTGCTTGGGGTCTTTATAACTTTTATTATTTAATATGAAAATGATTTTACTTTTGGGGTTAACGTGCGTACTCAGAAGGTTAGCGAGGCTATAGAGAGTTCAGAGAACAATTTATAAGACAACATACATTTATTAAAACAATCATTGACCATATAATAGTGAGGCGTCCCTCCAAGAATTGCATATCTGGAATAAATTATCTATAAAACATGAAACAATTTATATGATCTTAAATGTTCTTGTAACTCCCGCAATATGAAGATGTCTATTGATGATCAGCCAGCAATTCGTCTCGATGTCGGAGAAAAATGTAAAATAAATGGTTCCGTTACCTTGAAAGTCTTCTTTTTCCAAACCACACTCCAGCCTGCGGTCTCTCATTCAGAATTCACGAAGAGGTGAGGAACTTCCAGTCCCTTGGAAATAGACAGCGGGGATGATCTCCCTCCAGCAGCAAAATGAGAGTCTTCTGTCTCCTACGTCAGCTCAAACGGGAGTCTCCTTCCTCCGACAGCTCAACTCGAAGGTCTGTCTCCTGCGTCAGCTCAACCAGGAATGACTGCCTACCTCGGCCACTAAAACAGGAGTGACTATCTTCTCCGACGGCTCAACTATCAATATCTACCTCATACGGCACAGGAACAAACTTGAATTTTTATCCCCTCCACTTTATGTATCTTCCAACTAGTGCGCTACTCGTGGTCGCTCTCAGAACTATATCTCCATTAGGTCTTTGATATCTAATATATCACAATTGCCTCCCTTTGATTAAAAAAATTTCGGAGATACATTAGTTAAGGTAGCGACGTAATTTTTTTTCTTTTCACTTGGCTCTAACTTCACTCACTTATGAACACTTCACTATATTACACGGTTACAATCTTATACAATATTACAATTTTTTACAATAATACAATTTAACAATATAATTAACAATGGCTTAAAATGGCTTGAATATGTTTGTCTGTCTCATATTTTATCAACTTGTCCTGTCGGCTTATTTAATTAATTCTTACTTTAAATTATTTATTCTTCATTATTAATTCCTCAATACTCCTTAAATTCTTTATTACTTATTCTTCAAATTCTTTATTATTTATTTATACATGTGCCTTGATAATGAAATTCTTCTTTAATTTTCAACATTCATTTCCTTGCTATCAAATCTCATTCCAAATACCCCACTTAGGTATCAATTATTAACGACGACCGACGAAGAACGCTTCCACAGCATTAAAATACTAATAACGACGAAAAATGCTCTCAATGCATTTATATCCACAATTACCACAAATATCGACGAAGAATGTCTTTCCTGACATCGTAGATTGGCCCTATTTCGGCTCACAAAATTCTCCATAAACTTTCATATCACTATTTATCGTCAAATATCCTTCTCTGTATAAAAATTACCATTCCATTCTTTCTTTACTTCGCACCATATTTAATCATCAAGGCATCCAAAACGTAACAATGTTAATAAAATTTTCCTTATTTATCTATCTTATTTAATCAGCCGACAGTCAAAAGAATTAAAAATATTCTATCTGTTGAGTTATCTTTCAAAGTGAAAACCCGCCATCCTAACAATGTCCCTAACTTAATTTGATTTTTTACTTATCTACAAATGTTCTGTCCTGTATGTTCATGTTTAGACCTGAAACCTGCTATCTTAATTCTTCGAAGTTAATTTGGTTTTTATATTTCTTGAACTATCCTGTCTTGTCAGGTTTAGACCTGAAGTCCGTTATCACAATAATACTGTTTTAAAATTAATTTGATATCTACATTTCCTGAATGATCCTGTCTATTATTGTTGTCAGGTTTAGACCTGAGCCCGCCAAATGAAATAACTAAAATACAATATTAACACAAAACAAAACAAAAAAAATTATATGAACGCTAAACTATATGATATATTAATTACAATTTTTATTTACAAAAGTGCCCAGTATGGATATTTTCCCGAATTTCGTCAAATACCCAATTATCACTCAACTAGCCGGGGGTTCGTGGGACCCCAAGAATCCTGGTCAATTCCGTCTGCGGCGTTTAATTAGTTCCGGGTTCTCCCCTTGTCAGTTCCCTGCGTGAATTTCAACCCTTTTCTCTTATATCTTTTCAAAAGAGAAATATGAAAACGTCCCCTTTTCTGTCCTGTATCTGAGTTAACTAAAGTATATGTCGAGGGGCTATTTTTACTTATTACTACATAAGGTCCCTCCCAGTATGGCAGTAGTTTAGAAGCTTCTTTGTTATTTTTCGGTACCCTTAATGATTTGACTAATACTGATTCCCCCTTGATTAATTTTTGATTTTTATGTTGTCGATCGTCTGTACCTATACGGATAGTATCGTCTGTCTTATGTATGCATTCAAGTGGAAATATGTATTGGCTTTCTGTATCCTCATTCATTTGTACGCACTCGTCTGTCTGTTCTGATTTTGTGTCTAATATTTCTTTTTCTATCTTGTCCCCTTGTTGTACAATTTCCGTAGTTAATTCTTGTCCCTGAATGTCCATGTCAGTCTGTAATTGTTTATTATGACCAGTCAAGTCCTCAGTTAGTATGCTCCGTTCTTGGAAACTATTTCGTATATTTGTCCCTAATGATTGTATGTTCTCTGTCATCTTTGTCATGAACAATTCATTCTCCGTCCTAATTGATGTCATAGTTGATTCCATTATTTCTGTCATCTTTGTCATATTTAATTCATTACTTTCTTTTATCTCTGTCATAATTTTCATTAATGTTTCAATGTCCAAACTACTGTTTCCGTCTGTCGTCTTTTCCGTTGTTTCGTTTGTCTCTAATACTAATTCCCCATTCGTCTCTTCGTCATCCCTTCATTACTTTCTTTTATCTCTGTCATAATTTTCATTAATGTTTCAATGTCCAAACTACTGTTTCCGTCTGTCGTCTTTTCCGTTGTTTCGTTTGTCTCTAATACTAATTCCCCATTCGTCTCTTCGTCATCCCTCTGGTCACCCTCTGTCATTGACTTACGTATTTTTGACCTTGTACCTTCAGCCATTTTTAAAATACAAATCACTATAATGGATATAAATCAATATATATTATAAATTGTTCTCTTATCTCACCGGATTTCTTTCGTACCCGGCACAATCCACCATAAATTGTGATGATCTTACTTCATATCTTTAAATTGAAGCTATACCCGGCGCAATTCACCATTAAATTGAAGTGCCCTTGCTTGGGGTCTTTATAACTTTTATTATTTAATATGAAAATGATTTTACTTTTGGGGTTAACGTGCGTACTCAGAAGGTTAGCGAGGCTATAGAGAGTTCAGAGAACAATTTATAAGACAACATACATTTATTAAAACAATCATTGACCATATAATAGTGAGGCGTCCCTCCAAGAATTGCATATCTGGAATAAATTATCTATAAAACATGAAACAATTTATATGATCTTAAATGTTCTTGTAACTCCCGCAATATGAAGATGTCTATTGATGATCAGCCAGCAATTCGTCTCGATGTCGGAGAAAAATGTAAAATAAATGGTTCCGTTACCTTGAAAGTCTTCTTTTTCCAAACCACACTCCAGCCTGCGGTCTCTCATTCAGAATTCACGAAGAGGTGAGGAACTTCCAGTCCCTTGGAAATTGATAGCGGGGATGATCTCCCTCCAGCAGCAAAATGAGAGTCTTCTGTCTCCTACGTCAGCTCAAACGGGAGTCTCCTTCCTCCGACAGCTCAACTCGAAGGTCTGTCTCCTGCGTCAGCTCAACCAGGAATGACTGCCTACCTCGGCCACTAAAACAGGAGTGACTATCTTCTCCGACGGCTCAACTATCAATATCTACCTCATACGGCACAGGAACAAACTTGAATTTTTATCCCCTCCACTTTATGTATCTTCCAACTAGTGCGCTACTCGTGGTCGCTCTCAGAACTATATCTACCATTAGGTCTTTGATATCTAATATATCACTATATTTTATTTTATATCCATGTTACAATACATACAACGTCATCATTCTGGATCCCCTTTTCCTCTATCTTTGGATAATTTTTAAAAAAACGTTAAAATGATCCTTAAACACGGAAAACTTGCCCTTGAGACGAGGTTACAGACCCTTCAGCCTTCTCTCTATTCTTTCAGAAACCCCTTGAAAACGTATTCCAGCAACGATTACTGACCACCTGGCACTCTGGTCTTGTGCACAACTGAAACATCCCTTCCCAGACACGTACTATCTGCTGCTAAAGTTATTTCTAGCACATCCTCAATGCCCCAAGGAGCTCAGTATTCTTGTTGCCTCTGTTCCTGGTGACAGCTGGTGTCCCATGTGGCAGTTCTCTGATCCTCTCTTCTATTCACCTTTCACGTCCGAAAGTTTGCAAAACCCCAAATACATTACTTGGAATCTGAAGAAGCCGGCTGTTGCCTGAGCCAGGGCGACAAATGTACCGACATAAGTACTAATAACAGTTTTTACTTCATTTTGCTGTGTTTAGTTAGTTATCATGCCCGGGCTTTAACTACAATGTCATATCGTCTACTACCAGGGCTCTCTTTTGTCACTCTGGTGAACATGATTTTTGTTTATATACATACAATATCTGAAGGGGCAATATACCAAACACTTGAGTTCCAATTTTCCAACTATCACAATCTTTTTGTTATATCGATATAGTAGTTCAGAAATCTCATAATTATTGTTTTTTGAGAAAACGTATTGGAAAGTTTCCTTCGCTTCTTAAAAAGTCATATTATTGGAATGCAACTACATTTAAGAAACAATATCAAATTCATAGATCAATACTAAGACATTTCAAATTATCAGGTCTCTGAAACTAAACTTTGGAAAAAAATGAAAATTCTATAACAAGTTATGTACGTTTTAAGCCCTCGATTTTGTATTTTCAGCTATCTGAAAGAGGGTGAAAACTTGTATAAGAAAATTATGACAATTCAAAAATGAGTTTTTTTGAGTTGTCCCACTTCTGAAATACTATGTAGATATGTATGTAGAGGAGGGAAAATAAATGAAAATGGATAGAAGAGTTAATCTCTGAATGAGCAGAATACGTGCTTATAAGAATGGTCTCACCATGATTGCGGGTTCGAATCCCGTACGGGAGAGAGTTTTATTTCGAAGATATAACTCCTTGCTGGGTGGGACCATGGATGTTGTAAATAAATATGTATATAAATAAGCTCTGGTAGTAGGCGATATGACCTTGTAGTTAAAGCCCGGGCATGAGTCATAATAACACATAGAGATAAATAATATGCATCGTACATAAGGCCAATTAAAAAAAAATCTATTTATGTTTCAAGTTGTTTTATGTTTCATGCTTCCATAATCCACTCCCTTCCAAACTTTTGGGTTGCCACATGGCCTGTTTGAACTGGGCTTATAAGAGTTCTACATTCGAAATTTCATGAAAGTCCGATCAAAAGCTAGGTGATATTGATCAAATATCTATTAATGATCCAGAAAACGTAGTATACGTTGAAGAGAGAGAGAAAGAAAAAGTGATGAGGGAGAGAACAGATTGCTTAACTAATAAAATAATTTATATTGTTTGATTGTCAGTTTTATGTGAACGAAACGCCATAAAATATGTATATAGAAAAAAGCCTTATCTTTTTTAGTTTATTTATCTTTGATTAAATATATAATGCATATTATCTAGTTATTTGTTCTTAATACATAACATTTAGGAGTTCATATCATAATATAGATGAGAAAGGGGGTTTAATTGCGCCCCCCCCCCCCCCATCATTGGTAAAATGTGTTTGGGATAAACACAGACTGGGTAGAATAGTTCATTCGTTTTTGTGAATGAGTATTATTAGACCAAGGCTTGTAAAAATGACAATTTTAAACACAAGCGGATCACCCTTTCGCAAGAATAAAAGAGGAAAAGTTATGGACCTTGACTTTTATCTATTGTATAACAATAATACTGAGACGATAAGTACATACAATTTTCTCCTTTCCGTAGAATAACTTATTCCGTAATCTTATTGTTACAATATTTCTCCTCCGGATAGATAACTCAAATGATCGATATAATGTGTGTACACTTCAATTCTAATCGATGATTTCAAACAAATTAATGCTATAAGGCTTCCTTAAGTTTTTTTCAAAATTTATACAAATTTCTCCTCGTTTCTTTGTTTGATTGTGTATAACATTCAAATATTTAAAATTTAATGTTAAATGGATCGGGAATATTTTGAGGAACTTTCAGAATATAACCCCCTCTCCTTTCTGACCGGAAAATAATAACTAACAACAATTTAATTATAATATTGACGGAATCAAAAATTGATAAAACTGAAAGTTTCCAGTTGACCAAGATAGATAATAGTAGTGATAAGTGATAGGCCAAATATTCATGTTTGAATGCCCATCGTATTCCACAATAAATTAGCTTTCGTTTATCTGTCCTCCTTTTTTTTTTTCTATATTAAACTGATAAGACACTAATTATCCACGTCGAACACGTCTTATCTCTCAACATTAAATCTCATTGGCCAATAATCGATCCAAGAGATACGTTCAGTGCTCAAAGTTTTATTTTCGTTTCGTGGAGGTCTGACAGTTCACTCCTGTACTCG
This sequence comes from Aradus depressus, assembly GCA_963662175.1. Lineage (NCBI taxonomy): Eukaryota > Metazoa > Arthropoda > Insecta > Hemiptera > Aradidae > Aradus > Aradus depressus. Next base: position 9,546,053 of record OY759214.1, on the reverse strand, counting down.
GCGAGGAGACCTGTTCAAATAAAGTTACTTTTATTGTTTATTCAATTATTATCTCTGTACAATGAGTGGACTCCGTGTATTTACCTTTCCCCTGGGTCGAGATATGATGGGGGGTGTGATAAAATTGATACGGCCGAGCAGCGTTCTGCCTCAGTCAAGCTTGGGTGTTATCAAAGTTCGGAACTTAGCTACAGAGATGGCCTGTTCAAAATGTGTTACCCTGGACAATATGAACCCTTGTATCAAAGTTATGGAATATGCAGTTCGTGGCCCTTTGGTTATAAGAGCTTCGGAAATAGAAAAGGAACTACACGAGGTATTAATAGAAATAACTACTATAAAAATAGGAATACAATTCCGACATTCTTTTTCTTTAATCTATACTCGTATTTCTCAGTATTTAAATTTATACTCATCTATACTTTTCTACTCGTAATATAGATGAGATTATTTTTAAAAGTATAATTAAAAAATAGAAGCACTTCCATTTATTATGTCAGTTATTTTAATTGATTGTCCCTTTTCATTGTCCTTGACTTTAGATATAAAAATATATTATTGTTCGAAGAAATTCGATAGTTTTTGGAAGAAATGTTACCAAATGTGTGTTATTTTATTTGAATGGAATGGCTAAAAAAAAAAAAAAAAAGTGAGTTCGTGGGGAGTGGTCATTAATTGGTAAATTTTAATTCACGTATGTTTTAATTTCTCCTATTTAACATGATTCTATGCCATTAAGTGTATTTGCCAATTCGGATATTTAATTATTAAATGAATTAAATAGGCTTCTCATGTTACTATGCCTCAAAATACTCTGTTCTTAAACGTCGGTATTGTATTGTTTGTCACCTTCATATTGAAAATAATGGAACTAAATGAAATTAATGATACACATATCCCAAATATATGTTTTCGTTACAATTTATGAACGAACTAGAATTAATATTGGGTTGATAATTCTAACTAGTTAAATATACACTGCTCCTCAAAAAAGTGGTGCATCTTAAAAATTGCACTTTTTATTTTATAATAATTGCAAATCTGTACATTTTACTTAATCCTTATAACTGTATTGTTCCTATCCTTATCTGTATAGCAGATAAACATAAGATTAGCTCTGTTTGCTTACTCATTAAGTAAACGACACATATTAAAAAAAAAATTCATCTTCAGTTATTTAAAACATTCTCATTTGCCTTAATGATTCTTTTTGAATGAACTGTCATTCATAACTGTCATACTTTTACTGAAAAGTAAAATGGATATTTACTTCTTGAGTTATGGTAATTACCGGAGAACATGTAGCCCGAAAAATGGCTTTAGTGGAAGATGGGAGAAGTGAGCGTTTTGCGTCTCGAATTCGTCCGGAGGTACAGAGAGGCTGGACTCTGCACGAGAAGACCAAAATCAGGTCGGGGGAGAGGGGCAACCCCTGAATCAGTATGCAGTCATTCCGGAATTGTACTGAGGTTGCTTCTGAGACGATTCAAATACTTCGAATGGTCGGGAATGTGAATATAAGTGAGGCGGTTCAATGAAGGCTTACTGAACTGCATTTACAGTTCAGGAGAGCAGCCACAGGACCATTGCTCACAGAACACCGGAGATCCCTTCTTCAGTTAGTTTGGGAATACCAGGATTGGAGATGAATGGATGTACATCCTTTTCTCAGATGTCTCGTTTCTCTCTTGGTCCACCAGATGGACGCCTTCGAGTTTGGAGAAGGCCAGAGGAGCGCTACGCATTGTGCATTGTTTCAGGGAGGATGCCTTTTGGAGATTGGTCAATGGGTTATCTTTGGCGGCGAAGGCAGAGATCTATATTTTCCAATGCCATGAATGATCATTTGTACATTACTTATATCCTGGAGCATTATCTAGTGTCTTAGGCGCCATTTATTGACCGCTGCCTGGGTTATATGGTGCCTCCAAAAGATCGTTATCCATACCCTCAACAGGCATATAAGACAGGAAATAAGTCCTCAAACCTTACAAGAATTGAATATTGCTTTACTGAAAAATGGGAGAAAATACCACAAGAAGTGGTGAGTAACTTCATAAGGAGCGTGCGAAGAAGACTGGAGGCTGTCATCCGGTTTACCGGTAAAACAGGTATTAAGAGGACGTTATTTGAAGCAGGTTTTATATCCACCTTAATCTGAAAATATTGTATTTATTTTACTTAATTTGCTTCATCGATTTGTGGCTGGGCCTCCCTATCACCCTTTAACTTCGTGCTAAGTTTCAGTTATACGACTTCAATAGATTTGAAGATATGGGAGAGGGGGGGGACGTCAAACATTGACGAGAAGAGCGAATCAAATGAAGTTACTTTTATTATTTATTTAATTATTATCTCTGAATAATGAGTGCATTTACCTTCCCCGTGGGTCGAGATATGATGGGGGGTGTGATAAAATTGATACGGCTCAGCAGCGTTCTGCCTCAGTCAACCTTGGGTGTTCTCAAAGTTCGGAGCTTAGCTACAGAGATGACAAAATGTGTAACCCTGGACAGTATGAACTCTTGTATCAAAGTTATGGAATATGTAGTTCGTGGCCCTTTGGCCTTAAGAGCTTTGGAAATAGAAAAAGAACTACACGAGGTATTAATAAAAGTAAATAGTATAAAAATTTGGATACAATTCCGACATACTTTTCCTATCTATACTTTACTACTTTTTTAAAAGAATAATGAAAAAAATATAAGCACATCCATTTAATTTGTCAGTTATTGGGAGGACTTTTTTATTTTATAAAGAAGAAAGGATAGGAAGCATTGTTGTTACTTTTTATTTTTATTTTTTAGGAGAAAACTATTTTTTCTACAATAAAATTCAAAATTATCATAAGGATAAATATGGGGTAAAACAAAAATGAATACCGTTTTCAAAGTATTCCGCTTACGTTCCTTGAAGAAGGTTTTCTGTCCACCTTTATCTGAAAATATTGTATTTATTTGACCTAATATTTTCTGTTTCTCCAATCATTTTTGCTCCATCGATTTGTGGCTGGGCCTCCATATCACCCTGTAAATTCGTACTAAGTTTCAGCTATACATCTTCAATAGATTACTGGATATGGGGGGGGGGGGGGGGGGGGGGCGGGCGTCAAACATTGTTGGGTTTAATGGAACAGGCCCTTTTAGTTAGGGGGGGAGGGGGGATAGTTGTGGGTTTACGAATTCATAGAGGTGGGTTATGGTCCTTTCGAGACAGGAGCCCAGGCGGCAACTGTCTATATTTTCTTCATTTAATTCGCCATTGATTTACCCGTCCTTCGGATGGGACGTTAAGTGATGGTCCCGAGCCTGTACGATGGTCCTCGTTAAAGACCCCTCCCTACCTTAGATGAATAAAAAGGGTCGGGCTCATGTCAACAAGAGCGACGAAAGAGCGCTCTGGTAGTAGGCGATATGACCTCGTATTTAAAGCTTGAACATGAGTCTAAATAACGTAAGTAATATACTCTACCCCGGGATTATATATTTTTCAAAAGAAAATTCAAGATTTTATTTGATATTAGAAGTCGAACCACTTTCGCTGTAACAAAATAATGTAATTTAATGAAAATAAAATAAATAATTCTTTAGACTTTCAAATGACTCCAATCTGACAGACAGTTCGCTCCTATACTCGGCGAGGAGAGCTGTTCAAATAAACTTACTTTTACTGTAGCAGTATTACCCGGCGCTGCACGGGGAATTTTGAACTTTTCCTATTATATCTCATCCGATTCCTAGGCATTTCTTCGACAGTATATTCATGACGTTGCAATTTTATATTATTCACTCAATTAGGCATATAGACAAATCCCGGAAAAAGGCCACAATAAATATTAATTGTTCTGGTATGAAAACAAATTTGGGGGCCGAGCAACGGCGGTCATCGTAGCTAGTAATTGCGAAGCAACAGCGGACCCCACAAGTTGAGCAACGCTTGACAACCTAGCTAGAATGTGCCCTGCAATGGCGGACAACCAAGTTAAAGTCGTTACGTGTGCTGGTGACCATGGAAAGTATTTGATGTGCAAAATTGGTCACCCAGGTGCTATGTGCCGAACAACGGTGTCCACCCAGGTAGTACTTACTTAGGAACGCTGGGCACCACAGCTAGTACGTGTCTGGCAACGGCGGACACGCCGCTTAGTAAGTACTTAAGGAACGCTGGGCACCGCAGCTAGTATTTGCCTTACAGCGGCGGACACCACAGCTAGCAAGTGCTTAGGACCGTTAGACAGGACAGCTATTATATACCTAGGAACGTTGGGCACCGCAGTTAGTATATACCTTGCAACGCCGGACACCCCAGGTAGTAAGTGCTTATGATCGCTGGGCACCTCTGCTAGTATGTGCCTTGCAACGGCGGACATCCTAGGTAATACTTGCTTAGGAAACCCTCCCTTTTAAAATTAGAGGCGCCATATAGCCCATATTTAGGAAAGGTACATGTGAAATTCCTTCAGCATTAATGGAACCCCCCTCCTGTCCAGAAATTTGAGACGTCACTTAGTCTATTGGTCTATTTGGCCTTTAAAAATGCCACATGTTAAATTCCATGACAATCCGACCATCTGTTAATGATCTAGCATCTTTATGCACAGGGCTCTCCACAACCCCTCCCTTTCAACATTTCGAGACGTCATGTAGCCAATTTTCAAATTTTGCTTTTAAAACTACTACGAGTGAAATTCCATGACATTCCGATTATCCGTTAATGAGCTAGCAATATTTTTTATGCTTCCCCCCCCCCCCTCCCACAGCCCTCCTCCCGTTATAAAGTTTACGACGTACACCCTATTTTTCAATTTGGCTTTTATGAATACTACATGTGAAATTTCGTGACAATCCAACCATTAGTTAATGAGCTAGCACTATTTTTATACTAAAGCCCCCACAACCCCCCTCCAGTTCAGCCGTTTGGGCGTGATGCTGAAACAAACAAACCCCGTTTCAGCTTTATTAATATATACTAGCAGTATTACCCGGCGTTGGTCGGAGAACTTCTACTTTTTCTCTTAATACCTCTCATGCGAATCCTATTTTTTCGAGAGTACATTTCATGTCGTTGCAATTTTCAATCACCCACATGGAAAAGAGTGAGGCCTTCAAATCCCGGGAAAAGGGAATATTGTTTTTTGTTTTGGTATAAATAAAATTTTAGACTGAGCAGCGGTGGTCATCGTAGCAAGTAATTGCGAAGCGGTGAACAGTGCTAGTGAAACCTTGCTAGTGTTTGCCATACGACGTCACAAATCCTATTTTTCAATATGGCATTTTGTAGCATACTACATGTGAAATTCCATGACAATCCGAACATTCGTTAATGAGCCAACACTATCTTTATGCTAGGGCCTACCCCCACAACCCCCTCCCTTTCAAAATTTTGAGATGTCAGCGTATTTTTTAATTTGCTTTTTAAGAATACTATATGTACGTCCAGCGGTTTGAGCGTGATGTTGGAACAAACTCACAAACAAACAAACGCCGTTTCAACTTTATAAATATAGAATCATCTCTGTATAATAAGTGGACTTGAAATATGATGGGGGGTGTGATACAATTGATATTGACGAGCTGCATTCTGCACTCAGTCAAGGTTGTGTGTTATCAAAGTTCGGAATTTAGCTACAGAGATGGCCTGTTCAAAATGTGTTACCCTGGACAATATGAACCCCAAAGTTATGGCACATTTAGTTAGTGGCCGTTAGTAGAAAAAGAACTACACGAGGTATTAATAAAAATAAATACTATAAAAATTTGAATACAATTCTGACATTCTTTTCCTTTAATCTATAGGAAGGTGCTGTACCTCGGACCTAATTTGACATTTTGATTTTTAGTTTAGTCTTTTTATTTCAGCCGGTAACGCTGAAGGTGAATTTTAATTATTTCGTATATCATGTATCAAATGCAATTTTTTAACAAAATTTATTTTAAAATTTACAATATTTTTTTTGTGATTGAATAATAAAAGTTTTTTGGGACCAAGGTACAGCATGGTATTGTACCTTGGCCCTAGAGGGTTTGTACCTTGGTCCATGCCTGGTTCTACCAGGATTTCTTAAATGTTTTCAATTGACGCAGCAGCGTTGTTTTTGAAAGATTAAAGTGCTTGGCAGCTCCATATACAGACATTTCTTTTTTTAGGGTCAGTTCAACGGCTTTCTCGAGGTCTTCTTCCAAGATGGGTTCCCTGTTTTTTTCTACTTTGCTTCGAGGCATGATTTTATCTGCAACAACCATAAGACCCAATAATAAGAACTAAAATAATTTATTTATTAATTACAATTATTGTACCAGGAAGTTGTTTTTAGGTTTTACAAAAATATGAAAACTATGAAGGTTTAATTTGATAGACCTTGGTTCTGGCAAGTTGTACCTTGGCTCTAGGACCGAGGTACAACATTGTTCACGGACCAAGGTAGCCCTTGAACACATTTGTCTGTACCACCATTTTAAAAGCTTGTTTAGCTTCGTTCTTCACTAGCCATTATTAGGCTTAATAGTAACACTATCAGTAATTATAACAGTTTAATACTAAATCAGTTTTATATCACCTGGAGGACATAAATAAAAACAAAAAGTTACTTACTGTTTGGATAGCTTCAACAAAAAAACGGTTTCACTGAGACACTAAACAAAACACTTGGCTATTACCTCCACAGTTCAGAAGCAGGATGGGAAATACAATGATTAATCCACATTAGGAAAGCAGAAAAACCATTAGGCAGCGCTAAAATCGCATGGGTCCAATGTACAGCACTTTCCCCTACTCGTATTTCTCTGTATTTAAATTTATATTCACTATACTTTACTACTCGTAATATAGATGAGATTATTTTTAAAAGAGTGATGAAAAAATTAAAGCATATCCATTTAATATGTCAGTTATTAGGAGGAATTTTCATTGTATAAAGAAAAAAAGGAGAGGAAGCATTGTTACTGTTTATTTTTATTTTTTTAGGAGAAAACTATTTTTTCTACAATAAAATTCAAAATTATCATAAGGGAAAATATGGGGTAAAACAAAAAATGAAGACAGTTTTCAATGTACTCCGCTTACGTTACTTGAAGCTGGTTTTCTATCCACCTTAATCTGAAAATATTGTATTTATTTGACTTAATATTTTCTGTTTCCCCAATTATTTTTGCCCCATCGATTTGTGGCTGGGCCTCCATATCAACCTGTAAATTCGTGCTAACTTTCAGTTATATACATCTTCAATAGACCAAGATATATGGGTGGGGGGGGGGGGGGGGGGTGACGTCTAATTTTGGCGGGTTTAATGAAACAGGCCCTTTTAGTTATTGAGGGGGCTGAGAACGCCGGTAGCTCAGTGGTATGTGTGCTTGCTTACTGTGCTAAAGATAGCGGGTTCGTAAACCGGTCGAGGTCCTGTTTATTTTATCTGAGAGGTCAAATAAACTTGAGCACGCCGTCCTTCGGATGGGATGTTAAGCGATTATCCCGAGCTTGTATGATGTTATTACAAAAGTGTGTTTGATCCATTTTTTTTTTTTAAGTGATTATAATTCTACCAATTATGTGAATTGGATGTTAAGTATCACAGTTTCGTTACTAAAATATTCTGTGTAATTTATGTAGAATATGTATTGTGAGCCTTTTGACATAGTGAACTCAGAAAGTATGTCATTTTGAATGGTTACAGAGTGGTCTTCATTAGTAGATCCTTGTTAATTGAAGGTCATGTTATCTGTTAATGATGCCACTTGACGCTTTTAATTAGAAGATAAAAAAACTTACATATTCGTACAGTTTTATTAAAGTGTCAATCTTTTAATTACTTCTTTCTTGCAATAATATAAAAAAAAAATGCTCATAATTAAGTTGAAAATACCCTCACAAAATTCATTCATATTACTTCATAAAAAAAAAATATGGGAAACAAGGAATTGCATAATGGCTAATGACTCATTGTATTTATTGTCTTTATTGGTTCTCAGCTGAACATTTTATGGGAACAGTTATATAATCTATCAGAAATACGATATTGATATTTATCAAAACCAACTGTGTTCAAAATTACAAAAAAAAAATTTTTTTTTTATTACGTGGGTTGGTGGAAATCAAATAGACACGTGGAGCCCCCATAGCTCCGAGGTAGTGTGGGACTCCACTAAAAACACCTCCCTGGCAACAACTGAGTGGGCCCAACAAGTTGGCTCATCTTTCACATTATAATCTTGTTTTGTGAGGTGAGGCCCATTGGCCTGTCCCCAGATTAAATTGACTTTCTTCTTCTCTTTTAGAGTTCTATAGATTTAGTTACATTATTGCGACACTAAATCTTGTGGCTTCATTCTTTTAAGCCGCCTTACAGAGCGCGGAACTTTGTCCTTCACATGGCGCATTTTCAGATTTACGTGGGTCTGAATTCTCTTGTCGTGGTTGTCTGCATATTTTGTCACAATTTCACTGACATATTACAAAAAAAAAAAAAAAAAAATTGAACCCCTTTTGTGGTTTCCTATGATCAAATCAGTAGGTGCCGCCTTTATGGGGTTTTGGATCAAAGTATAAAATGTCTTCGAAAATTATAAAATGTCGCCGGTATTGGCAATGTAGCTCTATCTCGGATTATTAGTAATAACCTGTTTTCGCTCTTCCTTCTGAATCCTTCTTCTCTAAGGCGGATTTGGATGAAAATCAATATGTGTTTTAATCTGGGATTAATATTGCTATGCTATATAATATTCACTGGGTATTATTTTGATTGCAGGGTGCGAAGAAGCCGTTCAAGGAGGTGATCAAAGCGAACATTGGTGACTGTCATGCCATGGGTCAAGTGCCTGTCACCTTCATCCGGCAAGTCCTGGCATTGGTCTCCCTTCCGGAACTATTGGACGATCCTCGCTTTCCGGAGGATGTCAAGTCGAGAGCCCAGACCATCCTGGAGGGCTGCAGAGGCGGCTCAGTTGGTAAGTTTTCTATGAAGGGAGAGTTCGTCCTTGAGGGAGGTTAGAGGAGATGGAGGACATTCTGTTGTAAAATCATAGACCGCTTGTCTCATTTTAACGAAACCAAACCGACAATTTATAGTTCTATGATCAATGTTTTGAGTGAGGATTACTGTCAAAGGAACATACTCTCCAGGGTTTATTTAAATTTTGCACAGTTTTCTTGAATACAATAAATAAAATATAATCCTAAATAGTAGGGTCAGTTAAATGCATGTGTAATCCTCGTATATGTTTCATGTAGAAAATGGCAAGAATAATATTAAATTTTGTTAAATAGTCCACATTTTGATTATTGGCCTCTTCCTGCCAGAGGCCTTTGAAACTCTTGGATAAATAAGTGTTATTCATTTCTTGAACCACCCACTGTTGTTCAACACCTCCAACCTCCGTTACTAGGGCAATATTTTATTTACACATTTGTTTTAGTCACTAAGAGAGTGAAGGATATGTATAATGAACTTTAATCATACACGAATTGGCGGGGGGGACCAACCTCCCTGGTCTTGCATCCATCGGACAAAAGACACGTTTTTGCTTTAACGTTCATAGGTTATTTTAAATAACCGACTCGAAATAGATTAATTATCAATTTTGTTTTGGTTTGTTTTGACTAGTTGTTTAAATATAGAAGTCAACTCAGTAAATATGTTCTATAAAAGGAAGATTCTGATTGGCAGAAGGAATAGTTAACCTAAAGAACAGATAGATTATAGACACTGATGATGGGAGTGCTTTCAGAAACGTTGGTAATTGTTATTTTTTGAGAAAGCAAATAATTAATGGGATAATTGATGCTGTAATAATATAATGTATATTGTTTATCAAGTATTACCTAATTCATTTTAATTATGTATTGTAAAAACTAAAAAAAAAACTATATTCTACATAAATTGTACATATTCTTCTTGTATGTATGATTATTGACATTCCTTAACTGCCTATCAGAACTAACTGCCCACTCTAATCTAACACTATTAATGATTGATTAAAGTGAAAAATAGATATCGTTGTTTGGATATGTGGGGTTAGCGAGGTTCAAACAGAAGAAAATAAAATGAAAACAGGATGCTCCTAATTTGACAGCTTTTATTCGATTTATGAGTAATAATAATAATACTTATTTTCATTAAACTATAACATGGCAGTAGGATACGTCGTAAAAATATGTATATCAAAATAGCTTATAAAGTTGATACATTAACAGTTATTAGGTGTAGAGTCGCATGTGATTAGTATTATGTCAGTGAATCTTCCTAGAGCAGGGGTCAAAACGAGTACCTGACATCGCACAGGCTCGGGACCATTGGTTAACTTCCGCTCCGATGGAGGGCGGGCTCAAGGTTTCGTTACCTCCCAGATACAAAATCTTGAGCATAAGGAAAGCTGCAGGCGACTGATGTTAACAATAATGGTGAACAAGAATTAAAATATTTAATAGAAAATAAATGAGAAAAAAGAATAATACTAATAGATACAGTTTTTAATTATATTTTAAATTATGATGGTTATTTATTATATATTTATCATTCTTCCAAAAGTGTCTTCTTTCACGAATGATATTTCGGGACATTCTTAGGTCAAAATGTACGAAATATAGAAAAGAAAGAGGGGGGAAAATATATAAACCGAGAACATAAATATGACAAGTATGAAATTATGTTTTTCTTTATGAAACACGTTCTCATCCTTGGTTGCTGTTTTATTAGTTTTGAACATTGAGAAAACTAATTCGGTTTATCAAGGGTTTTCTCTAATATAAACATTTGTAGTTTAATTCTAAAATTGTTTATTGTATCCATCTATTGCTTTCAAGAAGTGAGGAAAGGTATTAAATAAATTAATTATTTTATGAAATGTTTAGTTATTGGAAATTATTCTTTCTTGCTGGTATCATAATCGTTTCAAATATGTATAAATAGTGCAGGCAAAGGCAAGATTTGAACTAAATTTGAGTATAATAACTTTTATTATTACTGGTAATAAAATTTATAATTTATCGTAATAAAGTTTGTTACGTAATACGTAGATCCTTGACAATATTTCTATCTTTATTTAATCATCATTCCATAATTAGTCACTCCTAATGCCAAAGCCAAAAAATTGTGGGAAAGAGTTCTTTTTGAATTTCATTTCTTTGTCTCAAGACTTTTTGGAAAGGAATTTCACATATGCTTAGAATTTTTTTTTTTTTTTAATAGAAAATCCCTACTTATGGAACAAATTATGACCATTTGTGAATAGTTCAACATTCAGAGAGTCTGTTTGCAAATAATGAACATACTCGTATATTGTGGTATCCCAGGCCTTGGAAGGCGACGTGAATGTCTTATGGTGTGTTCTGTTTAGGGTCATACACGGAGTCTGCAGGGATCGAGGTGATCAGGAAGCATGTCGCCGAGTACATTGAGAGGAGGGACGGACACCATTGTCACTGGCAGGACGTGATACTGAGTTCAGGGGCCTCTGACGGAATCAAGGTATCTCACAGCTATTTACATGTATTTATTCTATATGACCCTTTTTACAAGGTTTTATTTAGCTTGCTTTGTTGTCTGCAACAAATCTTGCAAGACGATTTTAACCCATTTCCAATTAACCGATTGACTTGAAATTTAGCACATTCACATAACTCTAGTGACAATATATGATTCCGGTGTTAATTGCGAAAAATTAAATATGGTGGATAGTTGATAGGAAATGACTATTAAACATTTTTATTGTGCAGATTGTGAATCTAATATCAACAATAGCATTTGTAATAAAAAAAAACAGTTCTATTATGATAGTTAAGTGCTGAAATGATGACGCTCTGACAGAAATGGATCGACTAAACTAGATGTGTAATTAGCAGATTCAATAATATGACTCACAAGCTCGATATGTGAAATAACATCTGGACAGTACAAAATGTAGTGAGCTTCCGTACCTATGATGACAAATAAAATCGATTCATTTCATTAACGGATCACATCACAGGACAATATCCACAATTTAAAAATTTTCATTGTTTCATCCAATCATGTGAGTTTTTTAATACGTACCCGGCAATTATGAATACTACGGCATTCAGTTCACTAACCGTAAGGTATATACAATGTATAATTTACAGAAGTTGACAATAATGGTGAATAATCTGTTATAAAACAAAATAAGTAAAGACTAAAAAGTAAAAAATATAAAAAAATATTTTTAAAAACAAACTTTTATTTAAATGAACTAAAAAGGAATAAATAAGTAATTAATTTAGTTACATTTGATATGCTAGGAACTTATAAAGATGAATCTATATATGAGGAGTTTGGAGCCACAGCGGACCAACCCACAATTTTTCGGAAAATGAGTTATTACCATTCTAATGTTGGCATAGGTTCCCTTTTTTCAAAACCAGTGTGGATCACTTTTTTTTTGTTTTTTCACTTAAGTGATAGATAGCAGCACTTTCAGTTTAGTCCACAAGTATTTTGTGCATATATTTTCAAAGTCACAATGGATCTTACGGCCTTCAAAAACTTTATAGAACACAAAAAGGGATCACTTATGCAATACTATTCTAAAATTTCAAATATGAATAAATATTTGGGCCCATTTATGGAGATAAACAAAATATACTCAATTTTCAATTACCATTTTCTTCCTGTTCAGTTTCAACCAGTTGGTCCGCTCTGGCTCCAAACTCCTCATATATTTATTTGAAACAGTATTAATTTGAAAAGTAAAAGCTTGTCGCCTGCGAATTACGCTTTAGTCTAATAAATAGGCTTGAGAGCGACGTACTTTTACTTTTCAAATTAATATTGTTACGTATAAATATATACAAATTCAACTTTATAAGTACGTAGCATATCATATGTATATCATTCGTAACAAAATTAATTACTTATTTATTCCTTTTTAGTTAATTCAAATAAAAGTTTGTTTTAAAAAAGTTTTTTATTTATTTTTTATACGAATATCGCGTCTATATGAGAAGTCATTTGAAAAGGGGTCTCATCTTTTTGTCGATCTTGAGATTAATACAGTACATTACAACCAAGTTTAGAACCTTCCTTCACTTAATAACAAAGTGTATCTGCTACTATTTCTTTTATTGATTATTGATGGCACATTTGTGTCCAAGTTGTTTCATGTTGTTGTGTATTGAAAGCAGTGGCAGTGTGTTTCAGTCAGTGCTGAAGCTGCTGAACGAGGTAGTGGACGACAGACGGCCCGGGGTTATGATTCCTATCCCTCAGTATCCTCTCTACTCCGCATCCTTGGCTGAGTTCAACATGGAACAGGTCTCTACACATTTTGTTCATATATTTTATTGTTTCCCGGATGTCTGTAAGTAATCAGCTTACTGGCTCACGCTGATGGTAAGAACTATACGGCACGACCACCAAAAGAGCAGGAGTTCGAACCTTACTGTACCAAATATTTAAATATTATTTTATTGTATTCTAAGATTAGCTATTTTGATGTACATAATCGTATGACGTATCGAATTACCATTTTATGGTTTAACGGAAACAAATATTATTATAATACAACAGATCTCTCGCGTTACCAGTCCAAGGTTGCGCATGGGTTCCCTCGTTTTGTCTATTATTATTTTATATATTGTGATGTACACTACGGAACATTTTTTTAATGAAAAGAGGTAATTTTTTTATTATAATCTAATATCATATATATATTAGATATATATCAAGGTGTTTGAGAAACAAAACAAGAAAACATATAAAAAACAGCTGTGAAATAGTGTTAAAAACGGAATGGAGTCGTGAGCTAGCTCTTAAACGGTGCATGTGGTTTGATATGTTTTAAATAAAAATGAAGTTGAACAATAAGATGAAAGTTGACTGGGGTGGAATTAAAGTGTGAAGAGTTGACGGGGTCTGGTTTTTGTGGTAGAGGCGTCAAGAAGGTACAATTAATAATATATATTTTTCAATATGCCCAAATAAAAAAGGAAATAGTTTTTTTTTAGTATTAATTTAATGTTTTTGTGCCATTGTAAATTTTTGTTTTGTTTGTTCAAATAAGTTTTTTTTAAATTTAAATATGTAAATATAGATAATAACCCAATTATTTGTCCTCTTCAAATTATATCCTATTCATCTTCCCTGTAGTCCCAGTAGTATCATTTAAAAAACCTTTGGATTAGAAATTAATATTATTTAAAATTATTTAAAAATTGGTATCTCTTTGTGAATCCAAGTGTAAAGTTTGTTTAATTTTTTTCGTTGTATACGTGTACTTTCTTAAAAATTGCACGTCTTAAATTATTGATAATATTTTTTTAGGGCAATTTTCGGCAAACTACTGTAGAAATCAAAATTTAAATAAACAAAAGAGATCAAATTTCTACAGGAAATGTGGTAGCAAACAAGTTATTATCACATTTTTGGCATATCCCTTGTGTGGACGATTTTCGCCACAAAGCCCCATCATATTTTGGCAAAACCTTGATGGGAGAATTTTTTTATATTAATTAAAGTAGGGAAACAGGTTGAAAAAGATGAAAAGGATAGAATAGAGACAAATAAGGGTTACATTTAATTTTGAGAAATAATATTTTTTTTTTCAAACTTCAAAAGAAGGTTACTATTTTAACATTGTTTTTGTTTAGTATTAATATATTTAATAAAGTAAGAAAATGCCAATTACCAGAGGACAAGCGAGAAGATTAGAGGAGGAAAGTAGAGAGGAAGGGTCAAGTTCGGAGGAAAGATCCGATATGGAGTTATCGGAAGATAGAGAAAGGGAGACTCCAGCCGCAATGGAGTCCATGCAGGGTACAGGTGAGGAGTCGCAAGGGGAGGGGGTAAATAAAGATAAAGAAAAAGAGGGCATTGCTGCTCCTGATATGGAATGGCTCCGTGTTGTGTTAACAAAGTTAACTGGGGATATTGGAAATATCAATCCAAAAATAGAAGAACAGGGTAGAGATTTAAGGGGGGATATGAATCAAAAAATGGAAGAGCAAAGTAATAAATTAGGAAATTTTGTAACAAAGTTAACTGGGGATATTGGAAATATCAATCAAAAAATAGAAGAACAGGGTAGAAATTTAAGGGGGGATATGAATCAAAAAATGGAAGAGCAAAGTAATAAATTAGGAAAAATAGAGACAAATTTAAAAAGGGAAATGGGGGACAAATTAGGAAAATTAGAGACAAATTTAAGAGGCGACATTAAAAATTTAGAAGTTAAATTAAATAAAAAGGTGGACAATTTGATGAACCAATTAGAGAAAATTCAAATAGAAAATGAAAAAGTTGAAAGTAGGATAAATAAAGCAGGAGAAAACTTAGAAAAGCACTTTATTCAAAAAATTAACACGTTGGATGAAGGGAATTCTGAAGTAGAAAAAGAGGTTCTTATTATTGACAGTCAGTCACAAGTTGATGAGGTAGAAGGAACAGAGAATAACAGTGGGGAGGAACAGACCCAAATTTTAGAGAAAGAGGTGGAGGAAGAGAGTCAAAATGTAGAAAAATTAGTATTAAGTGAAATTCAAGAAAATAGGATGAATGTTGATGTGGATGGACAGAGTGAAAGGAACATTTGGATGTTATTAGACAAAACAAACGAACAGACTGAGGACAACAAACAAAAGACAAATTTTAATTTTAAAGAAAATATAGTTAAAACTTACAGACAAACTGGAAATAGAAAGGAGGCTAATAAAAGTTATAAGAACAATTTTAAAAATAGAGTAAAAGCATTCAAACAGGTATTAAGGACAAAATTAACACTGAACAAATATTTAGAAAAGGGGGAGGGGATTTTTAAAGACATAATTCGCCGGGGCATCCGGAAAAAGATAAAATTAAATTTGGGCTTTGCAATATAATTGCATTAGCCACTTTTTATAGTGAACCTATTTTTTTTTGCAACTCGGATGAGTTTGAGGAAATGACTGACAGACTAACATGACAGAATTAGGATTAATTTAAAATATGACGAAGTGACCATGGACTAATATAATAGTATGGATGATAAATTTATTTTTGGATGAGAGAATTTTGGTATATGAAGAGTATGGATGAATTTTGGTATAGTTCTGCGTTTAAATTAATTAGGATTTAAATTAATTAGGATTTATATTTTTTTTTAGAATTAGATTAGATGTTAGGATCAGTATAAAATTATCTGAGAATTATATTTAAGGATTAGTCACCCAAATTTAATATGTGAAAGTTTTTTTTTTTATTTAGAAGTTACTTATTAATAATGATTATTGAAAATTAAAACATATACATATAACTGATTGATTTTGAACGAACATAATATGGAAGAAGATAGATTTTTTTTATTATATTTTTTATTACAAATGTTAGAAAGATAAAATCAGCAGGCTGAGAGATGCCTAGATCTCTTTGGAGACATGACGAACTTCCTGAGGCCGAGTCAAGGGGACAGATATTCTGTTTCGGAACTGTTCAGCTAGGATACCGGACGTGACTAAATCATAATAATATTATAAGTTAGAAAGACGAACGAAACTGTATAGAAGCCTTGGAAGGATAATATATTATATAAATTGTATGTATGCATAGGTTAGTAAATTTTTGTTATTATAAATTCTATTATTTAGGCAAGTTCATTTATTATTTGAGTAACATGTTTTTTCTACGTAAATTTGTTTAATAGAGAGAGTAGATGAGAATGAGAAGAGTTGTAGGAGCACATTATATAACTTTAGGAATAGGAACAAACAAAGGGTAATATTAATTAGAGAAGTTTTGAATTAATTGCTGATGACATTCTTTTAGACGTCGGGATTATATAGATTTGTTTTGGGAGAAATTATTTTTTTTAATCCTAGTAAGAGCTAGTGATTAATTGGAGATTTATATTTTTTTTTGATCTGCGAGAGATGATTTTTTTTGTGTCGACTAGAAAGAACTAGCGATATATATATAGGAGATTTATGATGTAGTGTTGGTTGCCTACCTGAGATAGGAGGAACCGTATTTTTGCTACGTCAACGATGAAGTTATTATTATTAGGGAGTTATTAGTAGAGAAGGAAGTTGAAGTAAAAATATATGTGAGATACATTTTTTTTTAGTTAGGAAGTAAGAAGGACGTCTCAAAGAATTTAATACCTCAAAAGACAAGTACTATATATATTAAATAAATTAAATTTGTATTCCTTATTACCCGGCGTGAGGCCTAATTTTCATTGCTATGATATATTTTGGAAGTGTGATGAAGTAAAACCGAAGGATTTATTTAATTTTTATTTCAAGTAAATTTTTTTTTATATATAATATATAATTAATTATATAATTATTTTGAATACATACAAATGTTATATTGATGGTAAAGGCGGAAAGTAAAATTAATTGGCAATTTCTTAAATCTGCATCCAACTTGATTATTTCCAAACTTGAATTCATGACTATGACTGATCCTGTAAATATGTAAAAATTTAGTATTATATTTTTTTATGTTCAATTAGTTCAAATTTTTATAAATTTAAGTTAACATTTTCTTTAGGTTAAGGATTAATTGTAAATTTTTAGATTAATATTTGTTTTTGTTTATTAGAAATTAGGTACGTATATATATAAGTTTAATAATTGTAAATAGTTATAAAAATATAAAAAAATGGGCATATATGTATAAAAAGAGCGTCGAATTGGGCATATAAAAAATAAAAATAAATCAGTGAGTGTAAGTGAGAGAGAGACTTCGATACATCGTTGAGCAATGAGTTGAAGACACCAAGGAGCCAGCCAACATGTGCGTTTGAGGAGGAAGCTAATCTACCTGTGAATTGGAGGAAGACGTTAATCCATCTGTGTATTGAAGGAGGAAGCTTATCATGTGGATTCGAGGAAGAAGCTAAATCAACCTGTGTATTGGAAGAAATTAAATCTGAAAGAACTTATATAAAAAAAAAAAAAAAAAAAAAAAAAAAAATTTTGTGAACAAACATTTTTTTTTAAAAAGAAGGAAAAGGCAAATGTGATGTACACTACGGAACATTTTTTTAATGAAAAGAGGTAATTTTTTTATTATAATCTAATATCATATATATATTAGATATATATCAAGGTGTTTGAGAAACAAAACAAGAAAACATATAAAAAACAGCTGTGAAATAGTGTTAAAAACGGAATGGAGTCGTGAGCTAGCTCTTAAACGGTGCATGTGGTTTGATATGTTTTAAATAAAAATGAAGTTGAACAATAAGATGAAAGTTGACTGGGGTGGAATTAAAGTGTGAAGAGTTGACGGGGTCTGGTTTTTGTGGTAGAGGCGTCAAGAAGGTACAATTAATAATATATATTTTTCAATATGCCCAAATAAAAAAGGAAATAGTTTTTTTTTAGTATTAATTTAATGTTTTTGTGCCATTGTAAATTTTTGTTTTGTTTGTTCAAATAAGTTTTTTTTAAATTTAAATATGTAAATATAGATAATAACCCAATTATTTGTCCTCTTCAAATTATATCCTATTCATCTTCCCTGTAGTCCCAGTAGTATCATTTAAAAAACCTTTGGATTAGAAATTAATATTATTTAAAATTATTTAAAAATTGGTATCTCTTTGTGAATCCAAGTGTAAAGTTTGTTTAATTTTTTTCGTTGTATACGTGTACTTTCTTAAAAATTGCACGTCTTAAATTATTGATAATATTTTTTTAGGGCAATTTTCGGCAAACTACTGTAGAAATCAAAATTTAAATAAACAAAAGAGATCAAATTTCTACAGGAAATGTGGTAGCAAACAAGTTATTATCACAATATTTATCTATCATTTGTCTACAAAGCTTATATTTATTTATTGTTACTTCTTATGTTGATGATCTTTGTTGATGGGTAGAAACCGATTGTGTGAAATTAATTGAATATTACTAGTAAATATAACGGAGATGGAGATGAAGAAAGTTTTATATGTCTTCGTTAATTTTAACTTTAGAGAAAAATCTCCCTCCCCCTCCCCCCCTCCCTATATTCAGAGACCTTGAAATCATATGTATCCTAAAACCTATACCTGAATAGGCAGATTCAAAATACGAAGTTTTGTTGAAAGATGTTCAGCCATTTCCTCGTGATGATGTAGCAGATTTTATTTTTATAGATTTTTTAAATTAATTTATTTTGTTTCCTTATTGTTCAGGGGCCCCATACACAATTAATTCAATACAATAATAGTTATATACATTAAATATTTATAATTCTATATAATGTAAATCATAATTTTGATGCATTGTGTCTCTGCACTGTCTAGATCGGCTATTATCTGAACGAGGCACAGAACTGGTCTCTGGACATCCCGGAGCTAGAGCGGGCTATAGCTGATGCGAAGGGGCGCTGTAACCCCAGGGCCATAGTGATTATCAACCCAGGGAACCCCACCGGACAGGTCCTCACCAGACAGAACATTGAGGGTATCATCAAGTTTGCGTATGACAACAACCTTTTCCTGTTTGCTGATGAGGTAAACAATAGTTTGAAGATATAGGCTTGAAGGATCTTGTACGTAAAAGTTTAAAATGTCTTAAAAAATAATGTGAAGTTTTTCTGTTGGTTGCATTTGCGAAGAGACTTGCATCTGTTCTCATCTCAAAAGTGCTTGGCTGTTTTAGTACTGGCGATCCTTTAAGAAGTTTGTCCTCCCCCTACTTCCATCCTGCATTTTCTTAGCTTGAATGTCTTAAGGAGCGAGAAATTATAAAATGTCTTTAATTCAGAACATATTCGCAAGGAACTTTACACATGTTTCAAGTTCTTCAGAGGTTGCACCTTTAAAATGGCCTAAATTTCCAGAATGTTGGCTTGATACCCTTGGCTGTTATTTACTGTCTGAGCTATTTACCAGTTGAACATACAAATTCACACTTTTCGTTTTCACGGAGATTACTATGTCTCTGTGATATACGGTGTGATGGCGCTGAAGATAGAAGTGAATCATCCTTAATAGTGGGATCGCATATCATATCTCATGGCTCACTGACCCTCACCCTGAACTGAAGGCGTCTTAGCTAGATTTCCATCTTTAAAGGAAGGATTTTTAATATTATATAATGAAGTCTACTATTCTGTGGTATCGTTTTTCAGTCTGATCGTCTTAATTTTTGAATTTAGTATATTCAGTGATTACCGTGGACGATCGATTCTTAAGACAGACCTCCAGGGCTGTGAATAAAGTTAATTTTTATTTTTACTACTATCACATTAATACTTAATTATGTAGAATAGTTATTATGACTCATGCTCGGGCTTTACCTACAAGGTCATATCGCCTACTACCGCGCTCTTTCCTCGCCCTGGTGGACATAAGCCCGACTCTACTATGTGAGTCCTAAATTTTGCCTACTCTAAATATGTATTCACCTTGGGTAAGGGGTCTTTAACGTGTACCTGACACCGTACAGGCTCGGGACTATCGCTTAACGTCCTATTCGTCAGATAAAGTGAATTAAGGGGCCTCGGCCAGGTTCCGAACCCGCGATCTTGAGCTCAGTAAGCAAGCGCGCATACCACTGAGCTACCGGCCTCACAGTTATGTAGATATACGACTCGTATATTAACAACTTAAGATACAGTATTAGCGTACAATTTATTCGTAGTATTGAACAAAAAAATTGAAATTCCTTGCTTATCGAATATATAAATGATAAGAAGATTAGGAGGAAAGCAAACTGCGGTTATCAAGGCCAGTTTTCGATTAAGTAAAACAAAAAAAATCATAGTTTTCTTTTATTAATGTCAATGCTCTTATTTTATTACTAATTTATTTTATTTATTGTGTCTTTAGGTCTATCAAGACAACGTCTATGCACCAGGAAGTAAATTTTTTTCGTTTAAGAAAGTTCTAATGGAAATGGGCTCTCCGTACAATGAAATGGAGTTGGCTTCTTTCATGTCTTGTTCAAAAGGTAAATATATAATAGCATATATTAAGAGAGAATGTTTTTTGTATATTTGAGGTAATCTCAATAACTACTTAAGGGGGTAAGATCGCAAGGCTATTTTACATGGTGTCCTATGGGGAACAAATGACCCGTTTTCTCAGAAACCACTTATCGCAGCTCAATCAAATTTTGCACACTTCTTATTTATGACAAAATACATGTTTTAAGCTAATCGTTTTTTATTCTGATGAAAAATGTTAACTACAGCACATGTGAAACTTTTTTGTTAATTTGGGTCATGATTCTTGACGGTCTACCTTCTATATTTAAAAAACCGGGAGGAGTTTTGAAATTCCCTTAGCTGTATTGAAAGCCAGTGTTGCCATCTTCAAATTAAAAAAAAAAAATTGTGACCATATGTTTTGTACTTTTGGAATAAATGGGTCTTTTGTAAAATAATGTAACTTTTCAGGAGACGCAAAAAACAAAAAAAAAATTATTTTCTAAGAGATTTCTCTCCACTTCTGGCTTTTATTTTTTGAATCTTTTTGTAAATGTTGTTTATTTATGTCAAGAAACCTTGCTAACTTAATAACCTCCTTTATTTGATTTATGTTTTTGTAATTGTGAAGTGAATACGTTGTTGAAGAACTTGAAGTGACTAAGTTTTTGTTTTTTATTGTTGCTATTTTTTTTTTTTTAATGACAAAAACAAAAGTTTTTAGAAAAATGAAAGAAAAGATTATTCAGTGGTAAACAGTATTATTAGGTAAAAAAAGAACTTGGACTTCCTTGCAAACGACGCCAACGGGAGCCCAAAATGGTTCGGAAAAGTCTCCAAAATCTGCCTCTGTTTGAAAAGTGTCAACATTTTGATCTTTATAATGAGTTAGAATGTAATGAGTAATACGATTTGACGAACGTGAAAACATTGGGATCAGTCGTAAGTTCTTAAAATTGAAACATAATATGATTGGGAGATGAGAAGAGGGGCGAGCGAGGGTACGAAGTAAGCTGCAGTGGGTTGGGGGTCACCGCGCGGCCGTCTGTAACACCAGACCTTATCCACTTTGAACGAATATTAGAAGCACTTCCAGTTGTTGTAGAGATCTGCGGTTTGTGTCTTTCTGTGGGCAAATTAGTCTATAATAAGAAAAGGGAATAACAAAAAAATATATTTATAACCTTAACCGATTTGGATAATTCATTCATTGTTGAGAGGCTTAAATCTTTCCGGTGGACATAAGCTATCTTCACTCATTATCGAGAGGGGGAATAAAATAGCTCTTTAATAGTTGACTTTCTGAGGTTAATGTATAAAACCAAAAATGTAGCAAATTAACTTTCCAATGAAACCATTGATGAAATGGATTTTGGCGTACTATATATTATTATAAATGTCCCTTTCCAGGTTACATGGGAGAGTGTGGTCTGAGAGGAGGCTACGCTGAGGTTATCAACCTGGATCCCCAGGTGAAGGCTATGTTACTCAAGTGTATCTCAGCCATGCTTTGTCCCACCGTTCTGGGCCAGGTAACACAATTCTCTTGAAAGGTTGCTCCATAGAAGAGATGAAACATAACTTACTATATTGTAACACTCATTGTATTGTAGGTAAAGGGGCTCGCTATTATTTCAAACATTAGGTACCGCAGAGCAAGCGAGACGCTAGCATAGTAAGCGATATCACATCTCGTTTCTGGAGCATCATCCTTAAAATGCCACTATAATACATGTATCTGTAATATGTTTTGCTGTATTGTAATGCCTGTAACGACACACAAAGTATATACTAATATTATAGTTATTATGACTCATGCCTGGACTTTAACAACGTGCTCATATCGCCTACTACCAGAGCGCGCTTTCGTCACTCTGGTGGACAAGAGCCCCACTCTACTATGGGAGTCCTACATTTTGCCTACCCTAAATTTTTATTCACCTAGGGCATGCGTGCTTAAGTTTATTTTACCTCCCAGATAACGACAGAGTTTCGAACCCACGATCTTGAGCTCAGTAAGTAAGCATGCATACCACTGAAATACCGGCGCCCTCCTACTAATATTATATATTCAGGATCTACTAAGCTCGAGATCGCGGGTTCCAAACCCGGCCGAGGCCCTTAGGTTTCTTATCTGGGAGATAAAGGTGAGCTCGCCGTCCTTCAACGTTAAACGATTGTCCTGCGCCTGTGCGATGTCAGGTACTCGTTAATGATCCCTATCCTGGATAGCCACAATTTAGGACTCCCACTGTAGAGTCGGGCTCATGTCCACCAGAGCGAGGAAAGAGCGCTCTGAGTTACAAAAACAAAGAAACAATTATATATTATATGCGGCGTGAAAATTACATGATGACCTTGCAAAGTAAGTCGGTTTTATTGTACTGTCTCAGGCAAAAATACATAAAAAGTACTTACCTTTTTTTCATCTATCTTATTGCACTTTTCTGGTACATTGCTCTCAAGTCATACTGGAAAGTCCTAAATGTTGCCTATTGCCTATCTAGGTTTAATTAACTACGGATCATTAACTACTATAGTGGCATTCTCAAGCTGTTGTATCAACATTTATATATTTTTGTTGCAGACTGTGATGGACTGTGTTGCAAACCCCCCCCAGCCTGGGGAACCTTCCTATGAACTCTACCAAGAAGAGAAGGCAGCGGTGCTCAAGTCGCTGGCGCAGCGGGCCAAGCTGGTCGCTGACACGTTCAACTCGATCCAAGGCTTCTCCTGTAACACTGTCCAGGGAGCAATGTACGCCTTCCCTCAGGTACGAAAGCAAGTTAAACGGGAGTTTCATTGGTTATTAGGTTTCCTGATTGATTAGCTCAAAATCCGTTTTGAGTACGAGTGAAAAAAGGAAGTAAACCTTGTTTTGTCATTTCTTTTGCTGATTGAAGCTGTTTCCTTTACTAAAATTATACTTTTAAGGCATGTCTTTTTTTTTTTTCTTGAGACAGCAATGTTTTATTTTAATTTGATATTTAACATTTTCTGCAGAAATATTGCGAAACAATAAAAAATAAAGAAAAACCTACGTTTTTTAAATATTGTCTATTTCATAAAATATATATAATACGGGAGTACTTTCGGTATTGCTACCGTCTTCAGCCACGACTTAACAAACACTAAGTGGAAGTTTTCGATGTTTTTAAGACGACTTACTGTACAGACAAAAGAGACAGAAAAAAACCGTGGGGGCTGGAAAAGGTTCAGTTCGAAATGTAAGCATGTTGAACTACTATTTAGTGTTTATTAAGTCGTGGCTGAAGATGGTAGCAATACTGAAAGTACTCCCATATTATATGTATTCCATGAAATAAACAATATTTAAAAAACGCATGTTTTTCTTTATTTTTTATTGTGTTTCACAACATCTTTGCAGAAAATGTTAGTATCAAATTGAAATAAAACATTGCTGTCTCTTCCAATTCCATTCACGATATAACTACTTTTGCCAGCAAAAGATTAAGTACCATCAAGTACTATGAGGCAATACTTAGCCACATAATGCCTCAAAAGTATAATTTTAGTAATCGAAACAGCTTCAATCAGCAATTTAATGTTTTCGATGTTTTTAAGAATACTTAGTATACAGACGAAAGGAACAGAAAAAAACACGTGGGTCTGAGAAGAGGCAGTTCGGAACGTGAACTTGTTGAACTTCCATTTAGTACACTGATGGACAAAATTACCGCACCACTCAATTTTATTAGTTTAAAATCGAATCAGTTATCTTTCTCTATTATTAAAATTAATTATAGGTATTAAGGAGTTCTAGTAGTAAACATAGACTGTAAATAAAGCATTGTTTACTCTTCAGTAATTCCTTTTTAACAAACAATACCATTTTGCCTATCAATTGCATTACTTCCAAAAATCCATTTTCGATTGTTCCGTTTCATTAGTTGGTTTCATTTGGTTAAATTTTAAATTTTAAACAATTTCAATCTCTTTAATGGCTTTAAGTGAGCAAAATTGTGTTAGGGCCATAACTTTATTGGAGGAAGGGAACAGCCAGCGTGAAGTCGCTAGGAGACTTGGTGTACATCACACGACCATTGGCAGGGTTCATCGGCGCTTTTTGGAAACAGGGCTTTATACCAGAAGACCGGGGCAGGGTCGACCAAGATCTACAAACGACAGAGACGATAGATACATTCGTCATCAGGCTTTGCGGAACCGCAATATAACTGGAAATGAGATCAGCAATCTCATAAGGCAAGTTCGAAATGTTTCCATTTCCAGTAGGACTAAGAAGAAGGCTTAACGAAAATAACCTTAGAGCCCGACACCTTGCCCGTGGACCTCTTCTCACCACAGCTCACAAAAATGCCAGGCTTCAATTTGCACGAGAACATGTGAATTGAACATTGAACGATTGGGGGAGAGTTCTTTTTACAGATGAGGTTAGAGTAGGCCTCAAATCTTCAGATGGTCGTAATTTTACATGGAGACGCCCAGGGGAAAGGTACGCGCCATGTTGTATGGTTCCCCAGGTGGCATTTCATGGAGGCTCGTTGATGTTCTGGGGTGGCATTTCCTTTGATGCTCATACCGAGTTGGTTGTTGTGCGGGGAAGGTCTCTAACATCACAAAGGTACTTAGAAGAGATAATTGAAGAACATGTATTGCCATTTGCGCCCTATATTGGTGAAAGATTCATCCTGATGCATGATAATGCCAAGCCACATAGGGCACGTATTGTGGATGACTACCTCAATGAGGTGGGGATTGAGCGCTTAGCATATCCACCAAGGAGTCCACACTTAAATCCGATTGAACATGTTTGGGACCAACTGAAGCGACGTGTACGAAGGAGAAACCCAGGTCCTAGCACCCTTGAAGAGTTGGAAAGAGCAGTTTTGGAAGAATGGGACAATATTCCCCAGGACTTTATTCAAAATCTGTTTCAATCAATGGAAAGGCGTTTAACGGACGTTATTCGGGCCAGAGGTGGCAATACTCGGTATTGAAAAAAAGAAAATCAATTTTTTTACGGTTTTTTTGAAGTTTAGCATTTTTTTTTTCGTTTAATCAAAGATTTTTTTTTTTTTTTCAAATGACTTATTATTTCAATCAGAAATATTTGTGAGGTTCAAAATATGATTACACAAAAATAAATTACAAATTTTAAGGTGGTGCGGTAATTTTGTCAATCAGTGGTATTTGTGGTATTAAGTCGTGGCTGAAGATGATAGCAATACTGAAAGTACTCCCATGTACTATATATTTTTTGTTAAATTGACAATATTTAAAAAAACATACGTTTACTTTAATTTAAATTTAAATGGTTCATCCTGGTCTTTTGAAGTATTTTTTTTACGTCAAAACTGTTTTCTGTACTGAAAAACGACCAATATTCAATATTCTTACTAGTCATTGGCCAATATACTTCATTAATTTCCGTCATGATATTTTTGTTATATCCGTGACAATACCAATGAGAATTGCATATCATAGTTCGCCTAATAGACCAGAAAAACGGCCACTTTTCAAGACCTTAAAAAACGATTTTCCTATAATTTGCAATAACTGTAAAATTTACACTGATCAAGAATATTTCGCTTGAAATTTCTGACATGGATACTTTTCTCACCCACACACGAGATGCCGTCGTCCTTCTGACCTCTTCATCCCCTCTCATCCCTCCTCTCTGGAACCTCCCCCTGTTCCAATTCCTCTTCCATGTACAATCCTCTCCCTCTGATCATCTTCCCTTGTATTTTCCTACATCTCATCATCAATTCTTACTATCTCTGTACTTATTTCATATATTCATTCACTTTATTTTAGTATTACAACAGTTTCTCCTAATAATATTATTTCAGTCTGGGCGTCCTCCCATTTCTTATATTTTAAATTTATTTCCTTTGTACTTTATACATATATTTATTTTTTATGTAATTGTTTATTTAATTATTCATTTATATTTATTATTGTAAGCTATTCTCCACGGTAGCACTAACTTAATTCTTCTTACTTAGGGCTTACTGATATTTTATTTTATTGTTTCTTTTCCGTTTGACCTTCTATGTATCTATTCTTAGGGGACCTCGGCCCCAGAATAATATTTCTTTTTCTCAGGTTGAAGCAGGTCTAACTAGAATGAAGCTGTTCCCTGCCTAAATACGGTGTTGTAGAAGGAAGGGGAATCATTGCATTAACGTCTAAACCTCCCTATTTTTGTTTCACTTTAAACATTAAAAAACATTATATTCGCATATTGTTTGGGATAATTCATTCTATAATTTTGAAAATTCATGAAGAAAATCGTTTAAAAAAAATATTTTTAGTATAATATATAATAAAATAAATATTGTTTGTGTGTTGTTAGATGAAGCTGCCTGAGAAGGCAATAGCTAAGGCCAAGTCGCTAGGCCAATGCCCAAGCACCTTCTACGCCTTCCAGCTGCTGGAGAATACGGGGATATGTATAGTGCCTGGCGCAGGGTTCGGCCAGGTTCCTGGAACCTACCATTTTAGGTAATGGAATATTAAACTTAAATATATATATATATATAGTTTATTTACCAGATAAGCGCAATATTGTTGATATGGTTAAATTTTCCACAAAAAAAAAAATTACTGAGAAATTAACGAGGTGTATTCCTTGACATTTTTAGGACATACCTAACTATTTGTGAACTAATCCTACTGTTGGTTGTCCATATTTACCAAATGAATTTCAACATTGATTTAATATTGAGCATCATTGATATTCTACTCTTGTCTTTTTATAGTATGCCATAAATACCCCTAGGTACATATTTCTTACATAAAACCCTCAAACTAAGAGACCACTTTTTTCTTTTTATTCTCATTGTATATTCCCGGAATAATATTTGTGATATATTTTTTTTTTCCAGAACTACTATTTTACCTCAGCCTGAAAAACTTCAATATATGCTTAAATCTTTCAAAATCTTCCATGAGCGGTTTCTAGAAGAGTGGAAGTAAAGAGCCGGCTGGATATTCACTCCACGAGATATTTCACCATCGACCTCCTCAAAATGGAATAGTTCTTTCTATTAATGTCACATAGTATTTTATTTGAAATTATTTTGTCTTGATGCATTTACAAATTATTGTTGATTATTTTTTTTGTTTTGCAATTATTTTTATTGTTCGTCCATACTCTTTTTTTTATTGCTCATAAGATTTTTTGTACATATTTTACTTCACTCAAAATGCACTCATATTTACTTATACTGTCCCATCGAACTAGTATTAAAATTACAGATTTATAAAGATAGCTCTAAGAAAGTATTGGTATTATAAGAAAAATATGATGAAAACTACTCTTGATTTTGTGATAGTTTTAAGTTTTATTGTTACCTATTTTTATTTAATGTATAAGTTACATTTTCTTTTGTTTTGTTTATAAAATGTTGAACATGAACTAAAGCGTCAAATACATATAAATTATATTTTTACATGACATGTCGCTGTTGTCTTAATTAACCCAGATCCTTAATAGATTGACCGCCAGCCGCGGGAATTCATCCAAGGATGGTCCAATCGATACACGATCAATAGTAATTTTGAGACCATTTACTCCCCCAGCTATACGAAGTATAAGGGAAGTTATGTAATATATCAAAAATTCGATGCGAAGTTTTCAACGGAATTACTTGTTTTCTGACCTCCAGATTCTAAATATAAAAAATGTTCGTCCGTGTGTTCGTCTTATGTACACGATAACTCCCGATAGAATGAATGTATCATAAAGTTTTATATGTGAATCCAGAACCCTCTAGCGACAATATCTATTGATCTTAGCCAAATCGGTCAAAAAGAAGGGGGAGAGGCTGAACTCAAAAACTCTACCCCTACCCTAGGTGAATAAACCTGGGTAGGCGAAATTTCGGACTGCCACAGTATAGTCGGGCTGGGCTCATGTTCACTAGAGCGACGAAAGAGCGCTTAGGTAGTAGGCGATATGACTTTAGTAAAATAAAACAGGTTCAAACTCTTCATGAAAGTTGGATTAGAAAAAAAAGTAAGCATTTAGTGATGAATTACTCATTAAGTATTTAGTGATGAATTACTCATGTAAAAAAGATTTTCTTTTTTTGTTTAAAGCCAAATTAACGGTTTAAATCTCGCAAAAGCGCGATTGACTGCCTTTCTGTCAGCTGCTACCTTTAAATAGCAGATACAACTGTAAAATTTGTTAACAAGACATCGACTTCTTGGCGGCAGCCAAACTAACAAATTTTCCATAATATTTCGAGAAGTATTTATTTTATAATTTGTTGTTGGGTTCGAGGACAATAAACCTCTTCACCCATTATCTCCTATATATTTTTTTAAAAATACAAATGAAGTACATAGTTAACTGTTACATTGCTTATTGAATCCCCAAATCGGTGAATATTCAAATTAGCCACGAATGTCAGCCAGCATCTGTCGGTAGGTTACTTCATAAAAAAAAAAAAAAATGAAAAATGAGTTATTCAAAATACGTACAATGTAAGGAAGGAAAGCAAAGGGTAAAAAATAAAACAACTGTCTCATTAGAATCTTTTATTTTTAGTAATATATATATTTTTAAATAATTTATTTTATTCAATAATACTGTATTACATACAAGAAATGCACTTGAATGAAAATTTCTGGCGGTTTAAAGATGAGAGCTTAGAGAGATGCTCACAACTTCAGGAAACATGAGAAAAACTTATTTTTTTATCGTAACTTTTAATATTTGGTCTTTTATGAAGAATATTTTTTTCTTTTAACCTTTTATTTTTTTTTAACAAACTTGGAGCAATAATTACTTTTGTTATACTTGACTTAAATTGAAAGTAAAAACGTTCAAAAAAAAAAAATATATATATATAAATAAATAAATTCACAATGCATCCATCAGGTTCACAAGGGTCGTAAAAACAAAAAGTGTACAACTACATATATATATATATATATAAAGCGCTAAATTAACATTTTTTCCTATCTGAAAATTTTCAACTGTCATGGTAGAGAAAAAAAAATATGTGCAACAATTACGCAAAATCATATTAAATGGCAACTGACTAAAGAAATTGATTAAAAAAAAAAAAAAATCTGTATCACCCATTAAATAAAGTTTTAAAATAAAAACTCACTCTCGTTAAAAAAATGAATTAACAATATTTTATCTTATTTAAATATAATTTTATTGGAAAATCAAATTTTATTTCTATAGAGGTAATTCTTGTTGTTTATGTTTCATTACTTTATTACACTTCATTTCAAACACTTTTCCACCGTCAAACTCTAATTAATGTTGTACTAGGTATTTTATTTAGTTTTAGTTGCATGTCAACGTTCAGCGAGAAAGGTTGGTTTCATGTTTCAACAACGCTCACACATCATACCCCTCATGAAAAAACGCATCTATATATAAGCCCACAGTAACGCACGCCCAAAAAAACAACTAAATTTAAAGAAAACACGAATACACAAGTATGATTTTACACTAGCAATTCACATGAAATTATTTTAATAAAATTTTAGTTACATTACACATAAAAAAAAAAAAAAGCTGTCCTAATTTTTTTTTTTTTTTTATTGAAAGAAAGCTTTCAAATTTGGATGATTCGTCACCCAAAAATCCATGCTTGCAGTATTTGTGTCTCTTATATACTAGTTGCTGTTCATGCAAATTGTACTTCATTAAGTCTAGTTGTATTTTCGTTAATACAACATCAGATCAGTCTTTCACAAAAATATCACATATGAATTACTTTTTTATTTTTTTAATATACACATAAATTTTTCATAAACATTTACGAATCAATGCATATATAGTATAGAAAAACCGTAACTTATTCAGTTAAAAGGGACTGTTCAAATTATTAATACGACATATTTAAAAAATATGCATATATAATTCGAAAAAAAATATATATATATTACATATATATTAGGAATCGAGGGGAAGGGTTCGGGATTTGGTGACATATAATAGGAAAATAGAACCAATCAGCTAAGAGTTAATTGTCTATTGGCACTGTGAATACATATTTATGCTTTTTTATCAACATACGACACTATACCGGTATACTGAGGAATACAAAAGTTCTACCATTAAAAAAAAAAATATATATTTCTATTTCGATCAAGCCATGTAATTTTTAATCCAGTTATATCCACTAATCTCCCTTCCCCATTATAATATAAAGCCCAGATTCAACAAATATTCAACAGATTTCTGTCGAAAAAAAAAAATACTAAATATATTTTTATGTTAACGTAGTAAACAAAACGCAAAACTTGGACCGACCTTTCTCCCTTGTTTTTTTTATCGACATACTGTACACTTTTATTATTTTATTTTTAATTATTGATATATATTACAAATATTGTATAATATATATTATAAAAAAGTATTCATTAAAAATAACTTGTTACATCTCACATAGATTTATTTCCATTCTATGAACCCTCATAATAAGTCTAAGTGTTCTAGTTAATATCACAGCAAAAGTGTAATCTTCTTACCTCCAAAATAAAAGAAAAAATATTAAAACAAAGGGCGATATTTTTTTTTAAATTCTTTCTTATAATTATATTATAAGACTTAACGATAAAAAATTTAAAAAGGTAAAAAACGTTTTGAAACCCATAGACAAATCTATAGTATTTGTTAAGTTTTTTTTTTTTTCTCTTTACAATTAGAACAGCACATATATCTATATAAATACAACAAACTATACTCAAATATGTACAACGACCCTTGACAAATGGATTTTAGGGATATTTCAGTTACTCTACTGACTTAAGTAAACATTTCGCAGAAATAAAACCGTTCATTCATAGAAAAAACATGTTTTTATCTGACTTTTTTCTGGAAGAAAAAAAAAACACAAATCTTCATATCAGATCTAATGCAAATCGCAAATATATGATAGAAAACGCTTTTATGTAACTTAATGAAAATTTACAAATAATAAAATTCAAAAAATAAATATATATATTATATATAAAATATGGAATCTCATTTATTCTGCATGTATATATATATACTTATATTTTTTTTTCACAAAAGAACTGATGACCATTAGTCAAAAAAAAAAATGCAACTCGATAAATAATTCGACTGCAGTGACAATACTACTTAACTCATAACCCAGAAATATCATTGAACGACCTTGCTTTTGAAAATTCCTCATTTCTCGCAAAATCACATGTACTTACTACATTCACACACCACCTCAGGATTCACGCCTCTAAGCATTTTTTTTAATTCTTTGTTTCAATAGTGCATTTCATTCAACAGCGTATAGGGGCAACAAAATATATATATATGTATATAGGTACTAATTACATAATGCGATTAGGTATTATAGTAATCTTTACGTAATACGTCTAGAAAGAACAAAGCTTCATTTTATTTATTTATAAAAAACAAAAAAAAAAACAAGAAACTCACACCAATTAATAACTAATGTGCTGAGTGAAGATCCTTTTCAGAATAGTTTTTTCTTTCTAAAACTTTTATTTATTCTTTTGTATATATATAACCAAATATTTAACGAAAACAAAAAAAAGTAACTAAATTGGCACACTGCAAAAAAAAGAAAAGTAGATAACAAATCCTGGGTATTTTAACTCCTGAGATAATTGAATACTCAGTTGTAAAATACAAATATATGATGAAACACAAAAACAGTGAGCAAAAACTTTCACTCATTACTTCTTATTACCTAGATAAATTAAAAAAAAAAGGCAAAATTACCCCCTCAAAAATAATAAAATGTAAATAAATTAATAAGAAGGAAAACTTAAACCATAAGAATGTACCATAAAAACCGAAAAGTATTTAAAATGCAGGGATTTTATAATAAATAGCTCCACTTTTTTGGTTCGGGTTTACATTGAATTTGTTCATTTTTCTTTTTTATATACTAAAGAAATAATACTTAGAATAGTTCATTTAAATTCGTAGTTATTTCTTAAGATAATAATTGAATTCGTAGTCTTCAATAAATAAAGATTGAATTCGTTCTCTAAATTTTTTTAAATCTTGTACTCTAAAAATAAGAGCAATTGAATGAGATGTACTTTACTACTAATATCTATATATCTTATAACAAATTACAGCCAATCTGTGTGAAAAAATTATATTATTATTTCAATAATAGAAATAATTTGTTATTATTTTTCAATACAAAATATATACACATAAAGAATGTTCACCGATCCATGTAACCACAACTATAAATATCACTACAATTTAATCACTTTTTTTTTTATTAGTCGTAAACCCCTTAGTACATAATATTCTACATTATTAAATTTAAAGAAAAAAATAAGAAAAAAATTGTATATATAACGTATACAGCGGTGGCCAATTAAACGAATACATATAGGGTACAGTATTATTTTTTTTTATTATGAAATAACATCTAAAAATATTACCACGCAATTT
Source organism: Aradus depressus (assembly GCA_963662175.1). NCBI lineage: Eukaryota > Metazoa > Arthropoda > Insecta > Hemiptera > Aradidae > Aradus > Aradus depressus. Next base: position 9,512,796 of record OY759214.1, on the reverse strand, counting down.
AGTGATCTAACATACGAGGATATATTAGTGTAAAGAGCATGCGTGGAAAAAAAACATGATCTGGCAGCCATGGTCCGGCAGTCAGACTTACATTATATAGGTACATGAACAAAAATGTATCAAATTAAATCCCCAAAATGTAAGAATACTCGCTAGCTAAATTGAAAAATACAAAAAAGAAACCATTATCTTATCACATCATGTGATAAAAAAACCAATTTAATTATTGGTAACATCTTCTCTAATAACCATCAAAGAAATTTTTCATGGACTTTAGAAAAATGTCAAAATAAGATATGTACAATTTTTTAATATATTGTTTGTTTTTTTAAAAAAGAGGAGAAATGTTATAATTGTTATATTCGACTAGCGAGAGACTTACGTAGAAAAACAACTAAACAAAATATGGGGGTAAAAAAACTTTTATAAACTCACTTTTTCTCATTATTTAATGCAGGAAAAACCCTCTAACCTTCAATTACACACGAATGATAACAGTTAAAGATATATTATTAAGAATAAACACACAAACAAGAAAATACATATATAAGAAAGAACTATTTTTTAAATCCAAATATAAATTTATAATAATAAGAGTGAAGAAAGAAGTGAGGATGGGAGGAGGAATGGTTGCTTACTGCTGGACAGCCTGAGGCTGACCATAGGGAGGCGGGTAGAAGGGTGGGGGCGGGACAGTGTGAGGGGCGGAGCCCGGGGTCGGTGGAGGGTGGTGGGCTGTGAAGTAGTGTGTAGCGGGGCTGCCCCCATAACCACACCGACCTCCTGTAGCCGTTCCCGCAGACCAATATTTGTTAGCACCGCCCCCAGCCGCCGCCGCTGCCATCAAGCTGGCTGGATCTGCCGTCATGTAGGGTAGATAGAGTTCTGAGGCACCGCCTCCCGCCCCGCCACCTGCTGAGTAGCGGCCCCCTCCATACGTTCGTCCGCCTCCAGGCTGCTGCTGTTGTTGCCCTTGTTGCTGCATGTCCTGTCGGCCTCCGTTATTGTATCTGTCAATATATGAAACAAAGATAAATTCAATTAATTAAAAAACAAAACAATAAATAACAGGTGGATGAACTAAAATTAATACATTTTAATAAAGATACGAGTATAGAATAATAGAATAAAGATTTTGATTAATAATCTTTGAGGGCGCCGGTAGCTCAGTGGTATGCGTGCTTGTTTACTGAGCTCAAGATCGCGGATTCGAAACCCGGCCGAGACCCTTGTTTTTATCTGGGAAATGAAAAAACCTTGAGCACGTCGTCCATCGGAGGGGACGTTAAGCGATGGTCCCAAGCCTGTACCATATCAGTTACTTGCTATAGACCCCTATACTAGGTGAACAAATAATATAAATATCCTGGGTAGGCAAAATTGGGCCAGACTCCCATAGTACAGTTTGGCTGATGGCCAACAGAGCCATCTCGAAGATAGAGCTCTCTGGTAGTAGGCAATATGACTTCGACGTTAAAAGCTAAAAGCTCGAGCATGTGTCACAATAACCAACTAAACTTCAAGTTCCCAAAAATGTTTCAAGTTTACCAATTTTCCATAGACAATTCTTCGTAAATAGTAATAATGGTCAAAATTTCACCGGGGACTATACCTCTGGTAGTTGTGGTGGATGGGATGCTGTTGGTGCTGCTGCTGCTGATGGAAGTGCTGCCGGGGCTGGGCGGTCCCCGCCTGATGGGGCGTGTAAGGCCGCATCGGTAGTCCTTGTCCCTGGTTCTGGCCCTGTCCCTGGTATCTGTTCATCTTGTAGTCTCCTCCAGTTTGACCATTGTTCTGTTGGTAGACGGCAGACATCGTCCGGTTCCCGTTCATACTGTTTGGCCTCATCTCTGGCTTGTTCCCACCATTCAGTGGCATGTTACGATTGTTGTTCCATCGATTGCGACCTGAAATTAAATAATAACTAATTATACACATCTTGACATGATATATGTAAATAGTTATTATACTTTAAGCAAATGTTAGATAGAACCAACTTATTTGCACGAGGTGGTGGGTAGAGTCGTATTCTCGCGAGAGTCACGAACTATTAAATGATCGTTCGGTAAGAAACTTTTAGGTTAAGATGCTTCGATAGCTTAAATTTGTCACAATATATAAAATTTGTGATTAAAGAAAATAATATAGCAGTGTAAATCTAAAAAAAATATTATTTCAATTTATTTTTATATGATATTATAATAATAATAACTGGTGAAAATATCAATCAATAAATAATATATTTGTTGTCATATTGTCACAAAGAATAATATAATGTTTCAACCCATTTCAGGAAATACCAAACTACCATCGACGCTGTATTCTCGTGGTATTTAGAGAGACTACAAACAGAGCTGTATGTCTCTTGTTTTAGCTACCACAAACCTATAATTTCATGTATAAAAGAAATTGAAGACCAATAAATTTGAAAGTCCTGTTACTACTTCCCTTATTGTAACATTATAAAACAAATTTTAATCAAAATCAGTGCATGACTGCAAATGTTTGAAACTAAAGCAGACGTTTACACATCAATTCTCGTCAGTATTGTCCACGTCACTCCCACATTTTTTTTAACAAGGAACATCATAATTCTCCCCATTAGAAGGAAGAACAAGAAGGGAAAAAGGGTGGCTAGCGACAATAGACAAGGGATTTGTGAGGTTCATCACACAAATACCAGACTGTCTGATAGGACGGGAGAGCGCCGTTAGCTCAGAGATAGCACGCAAGCCTCCTGAGATAAAGATCCTGGGCGCCAATATAATACTCGTCGTTTCTACTATAGCGTAGTAAACTAGTCAACCAACTCACTGTTGTATGTATTTTTGGCGAGATTGGCCAGTTCAATGAGCTTGGGAGCCACTGGTTGGTTGGCCTCCTGCAAGACCGCCATCAGATCCTTGGCCTGTCGCTGGTTGCTCGGGGTGAAGAACGTATAAGCCGTCCCTGATTGTGAGCACCGCCCCGTCCTCCCGATTCGGTGGATGTAGTCCTCAGATGTGTTGGGATAGTCATAGTTGATTACGTATTTGACGTCCTCAACATCTGAAATTATTATAAAGAAAAACATGTTAACTAAGCTCAAAAACATTAAGGCCAGTCGTCCACTGGGACCGGAAAGTTGCGAACTGCGAAGCAACGAAATCGGGCGAAGCCGTTCGTGCGAATGCCGATCGTCCATTGATCCACTCAGTACGTCCGAATGCGTAGACGGGATGGCTCTTCGGAACGGTTTTTCCGATGATTCTAACGACGAATTTTTAGCGTTGGAATTTTCACCTTTGATTTATCGACGAAGGCGATATAGACGTAGACGGGAAATGTGGGTGAATCCCATTTTCGAAAAAAGAGAAGAGTTTGGCGAATTTTCTCATTTGTGGCGTGTCCTTCAAATCGATGATAATCACCACTTCTTCTATTTTCGAATGGAAAAGGACACTTTTCAATACATTCTTGACAACATCTACTCAAGACTCGAAAAATTCAGTAATTTTCGTGTGGCGATTTCCCCACAAGAACGGCTGGCTGTTACATTAAGGTAAGTGGAAAGAAAGAAAAAATTACTGTACTTTTTTTTTTACACAAACTGTATTTTTTTATACTTTCAAACTAAACTAAGGTACATAATAACGATACCAACGAATAACTAGACAAACGTAGTACAAAAAATGTAAGTAATTTTTTATTGATCTACAAAGAAGGTTCCACTAGGATCTAATTCGTGAAAATAGGACGCACAAGCAAAATTAACTTTTCAAAGTCCATGTTTTTTTAAGCTCTTTCGCACCATTTCGTCCGTAAAATCCAAGCAGAATGGGATCGCTTCGCACTTCGCACCTGTTCGGCCAAAAACTGACGAACGATACGGGTCTAGTGGACGCGGTCCCCCACCTTGTCACATGTTTGGATCGTTCATGCATTTTCGGCCGAATTCTGACGAACTGATTTCGCTACTTTTCGCAACTTTCCGGTCCCAGTGGACGAGAGGGCTAAAAATATGTTGTCATAAATTTTATAATAATAAAAATTGAAAGTTCAAGCAGTAGAATAAATGTTTACTAACCCAAGCCTCGAGCAGCTACGTCAGTGGCGACAAGAATTGGAGCTTTTCCATTTCTGAATTCTAGAAAAAATAAAACATTTCAATCAAATCCCGACTCAACAAAAATGTCAGTGTCTGCTTTCCGTAAATTGGGAGCTGAGGGATGAGTTCAGGTTTCCAATGTAGTAAAATCATTGAAAAATAACGCCCCATACTTGATGTTATGATAATGAAGTGGGTCAAATCTAACCAGATCCCAAGTCCAAAATTACGAAAAGAAGATAATATCTTGAATATTTGTCTACGTTCAAATAGTAAGAGGTTGGATTAAAACAAATAATAACCAATGACAGGACACTTTCAATAAAAACACTGAAATGTACATCAATATCCAAGAAGCATACCTGAAAGAACGTAGTCACGCTCCTGTTGCGACTTATCTCCATGAATTGCAATAGCTTGCCAACTGAAACAAATCATCAAGGATACAAAAATTAATAACGACTCGAGTAAAAAAAAAAAAAAATTATTATCGAACAGTCCAAATGTTTTAGAATTTTACTGAAAATGCAAGATACATAAGTTCTGTGCAGACACATTTTTGATGTAACTAAATTTCAAATACATTCGTGAAATTGTTTTCCATCAATTAATCCCTATTAATACTAGGTGTGCAATACATTCTGCTGTTTGCAAAAACTGAGCTGTCAGGCATACCTGTATAAAAAACTCTGTTAATGTTTTAATAATATCAGTAACTTCTCATCTTGTATGTTCTTTATGAATATATTAATACTTTAAATAGATTTCAATTGAATTCAATGGATTTTTTCTAGCCTTTTTGTAGACAACAACAGCTCTTTTTGCACAAAATTCTTTTTACTATGTGTTCTTTGTATGTTGAAGAATATTTTTATCGAAAAAAAGTCGAAGTTTGTACGTTAGACACTGAAAAAAACGGCTCAAAAAAAGTGGTGTCCGATGGTAAACTGAAAAGAGCTTCGCCCGGATTTTTACATTTGAAAACGAACGAAAAATTCTATTTTGCGCGAGAATTTTGTCTCTTCAATTGATTTCAATGGGGAATTCGTTTTTCGGTGATTATTCCTCCGTGGTATGTTCGATTTCAGATTTTTTAGTAGTAAACCATCGCCACCGTGGCAAATTTCAATGTGATCGGTAAAGGGGTTTAGGAAAAGTACGAGTAAAACGAAATACATGAGTCGCCTAAGAAAAGCTTCGTAAACTCAGCTCAATAACTCTTTCTTTTCTGAAAACGCAAGCCTGAAGAAACGCATTGGAACGGTGTGCCCTTGTTTTATTCAACTGTTGAGGTGAAAAGCGACGGCCTACCTACAGACAGGACCATCCCATTCCTAACAAACATGTTTAGACGGCAGGATTATGTTTAGATTACTACTTGAACCTTTTTGGCTCATAAGAGTCACCGACTTACTCGATCAGACCAAAGTTTTTTGTATTTTCTTTTCACAGGATCTGCACTCAGAAAGAAAGATCATGCAAATGGGACTTTGAGGGGAAAATAATTGGTCATACCTCTCCTGGCGTATCGTCTTGGTGATGTCGTCCACTTTCTTCTTGGTCTCCACAAAAATGATGGCCTTGAAACCAGGCTGGCTCCCGAGCTCTCTGAGGAGAGCTGGTAGTCTTTTCTCCTTCTCTGAGTCGTCCATGATCTCCACTATTTGGTGGATGTTGTGATTAGCCGCCAGCTCAAGGGAACCTATGTTGACCTGGGATAAAAAAAAAAGTATTAGAAATATAGCAGCAAATGAGCAGAAAGATTAAATAAAAACTACGAGCGTTTGCTGCAAAAAGCTTCATTCTTCTAATTTGTACCGAAGAATGAGCACAATATGTTAATTAAAAATGACATTGAAGGTAAAAGGAAATATTAAATACATTCCATAATAAGAAAACTCTCCGCAGTCCGAATCGGACAGAACCGTGAACTGTCGAGAACAGAAATTGATTTTGGATGTGTTTAACTAAGTTGAACTGCCCCCTTCTTGTCGCAAACCTATCAAGAGTTTCCTATGTGGAAAAAAGTAGGTTGCGTAAATATATAAATCAAAATTTTCTAGAGATGAATTATAGTTATTACTCACTTGAACATAATCGTTTAGGAAGTCTTCAGCTAAAGCCTGCACCTCCTTGGGCCAAGTAGCAGACCACATGAGGACTTGACGGTCAGGCTAAAACATACATAGATGTTGGAAGAAATTTACACGTGGAAACATAAAACTACAATTGCATTAAAATTTATAAATAAGAATTATATGAACCATCAAAAAGAAAAAAAATATATAAATGGCCTTCTTACCCTAATTTGTTCAATAATTTTTCTGATTTGAGGTTCAAATCCCATGTCTAACATTCTGTCAGCCTCGTCCAAAACAAGGTAAGTACATCTGAAAAATCAAAATGACAAATTCAAAGAAAAATCACAAGAGAGCAGATGGACAGAAGTCGATAATCCTAATTCCTCCGTTTAACAGTCTACGATTTACAGAACCCTGAAAAAGTTTAATAATGATAATAATAAAACGTTGTTTTGAAGAAGTCACCTAGCATTACTACGAAATATCACGACTACCAAGAAGAAAAGAAAAGGAAACATACATAGAGATGTGCTCTTAGTACCCTCAAAATAGGGGTAGTACTTTAGGTTCTTGTTATCAACTCAAGACCTTCGAAGTTCAGTTCAGAAACTAACACACCCTCAAAATAGGGGTAGTACTTCAGGTTCTTGATATCAACTCAGACCCTTAAGAGTAAAACGTTCCAGCATACAGAAATTGCATAAAGATAGTGCATCTCCATTGTAGGTATTCACTTTTTTCGCTCACAATGGCTACATACAAAGAGGGGAAATCCAAAACCCAGCATTTACTAATTAGCGGAGGCAGTTCGTCTGAACAGCAGCTCAGAACTAATGGACGTAGACGAAAGTTTAACAGCTCAAATTAAAGGAAACTCTAGATAATCTGTTTCTGACAAAAGTATATTCATCTTTACCTTCTCAAATTAGTGGTTCCTTTTTCCAAGAAGTCGATGAGTCTGCCAGGTGTGGCAATGACGATTTCAACGCCTCGCTCGAGATCCCTGGCCTGAGGGCCTTTCGGTGCCCCACCAAAGACACAAGTGTTACGGATCATCGAGGGTGAGCCAAAGTCTTGAGCAACGGTCTGGATCTGTTGGGCCAATTCTCGAGTAGGCGCCAAAATCAGAGCGATCGGCCCATCACCTCGAGCCAGTCGTTCTTGATGATTGATATGGACCGCTGCTGGTAAAATGTACTAGAGGACAGATCACGATTAAATTAGATAACTTTCGGAAAGAGACTTATATAAAAATAAAGAATTTACAAATAATATTAAATGGAATTAATTCATGTTAATATGACAGATGGGGCGAATATATGTCATCATAAGAACAGAAGTTAATATAAATATAAGACATTGTGAAAGGAAGTGCATGGTTCTATTTACCTCACAACTCTACCGAACATTATCAAGGAAACAGGTTTTTAAATTACCCCACGTCTCCTCTACATATAAATATTACACAGATGTAACCCTTCAATCAAACGAACATTTTTGTTATTTTTCAGACCTAGGCCCATTTTGGTTCACAGAAACGGTTGAAACTGGGGGCTCAAATCCAGCCCGGGTATCGATATTTTCATTTTGTTCTACATGAAGACACCTTGCCACTTATTATGTCTTGAATGTGATATCCTATTTTTCAGATGTGTTTCAATGAATGAATGAGAAATATATAATCTCACCCTCCGAGAGAAGTATCACATGAGTTTTGAAGAAAGCGCGTAACCAAAATTTAATAGATCAGATCGATAGAAAAGAATAATTTAACCCATCTTTAGAGATTTTAAGTTATGTGTCCATGCGATAGGAACTCGCGAAAAGCTATTATCGAATATAAATACAAAAACCTTGTTCTAGCCACTTCAACCGACTGCTGCCAGCCCCAGATATAAAACCACAAGTTTCCTCTCGATCCTTCGTTCTAGTGAACAATCTGTTTATGTTGGTACTTACAGCTAATGTTTTCCCGGATCCAGTCTGTGCAATGCCGACCAAGTCGCGGCCAGACAGTGCAATGGGCCATCCCTGCGCCTGAATGGCAGTCGGCCGAGCGAATCCCTGCCTCAGGATCTCCGACATGAGATACTCGGGGAAGTTGCCCTCTTCGAAGAACTGCGATGGGGCAGGCACTCGGTTCCCCTTCACCGTGATCTCTCGGGACAGCCGAAACAGAACCACCTCCTCTTCGGACCTGCTCAAAGGACCCACAAGGGGCAAATTCTATAGTTTACTGTGATTCAATACAAATTTACCTGGCTATTTTATATATATAAATATATATGTTTGACTCCGAAAAAACAAATGTAAGAACTAAAAACTACATAAATAGAAGTGACTATGTCAGACCATATCACAGGTGTGACGTCTGAACAAGAGCTAATGAGCTAACAAATCTTACATCTGTTAGCTGATTGGCCGATCTATGATGTCATATTCACGTTAAATCATCTGGGGTGATTAAACCATCAAGTCATTCCATTTTACACACTAATAATAAAAAAACAGGTTGGACAACTCACAAGCAAAAAAAAAAAAAAACAATAATATAATGATAAGAAAATCGCCTTACCTGGACTTTGCAGAACACGATGTTATATCAATAAAAATCGAAAGCTATCATACACCCTCCAGACCAAGTCTCAATCTGGTAGACAGAAAGTCATACGCCACGTTGAATGGAATATCTCTCTCCGGTATAGGAAGCTTTGAAACGAAACTTCTTGCAACGAGAAACAGGTTATGAACTTATCAAAACCACATAAAAATGGCGTGTTAATTAGACAAATGGAGAACTGACTTCCAACTTAAGAAAGCAAGACAAAAAAATATATATAATTTAACAAAAATATCAAATTCGTGGCTGGTAGTTTAAAAAAATAAAAAACGTAATTGCCAGTATGACTTGAAAATATAAGAATACTCAAGAAAATATGAATCTAACATATAGACAGGATCACAACGCAGCATAAAAACATTGATGACTAGTCTGGAGTGAAGCAAGTTCAGAACGGTCCACTTATGTCGGTATAGCTGAAATTATTCGTGCCATTAATGTCAATATTGAAGGAATGTGAAATACTGAATGTCCACACAAAATATCTCTGATTAAACACAACCAACGAATGTTTGGCTTTCATTGTGATTATATTCAATTGAAAGCTAATACTTATTATACCAGGAATTAAAAAGTGATCGGAGTCTTGAGAATACTAAATTAACTGTAGAAACACTTTTCGTAACATCAACTGTCTGTATGTCTGCGAACAGGATACCTCCCGATAGAATGAATGTAACGACACGAAATCTTATATGTGAATTCAGAACCTTTTGACGGTCACAACCTATTGATTTCAGCCAAATCGGCCAAAGGGGAGGGGGAATTAAGAGAGAGACTAAAAAATCCCAATAACTGCCGATGTAATACATTTATCGTCACAAAATTTAGTATGAGGATTTAGTAGCCCCTATATAACTGTTGAATATTAGCACAAAACGGTCGACTGATCTTGGAGAGGGAGCGAAAATACATTTCATTCGGGGGAAGTAGATTGCCAATGATTGACCGAGCACTTTTTACTCTGCGAGGGACACCTCAACAGGTTCAATGTAACCAACCTCCCGCAGGTACAGAGGCGGCATAATTACATCTTAGGTTTCTTTCTAGTTCAAGGACCCGCTAAAACCTTTCCTTAATTTAGAAATTTTCAATGGTAAAAGGGCGGATTGATCCACGGATCAGATTATCATAAGGAAAATATTATTGTTACATTTCATCAATGGGTAAATAATTCACGGATAGAATGAAGCCCTAAAATAAGACAAATTTAGTGCCTAAGGATTGGCAGTAGTTCAATGTGATTTGAACTCATCGACCACAACAAGTCTGATCTCTTCTGTATCAACGTTATCCTGATACGTACTGATCAAGAAGGTTTCATGGTGAAGTGGATACGGAAAGGATTGGACTGGAAGTTTTTAAAAAAACTTATCCAACATATTTTTCAAAAAAAAAAAAAAAAAAAGTGAATAAAATAATTTAAATAAAAAATAGTTATGGCATTAATAGACTAATGTTTTATTAACCATTCGCAACTAATCAACAATGAACAATTTGAAAAAAAAAAAATAATAAAAAAAAAAAAAAAATACCAAACAAATAGATACCTTTCCGTGTTGGCCTTGGCGGGTGCGTAGAAATTCTTCTGGAAGGGGATGAGAGATCTCTGGTCCCAGACAGGTTTCTTGAGTCCCTCTCCGGGGATGGACTTGTTCCCCTTCGTGTTTGAGGGGCTCCCCAGAGGAGAGTTCTCTCCACTGTCGCTCTTCTGCTGGTTCCCATTCATCGGTTTCTTCTTTCCGTTGAGCCCTCCCCCCATGCCCCCCCCATTCATGTAGTTGCTCTGATACGGAGGTTTCTTGTAGCCAGGATTGAATCCTCCTCCAAACATCCCTCCGTTCTGTTGTCCGCCACCTCCGCCGGGCTGTTGAGGATTCCAGTATCTTTTGTTGCCGCCATATCCGCCTTGTTCTCCACCATTTCTGTATCTGAAATTATTAAAAAATAACTCAAACGGCTCATCAAATTTTCAACAAAATTTCTCTAGTTCAAACATAGGCTATGTGGTATCTCAAAACTTTGAATGCGAGGGGGCAGGAGCATATCTCAATGGGTCAACATTTTGGATACTGAAAATAACCTTCAATGCTATGACTGACAACTTTAGAAGTCTTTCAACTCCTTTGTTCTTCTACCCCCAAAGCTCCTGTTGATAATTTCTCTCTTGTAGACAGCTTATTCATCTCTATGCTCCATCCTACAACTATTCCGCAATCTCCTATCTATCCTGATATCTCAGGGGGACTGTTGCATTCAGTTCTTTGATGAGCAGCGACATCACGGTTCCTGAGCCCAATACACCATCCACAGTCCCCACACAACACTCTTGACACATACAGTACACACCTCACACATGACCTTCACCAGAACTGGAATGATCAATCAGTTGGAGTATCTTCCTATACCTAACCAGAGCTGTTATGTCACTGTGTTTCAAGCAGAAGAGTATATGCTATTATGGAATGTATACGTGAAAATATTAGGAAGATACAAAAATACAAGATACAAATTATCTTACAGCCAGACAGCGCTAACGCTCATGAGGGGCTGAGAACAGCTCTTTGTATTTGTAACTACAAAGATATCCTCCAGCATCACACTGTGGGACTGGACAAACGTAAACAGGAACTGGAAGATAATCCGAGGGCAAAGGCACAGTGAGATTATGATGGACATGCAGAACCCTCGAAGATCAGACGTTCTGAGCAGGACAAGGCCAAGGACCTCTACTGCAGACTTAGCATGGAAGAGCAGGAAACAGCCTACCTTGTCATATTGAAGTGCAATTTCAACGTTCCCAACATTTTTGGGACATTAGCATTCAAAGAGATAATTCATTGCCCCGGAATCTGCATTCCATGTTCATGAGATTTTCGGGGAAGTAGTGAAAGTGAGATTTCTAGAAGTGCTCCTACAGCCCATATGTTCCACAATACACCATATAGTTCTCAAAAACATTTCTTTACATCTTTCAAAGCCTTCCCCAGGCCTCTCTTTCATCTGTTTCCATTTGTATTTCTTCAACTTTCAGAAGATCTGAAATCCCCAAAAAGGTAGGCCGCCTTTCATTGCCAGATTTAACATAGGCTACAGTATCCTTTTCTTTTCCAGCAGCAAACGAAACAACATTCTTTCAGTTTTGCTTCTGACAGAGTCTGAAGCAGTTTTTTTTAACAGTCTACTTCTTTCGACAATCTTTACAAAGCACTCCTTTTTGATCCCAGTTGTCCCATTCATACAAGAAGCAAAGGATATCCTCTATGCCCTCCAAGAAGCATGGACCTATTAGATCGCCCAACCATGATCCTTGGAATCTCTTACCATTCTTTCAGTCTACTGAGACAGACGCGAGAATGACCACCAACCATACCCCCTCTTTCTTCCGAGAATACCACCCACTTTTCAAAACTTGACCAAATGTGTAAACATTTTGCAAAAGTAATAATTAAGTTTTTATTAAGAAGTTTAATAGTCATTCTGAGGTTAATGAAATGGAAAATTTCAGCTTGTGAAAAAAGTATATGGTGTACTATTTCAGGTTATTTACCAATAGTTTACCAAGGAACAGCGTGGCCACAATGAAATTACCGACAATTTTCATCACTTTTATATTGTTAAGCTGCAAATGGCTTCGGTGGTTGAATGGTTAGAGTGACTGGCGACCAATCTAAAATGTAGCTTCGGCTGTTGTTGGGTGTTTCAGAGCGTGGTCCCGAACGGTTGGATAATTAAGGTGACTGGCTAGTATTAAGAAATGCCGATATACAATTTCGATCGAGTACCCGAATTTCAAGAATGGATCAACTAAAAAGTTACCACCTTTATCTATCAGCCCGTCTCGTAAAATATGATTTCCATCATCTATAAAATATAATAATAGAGATGGTTATATTGTACATTTTATAGATGTAGGAAATCATATTTTACGAGACGGGCAGTAGAATAAAGAACCAGTTCGGCCAAGCGCAATCATGACTATTCAAGACAAGCTATAAATTTCACGCCGGGGAATATAACTCAGGAGAAAATTCGGCCTCTGACTAAAGCGGACGGACAATTCAAATTGTATCGAGAAAAACAACAATGTTTCCCTGAAATTAATTATTGATTGATATGAATATTCTTGACACAAAAGGATGGAATTACAGTAGAAAGAAAATTAATTCAAGTGGGTGGGGAAGTACGGCCCATTGGCGCATGCGTCGTTTTGCTGCAGTAACAAGCCCACTACTGAATCAAAAAAATAGATGAATGGATTTGTAGAAGATATCATTTCAGACAAAATTAAATGCTTATGTTCCGAGTCCATTTCAAGTACTGACCATCTGCTGAAAGACGAAACAAAAACTAAATCTTAGTTAGTCTTCGAATTGAAGAAGTTGTTTACATACACTTTCCTGGCAGCAAAATATAAGTTTGTTATTAAGAATTAAAACATATTTTTTTTTATTCTTATAAGTCTACTTATTATAACACTAATCTAAACTAAATGCCGTTCTACTGAAAAATATAATAAATTAAAACCTTTCCATTTCGGCCCTTGAAGATGATCGCCAATTGAGTTGCCTACTACCCTCAACTCCAATATTTCTTTTGTGAAAAAAGGATTGTTTTGTAAATATGAATATGTTACGCTTAACCTTTTTATTTCTTCATTAATTTAAAGTATGATTGATCGAGATAATATTCATAATTAACAACATAGGTAGTAGTTATTCAATAAATAATTTTAAAACACTCATGTAACCAACTGTCAAAAAATACAAAATGTAACATGTATCAGATGTTTCAACTTGTGTTTTTCAATTCAAAATACATATTTTCTAACAAGCTCAAAGGAAAAGAACTGGAAAAATTATTTAATTCAAAGAATTTCGTAATTTGCGATGTAATAAAAAAATGTATTACTCAAATATTCAGGGAGATATTTTTTAATAGGTTATATATGAAAAGAATCACCAAGATGAAAAAACATTAATATCGTACATATAAAACACAATAAGACTAATCCTGTACTAAGAGCAAGTGAAATATCAGACATTACGGAACCCTCAGAATGACTAACAGCGTTTTCACAAAATGGCTGGATTGGGGTCACCTTCACTTTCCAGTGGGGAAAATAATCAGGCTAATGCTTAACTTAATTTTATACAGAAGAAAACATTACTTACAGGTTTTGGCCACCGCTGTATACGTTATTATACATAATGTTGAGTGTTTTTCCTTCCCAGGAGTAGGAAAAAATAAAAATTAAGAATTAAGAATTCCCCTTCAGTCCCCCGAATTGTGGTTACCTGAAACATACCAAAAAAGAAAAACATGTGAACTCAAATTACAGCATATTGAAATTCCGTACAACAAGATAAATAATCTCTTGACATAATGAAACAAATGGAAGCCAAAAGTAAAGAAATAAATGAAATCCAGATGTTCAAACGATACCTTATGGACCGGTGAACAAAGAGAAAATGGCAGATGATCAGGGAAGCTTCGAGACAAGACGACAGTGGGGGAAACACGCACGCGCATTGGGAAATTTTTGACCAATCAAAACGCTCGCCTTGTACTCTGCAGTGTTGGCGTAAAGAAAAAGAACAAATAATTATTTTATTCCCAGATATTTTAAGCACAATATTGATTTCTCAAGCTTTTCAAAAAAAGGTAAGGTTTCCTTTCAGCACAGACGTTTACGAGTAAACAGAAGAAAACGCGAATAAACGCAAGGAACAAGATTTTTATTGATTCTTTATTATGCCATCTGAATCTAAACAATGCGGTCAATACTTCACCTTTTACAACAGGATAAAAAATTATCTTTGTTTTTAAACAAAAACTGCCTTAAATCGTATTTAATCTTCGTATTTAATCATCAAAGGAAATTAATATGAGAATACTTACTGATTATTATATTTTTCGTTTATTTCAAATTACTTCCAATTTATTTCTTTTTGAATAAATTTTTTTATGCTTCGGCAAAAGTGAATTCATAAGACATTAAGATGAAAAACTATATTTCCATCAACAAATATGTATATAACTTTTTTTTACCTTTTTTTTAATTTTTACTTAACATGTGACAAAATGCGAAATATGATTGACGTGTGGCAGTAAAAAATTACAGAATATCGTTCAAGCAGAATAACTCTTGAACATTTAGCAGTAGTTCATTTAATTTTGAGGCTGAATATAAATTTTTGAATTTTAGCCTCGAATATGTTTCACAAAAAACTTAACATGAAATTAAACACGAATTCCCCACTTGAAAATGCACCATATAAGTGCGTGTGATTAAAAATGATTTAGCGACAATGGGAAATTGTCTTGTTTTGTCTACTATCGTGAATTACCTAATTTTGGTAAATTTACAGTTCAAGAATGCCTCAATCGGATCGTTTTTTTTTAAATTTAACTGCATTTATTCGAACCTTTGGACAAATTCCCAGTATTAGCTCGAGGATCGCGAACTGAATGTTTATATCCTCTCCTTGTCATCACCTCTCCTATTTTTTTTTATAAATTTTCGTCATGCCATCCTGAAGAATATTTCACATAATATTTTTCATAGGGGAAAACATTAAGTACATTTCTTTCTCAAATCTTTTTAAGAAAACTATAATATAGAATTAATATAAAGTTTGGTCTGTACAAGGTTGGAATGACTTTTTTGTTTGAACTGAAATTTCATATCATATAAATTCGTGAGTAGAAGGAAAACAAAATAAGAAGGGCCGTTCTAGTACCGTCCTACAGAAAATATAGGCTAGAGGTTATCTCAAAATTCTGAATGGGAGGGGAGCGTAAAAAATAAAATGAGCTCTCTAAGGTTCATCAGATTTTGACTAGTGGCCCCGGTACCAACATACCATGTGGCGTCTTAAAACATTGAATGAGGGTTCCGAAAAATATGTAAGTAGTACTAACTGTTTAACGGTTAATCGTTCATGTCATGTATTCAAGACCCTTGTATGACATTTCAAGGATAGCAGAACTTAGGATATTACTATTACTTAAAATTCTGAACCGGAGAGAGTTTTGGAGGGCCTAAAACATGAAAGTGCTAGCTTCTTATCGATCGTTCCATGAAATTCCACATGTGGCATCCTCATAGCCCGTTTGCAGTTACGAACTGGGCTGATAACATGACAAACCTGCATTAAGTTACAAACCGGGCAACGCCGGGTGTCCTGCAAGTGCATATATCGTGCAGCTAGCAATGTAGGCAGCTTCAACCCTAAAAATTCAAAAAGAATATTAAATCAAAACATAAAATAATGATGGACAAAACCTACTGTCCAAGTCAGTTTGTAACAGACTAGTTGCATTTAATACATAAACTATCCATTCCGGTAGATCTACCACCAACGGTTTTCTTTTTATAAATATCAACCCAATTTTTTTTTTTCACAAGTTAGTGTAATTTTTTATTTGCGCCAACCGTCTAGTAGAACAGTCAAGGAGAAAACAACCTGAATTCTAATTGAAAACAAAAAATGACTATAGTTGTTTTTGTGACTCAAGTCATTAACTACGAAGTCATATCGCCTACTATCAGAACACTTTTTTACGCTCTGGCGAACATAAACCTGACTGTGGGACTCCTAAATGTTGCCAAGTTCAGTGAGAGTAAGGGGTCATTAATGAGTACCTAAAATCACACAAGCTCTGGACATCACGTAACTTCCATTCCGATGGACGCCGTGCTCAAGGTTTTTTGAGTTTCGAACCTTTGCGCTCAGTAATGAACCATGCACAAAGTATTATGCTGATCAATTACAACTTCTTTTGGCTAAATAATGACTTGTTATTGGCGGATAGTAAGTTTAAAATTTAGTGATGATTCATCTCAACTCTATGGCCTAATAAATTAACATCAGAATGTAAATGTAGTTCACTTCGCGACTCACCCACTTCTACAAGTACCAAAACAGCAAAATAAACTGCGTTTAAATATATTTGCGAAAATATAGTTTCAAGGTTTCAGATATATCTAGAAACGCAAGGAGCAGCGTTACGTCGCCAAGTTATAGATGTTGACGAAACTGGGAGGTCCTGACACGATAAATATTAATTTTAAAATTTGACTAAAAATATGTTAGGATTTTTGAATATATTTGATAATTAAACAAAATAATTTTATTTCTGCAAAAAAAAAAAAAAAAAAAAAAAAAAAAAAAATACAATGAGAATAAAGCAAAAATTAATAAACTAAGTTTTAGGTTTTAGCTCTCCCTCTAAAATCAATTAACTAGTTTGGCTGAAACAGTGGTTGACTTACACGGGCCTTCTGAATCCTCATACTAATTTTTTGTATCGATACAATCATCAGAGTTTTTCTGATCTCCTGTTCCCATCGACCGATGTCGCTGAAAATTCAAAGTGGTTGGATTTACAAATAAAATTTCATGTCGATACATTCTTTCTACCGGAAAGTATCGTGTTCTCAGACACACACACAAGACAAGAAATTGCATGTTTTCATTTTTTGAATCAGGGGTTCAGAAAACTTGAAATTCTGCTGAAAACATAATCTGACCGATTACACAACTTCCCCTATACTTCGTATAACTGGAGATGTGAAAAAAAAAAAAAAAAGTGATTAAATACAAGAAAAACATATAATCAAATTTTTTTTTATTTCATTAACAAAATGCAATTTATTATTTTAAAATTTGATAGATATATTAACTATAATACTAACATTGTATAATGTAACTTTTACTTCTTTTATATAATTTTCAATCATACATTGAACATATTACCAATTTGGTTCACAATCTTTTAACATTTATAAGACTAATAATTAATAATTACTAAATGGAAGTGAATTATACGAAACATCCTTAATTTTTAAGAAATACTCAAATGATGAAAGATTTTAATAAGAGAAAAAAAAATTACTTACTTAAATAAAAAAGTTTTATCACACAAGGTTAACTAACTCTTAAATAGAATATATACAAAGGAGGAACATCACAATTTTAAATAATTACAGATACTTAAACATTTAACTATTCTACAAGAAAACAAATAAAAATAATTACAAAAAATCTTTATTGAACAAAAGTTCGGTAAAAAACTCTAAAAGAGTAAGTAATAAGATTTTTTTTTTCAGAGTGATTTTCTCATCACGATTTATAATAATAAATTACCTTTATTAAAATAAAAGATGCATTATTAAAATAAGGAGCTTTTTTAAAATAAAAAACGCTTTATTTTATTTTTTTAAAGACATGAGATCCCATATACTCCAAATTCCAACCAATTTTTTCGACAATAAAAAAAAAATAGCTCCGTGAATATGACAAATATTAGTTATATGACAACTACATATATTTTATTTATGGCGCATCTCAGTGGTGTCATTAAATGTTTTTTTTTTTAATTTTATTTTTCGTCGCGCGTAATTTTTGAGATTGTGATACTAACTTTTGATTTTACCTTGGAATGGTATACATTTGTGTTCATTTTATTAAACAAAATTACGAATTGATTTTACAGTTAATGTAATGCCACTTATTATTTAGACTTTATTGTGTATCATGATCGAGGTGACTGCCTCGAGGCAAGCCTCTCATTAGAAATTCTATTTGCACACTCAACCTTCCAGCAATAACTCATTGGAATAAGCCCTTCTCTTCTTTCTAATAATTTGCATGAATAATTAATTTAGTTTTATAATGTGACGAAAAATACACACCATTCCTTTAGAAAAACGAATGATAGCAGTTATCCAGGATAACCCGATTTATACATGAATACAAACAGAACGAAGACTGTTTCATCCAATTCGATTATATACACAAATGTACAACCGTCCAGCGATTTTTCCAAAATGACCATATATCTGTGATGTTGAATAACTCATACATTATTACGAATTGATAAGAATAGTGCGATGTCTGAAAGGTTTCAAACAAATATTATTTACAGTAGGCCTTCAGCTTATTTCTGCAGAATTGTATTCCTGAGAGAAATTTAAAAGCCGAAATCATAGTATGAAAAAAGAAGTGCTTCAATACATTTTAAGGGACAAGAATGCATTATAGAGAGAACGAGAATTTGAAAACGGTTACCTGACAATCTAAATATATACTTTTTACGTCCACATTTTGTATTATTTATATATTTTTTTTGCAATTCAAATTTTTATGTATAGTGTGTATGTATGTCTTGTATAGGCAAATATAAATATATATTCGTATAAGCATGCATACATGCTCAGGAAGTTAGGAATATAATATATTATAATGTTTTAGCATCTAATCCCAATACAGAGGGCGCCGGTAGCTCAGAGGAAGCATGCTAGCCTACTGGGTTCAAGATCGCGGGTTCGAAACCCGGCCGAGTCACAATAACAAACTATTTCTAATACATTTACACTTTAAAATCATTAATTTATCACAAGCGTAAGCCCAACCAAAAGAAATGCAAAACTAAAAAAATATAGATGTTAAGAAATATCCTTAGACTGTGAGATAACCTTTGTCAAATGACCGCTTTCCAATGCAATCTCGTTCCTCTAAATCGAAATTAATTTTCCTCTTTAAAGCACTACCTATTTGCTGCGATGACTCCGGCATTTCAAGTTCTTTTCGGACACGCTCACAGAAATAGACTGGAGGACACCGAAAATACTGTTGGTTTGAGTCTGAGGAACACAACTATTCTTGTTAATTGTTTATTAACTCCACGTCTGGGGTTCGACTTGCACTCACATTGTCCATTTGACCGCACTCCATCCACATAGTTCTATCTATCCTCTGGTCTAGTTTTCTCAGCTTCTGAAGGAACAGCCGGAGCGCGATCAGATGTCCCATCCCTCTATAGTTCCTGTCCGGAGGGAACCCATGGAACGGCTCCTTCCTCTCCAGATAACATTTCAACCTGTTGAGCTTCGCTTTAGTTACAGCCCCTACCGAGAAGAAACCCCTAAAATGTGAACTATCTCCTTCTTCATTATAAGAAAGTTGAACGTTCTCATCTTCACTTAAATACCGATGCCTTTTGGGACTTGGTGTAGTGGTAGGACTCCGTAGAATCGGAAATAGACTGTGGGTACTTTCTTCAAACATTCTAATTTCTGTATCTATAGATTTTTTCTTTCGCCCCCTCTTCTTCTTTGGCACTGAAAAGGGCAGTCCCTCTTTCACCCTACTCGACATTCCTAAATACTGATCTCGGGGATGAACTGTTTTGTATATGTTTTCCGCAAGTGACTCTGTTTCGCCATTTTTATCTTTTTTCTTCCGGCCTCTTTTTTTGGGTGTTCGTCTAACTAATTCATCGTCAGTAGCAACTATTCCTGGATAATCTTCAGAATAACTAAAAAAGTGTCGTTCCCGGAGGGTAAGACCATCTTTATTCAAAGTCTTCTTCTTCCGTCCCATCTTCTTGGGTTGCGGGACGCCATCAACTGACCTTATTCTATGACTCTGAGGATGATCGCTAATTCTGAAAGACTGAGTTTTGCTTGACTGGGATTTAGCCTTGACAGTTTCTGATTTCTTTTTTCTTCCCCTTCTTGGTGTCGCATCTTCCCATGATGCCCATTCCTGATCATTACTAGTACCAGATCCAAGCCTAGGCGCTTTATAACTAGAGTTAGTCTTCTCAGATGTGTCCACTAATTTTGCTTTTCTTCCCCTTCTACCTTTCGCTGGTTTTTGCAGTCTTATAGGCTCTGTACTATCTGTAGATGATATTCCCGCTCTGGGGGTGTCCCTTCTCAACGACGGCTCCAAATGATTCAATCGCATTTCATCATACTTCTCCCAAACAACATTTTCATTGAAATTATTCCCAATACTGACTGTTCCGACTATACTTAGATTAGATTCTGACAAATCGTCCAGTCTGAAAGGATCCTCCTCACTCCTACCTTCAAGCCTATCCACAGAATAATCTTCAAATGGTACTTCTGAATTTTTTTGTGAAATAGTTTCTTTAACGACAAAGTCAGACGTTTCTTCAACTGAAACTTTTAAATTTTTCGATTTATGTTTAGTATGTCGTTTTTTACTCTTTTTCGGAAAAATTAATTTTCTCGCAGCTACATTTATACCTTTTTTACGAAGGTTTTTCAAACAATGTTTCTTCTTGTAAAGCTTTTCCTTGGGGCCAGACCCACGTACAAAATCACTGACATCCTTGTCATCGTAGGAAGCATTGACCAAGAAGAACATAAGCCGAAGGATTACTGAGTCCAGCTGCTGAGCCCTGATGGCTAGGTTGGGGTTTGGACCGGAGATATCTAGATGTTCGCCCTTCTGGATGCACTCATCTACCTGCGACTTATGCCGAGCCAAGTGTTTCAAAATGAGGGCCACTTCCCCTTCCAAGTATTCAGGCTGTTTCTCCCATGTGCAGGGACACACGCCCGACCCTGAAATGATGTTGATCACATCCCTCATGCTGAGATTGTACCGACAACGACACACATTTGGACACACAAAATACATGTTGTAATTCATGTCTCCTTTAGATGCTGAATTTGTCGGAGTTCCCATTTTTTTTTTAGGTTTAATATCGACGAATTCCTTGGAAGAAGGGCTCTTCGGAGGAACATTCTTTTCGTGACAAGCCAACAGAGGATCCTCCTCGTCCTCAACAAACACCGTCCTCTCTTCGTATCCTTCAACCATCTGAGGAAAATTTTTAAATTCTCTTTTAAATGGAACGTTCTCCTCTTGAAATTCGTTTTCGTCGACAACAGAACTAATCTCAGTTACATCATTTAGAAGGAAGATCCTTTCCTCTTGAGGTCTATCGGGTGGTTCACAACTCTCCTGGGTGGGTAGTATCTCCTCTTCAGGGGCTGGTGACACTACCAGATTGTTCATCTTCACATCCACCACTTCTTCCTCAAATACATCCTCATACTCTTCTGTCAGCGTCGTCTCACCCACCTCCTCTTCCTCCTCCACCTCCTCTCCCTTTCCTATTCCAGCTATCTCGTTCCCTCCTCCTTCCGCCACAAACACATATTCCCTTTTGATCTCCGTCCAATTTATTTCGTCCTCATTCTCTTTGTCGTAGCTACACTCTCGCTCCTCTTCGTAAAAATCTTGTTCCTCCTCGAAGCTAGTCAACTCTTCCTCTTCCCCCAGTACAGACTTGTTCTCGAAATTTCCCGGACTTGATTCTTTCTTCAGTAGCTTCTTTCCTCTTCCCAGGCGGTCCATCTTCAATTGCTTCAGTCTTTGGACGAAAGACGGTATCCGTGGCGAGAGACATTCTAGAATTTCCAAAGGAGGTTGATTCTCATCGATAATTCTCCGAAATAAAAATGATTCGTTAGACTTATTACCCCATCTACGTTCGATTTTGTACAAACCTGAAACATACAAACAGAATATATAATGAATTATGCCAGACATATACAAATGAAACTGTAAGGAGTGGCTGTCTATAAATTTAATATTATTATAAACAATTTCGTTTTTATCAATCAGCGGTCATTGTTGAAAGGGGATATGTAACAAAAATAAAAATTTTGGGAAGCTCAATAAAACTTCCTAAAGAATTGCGTCACATACCTCCTTTCAACAGTGACTCAGATATTCTCAGCTCCACCACAACCAAAGAGCGCACTGCACATGTCTCATTTCAACACAGAAGATGTGTTCAGTCCTCAAGATTATGAAAATATAAAAAAGTCGTTTTGACATTTGATGTCACATATCCCCTTTTAACAATGACCGCTTCAATTTTAGATTAAGGGAAATTCAAGCTATCAATTATTATATTAATGGCATAACTTCCAAAAAATGAGTGATCGTGTAACTGTCGTTGCTCGTTTATAAAATGAGTGACAAGGCAACGCTTTACGACCCATTTTAAAATTGTGAGTAATGAGTTTCACCAGTCAGCCATAGATATTATATCTATTTTGAGAGTAATGTTGTTCCAACAATTTTTCGACATTTAAAAATCTTTTTTTTTTTAAGAGGTATGTTTGATCTACGTAAGAAATTTCATGAAAATCTGACCAGTAATAGTTAGTATAAAGAACACTTCAAACATTAATAATATGAAAAGGGAACAAACTGAAAAAAATAGGATACCAGAGAAGTTTCACCAATAGCCTTACCATCGTATCTGAATCCTTTCATGGGTGAGTAGGAACTTTTGAGGCGAGCACTTCGGATGACTCGAATTGGCAGACCTGAAGACAAACTTAATCGTAAACAGTTGACGATGGGGCAGGCTCGGCATAGGATCTTGTCTCGCACTTTCTCCGCTGGACCTATCAAACAAACAACAGAAATATATGATGCAAGTGACAACGATGAGAGGGGTTTTTGGGTCCCCATAGCCGCATTCCTTTTAATACACATTTGACGTACACAAAGAAGCTGTGGTCAATACTAAATAACATACCAAGACCAAGTAAGTTATCTATAGTAGGTTTGTTACACTATTATCATGTTATCAATCTGTAGGACCGACGAGAGGGCCAAAGTGTTATTCTTTCGAATATATGATTGATTTTTAAATATCATGTATCCGAAAGAATAAAATTTAGACCTTCCCGTAAGTCCTTTTCCCCGAAAATTTCTTCTTTTTGAAAGACCTTTTAATAAAATGACCCTCCCTTCCCATTGGAGAGAGAAATTGGAGATTTTAAAGTAAGTGAGCGTGCAAGGCCCCTCCTGGAAGACTGAGTTAACATGGATGCCATCTTCTATATTGTCCCTTGGTGTGATAAGGAACGCACTTCGTCTCATCTTGAAATAAACACTCATTCAAAAGTTATGTAAGGTGGATCATAACTTATAAAATGTTTTCGGCATCAAATTTACCTTTGCTGAAGTAGAAAAAGTTGGCCGGCCTCATCTAGGCCTCAATGTTTTCGAAACTTCTCAAAAGAAATTCAGTCTTACTCCTCTAAGAGTTGGTTAGTTATAATGACTCAGGGCTCCAACTACTAGGTTATATCGCCTACTAACATAGAGCTCTTTCGTCACTCTGGTGGACATGAGCCCGACTCTTGGAGTCCTAAATTTTGCCTACTCTAAATTTTTATTCACCTAGGGTAAAGGTCTTTAACGAGTACTTGACATGGTACAGCCTCTTAACGTCCCACCCGAAGGACGGCGTGCTTGTTATTTTTTTACCTCCCAAATACAAATTCAATAAATTAAGAGTGGTATACCTTTGAATATGAAGAGGTTGCCTTCATCAACGGTGGCTCTGGACGACATTGCCAGGAGGATGGAGTAAGCTCCCTCGGGACCTTGGTGGACGATAGGGCAGGCAGGTCGGTGGACACCTAAGCAGGACATCTCAGCCCTAGTCTTCCACATATCTCCCACCTCGACACCTAAATAACAAAAAAAAATCAATATCAAAATTACACTAAAAAAGTTTTTATTGAAGAAAGAATTAGTTTTCATTCGTCATCTTGAACTTTTTACTTATGCTTCTAAATGAAAAAAAATAACCAACCATCAGTCGATAATTTATTTTTTTTAAATGTTAATTCATGCCTAGTTTTCATTTTTATTAATGTAAATTTTTTTTAAATAGTGTAAATTTACCAGGAATGGCTCCGTAAACATTAACATCACCGAGACTATACTTCTTTCTCTTAGCGTAATACTGTACAGCCTGAAAACATAACAATAAATTCAGATTAGTTAGAATTACAGTTTAACGTCCTCATGTTCTATAACTAAAGCAGAGGACAGACCGCCACCTGGCTTCCTGCAACTCACGAGACCACATCGTAAAGAATTTTAAAAATCCTGAGAGCAACGGTAGACACCTCAGTTAGTTTCTGCTGAGCGACGATTGGTATCTTAGTTAGTTATTGTGACCCATGCCCGGGCTGTAACTACGAGGTCGTTATCGACAACTAACAGAGAGCTCTTTCGTCACTCTCGTGGACTTAAGTTCAACTCTACTATGAGAAAGTGCTAAATTTTGTCAACCCAAAATTGTTATTCACGTAGGGTAAGGGGTCTTTAAGGAGTATCTCACTACGGACAGGCCCTGGACCATCGCGTAACGTCCCATCCGAAGGATGGCGTGCTCAAGGTTCTTTTACCTACCTGATAAAAACCTAAGAGCCTCAGCCGGGTTCCGAACCCACGCTCTTGAGCTCAGTAAGCAAGCGCGCTACTCCTGAGATACCGGACTTAGCTAATATTTCATGATTTTTTACATAGAAACAACTTATGGCTGATTTTCATGGTCATAATATAGAAATTTTGATGACGACCTTTCTCAAAGAAAAATATAAGCTTTCAAAATATCAATTTTCAGTTTGGTCCATTTCCTAACAGTTTTCGAAATATTGAGCAATATGAGTGGAGAACCTTGTTTAAACATTTTCGGTTATAAGGAGTGAAAGAAACGTACTTGCGTTGGGACAAATCCAACAAGCTAAAACACGTCACAATCGGTACAGCGATTGAATCTGTCTAACAAATATTGAACAAGAAGAAAAAATACTATTTTTCGAAGTTTAATTCTACAGCTGCCGACTTTCCCATGTTCACAGATATATTTAATAGACGGAGAAGAACGGTTCTGTGTTCCTTGATAAAAAATATATACTTAGATTATCAGTGAAATATTATCAAATGACTCTCCAATGTATACTCATCCCTCGAAGTAAGTTTATTTCATTGTTAAAACACTGCCTAATTGATGCCTGACCCCGGCATTTTACAATTCTCTTCGGTTCTAAACAGTGTGATGCCCACTGTTCTTGTCAATACTACCATAATTAAACAACAATAAATGAACGAAACCCTATTATAGTAGTAATAATACAAATATTTTTGCAAATAAACTCAAAACTTTGGGTGTAGAATCTATTATAGTACTTGTAAGAATCATGTGCAAACATAATCCTTCATTTATAATTTTCAGTTGTTCCTATAGCAATGAAACTTAAATATAATAAAAAATTTTAAATTTACCTCATGTCTTCTGAGTCTCATGGTGGAACTAGGCATTTTATATTAATCTGTACAGTTTCTGTAAAATGTCAACGATAAATATTTTTAAAAAAATTATAATAACTAAATATATATACTAGAGTATTTGCTGGAGAAGGGACAGTGCAGAATGTAAACTGGTTATATATACGCTGAGTGTCAAAAGTATTCGGAATTTACTGTGATTTTTATTTTTTATACATTGTATTTATTTATTTGTATTCACTTATCTATTCCTTTTAAGAGTTGTTACCCATTTGCCAAGATGTTGAGAGGACAGATACATAATAATAACAACAAAAATCATAATAAAAATAATTTTATTTTAGCCGTATTAATTGAACTGATAAAGGGCCTTTTTCGGGCAACTCTTCTGGGAAAATTAAGTTTTTTAGAACGCGACGAACGGTTGCAACACTAATTGTGCATCCAGAAGCTCTACAAAATTCCGCACAAAGCTTGGGGCGCTCATTCGAGAATTTGTTCTGATTTGATTAATAATCAAGTCTTTCATCTCTATCATTTAACAGTTTTGGACGGCCACTTTTCACTATCATGAAGTCGATTTTCAATAAATAAATAAACAATCCAAAAACTTTAACAATTTAAGATATCATGGATGCTGGTTTATGTATGTTTAGATTCACCACCTGATGATCTCGGCTTGACTGACGAAACTAATATTAAATTATTGCTAAATGTATCCGTTTCAATTTACTAGGTCAATGATGCGCGCTACGCGCTTTGATTATATTTCACATATTTTTTGTTTGTATCTATCAATTTTAATTCAAGTTTTTAAGATTAAACTACAGTATTTACCGTATTTTAGCTTAAAATGTCTTTAAATACGTAATTTTTCACTTTGTGATCCTTTTTACTACTATCAATATAAATTTTTAAAACCACTTTTCGAACTATAATAATTGATATATAAATCCCAATAATTCCCTATTTAGGGAATTACCCAAAAAGTGAGGGTTGCCTATTTCGCGAAATACGCAAAATGAAACCAACAAATTGCCAAATCCATGAATTCGGCAAAGAGGTTCACGAACTAGGCAATTTCGTTGATTCAGCGTAACATGTATATATAATCATTAGTTCACTATGCAGCTTTAGAAATAAGTTGATCTTGATGAACACAATAAAATGTCTCAAGAAAAAATGAGATTCTTTGGTAGACTTAGAGGATTTTGAACTAACAAGGATTAATAATAACGACTTCATGCCTCAAATGAAGGAATGAAAATTCGAATTAGATATTAAATTAAATCTCAAGCAAAAAGTTTCTGTAAACATAACCGCACATGCCTCCTTGAAGAGCTATAGACAAAAAATTCTACAAAAATGTTCTCGTTTTATGAATAATGAAACATACTTCCTAAGGTTCAATATTTAGGCAAAATGACTTGAAATAAATATTGTAGAGGACAAAATAATGACAACGTGTTTGTAGTTAATCATTCAATTTTAATTAACGATGTGAGTGTCGCATTATAGGTGAACCACTCGGTCCAGTTCTGAAAAAAAGATTAAACTTAGATAATCCAAAGGGCAATAATTCTACTTTCATAGTTTGAGTCATATTCTATTCTGTAAAATCGAAGGGTCCTCCTTATCAGGTTTTAGCAAAGTTAAATTAATCCAAATGCTTTTATATTTTCCAGATGAAGAATATGGAACTATTCATTTTAATTATGGGCTATGTGCATTGGCAATGCAGAAGCACCAAGGAGAGAGTAGAATAGAAGGGTACCATCTGTGTTATATGCCGTCAACAATAATGAAAACTGGTTTTCACAGTTTCACTACACTACGTTGGCCAGCTGGTCTAGAGGAAAGGATATACTATACACATATTTCTATTACCCTCAACTACGACGTGCACCTCATGTTTTGTATATTCTTCGGCAAACAATCTGTGTATCATTATTCACAAAAAACTATAACACTGAACTATGTAGCTTATAACTTAATTGGCTATCAGAATCAGAATGTTCTTCCCTTCAGTCGGGTACATCCCGCATACGCTTAAGGTTATTTAAAAAAAAAAATATATATAAGTATAAATAATACATTCTCTTCTACTCTTTTCAAGTTAATAAATTTGAAATTAATCATAGAATATTACTTGGAGGATGTAGTACATATTTTCACAAGTCACTTAAATTTATAAACGGTTATTACACCCTTCTCATGTCAAGGAAAAAAAAAACTTGATGCTTTCTTTTTGATCATGTTATTATCACCATAGAAATTGAAGGAAAACACTGTAATCGTGTAAATACAAGTTTTCTTGAGAGTGTTTAGATAATATTGATTTAAATATCAAAATAATTTTCGAAAAAAACAAAAATTAAAATTAATTTAACTAATTAACTTTAAACAAGTAAAATTTATAGTTCTGAGACTAATATAATAAATAATTCACGAGAAAAAAAATCAAGGGATTTCTGAAGTGAAAAAGTGAATATTCTTGGAGCCGTTAGGTCCGGCAAATCGGTTACTTTAACCCTAAAAGTAGCAATAAATAAAATATTTCTTTAGGGTAACTTACGTGCAATGTTAAGGAAACAAGTAAAACTAGGACTTATGACAATATTATTACCTATCACACCGAGCATTAATTCCAGCAGTAGTAAGATTTTGCTGAAAACAAAAAATGAATGAATGAAAATAGGCTTAATTTACACAAAGAAATATTTTTAATAGTGTACATAATTGTAAAAAAATAAATAAAATGTCTCATGATACAATAACGGAGATAACAAGCTGCGCTATAATCTCACTTCCTGAATATTAGTTTGCAATTAAAAAAATACACTTTTAATAAAATATAAAAGTAAAATAACTTACCTTCATGAAAAACAATAAAAACAAACAAGGAGAATGGCGTCTTCCATTAAGCTAAAGGTTAGGCAGACTTATCTATGACTACAGTCGAAGGAAAAATGAATACAGTGCAGGGCTGTAATCGCATTGATTTAAAATGTAGAGATATCGAACAATCTAGATATTGCAAAAATACAGTTTCAGTTGATAAAATCCCTATTTAAAACTGTCCCAAGATATCAAGTGTTCTCCGGGTCTTGGGAGTTGATTAACATGTTTACGTTGGTAAAACACTAACCTTCCTGATGGTAAACAGTAACCTTCTCGAAGTTATGTGCGATAATTTTTGTTTAATTTTGTTTGTTTTTGTGTGAAACAATTATTATTCCCTGTTGAAGATGTTAAATCCAAAAGATAATTTTTTGTTTAAAGGAAATGATGAGTTTAATGATAGGCAAAAGTCAGTTTTTGGATTGTTGGACAAATTAGCTCCCGAAAACATGAAGAATAGATACACAGAGGATGAATTTCAAAACTCAAAATCGAAACTATCAGTGAATACCTTGAAAAAAGATGTAAAACATTTCCGAGGGAAAGAGAGTATTTTTAAGAAACCTGATATCCCAAGAAAACGTTCTTTTAAGATGACATTACCCGATTATGTCAAAAATCCTCACAAGTGGAAGAAATACGAGTTGGGTGACTATGTGATGACTGATAAATCCAATTGGGAAGTGGCTATGAAATTTCACAAGGAACTTCAAGAACGTAAAGACCCTATGCAAGTGGAAGACGTAGTCAGTGAGCCGATCAAATACAACCCACACATCTTCGAGGATGGATCTGATCTAGTGGTCAAAGAAGAAGCAAAACCTGAGTACAAAGACGGGAAGGTCTTCATGCCGGAGTATGTGGTAGGAGAAAAACTGAAGAAAACAGTGCAGAAAAAGAAGAAAACATCAGTTGCGGAAGAAGTAAAGGCCAATGTTAAACTTGGGCATCTTTTGTATGAAGATGAAAACTAATTGTATATATGTGTAAATGTGTTATATTTAATTTTTTTTGTTACCTAATATGTATGTGTGAAACATTGTATATATCTTCAGACAAATAATAAATATTTTAGTCGGTATTTCTGGTCTTAATTAATTTAATTACTAGTTTTTATTTAAAGGAGAGAACCTTATAATTAGTTTTCTTTTCAGGAGCATATTATTTTTTAGCTTACCCGGAGTTCCCAGGTAACAACTGTAAATCTGATCAAACGTTAAAGGGCTAACTGCAATTTTATGTTCTGGGCCCTTCCCGTTCACAATTTTGGAATGCCACACAACCTTTAATTGTACTGAGCTTATGAAGATGATATAATGGAAGTTTCATGAAAGTTCGATTAACTTCCTCAATCAATTCCTGATTTTTTTATTTTCAACTGTAAGAGTTTCATCTTAATCTTGAGTTCTATGTTTGCCACATATTTTAGCCCTGAAGTGACATGAAAAACCCATCACTTCGCTGGAACATGAGCTGCCCTGAATAATATAAACCCAGGTGAGGAAAAAAAAAAAAAGAGTATTTTTTCCAATATTGTTCTAATTACACCTCTCAATGATTCACAATAAATTTCTACCTTTGTTTATGGAAGCAGAATAGTCCCTTTTAATTACTTTCTCGTATTATTTTGTTTTGCTAGTTCGAATTAAGAAGATGCGACGGAATCTCAATCTGTGAATATGACCCTGCAGGAAAAACTGTTTATTTTAAGAAGATATATATTAAATGTTTTGTTTTTTTGGCCTTATGTTCGATGCATATTAGCCATGTCACTGTGTTATCTGATTATTTACGACATCCATGGGCCCGGGAGGCAATTCTATCTGTGAAATAAAGCTCACCCCCGGACGGGGTTCGAACCCGTAAACCATGCGACCAAAGTCCTACGCTCTATCCCGCACGGCCACCATGGCTCCCCAAAATCATGGTTAAAGTTTTTTAACTTCTTTATTTAACAAAACTGTGGGAAGAACATCTTTTGTTTCTATGAGAAGCCTCTCTTAGTTCAAGGAGGCCAGGCTACAATTAATTACTTACCCTAACCATCGAATAGTTTAGCATTACCTCATCGTCATCTCAATTGGACTTTGAAGAACAATGGAGGAATATTCTTTTCTCATATAAGTCGAAGTATTGTTTGGGGTCACCATATCGTCGAGAGGATGAATGAGGCGGCAGCCAGAGATTTGCCTATTGTACCTTCTCACTCGATCGGATCGGCTGAGTGTCTTTCAGGAGTAATAATAATCACTAATAGTGATAATAAATATTGACTATTGATTTGATATTTTTTTATAATTTCAATTTGCCAAGGAGACTTCCTAGTAGAAATTTCAACGGAGTGTCGCAACCGATAGTTTATGTAAAGTCCACATTTCTCAACCTAGAAAACTTTTGTAACTTTGTTGTTATACTAGATGGTCTATAACCAATAACCACAGTTGATAGATCTAAAACTTACAAAAAAAAAACATAATAGGTATAAATATTTATTTTATTACAACAAATTTACAAAATACACAAAAAGAAAGATTAATAAGGTGATTCAAAACATGAAACAAATATTTTGAAAAGTTTATGTTGATTGTATAGAAGCATTGACATTTTAGGGAACATCCTAAATTTGTCTGCTATGGTTTTGAGCTGTTTTAAAACAAAATGATGGGAACAAATTTGCCGAAAACACTTGAATAATTTGTTGAGGTAAAAATTACTGACTGCAAACAGACCATTCAAAATGCTGGCAAAATTCCTATCAAGATTTTTTAAACTGAAATTCCTTTTTGTCCTACATTTATAATGCTTTTAGAGGTTATTCTGCAACTTTTCTTGCATTTTTTTTTTTAACAATTGTTAATTACAGACCATTTTGCCATTGTCCGGTTATTTTTGATTCAACTACTATTTATTACCTTATTTTTCGAATACATGTGAAAAGTGATCCTTAATACCATTAAACCTTTTTTAAAAAAGGAGTTTCGATTTGTGTGCGCTTTTAAAAGCTTTCCGAACCACCCTGCAAGATGCAACAACAATATTTTTTATTTACTTTTATATTTTTTTAAATATGAAAAGGACTTTCAAGAAAAAAGGTTATACCTATACTATGAGTTGAAAATTTAAGTTACTTAATAAAAATACATACATTTTTTTTACTTATTAATAACTTAAATAAAGAATGCAATCAGCTTAAATATGGACGCTCCAGTTTAAGAGGGAACCAACTGTACATTTGACAGTGTTGAGTTAAGAGCTTTAAAACGATGTTATACCCAATGTTCAATTTAAAACTCTCATATTAGTAGCATCTTTCACACCTCCCCCCTCAAATGTAGATACGTCAAATAACCACTGGATCAAACGTTGGAAATTTTGGATTTTCTACATTTTTGGTTTGGTACATTATCCTCAAAAAGTCAACCATTAAAGAGCTATTTTATGTTAGAACCCCCCCCCCCCCCTGCAACTTCCACCCCGTTCAAAATATGGAGATGCAATCCATTTGAGCCGGGCTTATAAGGATGCAATCTGTGAAACCGTTCCACCCCATCTCCCTTTTAAATATTTACGGTCTACGTTTGAAATGGGCTTACAACGAAGCTACATATGAAATTTCATCAAAATCGATTCGGTAGTTTTTGCGCGAACTTCCTACAAAAACACGAACAGACAAAAGTACAGATTTATATATAGTGATAAAACCTCTTACTGAAAGCTATCTTTATAGATAGGTAAAAGCTGTCGGGGGCTTTCTTCTAGAACTTTTTATTGGCAACAATTTCTCCATTAATCATTTTGATATATCTTCAACGGTTTAGACAACATAAGCTATAAATGACGACCGGAAGGCCGTTTCTCATACGACTTTCTTCATTTTTACCATCTCTTTTGATCAAGTGTGAAGATGTATAGCCTATGTTTACTGGAAAGAAATAAGCTACCTACCCATCGGTGACAGAATTATCCAAATCGGTCAAGTAGTTTTGGAGATTACCTCAAATATACTAACGAACTTTATATATTAGTATTATGAGCTAATTAATAAAAACTTCTGAATATCTCAAAACTTCTGTTTTGGGGTTCTTTCCCTCTTGAACCGGGGCGCCGATATAAACTTTTATTTCCGTTGACTTTATTTTTCTTCTCTTTCCCTGAAATCCGCTATATCCTAAATATTACTTTTCAAAGGACAAAATAATTTTAGAGGCGCTTTGTTTATATACGAATAACTATTAGAGTGCGACACACTTAAGACTGAATACGATTTGGTCTTATATAATAGACTTTTTCCTTGTTCTTCTCCCAAACCATAACATTTAATGACAATCCCTCCAGGTTGGTAGTTGGTGTAGGGACAGTACAGAGGAGAGGGGATAGTTCCACCTTACTACCGCCTCTTATTTATCCTAATAGTGTCGCACTATATTATACTAAGGCAAAACTCTATTCTACAATACTCTAAATATTTTATATTCTCTAAACATTTTTAGAATAAACAACAAGATTAACATTTAAGATTTTGTAAGACACTATACCTTGGGTAACAAGACAGAACAATCTACAAAAAAAAATATTGTCTATTTCACAAAATATATATATGGACTTGAAAAATAAAACTTGTTTATTTAAGATGTTGTCTAATTAGAGGGAGGAGTACTTTCGGTATTTCTACCATCCTCAGCCAAAAGCATAAGAGATAAGACTAAGTTAATTTTTCAGAATGTCAGCCTCTCGAGGAACCCATTACTCTCCCTACTGGTGTTCCCCATGACGTCAGACATTCCTAACTAAGCTAAATTGTCAAGCTCACCATAGAATTAGGGGGTGACAAATTAAATTTTCATAACAAAATCAACATTTGCACAACACATCAACCAACACAAACATACATTTGATAAAGACACAGGCATAAAATACCTTCATTTCTGCGAAAAAAACACATTGCTCAACTCATTAGAACAATTAAAAATAAACAGAACTTTAAAAAATGGAAATTGTATGAACGACCATCATTGTCAATGCATTATAGTTTACAATATTACCTAGACCTTAGAAGGGGTCACACATTTGAAATATGGGGACCGCCTTGTCATAAAATATCTAACAGCATGACAATTTAGCTTAGTTAGGAATGTCTGACGTCATGGGGAACACCAGTAGGGAGGGTAATGGGTTCCTCGAGAGGCTGACATTCTGAAAAATTAACTTAGTCTTATCTCTTATGCTTTTGGCTGAGGATGGTAGAAATACTGAAAGTACTCCCATGTATATATAGTTAGTCTTAAATAAACAAGTTTTATTTTTCAAGTCCATTTGAATTATTTCACAATATCTCTGCAATAATGTCAGTTTTCAAAAATATATGTATATATAAATAATATGTGAGTACTTTCGGTATTGCTACCATCTTCAGCCACGACCATATACTATAAGAAGTTCAACCAGTTTACCATCCAAACGGTACCCTTTTTCCCCCCACGGGGTTTTCCCCTGTCCCTCCTGTACAGTTAAGTCTTAAAATATGGAAAACATTAAAAATACAATTTCTTCTCAAATTGAAATCTTAATAAAAAAATTTTTTGAAATAGTATGTGCTGATTAAAATACAAATATACACATGCATATATGAAATTAATCAAAGATATACAATAATAGATATATGAATAAAAATAAAAAATATATAAAATAAAGATAGACAGTTTTTTGAGGAAGTAGGTAGGTATCCACAGAGACTGGAGGATTATATTATTGACAATAAACCGCCAATACCGAAAGTACTCCCATATTATATACATTCTGTGAAATATACTATTTTTTTTTTTAACATACGTTTTTTCTTTATTTTTTATTGTTTCACCATATCTCTGCAAAAATATGTTGATATCAATAATATATTAAGTGTTGTCAAAAATATTTAAAAAAAATAATTTATAAACGTGCCGAATAGATTCCACTATAAATTTATAAATAAAAATCTGTTTATTTGTTAAAAACCAAATAAAAAAACAAAAAAGTATGTATATGTTTTTGTAAGCATTATACTTATTTTAATTAAACATTTACTTATCGAATAAACATAATACACATTTATTATAATTAACGAAATAAGTAATATATGCACATCACAATTAGAAGTAATACTTTGTAAATTGACAGAACAAGAAAATGTTGGGCTTTATAAATGCTAGATATACTCTTATATAGATATCAAAATTAATTGTTAAATAAATGCACATATGGAAGAATGTTTTTTAAAAATTACAATTTTTTTTAATAACAAAAGAAACATAAAAAAGTAAGGACAATTTCTAATATCAAATAAATCATTACAATAAAATGCAACTAGAAAATATTTGGCAACATAAAGTTGTCCATAGTACACTCAAATCGTAATGATAAACCGATTTAACAAGCTTTTTTTTTTTTTTTTTTCAATGGATTTTTAAGCGTCAAAAAGCTAATGTTCACAAGTACAAAGTACTTTTATCATGGAATAGAGAACAAAAACGCCAAGGGATCAGTCAATTTTATATTTTTACAGGAGGGGTTGAATTTAGAACAATTTGTCAACAACTAATGCGGACGTATAAATACAACAAAAGCAGGCAATTTAATTCAAACTGAACACAACATTGGTCCGAGTGGTCCACTGGTTCATCGGACATGAAATTCGCAGTTGAACTTTACGTATTAATTTTTTTTGTCCCTTTTTTACTATAATATTTATGTTAGTTTTAATTCTTAATAATTTTATATAAATACAAATATTAAAAATATGCTAATAATTTGTACTTGATGTGTGACAAATGTTAAGAAGAGAAGTGATTAATGGATTTATTTGGTGTTGGTGGGGGGGCCGTGTCCTTTGTCTTTGTCATAGGAGTCCTTGTTGGCGTAGCCAGACACGTAGCCGGAATCATCAAACTCCTCTCTTCGGCCAGCCAGACCTTTACCTTTACCTGAACAAATGTAGACAAAGTAGCTTGCAATATGGAACCAAGTATAAGTCAAGTTTAACAAAAAAAAATCACAAATTAATCAATTACGTTTTCGCTCTCCCTTCGAAACCTATCGACCGTTTGGTCTAAAAATCAATAGTTGACTCAATAGCATCCATACGTTCATTACATCCCTTCCCTTCCCATCAGCCGATTACGTGGAATATAAAAATGTGACGTCCTTATGGGTTTTGAATTTAAACATAAAATTTATCTCGATACATTCTCTACATTGACAGTTATTAGGGTTATTGAATTGAGGTCTCCCTCCTCTTTCCTTTGGCGGATTTGGCTGAAAATCAATAGGTGTCGTCCTTATCGGTTTTTGGATACACATTTAGATACATTCGTGTTGGTACATCCATTTTATCGTTAGTTAACGTGCTCATAGAAACACGGATTTTTTTTTGGTATCAAGGGTTTGGAAGTAACGAAACTCCTGTGAAAACACAACATCGAATTTTGATCGATTACATAACTTTCCCTATACCTATAGCTGGGGAAGTAAAAATCCTTCAACCCAAATAGAAACTTCCTTCTTTTCCGCCATTTTTTAAATTGGAAACAATAAAATTCCTGTTTCTATAATAGAAAATTCCATTTTTATTCCTCATACTCTTTTCTTCCCTCTCAACGTTTCAAAATATCCCTAAAAGAGAAAAAATACCAAAAAGACTTAATAGATGATGCTGATGAGCATAGTTCTCTCAGAAGATCTATTCATGGGTGAGACAAAATAAATACCTGCTTCATCGAATCTTTCCTTATGAGAGCCGGTATACTTGGCAGGATCCGTCAATCTTTCCACAGTGCTGCTAGTAGCCTTGGCACTCGCCTGAAATATGAAACATAATGACAACAATCAACTTGGAACAGTCAGAGGAGAGTGAGAGACAAAAACATAGATCACCATGTACTTCATGATACTATGTACAACTAAACCTATGTTAAGAGAGAACATTCTCCCATGATATACCAGACTCGGACTAGACTGGACTGTGAGAATTCACACAATGTTGCCAGATATGCGCTAATTTCTCTCTTGGACGAAAATGAGTCAAATGTTTTTTCTGAGTGTATTATATTATAATACATTCATCACAGCATTACACCTCCCAATTTATGTTTTCCACTTTGTTCAACTAGAAGGGTCTTTAGCAATTACCTGATATTGTACAGGCTCAAGACCATCGTTTAACGTCTCATCCGAAGAACGGCGTGCTCAAGTGTTTTTCACTTCTCAGATATAAACCTAAGGGATTCGGCCAGCTTTCGAGCTTCTGGTGCCCCTATTATATTTTTGTGTTAATATGTAGTTGAATTTTCCTTATATGATAGTTTTGACGAAAATTAGAACATAGGGCAAGTTTCGTTGTTTTTTATTATTGCGGATAGAAAAAAAAAAAAAGACCACATTATACCTGCTACCTTGAATCTTGCATTTCGCCACATTTTCTCGGCGACTTAATAGATAAATCCAGAGTGTTTTTTCTGAATCTCCTGTTAAAAATGCCAAACTTAGATACATAATTAAAGCTCATTTATCAAAATTATAATTCAACTAAAGTAAACAACCTTAATAAATTTTAGAAGAATTACTATGCTTATCAAAAGCAGGGACGAAGCTATAACAAAAAATCTGGGATCCTCAACTCCCCAGCATAAACATCTGTTACCATTCATATAAACAATCTAGATCCATCTTAGCAATAGAGGTTTTTTGGAGAGGAAAGTATTATTGGCATAAATAATTGTTACATGAACTCTGTCCATGACCCGAGGAGGTAGTGGGAGGAATCGTTGATTAGGGTCTGTCGGCGGGGTCAAGTTTCCAAAGTTCTGATTTTTTTGCATGATCTTACTGAATCTTTATGAATTCAATATTCAAAATGATCTCTACTTCAATTTTTATTTTTTTTTTATTTTATTATTTTTTTTTTTAGTATGCATTTTATAGCATATTTTCTATGACTCGAGATGAGACATTTTTGGTAAAATTAAAGACTTGCATCTATCATTCTTATGTGATATAATTATTGTTATTGTTAGAAGAGAGTTGCGACAAAGATACCTGCATTCAACGTGAAACATGCTACATTTATGGCAATGTTAATATTCTCTGAATTACACTGGGGTGTGCTGCTCAATGAAACATGAAAAACAGAATATTTTTGATGCTACGCGTCTTTTTTTGACAGGATAAAAGTAAATCCCAAATAACAAAATAAATTACTAAATATAACATAAAATATATGTTTGTACAATTTAAATAATGAACTGAACAGACTACCCCTGAGATTAATAAGCTAGTGTTTAACCGTTGAGCGCGGATGCCTGTCCCTGCTACCAACTCGTATCAACGTCGTATCCAACTTATATAAGACCGGTATGAGTGAAACAAAGGTTGTAATTGTCTCGTTGAACAGTTTATTATAAAGTATATCACAAGCAAAGTACAAGTCCCAGTAAACTAAG
The DNA here is from genome assembly GCA_963662175.1 of Aradus depressus. Classification (NCBI taxonomy): domain Eukaryota; kingdom Metazoa; phylum Arthropoda; class Insecta; order Hemiptera; family Aradidae; genus Aradus; species Aradus depressus. Next base: position 9,474,700 of record OY759214.1, on the reverse strand, counting down.
ACATAACAGTAATAAAGCTATAATTTAACAAAAATTATCCCATCTCGGTTCAAAAATGCGCTATAAAACCCAAACAAAGCATAAATAAAATAGATACTGTTTTTAGTCTGATAATGTCTGAAATGTCATTTATATCAACTGTTCAATTAAAAAAAAAAACATTTCGGGACACCGTAAGGTCGAATAGTGTGTTTTGTAAAACATATTATCCAAAATAAAATAGAGCTTATTTTGAATAGTAAACACAAGTAGGACATGTGAAATATAGGAATTATTAAAAAACTGTCATGCATATCGGCTGATTAAACAAGCTGACATTTCTACCTAAAGAATTCTATACGAAGCGAAGTCTGGCTAAAGATGATTTTTTAAAAATATCGAAGTCCCTCATAAAGTGATACTCTCGAATTTCGAAGATCTCATTATTAAATGCCAACATGGGGGAAAAAAATTATTAAATAATGCTCAAACAATTGTGCCAAATTCACAATTTATTGATAACTAAATGAAACATATGAAGTGGGAAGTAATGTTCCCATTGGTCTTCGACCTACGACTACCTGTTTTTTTTTTTAATTGAACAGTTGATATAAATGACATTTCAGACATTATCAGACTAAAAACAGTATCTATTTTATTTATGCTTTGTTTGGGTTTTATAGCGCATTTTTGAACCGAGATGGGATAATTTTTGTCAATGTTAATGTTCCCATCAGAAGCTGTCAACTATGGTTAACACGAATGATTATTTCCAAATTGTCTCATATGAATTCTTGCGAGACTTTTTTTTTTCTGTAATAAAATTTTAGTTAACGTTTCACCTCACAAACAACATGAAAAACAATCTACATTCACAATTTCCTTTTCTACCGAAATAATTCTCAATTAGTTTAAAAATTTGGAATATTCGTTAATCATTTGACACCTCTAAACTCTACAAGTCTACAAAAACTAAGTGAATCGAAGATGGTGAAATGCTATATATATATATAATGTTTTTTTTGTTATTAAATTGGTCGATTTGAGGTGGAACGGTAAGCGCAAGTAGATGAATGAAATGTTTCCATGAATGAAAAAAAAAATATATATATATATATATTACCACTGCTGTTGTAAATCCTGGAATGCCACAAGTAACCATTTTTTGTTTAATGTCACCCACATTGATAGTCTTGATGGTGGCCAAATCAATTAGAAATTTCTGGTAGTCTGCTTCTGGTAGTTTCGGAGCCCTGTCAAATAAAAAAAAACATATTATTAACAAAGATGGAAGATTTACGAATGTTTTTTTAAAAACAAATTCTTGATTATTTCAATAAATAAAGAATGTTTATACAGTTTTAAATTCTCCTTTCAGCTTGGACGTAGATCAGTAGATTTTTGTATTCTGATTCTTCAAAAAGCTACGTTGATTCGATCATGCAGAAAACTCAGCTTTCAGAAAACTATTTAATTATTAGAGCTCCGTAGGTCGAAGACCATATGCGTAACCTTATAAACGAGAGTACTTTGCACAAAGTTAAGCGGTAATATTTAGATCTAGGGACAATCGGAAGGGAAAAAAATAATTACAATAAAGGGAAATATTAAGCAGAATAAATAAAGTACATTTTTAGGTGAAGTTGGATAGAATATATCCTGAAAATAACTGCTCCAGATAACATTAATAAATATAACACACCAATTTATAATTTAAACCGTTATTTATGACCAGGTTAAACAGAGAAGTGGGATCAGGTCACATCTTGAAGACTTCCATAGCTCAAAAATGCATTGGTACACTAACAAATATATCGTTTATAATATATTATTATAGCATCACTTTCCAAAATTATTTTTTGCCATCTCAAAAAATAACAATTAAAGATGTTTCGGGAAACAATCCTCAGTCAGGAAACAATTTTTAAACGTCGAGAAATTGAGGTAGATTTTTAGATACCAAGGGAAATATGGACATCTGGTGGGAAAAACCTTTCTCTTCAAATATAGAGATATTATGGATGTTCTGCATATGTTGGAGAGCTAAGGAATTTAGAAAGACAAATATAAGTTTTTTTCCCTCTCCTAATAGCTGTCCTTTAAAAAATGTCAAAGTTTCCCTTCAATAACGGAGTGTACTTTCATTTATTTTTCAAATAAAGTTAATTATTAATAATAATGCTTATAATGAGCAATTTGAAGTGGAAGCAAATTATTTCTGAGCGGCTATATTGTTATTAGTAATTTTTTATTTTTAGTACCCTTTTCTAAAAATGTATTTTAAATCAAGCAAGGCCCTCTATATTAATTGGTTCTGATAAATAATTATACCAGTCAAGTTAGTACAAAAAAAATTGAAATTTGAGAAAAAAATGTGTCAGTGCCGTGACCAGGATTCGAACCTGGGTTATTGCGGCCACAACGCAATGTCCTAACCACTAGACGATCACGGCTACCATGACACTTGAGGTAGACCTTCCATTTAATCCAAAATACACTTTTATACAAATTATTTTAACTTGTTCTACATATATATTAGCAACTCACTTGAATTTTTTAAAACAAATAGCAGTATCAGTGGACGTTATCACTTTGCCATCGATGACTCTAGCCTGTCTCATCCATTTGTCACTTTGTGTTAAGGTTATGTATCGACCGTCCGATTCACGAACGCCAAATTTGGAAAAGCGTTGAAACTGCTCAGAAAATTTCTTCTCTTCCGATTTTTCTGCCATCTAAAATAATTGTATTTGTTAGTTCTAACATATATGTAATAACGTATATGTTAGTTTTATTTTGAAGTGTCATCTGCATTGATATAACATTCCGTATGAATCATTGAAAGATTTAGACAATTCTCTTTATAACACGAATTAATTTACGGAATTACCTTTCGTTTCTTTTTTCCGTATTCACAATAAATATACAAGTAAAAACTACATCATGCATTAAGTAAGGTTTTTTAGAGAATTTTCTCAACATTTTAAAAGTAGGTACATATTATGTATTATATACCTACTTGCACCTATTAATATGAAGTACATACATTTGTAGAACAGAAATAAAATATACCTGTAATAACTGTATTTCAAAATATTACACAAGAAAGTGAATTTCACAATAATGAATTGCTTAAAAGTCATAATAAAATTCCGGGGCTAAATGGTAATAATTAGGCTTACTAGGCCTTAGTCTGACATGTAAACAAATACATAGTTCGTCATAAGAAGGATGGGTCCAATTTTTTTGACACATTGATTGAACATAGCTTACCTTCGGAACTTTCTTTAAATATTCTGTCTTCTCTAAAAAAAACTAATGTTATTTTGACAGAGAAAACGTTAAGAACTATAAACCGAAAAACATGACCTACAGATGACAACTGTCAAGTGACGTCCAATTTAGAGCAAGTGTAGTCCAAGAGCGCATGTGTCAATCCAAAATCAAAGCAGGTTCCGCCTGTTAAAACACACTATTTAAACACAATGAGTCATTTTTACTAAAAATAAAACTGACATATTTTATGAGATAAGCAGGTTTCTTTAACTGTGGTGTAAAGTTGAACATACATTTAAACACAGAATAACAAAGAGCTTTTAAAGGTTGTTCTGCCTTAAAGCGAAATGGGAAGGCAGTTTAGTGTGTTACTGAGATAAGAGACTTGCCCACTTTCGGAGGTAAATTTTGCTACCCTTTTTAGCCTAGCAAAAATCAACCGATGATCTGAATCTTTTGGTCTGAAAATATGCTGATCAAAATAAAGAGCCGATCGGGTTTTTTGTTTTTGAACAAAATTTTTATCTATTCGATTTTGCAAAATCTGACCTTATAGACGTGCAAGAAAAAATCTTGAATTACTCTAAGACACTTTTCAGATTTGAAATTGGATCAAACAGTCAATAGATCAAACCCAAACAGAAATATACGATTTCAAAGAAATAATTACCGCCCGCCCAACTGTCAAAACATTCTCTAATCACATGTACCCCCCCCACCCCATTCATTCTTCTAAGGCTAATTTCCTATACACTGTTGGATGCTTCCCAATTTTGATCCTTCATGTGAATTATGATTTGCATAGTAATTATTTATAGGGATTAAATTACATATATTAATATACAAAATAATAACTTATACATTTTTGGCGATTTCACTAAATTCGGACGAAAGAGTAAATAAGGATAGGTGCAGATCGGAGCTGCACTGAACTTTCCGTGCTGTACTTGGACATTGTAACACTTGAGAAATGCTCCTAATTATATTAAATTAACTAGCAGTAATACCCGGCGTTGCCCGGGGAACTTTGACTTTTCTCCCAATATCTCCTATAAGGCTATTCAGTTCCTCGACAGTACATTCAATATGTTATAATTTTCAATTATTCATACGGAATAAGGCTTATAGTCCTTCAACTGTAGTAACGCTAGTAAGTTTTTAGGATCCCTGGTCACCACAGCTAGTATGTGTTCTGCAACGGCGGACCCCACCGCTAGTACCTAGTTACAAACGCTGGGCATCACAGCTAGTATGGTTTTAGGAACGCTGGGCCCTACAACTAGTAGGTGCCTTGCAACAGCGGACCACACAGCTAGTACGAAGTTATTAACGCTGGGCATCACAGCTAGTAAGTGCCTTGCAACAGCGGACCCCACAGATAATACGTTTTTAGGAACGCTGGGCCCTACAGCTATTAATTGCCTTGCAACAGCGGACCCCATAGCTAGTACGTAGTTAGAACCACTGGGCATCACAGCTAGTATGTGTTTTGCAACGGCGGACCCCACAGCTAGTACGTTTTTAGAAACGCTGGGCCCTACAGCTAGTAGTGCCTTGCAACTGCGGACCCCACAGATAGTATGTAGTTAGGAACGCTGGGCCCTACAGCTAGTAGTGCCTTGCAACTGCGGACCCCACAGCTAGTACGTAATTAGGAACGCTGGGCATCACAGCTAGTAAATGTTTTGTAGGTGCCTTGCAACAGCGAACCCCACAGCTAGTACATAGTTAGGAACGCTGGGGCTGAGCACTACAGCTAGTAAGTGCCTTGCAACAGCGGACCCCACAGTTAGTACGATATTAGCAACGCTGGGCATCACAGCTAGTAAATGTCTTGCAACAGTGAACCCCACAGCGAATATATAGTTACTACTACTACATGTCCAATTCATGACAATCCGATTACCCTTTAAGCATTATTTTTATGCTTAGCCCCCCCTCCCCCCCCCCCCCCCCCCCCCCACAACCCGACCTCCCTTTCGAAACTTTGGGACACCACACACCTTATTTTTCTATTTGGCCTTCAGGAATACTACATGTGAAATTTCGTGACAATCTGACCAACCTTTAATGAGCTAGCACTATATTTATACTTAGGCCCCCCACAGCCCCCCTCCCGGAAAATATTTTGAGCCGTCACACCGCCTATTTTTCTATTTTGGCCTTCAGGAGTACTACATGTGAAATTTCGTGACAATCTGACCAACCGTTAATGAGCTAGCTCTATATTTATAATTAGGCCCCCCCACAACCCCCCCTCCCGTTCAAAACTTTGGGACACCACACACCTTATTTTTCTATTTGGCCTTCAGGAATACTACATGGGAAATTTCGTGACAATACGATCAACCGTTAAAGAGTTTGCTCTATATTTATACTTAGGCCCCCCCACAACCCCCCTTCCCGTTCAAAAATTTGGGACACCACACACCTTATTTTTCTATTTGGCCTTCAGGAATACTACATGTGAAATTTCGTGACAATCTGACCAACCTTTAATGAGCTAGCACTATATTTATACTTAGGCCCACCACAGCCCCCCTCCCGGAAAAGATTTTGAGCCGTCACACCGCCTATTTTTCTATTTTGGCCTTCAGGAGTACTACATGTGAAATTTCGTGACAATCTGACCAACCGTTAATGAGCTAGCTCTATATTTATAATTAGGCCCCCCCACAACCCCCCCTCCCGTTCAAAACTTTGGGACACCACACACCTTATTTTTCTATTTGGCCTTCAGGAATACTACATGGGAAATTTCGTGACAATACGATCAACCGTTAAAGAGTTTGCTCTATATTTATACTTAGGCCCCCCCACAACCCCCCCTCCCGTTCAAAAATTTGGGACACCACACACCTTATTTTTTTATTTGGCCTTCAGGAATACTACATGGGAAATTTCGTGACAATACGATCAACTGTTAAAGAGTTTGCTCTATATTTATACTTAGGCCCCCCTCACAACCCCCCCTCCCGTTCAAAAATTTGGGACACCACACACCTTATTTTTTTATTTGGCCTTCAGGAATACTACATGGGAAATTTCGTGACAATACGATCAACCGTTAAAGAGTTTGCTCTATATTTATACTTAGGCCCCCCCACAACCCCCCCTCCCGTTCAAAAATTTGGGACACCACACACCTTATTTTTTTATTTGGCCTTCAGGAATACTACATGGGAAATTTCGTGACAATACGATCAACCGTTAAAGAGTTTGCTCTATATTTATACTTAGGCCCCCCCACAACCCCCCCTCCCGTTCAAAAATTTGGGACACCACACACCTTATTTTTCTATTTGGCCTTCAGGAATACTACATGTGAAATTTCGTGAGAATCTGACCAACCTTTAATGAGCTAGCACTATATTTATACTTAGGCCCCCCACTGCCCCCCTCCCGGAAAAGATTTTGAGTCGTCACACTGCCTATTTTTCTATTTTGGCCTTCAGGAGTACTACATGTGAAATTTCGTGACAATCTGACCAACCGTTAATGAGCTAGCTCTATATTTATAATTAGGCCCCCCCACAACCCCCCCTCCCGTTCAAAACTTTGGGACACCACACACCTTATTTTTCTATTTGGCCTTCAGGAATACTACATGGGAAATTTCGTGACAATACGATCAACCGTTAAAGAGTTTGCTCTATATTTATACTTAGGCCCCCCCACAACCCCCCCTCCCGTTCAAACGTCGCCACACACCTTTTTTTCCTATTTGGCTTTTAAAAATACTACATGTGAAATTTCATGACAATTCGACCATTAGTTATTGAGTTAGCACTATTTATATACTTAGGCCCCCCTTACAACCCCCCCTCCCGTTCAAAATTTTGGGACGCCACATAGCCTATTATTCAATCGGGCTCAAAAGAATGCTACATGTGATGTTTCATGTAGATCCGTCCAGCGGTTTGGGCGTGATGCTGGAACAAACAAACACACAAACACAAAAACACACCCCGTTTCACCTTTATTTATATAGATTTTAGTGTGAAATAATTGAGGAGTAGAGCCAGGAATATTCCGTGCAACCGGCCTACATTTGTTTTGTTTTTTACAAGAATTAATGAAAAGTTTCTGTCCTGCCTCAGGGATGGTTGTTCAATTTTGCAATACTGCGATTTATATTGAAATGTCTATTTTGGAGGGTAGATTATAAATATAAAATAAGAACTATTCTTGATAAAAATTACGTTATAGGCTCCAGCGTTAGGGTTTTTAAAGTACACCCAAATTGTATTCACAATTCTTATTCTGCACTTGATCCTTTGATACCTCAATTTGAGGCAACACCGCGATTCACACGTAAGTTTCCGCGCGACCTCTAAACGAGGTTCTAGACTCGTCCACGGTTCCTGACACGAATCCAGGCCAACACACGGGTCTAAGCAAGGTTCGAGGTCTCGAACACTCAAATGAGTCCACCAATAAAAAGATTGAGGGTTTAGAGGGAGTGCGGAAACGTACATATGAGGCGGGGTGTAGCCATAAGTTCACAGATCGAAGGACACATAAAACAGCACTAACACAATTTTTTTTTTTTTTTTGACTTATGAACAAAGCATGTTAGCCATGTATATCTAACAGAAGTTAAGGGTCTACCGAATAAAGAGACTAAAGGTTTAGAAGGAGAGCGGAAACTTACGTGTGACTCTGGGTGTAGACTTAAATTCAGAGATCGGAGGACCCCAAAATGAGCAAGGATTTATGTTCCAGCAAATAAAGAGTTCGAGAGTTTAGAAGGAGAGCGGAAACTTACTTTGAAGTTTAGGTACTTAGCCTATAAAAACAGATAAATGCAGAAATTTCAATAGAGAGGTTTCAATCATATACGAGATAGTCAATCATAAGTAAAGATGAAAATTAGTTCTGTTCTACCGAAAATAGCCAAAAAAAGAAATGTAGAGTATAAGTGATCCTTGCGGCGCCGATTCTCCATATTTTCTGAGGAACTACAGCAACGTCGGTAATAAGCCTCAACCAGATACGATGATAGTCAACCAAGCAAAGATAAAAATTTGTTCTGGTTCTAACGAGAATAACCGAGGGAGAAATCTATATTAATAAAGCTGAAACGGGGTTTGTTTGTTTGTTTGTATGTTTGTTCCAGCATCACGCCCAAACCGCTGGACGGATTTTTATGAAACTGCCCATGTAGCATTCTTTTGAGCCCGATTGAATAATAGGCTATGTGGCGTCCCAAAATTTTGATCGGGAGGGGGGGTTGTAAGGGGGGCCTAAGTATATAAATAGTGCCAACTCATTAACTAATGGGCGAATTGTCATGAAATTTCACAGGTAGTCTTTTTAAAATCCAAACAGGAAAAAAAGGTGTGTGGCGTCCCAAAGTTTTGATCGGGAGGGGGGGTTGTAAGGGGGGCCTAAGTATATAAATAGTGCTAACACATTAACTAATGGTCGAATCGTCATGAAATTTCACACGTAGTCTTTTTAAAAGCCAAACAAGAAAAAAAGGTGTGTGGCGTCCCAAAGTTTTGATCGGGAGGGGGGGTTGTAAGGGGGGCCTAAGTATATAAATAGTGCTAACACATTAACTAATGGTCGAATTGTCATGAAATTTCACACGTAGTCGTTTTAAAAGCCAAACAAGAAAAAAAGGTGTGTGGCGTCCCAAAGTTTTGAACGGGAGGGGGGGTTGTGGGGGGGCCTAAGTATAAATATAGAGCTAACTCATTAACTAATGGGCGAATCGTCATGAAATTTCACATGTAGTATTTTTAAAAGCCAAATAGGAAAAAAAGGTGTGTGGCGTCCCAAAGTTTTGATTGGGAGGGGGGGTTGTAAGGGGGGCCTAAGTATAAATATAGAGCTAACTCTTTAACGGTTGGTCGGATTGTCACGAAATTTCACGTAGTATTTTTAAAAGCCAAATAGGAAAAAAAGGTGTGTGGCGTCCCAAAGTTTTGAACGGGAGGGGGGGTTGTGGGAGGCCCTAAGTATAAATATAGAGCTAATTCTTTACGGTTGGTCGGATTGTCACGAAATTTCACATGGAGTATTCCTGAAGGCCAAATAGAAAAATAAGGTGTGTGGCGTCCCAAAGTTTTGAACGGGAGGGGGGGTTGTGGGGGGGCCTAAGTATAAATATAGAGCTAACTCATTAACTAATGGGCGAATCGTCATGAAATTTCACGTAGTATTTTTAAAAGCCAAAGAGGAAAAAAAGGTGTGTGGCGTCCCAAAGTTTTGAACGGGAGGGGGGGTTGTGGGGGGGCCTAAGTATAAATATAGAGCTAATTCTTTAACGGTTGGTCGGATTGTCACGAAATTTCACATGGAGTATTCCTGAAGGCCAAATAGAAAAATAGGCGGTGTGACGGCTCAAAAGTTTTTTCGGGAGGGGGGGTAGTGGGGGGGCCTAAGTATAAATATAGAGCTAACTCTTTAACGGTTGATCGTATTGTCACGAAAACTTAACTAATGGGCGAATCGTCATGAAATTTCACATGTAATATTCCTAAAGGTCAAATAGAAATATTAGGTGTGTGACGGCCCAAAATTTTGAACAGGAAGGAGGGTTGTGGGGGGGGGGGGGGGGGGGCTAAATATACAAATAGAGTTAGCTCATTAACGGTTGGTCGTATTGTCATGAATCGGATTGTCATGAATTTCACATGTAGTAGTAGTAGTAACCTAAGTATAAATATAGAGCTAACTCATTAACTAATGGGCGAATCGTCACGAAATTTCGCATATATAATTCCTGAAGGCCAAATAGAAAAATAAGGTGTGTGGCGTCCCGAAGTTTTGAACGGGTGGCGGGGTTGAGGGGGGGGGGTGGTATAAATATAGAGCTAGCTCATTATCGGTTGATCGTAAGGTCATGAATCGGATTGTCATGAATTTCACATGTAGTAGTAGTAGTAACTATATATTCGCTGTGGGGTTCACTGTTGCAAGACATTTACTAGCTGTGATGTCCAGCGTTCCTAATATCATACTAGCTGTGGGGTCCGCTGTTGCAAGGCACTTACTAGCTGTAGTGCTCAGCCCCAGCGTTCCTAACTATGTACTGGCTGTGGGGTTCGCTGTTGCAAGGCACCTACAAGACATTTACTAGCTGTGATGCCCAGCGTTCCTAATTACGTACTAGCTGTGGGGTCCGCTGTTGCAAGGCGCTAGCAGTGTGGCCCAGCGTATTTAACTACGTAGGTACTAGCTGTGGGGTCCACCTTTGCAAAACTCATACTAGCTGTGATGCCCTGTGGTTCTAACTACATACTATCTGTGGCGTCCGCAGTTGCAAGGCACCTACTACCTGTAGGGCCCAGCGTTCCTAAAAACGTACTAACTGTGGGGTCCGTCGTTGCAAAAGCATACTAGCTGTGATGCCCAGGGTTCCTAATATCGTACTAGCTGTGGGGCACGTTGTTGCAAGGCATTTACTAGCTGTAGTGCCCAGCGTTCCTAACTATGTACTAGCTGTGAAGTTCGCTGTTGCAAAGCACTTACTAACTGTAATGCCCAGCGTATTTAACTACGTACTAGCTGTGGGGTCCGCTGTTGCAAGGCACTTAATAGCTGTGATGCCCAGCGTTCCTAACTTCGTACTAGCTGTGGGGTCCGCTGTTGCGAGGCACATACTAGCTGTGGTGACCAGCGTTCCTAACTACATACTAGCTGTGGGGTCCGTTGTTGCAAGGCATTTACTAGCTGTAGTGCCCAGCGTTCCTAACTATGTACTAGCTGTGAAGTTCGCTGTTGCAAAGCACTTACTAACTGTAATGCCCAGCGTATTTAACTACATACTAGCTATGGGGTCCGCTGTTGCAAGGCGCTAGCAGTGTGGCCCAGCGTATTTAACTACGTAGGTACTAGCTGTGGGGTCCACCGTTGCAAAACTCATACTAGCTGTGATGCCCTGTGGTTCTAACTACATACTATCTGTGGGGTCCGCAGTTGCAAGGCACCTACTACCTGTAGGGCCCAGCGTTCCTAAAAACGTACTAGCTGTGGGGTCCGCTGTTGCAAGGCGCTAGCAGTGTGGCCCAGCGTATTTAACTACGTAGATACTAGCTGTGGGGTCCACCGTTGCAAAACTCATACTAGCTGTGATGCCCTGTGGTTCTAACTACATACTATCTGTGGGGTCCGCAATTGCAAGGCACCTACTACCTGTAGGGCCCAGCGTTCCTAAAAACGTACTAGCTGTGGGGTCCGTCGTTGCAAAAGCATACTAGCTGTGACGCCCAGGGTTCCTAATATCGTACTAGCTGTGGGGTCCGTTGTTGCAAGGCATTTACTAGCTGTAGTGCCCAGCGTTCCTAACTATGTACTAGCTGTGAAGTTCGCTGTTGCAAAGCACTTACTACCTGTAATGCCCAGCGTATTTAACTACGTACTAGCTGTGGGGTCCGCTGTTGCAAGGCACTTAATAGCTGTGATGCCCAGCGTTCCTAACTTCGTACTAGCTGTGGGGTCCGCTGTTGCGAGGCACATACTAGCTGTGGTGACCAGCGTTCCTAACTACGTACTAGCTGTGGGGTCCGTTGTTGCAAGGCATTTACTAGCTGTAGTGCCCAGCGTTCCTAACTATGTACTAGCTGTTAAGTTCGCTGTTGCAAAGCACTTACTAACTGTAATGCCCAGCGTATTTAACTACATACTAGCTGTGGGGTCCGTTGTTGCAAGGCATTTACTAGCTATAGTGCCCAGCGTTCCTAACAATGTACTAGCTGTGAAGTTCGCTGTTGCAAAGCCCTTACTAACTGTAATGCCCAGCGTATTTAAGTACATACTAGCTGTGGGGTCCGCTGTTGCAAGGCGCTAGCAGTGTGGCCCAGCGTATTTAACTACGTAGATACTAGCTGTGGGGTCCACCGTTGCAAAACTCATACTAGCTGTGATGCCCTGTGGTTCTAACTACATACTATCTGTGGGGTCCGCAGTTGCAAGGCACCTACTACCTGTAGGGCCCAGCGTTCCTAAAAACGTACTAGCTGTGGGGTCCGTCGTTGCAAAAGCATACTAGCTGTGACGCCCAGGGTTCCTAATATCGTACTAGCTGTGGGGTCCGTTGTTGCAAGGCATTTACTAGCTGTAGTGCCCAGCGTTCCTAACTATGTACTAGCTGTGAAGTTCGCTGTTGCAAAGCACTTACTAACTGTAATGCCCAGCGTATTTAACTACGTACTAGCTGTGGGGTCCGCTGTTGCAAGGCACTTAATAGCTGTGATGCCCAGCGTTCCTAACTTCGTACTAGCTGTGGGGTCCGCTGTTGCGAGGCACATACTAGCTGTGGTGACCAGCGTTCCTAACTACATACTAGCTGTGGGGTCCGTTGTTGCAAGGCATTTACTAGCTGTAGTGCCCAGCGTTCCTAACTATGTACTAGCTGTGAAGTTCGCTGTCGCAAAGCACTTACTAACTGTAATGCCCAGCGTATTTAACTACATACTAGCTATGGGGTCCGCTGTTGCAAGGCGCTAGCAGTGTGGCCCAGCGTATTTAACTACGTAGGTACTAGCTGTGGGGTCCACCGTTGCAAAACTCATACTAGCTGTGATGCCCTGTGGTTCTAACTACATACTATCTGTGGGGTCCGCAGTTGCAAGGCACCTACTACCTGTAGGGCCCAGCGTTCCTAAAAACGTACTAGCTGTGGGGTCCGCTGTTGCAAGGCGCTAGCAGTGTGGCCCAGCGTATTTAACTACGTAGATACTAGCTGTGGGGTCCACCGTTGCAAAACTCATACTAGCTGTGATGCCCTGTGGTTCTAACTACATACTATCTGTGGGGTCCGCAATTGCAAGGCACCTACTACCTGTAGGGCCCAGCGTTCCTAAAAACGTACTAGCTGTGGGGTCCGTCGTTGCAAAAGCATACTAGCTGTGACGCCCAGGGTTCCTAATATCGTACTAGCTGTGGGGTCCGCTGTTGCAAGGCACTTAATAGCTGTGATGCCCAGCGTTCCTAACTTCGTACTAGCTGTGAAGTTCGCTGTTGCAAAGCACTTACTAACTGTAATGCCCAGCGTATTTAACTACATACTAGCTGTGGGGTCCGCTGTTGCAAGGCACTTAATAGCTGTGATGCCCAGCGTTCCTAACTTCGTACTAGCTGTGGGGTCCGCTGTTGCGAGGCACATACTACCTGTGGTGACCAGCGTTCCTAACTACGTACTAGCTGTGGGGTCCGTTGTTGCAAGGCATTTACTAGCTGTAGTGCCCAGCGTTCCTAACTATGTACTAGCTGTGAAGTTCGCTGTTGCAAAGCCCTTACTAACTGTAATGCCCAGCGTATTTAAGTACATACTAGCTGTGGGGTCCGCTGTTGCAAGGCGCTAGCAGTGTGGCCCAGCGTATTTAACTACGTAGATACTAGCTGTGGGGTCCACCGTTGCAAAACTCATACTAGCTGTGATGCCCTGTGGTTCTAACTACATACTATCTGTGGGGTCCGCAGTTGCAAGGCACCTACTACCTGTAGGGCCCAGCGTTCCTAAAAACGTACTAGCTGTGGGGTCCGTCGTTGCAAAAGCATACTAGCTGTGACGCCCAGGGTGCCTAATATCGTACTAGCTGTGGGGTCCGTTGTTGCAAGGCATTTACTAGCTGTAGTGCCCAGCGTTCCTAACTATGTACTAGCTGTGAAGTTCGCTGTTGCACATACTAGCTATGATGCCCAGCATTCCCAACTACGTACTAGCTGTGGTGCTCAGCGTTGCAAGCCACATACTAGCTGTGGTCACAAACGTTCTTAAGTACGCACTGACTATGACGTCCAGCGATGCTAAGTATTTACTAGGTGTGGCTTCCGCCGTTGAAAGGCGCATACTAGCTGTGGTGCCCAGGAGTCCTAAAAACTTACTAGCGTTACAACAGCTGAAGGACTATAAGCCTTATTCCGTATGAATAATTGAAAATTATAACATCATGAATGTACTGTCGAGGAACTGAATAGCGTTATAGAAGATATTGGGAGAAAAATCAAAGTTCCCCGGGCACCGCCGGGTATAACTGCTATAGATTTAATATTTGTTAAAACTGATAGAGAACGACCGGATTATCTGAATCCTACACAAAAATCAAAATAAAAATGTTTTTCAAAAAATTCACGCTATTTAACGGTTTATAGGCTTAATAATTGTTAAAACTGATACGACAGAATCAGATATATCCGAAAAGTCCCATCCGACGGACGACGTGCTCAAGGCTATTTTCAACCTAAGTGAAATTTCACCTAACCAGGTTTATTTACATAACATACGTCTCATTATCGAGTACCTCACATTCGAAAAAGCCCTGGATCATCGCTTAAAGTCCCATCCGAAGGACGACGTGCTCAAAGTGTTTTTTAACTTCCCGCCGATTGAAACATCTGACCTAAGTGCCTCAACTAGATTTCTAAGTGGCGATCCTGAGCTCGGTAGACTCCATTCTTGAAATTTCTCGCTTTTTAACGGTTTATAGATTTAATATTTGTTAAAACTGATAGAGAACGACCGGATTATCTGAATCCTACACAAAAATGAAAATAAAAATGTTTTTCAAAACATTTGCGCTATTTAACGGTTTATAGGCTTAATAATTGTTAAAACTGATACGACAGATTCAGATTTATCCGGAAAGTCCCATCCGAAGGACGACGTGCTCAAGGCTTTCAACCTAAGTGGAAATTGACCTACCCAGGTTTATTTACATAACATACGTCTCATTATCGAGTACCTCACATTCGAAAAAGCCCTGGATCATCGCTTAATGTCCCATCCGAAGGACGAAGTGCTCAAAGTTATTTTTAACTTCCCGATTAAAACATCTGACCTAAGTGCCTCAGCTAGATTTCTAAGTGGCGATCCTGAGCTCGGTAGACTCCATTCTTCAAATATCTTGCTTTTTAACGGTTTATAGATTTAATATTTGTTAACTGACAGAGCCATAGAGTGTGCTGGTTTCGGATTATGCCAACGTCAGCACAACGTTCAGACTGACTTTAAATATGGTGACACCGATCCACTATGGAAGAAAAATGCCAAGAAAAAAAAGATGTATGTATAGATATGAACACAAATTAAAACTTGTGTACATTGTGATATAATCTATATAAATAAAGCTGAAACGGGGTTTGTGTGTGTGTTTGTTTGTATGTTTGTTCCAGCATCACGCCCAAACGGCTGGACGGATCTTCATGAAACTTCACATGTAGCATTCTTTTGAGCCCGATTGAATAATAGGCTATGTGGCGTCCCAGAATTTTGAACGGTAGGGAGGGTTGTAAGGGGGGCCTAAGTATATAAATAGTCCTACCTCATTACGGTTGGTCGGATTGTCACGAAATTTCACATGTAGTATTCTTAAAGACCAAATAGAAATATGAGGTGTGTGGCGTACCAAAATTTTGAACGGGAGGGGGGGTTGTGGGGGGGCCTAAGTATAAATATAGAGCAAACTCTTTAACGGTTGGTCGGATTGTCACGAAATTTTACATGTAGTATTTTTAAAAGCCAAATAGGAAAAAAAGGTGTGTGGCGTCCCAAAGTTTTGAACGGGAGGGGGGGTTGTGGGGGGGCCTAAGTATAAATATAGAGCTAACTCTTTAACGGTTGGTCGGATTGTCACGAAATTTCACATGGAGTATTCCTGAAGACCAAATAGAAAAATAGGCGGTGTGACGGCTCAAAATGTTTTACGGGAAGGAGGGTTGTGGGGGGGCCTAAGTATAAATATAGAGCTAGCTCATTAACGGTTGGTCGAATTGTCACAAAGTTTCACATGGAGTATTCCTGAAGACCAAATAAAAAAATAGGCGGTGTAACGGCTCAAAATTTTGTACGGGAGGGGGGGCAGTGGCGGGGGGGCCTAAGTATAAATATGGTGCTAGCTCAATAACGGTTGGTCGTATTGTCATGGAATTTCACATGTAGTACCTATTCTTAAAAGCCAAATAGAAATATAGGGTGTATATGTCACAAAATTTTGAACGGGAGTGTGGGTTGATGGGGGCCTAAGTATAAGTATAGTGATAAGTCATTAACGGATGATCGGATTGTCACGAAATTTCACATGAAGTATGTGAATAAAGGCCAAATAGAAAAATAGGGTGTGTGACGTCAAAAAATTGTGAACGGGAGGGGGGTTATGGGGGTAGGCCTAAATTTGAAGATAGTGATAGGTCATTAACGAATGATTGGATTGTCACGAAATTTCACATGTAGTATTCTTGATGGTCAAATAAAAAAATACACTATGTGACATTTTAAAAATTTGGGAGGGGGGGCTAAGCATAAAAATAATGCTGAATCATTGAAGGGTAATCGGATTGTCATGAATTTCACATGTAGTTGTAGTAACTATGTATTCGCTGTGGGGTTCACTGTTGCAAGACATTTACTAGCTGTGATGCCCAGCGTTCCTAATATCGTACTAGCTGTGGGGTCCGCTGTTGCAAGGCACTTACTAGCTGTAGTGCTCAGCCCCAGCGTTCCTAACTATGTACTGGCTGTGGGGTTCGCTGTTGCAAGGCACCTACAAGACATTTACTAGCTGTGATGCCCAGCGTTCCTAATTACGTACTAGCTGTAGGGTCTGCTGTTGCAAGGCGCTAGCAGTGTGGCCCAGCGTATTTAACTACGTAGGTACTAGCTGTGGGGTCCGCCGTTGCAAAACTCATACTAGCTATGATGCCCTGTGGTTCTAACTACATACTATCTGTGGGGTCCGCAGTTGCAAGGCGCCTACTACCTGTAGGGCCCAGCGTTCCAAAAAACGTACTTGCTGTGGGGTCCGCCGTTGCAAAACTCATACTAGCTATGATGCCCTGTGGTTCTAAATACATACTATCTGTGGGGTCCGCAGTTGCAAGGCACCTACTACCTGTAGGGCCCAGCGTTCCTAAAAACGTACTAGCTGTGGGGTCCGTCGTTGCAAAAGCATACTAGCTGTGATGCTCAGCGTTTCTAACTACGTACTAGCTGTGGGGTCCGCCGTTGCAAAACACATACTAGCTGTGATGCCCAGTGGTTCTAACTACGTACTAGCTGTGGGGTCCGCTGTTGCAAGGCACTTACTAGCTGTGGTGCCCAGCGTTCCTAACTTCGTACTAGCTGTGGGGTCCGCTCTTGCGAGGCACATACTAGCTGCGGTGACCAGCGTTCTAACTACGTACTAGCTGTGGGATCCGCCGTTGCAAGGCATATACTACCTCTGGTGCCCAGCGTTCCTAACGACGTACTAGCTGTGGTGCCCAGCGTTGCAAGGCATATATTAGCTGCGGTCAATAGCGTTCTTAAGTACGCACTGGCTAGGATGTCCAGCGATGCTAAGTATTCACTATCTGTGGTTTCCGCCGTTGAAAGACGCATACTAGCTGTGATGCCCAGGGGTCCTAAAAACTTACTAGCTGGGGTGTTTGACGTTGAAGGACTATAAGCCTTATTCCGTATGAATAATTGAAAATTATAACATCATGAATGTACTGTTGAAGAATTTAAAAGACTTTTAGGAGATATTAGTAGAAAAGTCAAAGTTCCCCGGGCAACGCCGGGTATTACTGCTAGTCTATATTAATAAAGCTGAAACGGGGTGTGTTTGTTTGTTTGTATGTTTGTTCCAGCATCACGCCGAAACGGCTGGACAGATTTTTATGAAACTTCCCATGTAGCATTCTTTTGAGACCGATTGAATAATAGGCTATGTGGCGTCCCAAAATTTTGATCGGGAGGGGGGTTGTAAGGGGGGCCTAAGTATATAAATAGTGCTAACTCATTAACTAATGGTCGAATTGTCATGAAATTTCACATGTAGTATTTTTAAAAGCCAAAAAGGAAAAAAAGGTGTGTGGCGTCCCAAAGTTTTGAACGGGAGGGGGGTTGTGGGGTAGGCGTAAATTTGAAGATAGTGATAGATCATTTACGGATGATCGGATTGTCATGGAATTTCTTATGTAGTATTCTTGATGGCCAAATAGAAAAATACACTATGTGACATCTTCAAAAATTTAACAGGGGGGGGGTGGGGGCAAAGCATAAAAAAATGTTGACTGATTAAAGGGTAATCGGATTGTCATGAATTTCACATGTAGTAGTAACTATGTATTCGCTGTGGGGTCCGCTGTTGCAAGACATTTACTAGCTGTGGTGCCCAGCGTTCCTAATATCGTACTAGCTGTGCCAGACTTGGTTGAGTGCAGATCTCGTGAGGATTAACGTATTCTTTTTTTTTTGATTTCTACAATTTAATAATTATTTTATTGCTATCCACACTTTATTTATTTTATTTTCACATTTATATACCTATTATTTCTTATTCTTAGTGACCTTCGGTTTGGTGAGTACAATCTAATATATTTTATACTAATTAAGTGGAAAAAACAAAAACAAAATGAGCATACCGCCGTATAAACGGCAGAAGCGTGGAAGAATCAAGTCCCCTTTAGAGCCACTAACCTCGAACATCCAGCTTTTACCGAAATTTTTGATAATTTCCCGTAAAGGCGAAGGGAGTTTGAGTAATATATCACCATTTCTTGTGAATAAATCAATAGTAGGAGTCGCGGGGGATGTGAAAAATATAAAAAAACTTAGAGACGGTACGATTTTGGTTGAAACCCTAAATAGTAACCAATCAAAAAAGTTACTGCAAGTTGAAGAATTATTCAACAAAATAAAAGTTAAAGTTGAACCCCACAAAAACTTAATCATAGTAAAGGGGTAATACGATGCCGAGATTTTGATTTTCTAGAACCCGAGGAAATTTTATTCGAATTAAAAAGTGAACATGTTATTGACATAAAGAGGATTATAGTGAAACGAGACAATACGGAGACAAAAACAGACAATTACATTGTTACCTTTTGTACCCCAACAATCCCATCTCATCTAAGAGTAGGTTATTATAATGTTTCAGTTCGACAATTTTTTTCCAATCTCTTGAGATGTTACACTTGCTTGTCTTTTGGGCACCCATCCTTCTCATGTAAAAAAGATGCACATTGTGCCAAATGTGGAGAGAAGAAACACGAGGAAGTCGAATGCAATAAGCCAGTTAAGTGTGTAAACTGTAAGGGAACTCATAATGCTTTTTATAAACAATGCCCAACGTTCATTAACGAAAAAGAAATAAAAAAGATACAGGATAGTGAAAAAATTCCTTACGGTTCGGCTAGGAAAAAATTGTTAGACCGGCAAAGTAGTACCACCTTTCAGAAATCCTTTGCAAATATAATAAAAGAAACTAAAGTTAGTGTTAATACGAAAGAAATTAGTATTGAAGTAGACCCATCTGAACTTGAAACAATGTACCCAAAACAACAGATAAGAGATAAAGCGACGGGGACCCCCCACTCTACCACCCGCACCTATCTCTCCCCCTCCCACTCCTGCAGTACCTGTTACAGCTACTCCCACCACCCCTCCATCACAGTCTCCAGCAGTACCCGCTACTGTTACCGCTACATCCCCTCCTTCCCCCATCCCAAGTGGCAGTGAAGAAATTCCTGCCACTGACACCCCCAAGATTGTTATAAGAAAAAACGAAAAAGACAAACAATACACAATAGTAACTAAAGCATCAAAAAAGAACGTACCCCAAAAGATGGAGACTGATAAATAAAAATCATAAATATATGGTTTTTATCAGCTTTCAGTCTGTAGTTTACACTTTACGCTTATATAAAAGCCTTTTTAACTTTTCTCTTAAATACTGCGGTATTTCTTCATTTACTGTACCTAGTGATAATATGCAAATTTTACTAACATATAACACAAGGCATTGCATCTCTATACTAACGTTTAAAAATTTCAAACCAATATGTACATTTTATCTCATCTCCAATTATTTGTATATTTTAACCAATGACATGTACAACATATATGATACTGGACAGCTAGCAGATTATACATACACATGGGAGTGTCAGAAGGAATACACCTGTACAATGTACAGGTGTATTCCTTCTGACACTCCCATGTGTACATGTACCATACAAACCTCTATGGTCCTACTCCAAATAGACATACTGCCACATGTGCCAATTTGTATAACTAAGCACTGTAGAACTCCATATAACTCCACTTATTTCAGCCTAATAAAAGTCGAAATCACTACAAAAATTACAGGCCAAACCCAACTAATTTTACAGCCTCTTCTTAAAAGTATCCACATAGTATGCGCTAATATACAGATAAGCGAGTTTACATTTAATGATTTCAAATGACCATACTACAATGGAATTTAAACGGATTAAAATGTCAATTTGAAGAACTCAAAATACTTCTGGAAGACTATAAGCCATGCATATTCTGCCTCCAGGAAACTAAGTTAAAAATCAGTGACAGAATAAACATCAAGAACTACAATATATTTAGAAAAGATAGAATAAATGTGAACCGAGCCTGCGGTGGAGTGTTGACTGGTGTTTCCAAAGACTATCAAGCTGAAGAAGTGAACATCAACACATCTCTACAATCTGTTGTCATCAAATTCTATGGAAAATTTCCACTGACTATTTGCAATGTTTATCTTCCGCCAACAGAAAACATAGACGAAGCAGAGATGACTCACCTTATCGGAGAGCTACCTCAACCTTATATTATCCTGGGTGCGGGGGATGTGGGGCTCCTCCAGGTCAGACAGCCGTGGGAACACCATCAAACGGATATCTGATGGCTCAGACTTGATTCTACTAAACACAGGAGCAGGCACATATGTCAGCCCAGCTTATGGCACCATCTCAGTACTTGATCTGGCTTTTTCCTCGCCCAACCTTTCCCTCCAGCTTGACT
This sequence comes from Aradus depressus, assembly GCA_963662175.1. Classification (NCBI taxonomy): domain Eukaryota; kingdom Metazoa; phylum Arthropoda; class Insecta; order Hemiptera; family Aradidae; genus Aradus; species Aradus depressus. The sequence continues at coordinate 9,453,696 of OY759214.1, read as the reverse complement.
GGAACGTGCTGGACGAGCTACACAACAGCGACCACTATCCAATTAGAATAGTACTCCGGGGAACAGAAAATCGGTTTGAGAGGAACCCCAGCTGGATCATTGACAGAGCAAACTGGGAGATGTTCAGGACCTTGGTACACATCGACGAAAAGATGTTCACTGACAATGTCAATGAAACGAACGAATACATTACCAACTGCATCGTCAAACCTGCTGAGGAGACCATTCCAAAAACCAAGTCATATTATAGTAAAAACTCTACACCTTGGTTCGACAGTGAATGTCGGCAGGCCAGGAAAGAAAGAAGGCAAGCACTCAGGATATTTAGAAACAATCCAAACACACAAAATCTTATCCACTATAAAAAAATGTGAGCTTCCTGTCGGAGGACGTTCAAAGGAAAACGTAAACAAACATGGCAAAACTATGTTTCTACAATCAATCATAACACTCCTTCAAAGGCGGTATGGCGGAAAATAAGAAGTATTTCTGGAAATAACCACCACGTCCAGCCTGCAATCAAAGTGAACAACAACATAATATATGAACAATCAGAGGTTAGTAACCTCTTCGTAGAATACTACGCATCCCAGAACCCTAGCGCAGAGACCGGACTGGACACAATCTATCGCACCAGATTCAAAGATGGAAACAACAACCAGACATACAACATGGAAGTCACAGAGTGGGAGTTGGACTCAGCCATTAGAGAAGTCAAAAATACAGCAAGCGGCCCAGATGAAATTCATAATGCCATGCTCAAAAATTTGAACCCGGCAAACAAAGAGCACTTTTGGCCTTCTTCAACAAAATATGGACAGAAGGGTCCTTCCCTGATGCTTGGAGGGAATCTATCATTCTCCTATTACTAAAACCAGGAAAAGACAAACTACTACTGGCCAGTTATAGGCCGGTCTCATTAACGAGTTGTCTTTGCAAACTGTTCGAAAAGATGATCAATCGACGACTACTCTGGACACTCGAAACTAGCGGCCACTTAAAGAACATTCAATGCGGTTCCCGAAAAGGTAGATCGACGCTTGATCATTTGGTAGCCTTAGAGGCTGAACTGCTGAACACCTTCATCAATAAAGAAGAGAGTATAGGGATCTTTTTCGACATAGAAAAGGCCTATGACACTGTTAGAGGCACCGCAATCCTACATCAAATGTACGATTGGGGACTACGTGGAAACTTACCCATATTCATAAGCAATTTTCTAACAAATAGGTGGGTTAGAGTAAGAATAGGAAGCAGTTTATCAGCAAGAAGGCGGGTGAACAACGGTATCCCACAGGGAAGCGTTCTTAGTTGCGCAATCTTCGCAATTGCGATGGACAATGTTGCGTCTGCTATCCCTAAAAAGATGAAGGCTTTTCTTTTTGTAGATGATCTCGCCGTTCTGTGCAGGTATCGTGACACCCATAAGGCCCAAGATGACTTACAGATACTCCTCAACAACCTCAGAGAATGGTCAAGTAAAACAGGATTAAAGTTTTCAAAGGAGAAAACTTGTTGTGTGCTCTTCTCTCGCAAAAGGCGGCCTAGCCCCGACCCTGCACTCTACTAGACGGAGAACCCCTCGTCTTCAAAGATGAAGCAAAATTTCTTGGTCTGATCGTAGACAAGAAGCTAAACTGGTCCAGCCATATCAAATACTTGAAGAAAGAAAGCTCCAGAAGACTTAACTTATTGAAAATTTTGGCCAATACGCAATGGGGAGCCGACAGGACATCTCTTCTAAGAGTATATCAGAGTGTTGTGAGGTCGAAATTAGACTATGGAAGTTTTATTTACGCTTCGGCTCCAAAGAGCTACCTGAGCAGATTAGATTCTGTGCACCACGCTGGCCTTCGACTTGCTACCGGAGCCTTCAGGTCAAGTCCCGTTGTCAGCCTTTGTGCCGAAACTGGAATTCCCCCTCTTCTGTTCCGCCGACATTGGTTTAGCCTCCAGCTATATTGCTGCTCTGTCATTAAATGAAAATAACCCTGCCTACAACTATATCTTCAAACCCAAATACCGCCGTTTATATGAAGGGATACCGAATACGTCAGCTCCCCTGGCAATAAGGGCAAGGCAATTCATAATAGACCTCATGGACGAGCAACCACGAAGTGACCCTCCGGAAGAACCACCATGGACACATAAGAAACCCATACTCCATCTGGATCTGCATCGACTGAAGAAGTCTACAACTAGCGATTGCACATTTAGAGCAGAATTTAATAAAATTAAAAGCATACGCTACAAAAATCATTTTTTGTACACTGATGGCTCCAAGAGCTCTGAGAGCGCTGGCTTTTCTGTAGTTGCTATGGACACCAAAATAAAATGCAGACTAACACCTTGGAGCAGCAGCTACACTGCAGAGCTGTGCGCCCTCTCTGCAGCACTTTACCACATAATTACTATGAAAGGACAATCCTTCACCGTCTGCTCCGACTCAATAGCTGCACTACAAGCAACACAAATATTGTTTACCGATAATCCTGTGGTTAGTAAAATACATAGATACGCAGACAATATCATATCACAAGGCAAAACGGTTACTCTTATGTGGGTCCCATCACATATTGGGATAGAAGGTAACGAAAGAGCAGACACCGCCGCAAAAGAAGCTTCTACCTCCGCTACCGATTGTAAGAGAATTTTTACAAAATCAGATCTGAAACAGCTGCTTCATAGCAGAGTTAACCAGGGTTGGATCGACATGTGGAAGGAAATAGACTGTAGCAACAAATTGAAATACATAAAAGAAAGAGTGGAACCTTGGAAGACATCTATAAGAGATAACCGAAGGGAAGAGGTTGCCCTGATGAGGCTAAGAATAGGCCACAGTCGTTTGACTCACAGTCACCTGATGAGCAGAGATGAAGCGAGGAAATGCGAACTGTGTGAGGAGGGATGTCGATCCGACACATCCTAGAGGAATGTCCGCTCTACCAGGAGGAGCTGGCCAGGAGAGGCATCACCAGATCACTTCCAAGAGCACTAGGCAACCGTCCAGAGCCACTTCAGAGAACAATGGATTTCTTTAAAGATTTGAAATTAATAGACGAACTATAGAGGAAAAAAAATAATAATAATGATAATGAATAAATTAAAAAAAAAGAATAAAAAAAAATAAATAAATAAAAAAAGATTTCTTTCAAGATTTGAAATTAATAGACACGAACTATAGAGGAAAAAAAATAATAATAATGATAATAAAAAAAAATAATAATAATAAAAAATAAATAAATAAAAAAAAAAAGATTTCTTTCAAGATTTGAAATTAATAGACACGAACTATAGAGGAAAAAAAAAATAATAATGATAATAAAAAAAAAAATAAATAATAATTAAAAAAAAAATAATAAAAAATAAATAATAAAAAAAAATTATAATAAAAAAAAAAAAGGGAAAAAATAAGAAAAAAATAAGAAAAAAAATAAGAAAAAAAGAGAGAAAAAAAATACAACAATAGATGCATTGCGTTATTTAATAAGTTATTAGAGTTTTCTTTTAATTAGTTATTATATTCATTTTACTTATTTTTCTATTTCTTTTTAATTATTTTTATATTTAATTTTACAAATTGTGAAATTGTACACTAAATGAATAATGGTACATTAAATGTAAATGACTAATCACGTCTCCATCTTAAAGAAACAGTTTGACACTTAGATGCTTATGACCTAGCTGTTCAGCATCTAAAAATCCTAATCCTAATCCTAATCCTCGTACTAGCTGTGGGGTCCGCCGTCGCAAGGCACATACTAACTGAGATGCCCAGCGTTCCTAACACTAGCTGTGGGGTCCGCCGTTACAAGACACTTACTAGCTGTGATGCCCAGCGTTCCTAACTACGTAAAAGCTGTAGGGTCCGCCGTCGCAAGGAACATACTAGCCGTGGTGCCCAGCGTTCCTAACTACATACTAAATGTGGGGTCCGCCGTCGCAAGGCACATACTAGCTGTGGTGCCCAGCGTTCCTAACTACGTACTAGTTGTGGGGTCCGCCGTCGCAAGGCACATACTAGCTGTAATGCCCAGCGTTCCTAACTTCTTACTAGCTGTGTTGCCCAGCGATGCCAAGTATTCACTAGCTGGGGTTTCCGCCGTTGAAAGGCGCATACTAGCTGTGGTGCCCAGGGGTCTTAAAAACTTACTAGCGTTACTATAGTTGAAGGACTATAAGCCTTATTCCGTATGAATAATCGAAAATTATAACATCATGAATGTGGTGTCGAAGGATTGAATAGACTTATAGGAGATATTGGGAGAAAATTCAAAGTTCCCCGGGCAACGCCGGGTATTACTGCTAGTGTGGAATATAAGTGGGCTTTGAGGTACCGTTTTGACATATTTTCTGAAAAACAAATTAATAAAGCTATGTTGGTAGATAGGCTGCATCCAGAAACGAAGATGGTCAACCAAAGAAAGATTCAGATGTATTGGGAAAGTCCCATCCGAAGGACGACGTGCTCAAAGTTATTTTTATCTTCCCGATTAAAACATCTGACCTAAGTGACGGCTAGATTTCTAAATGGCGATCCTGAGATCGGTAAACTCCATTCTTCAAATTTCTCGCTTTTTAACAGTTTTTAGATGTAATATTTGTTAAAACTGATAGACAGATTCAGATATATCGGGAAAGTCCCATCCGAAAGACGACATGCTCAAGGTTATTTTTAACCTATGTGAAATTTCAGCTACCCAGGTTTAGATACATAACATACGACTCATTATCCAGTAGCTGACATACAGCTCGATCAAAAAACATCTGACCTAATTGACTTGGCTAGATTTCGAAATGGCGATCCTGAGCTCGGTAAACTCCATTCTTCAAATTTCTCGCTTTTAAATGGTTTTTAGATTTAATATTTGTTAAAACTGATGAACAACCGGGATATCTGAATCCTACACAAAAATTGAAATAAAAATGTTTTTCGAAAAAAGTCGGGCTAAATACCATTCTTCAAACTTCCTGCTTTTTAACGGTTTATAGATTTAATATTTGTTAAAACTGATAGACAGATTTAGATATATCGTGAAAGTCCCATCCGAAGGACGACGTGCTCAAGGTTTTTTGAACCTAAGTGAAATTTTAGCTACCTAGGTTTAGTTACATTACATAGGACTCATTATCGAGCACCTGACATACAAAAAGGCCCTCGATCATAGCCTAAAGTCTAATTCGAAGGACGACGTGCTCAAATTTATTTTTATCTTCCCGATTAAATATCTGACCTAAGTGCCTTGGCTAGATTTCTAAGTGGCGATCCTGAGCTCGATAGACTCCATATGTATGATAAAATAAGTTACCGTTTGGTTCCAACTAAAATTATCAAGGAAGAAATGTGGAATATGGGGTGGGCTTTGGAGATGGTAGTAGGAAGTTGGCAGGAGTGTTGGGTGATGTCACGTAGTGTTGGGTGATGTCATGTAGTGTTGGGTGATGTCACGTACCCTATGTTGAGCAGAACGTTTAAGGATGCTAGGAAATTTGCTAATTCAATGTTTTATTTAACGTTTTTGTGAACTTTTGTTTGTTTAAACACGTAAACAAATTGTCTCAAGAAAATTTACCTTTTTATTATTTGAAAAATTATTTATACCCATAAAAGTTAGCAAAATTACTTACTTTTCACCCAAGTTACGAGTGAGAATGAAGCCCAACATCAACTCGACCGAAAAACCGGTCAACACGAAAAATGGAATCACGGATAACCTCAAAGCACGACTGAACAATACAGGTAACCCAGATCAGTCGAACTCACCCCGACTAGTGAGCCAGCCGAAGAGATCCTTTCCCCCAGAAGAAGACATGGAGTTCCCAGCACTCCCGGAGTCAGCCATGCAGCTAGACGGAGAGCCCTCACCGGGGGCCAGCCACACCCAGCCCAAGCGGAACAGGTACGCAATTCATTCCACTATACCCATGCACAACACATTCGCTCCACTCGCAGCACTCATCACCGACCAACACACTAACGATACCACCCCACAGACCGAAAAACAACTTAAAATCCCCCCAATTTTTCTTTGTGAAGCGACGATTTTCAAAAAGTACTGACAGACATTAAAAGTATCACAACATCTCCCTTCGAAACAAAACAATGCCACAAAAAAATTAAAATATCCCTTATGACATCTGAAGACTTTAGGAAACTGACCAAATTTTACCAAACAAATGACGTAAAATACTATACTTTCCTGAACCCCGAGGATAGGAAACTTTCCGTTGTTATCCGAGGGGTTCCATACTCCCTGACTGAAACCGAAATCCAAGACGAACTAACCCCGACATACCCAGTCCAGAGTGTAACAAGGCTACTGGACAAGGGCAAAGGCCCCACTCCACTGAGTGCTGTCGAGCTCCAGAATACTCCGGAGGGGAAAGCGATTTTTCAATTATCTCGTCTCTTTTACACTATAGTGACTGTCGAACCGCGAAAGAGGTCTCAACGCATTGTGAAGTGCACGAATTGCCAGCAAGTGGGACATAGCAAGAACTTCTGCCACCTTGACCCAAAATGTGTCAAGTGTGCAGGAGATCATCATTTCACAGCTTGCCCATCACGTACTCTCCAAGAGTCCCCAAAGTGCTCTAACTGTGGTGGAAGCCACCCCGCCAATTATAGAGGCTGTGAAACCTTCTTAAAACTTCAATCACGAATCACACACAGAAAACACATACCAACCCACATTCATGACACAACAAATGCAAATCCATCTAGACTTACTCCCCAACCAGTCTCAGAAAATCCTCCACAGTCACAGCAAAACATCCCCTCAGGAGCTAAATCAAACCCTTGGTTTACCCGGAGCAGACACCACACACCAGCAAGCACCCCTCATCAAACTAACCTCAACGAACATGACCCCTCATCAAACCTATTTGACATACTACTAAATTTAATTAAACCTTTCATTCCCAAAATCAAATACTTCATTTCCACAATACTCAATAACATACTTTCTTCCAATTATGGTCAGCCCTAATTCCACAGTTGATCAAAATTTAACAATCCTAAATTGGAACGCGAATGGGTTGAAAGCAAAGCAACAGTCTTTCAGTAACCTCCTAACACGATACAACCTAGACATAGTTTGCCTAACAGAAACACACTTCAAAGCGACAGACACATTCAGACTGACAGGATACGTGACATACAGACGAGACAGACAAACCCGAATAGTCTCTGGAGGAGTAGCTGTTTGTGTGAAGAAAAAAATAAAGCATTCCCATCTACTTCTTCCTGAACTGAAGCATCTGGAGGCTGTCGGGATTCAACTGACACTCACCAACAACAGACAACTCAACATCATCTCGGGATACCAACGACCAAACTTAAGAATAAAACAGACAGACCTAGAACACATTTTTACAGGAGACGCGACTGCACTTTTCGGGGACCTCAATAGCAAGCACACAATCTGGGGCTGCAGAAGAACCAATAACAATGGGGTCAGGCTTTTGTCGGCCACAAACAACCTCGGTGTTCAGGTCTCAGCCCCAGACGAACCAACCTTCTACCCGTCACAACACAGATATCATCCAGATATCCTAGACATCACACTTATAAAAAATTTCACATTCCCAATATATCACAAGACACTAACAGAACTCGATTCAGACCACGTACCCGTCCTTAACACATTCACAGCACACAAACACTACACCGAACCGCTTCCACGACTTATAACAGGAAAAATTGATTGGAAAACTTTTCAATGGGAAATGGATCAAACTCTTGAAATTCCAATCTACTACAATCACACAGACGACATAGACTGGACAATACAGACATTCACACAAACTGTTTACACATCTGTTCACAATGCTACATATCACCACTTCAAAGACAGAAGACCACATATACATGACTCCATTCCCAATCAAATCCTAGCACTAATTCACGAAAAAAACACGTCTCGCAAACGCTGGCAAAGAACAAGAAGTGATGTAGATAAAAGAGACCTCAATCGCTTGACACGACGGGTGAGATGGGAGCTCGACAACCACAGAATTTGTTAGTACAGGGCTTACTTGACCGACATGACCTCCGGCGATAGTAGTCTCTGGAAAGAAACCCGACGAATTTTGAGACAAAACACATCCTTGCCCCCACTGACAGACGGACATCACACAGTAACGAGCGACGAAGACAAATGCGAAATCCTGGCAACACACCTCGAACAAAAGTACCGCACACACGACACTGCTAACACAGACATGAACACCACAGTACACACATATCTATCCATACCGACACAAACTGTTGAAAATTTCATCAAGTTCACCACTCCCTCAGAAATCACAACATTAATAACAAACTTAGCAAACAACAAGGCCCCCGGTGAGGATCTCATTCCGAACATAGTGCTGAAGAAGCTGCCACCCAAGAGTATAGCCTTTCTAACCGGTCAGTTCAACGCATGCCTGCGATGCAGCTATTTTCCTCGAAATTGGAAAAACGCGGTTGTAATCGTCTTCCATAAACATGGTAAGTCCAAGCAAGAGCCGGGCAGCTATCGGCCTATAAGCCTTCGGAACTCGTTGTCGAAGATCTTCGAACGACTAATATTGAGAAGACTGGGTTCTCACCTGGAAAGCGCAGGAATTGTTCCAGCTCACCAGTTTGGTTTCAAACATAATCATTCATCTGTGCACCAGCTACAGACGGTCTCGGAAAAGATTGTGAATGGTTTCGAACAAAAGACATATACAACCTCCGTCTTCTTAGATGTAGCTTCCGCGTACGACTCGGTGTGGCATGAAGGTCTCCGCTATAATCTGAGGAAGACATGGGCTCCACAGTACTTGGAAAAGATCGTTGATTCCTTTTTGGAGAACAGGACGTTTTAAGTGCGGGTCAACAACATCCTCAGCTCCAAGCGTAGTATTCTGGCGGGAGTGCCACAGGGAGCTATCCTCAGTCCCCTCCTCTTCAGCTTATACTGCTGCGACATCCCCGAGCCATGTAATACCACTCTAGCACTATACGCAGACGACACACTACTTATGTGTCAACATGAAGACCTCCAGACAGCAGTTGACATGTTACAAACTTCTCTCAAGCACGTCTCCAGCTGGTTCGCTCGATGGAAGCTTCAGTTGAACGCCAGTAAAACAGAAGCGAAGATTTTTGCCCTTCGCCGATTTTTTACAGAGGACCAGAGTAGGCTGCGGGTTGACGGACTTCCCATTCCATGGAACCCTAAAGATCAGGCTGTCCGGTACCTTGGTGTATTCTTAGACACACGGCTCACATGGAAACTTCACATCAACACAAAACGTACACAAGCATACACCCGTTTAAAACATCTCTATCCACTCATTATCAGCAACACACCCCTCAAACACTCTTGCACACTGCTCCTGTACAAAGCGTTACTTCTCCCATTGTTAACATACGCCTGTCCAATATGGCATGGCGCCAGTCCTTCACTCACAACACGACTACAAACATTTCAGAACAAAATTCTCCGGGTGTCTCTGAATGCACCATGGTTTATCCGAAACAGCCAACTCCATGAGGAACTGGGAGTTCCTCGGGTCGCAGCCTATTTAAGGTCCTTAGTAGATAACTACCACGGAAGACTAGGCCTGTGTTCTGGAGCAGCCCACTACAATCTTGGCCAGCCTACTCTCCACAGAAGGCTCAAACCAAGATTATACTAAGACATTATTATTAATTAATTTCATTTTATATTTTCCATTTTATACTTTGTGTGAAGAACCAAGATGTTCTGGTCCAAATAAAGTGTGTTGTTGTTAAGAGTGGGGTTTGAGGTACCGTTTTGATATATTTTCTGAAAAACAAATTAATACAGCTATGTTGGTAGATAGGCAGCATCCAGAAACGTAGATGGTCAACCAAAGAAAGATTCAGATGTATCGGGAAAGTCCCATCCGAAGGACGACGTGCTCAAGGTTTTTTGAACCTAAGTGAAATTTTAGCTACCTAGGTTTAGTTACATAACATAGGACTCATTATCGAGCACCTGACATACAAAAAGGCCCTCGATCATAGCCTAAAGTCTAATCCGAAGGACGACGTGCTCAAGTTATTTTTAACGTAAATGAAATTTCAACTACCCAGGTTTAGATACATAACATATGACTCATTATCGAGTACCTGACATACGAAAAGACCCACGATCATAGCTTAAAGCCCAACCCGAAGGACGACGTGCTCAAATTTATTTTTATCTTTCCGATTAAAACATCTGAGCTAAGTGACTTGGCTAGATTTCTAAATGGCGATCCTGAGCTCGGTAGACTCCATTCTTCAAACGTCTAGCTTTTAAACGGTTTTTAGATTTAATATTTGTTAAAACTGGTGAACAACCGGGTATCTGAATCCAACACAAAAATCGAAATAAAAATTTTTAGCATAAAAGTCGGGCTAAATACCATTCTTCAATTTCCTTGCTTTTTAACGGTTTTTAGATTTAATATTTGTTAAAACTGATAGACAGATTCAGATATATCGGGAAAGTTCCATCCGAAAGACGACGTGCTCAAGATTATTTTTAACCTATGTGAAATTTCAGCTACCCAGGTTTAGATACATAACATACGACTCATTATCGAGCACCTGGCATACACAAAGACACTCGATCATAGCCAAAAGGCTAATCCGAAAGACGACGTGCTCAATTTTATTTTTATCTTACCGATTAAAATATCTGACCTAAATGCCTTGGCTAGATTTCTAAGTGGCGATCCTGAGCTCGATAGACTCCATATGTAAGATAAAATAAGTTACCGTTTGGTTCCAACTAAAATTATCAAGGAAGAAATATGATATATAAACGGGCTTTGAGCTACCGTTTTGACATATTTTCTGAAAAACAAATCAATACAGCTATGTTGGTAGATAGGCAGCATCCAGAAACGAAGATGGTCAACCAAAGAAAGATTCAGATGTATCGAGAAAGTCCCAACCGAAGGACGACGTGCTCAAGTAATTTTTAACCGAATTGAAATGTAACCTACCCAGGTTTAGATACATAACATACGGCTCATTATCGAGTACCTGACATACGAAAAGGCCCTCGATCATAGCTTAAAGTCCAATCCGAAGGACGACGTGCACAAATTTATTTTTATCTTCCCGATTAAAACATCTGACTTAAGTGACTTGGCTAGATTTCTAAATGGCGATCCTGAGCTCGGTAAACTCCATTCTTCAAATTTTTTGCTTTTAAACGGTTTTTAGATTTTATATTTGTTAAAACTTGTGAACAACCGGGTATCTGAATCCTACACAAAAATCGAAATAAAAATGTTTAGCCAAAAAAGTCGGGCTAAATACCAGTCTTTAATTTTCTTGCTTTTTAACGGTTTTTAGATTTAATATTTGTTAAAACTGATAGACAGATTCAGATATATCGGGAAAGTCCCATCCGAAAGACGACGTGCTCAAGGTTATTTTTAACCTATATGAAATTTCAGCTACCCAGGTTCAGATACATAACATACGACTCATTATCCAGTAGCTGACATACAAAAAGGCCCTCGATCATAGCCAAAAGGCTAATCCGAAGGACGACGTGCTCAAATTTATTTTTATCTTCCCGATTAAAATATCTGACCTAAATGCCTTGGCTAGATTTCTAAGTGGCGATCCTGAGCTCGATAGACTCCATATGTAAGATAAAATAAGTTACCGTTTGGTTCTAACTAAAATTATCAAGGAAGAAATATGATATATAAACGGGCTTTGAGCTACCGTTTTGACATATTTTCTGAAAAACAAATTAATACAGTTATGTTGGTAGATAGGCAGCATCCAGAAACGAAGATGGTCAACCAAAGAAAGATTCAGATCTATCGAGAAAGTCCTATCCGAAGGAAGACGTGCTCAATTAATTTTTAACCGAAATGAAATGTAACCTACCCAGGTTTAGATACATAACATACGGCTCATTATCGAGTACCTTACATACGAAAAGGCCCTCGATCATAGCTTAAAGTCCAATCCGAAGGACGACGTGCTCAAATTTATTTTTATCTTCCCGATTAAAACATCTGACCTAAGTGACTTGGCTAGATTTCTAAATGGCGATCCTGAGCTCGGTAAACTCCATTCTTCAAATTTCTTGCTTTTAAACGGTTTTTAGATTTAATATTTGTTGAAACTTGTGAACAACCCGGTATCTTAATCCTACACAAAAATCGAAATAAAAATGTTTAGCAAAAAAAGTCGGGCTGAATACCATTCTTCAATTTTCTTGCTTTTTAACGGTTTTTAGATTTAATATTTGTTAAAACTGATAGACAGATTCAGATATATCGGGAAAGTCCCATCCGAAAGACGACGTGCTCAAGTTATTTTTAACGTAAATGAAATTTCAACTACCCAGGTTTAGATACATAACATACGACTCATTATCGAGTACCTGACATACGAAAAGACCCACGATCATAGCTTAAAGCCCAATCCGAAGGACGACGTGCTCAAATTTATTTTTATCTTTCCGATTAAAACATCTGAGCTAAGTGACTTGGCTAGATTTCTAAATGGCGATCCTGAGCTCGATAGACTCCATATGTATGATAAAATAAGTTACCGTTTGGTTCCAACTAAAATTATCAAGGAAGAAATGTGGAATATAAGTGGGCTTTGAGGTACCGTTTTGACATATTTTCTGAAAAACAAATTAATACAGCTATGTTGGTAGATAGGCAGCATCCAGAAACGAAGATGGTCAACCAAAGAAAGATTCAGAAGTATCGAGAAAGTCCCATCCGAAGGACGACGTGCTCAAGTAATTTTTAACCGAAATGAAATGTCACCTACCCAGGTTTAGATACATAACATACGGCTCATTATCGAGTACCTGACATACGAAAAGGCCCTCGATCATAGCTTAAAGTCCAATCCGAAGGACGACGTGCTCAAATTTATTTTTATCTTCCCGATTAAAACATCTGACCTAAGTGACTTGGCTGATTTGTGGGGAGAGTGTTCGTGGATAATTGGAGAATAAGTGGATTGGCGTGATGATGGAGTTTGTCGTGAAAATTTTGATATCGTGTCTTGATAACAGAAGGTATAAATGGGATGTTGAGGTCATTATGTAATGTGAGGTTGGAAACGTAAAATGGGGCATTGGCAATGTGGCGTAGTATGATGGATTGTAATGACTGAAGGCGTTGTATGTTTGATTTTTTGGCTGATCCCCATATCTCGATTCCGTAAGTCCAGATGGGTTTTAGTATAGTGTTGTAAATGTGAAGTTTGTTTTCAAGCGATAATGTCGATCGTCGTCCGATGATTGATTTCAGTCGTCCAAATCGTCTTTTGAGGTCTGTGCGTTTCAGTCTGAAATGAGTTGTCCAAGTTAAACGTCTGTCTAAATGAAGTCCTAGATATCGGACAGTGTCTGATGCAGGAATGGGCTGGTTGTCAATGTATACTGGTGGACAAGTGTTGTGTTTGAGAGTAAATGTGGTTTGCAGAGATTTGTCTCTATTAATTTTTAGTCTCCATTTGTTGGCCCAATCTGTTAGCTGGTGTAAATGTTCCTGTAAGTGTGAGCTTGCTTGTGTTGGGTCTGAGTGCGTTGAGAGAATGGCTGTGTCGTCTGCGTATGTAGCGAGTAGTGTGTTGTCGTGTTGTGGAATGTGTGCTGTGTAGATTGAGAAGAGTAGGGGACTGAGGGAACTTCCTTGGGGGACTCCAGCTTTGACTTCCAAAAAATGTGATGAGGAAGATCCCTCAGATACCCTAAAGTTTCTGTTCTCTAGGAATGTCTTAAGTATTAAATAATATGTGTGAGGAAGGTGAGATTTAAGTGTGTAGAGCAGGCCTGGGTGCCAGACACGATCAAACGCTTTTTCAATGTCCAGAAATACGCCTGTGCAAAACTCTTTTCTTTCAAAGCTGGTGGCGATGTAATCGACCAAACGATGGCACTGGTGTATTGTCGAATGCCTTTGTCGAAAGCCAAATTGATGGTCTGGGAGAAGGTTGTCTTGTGCAGTGATGTAGGTTAGTCTGTCCAGTAGAAGTCTCTCTAGTGGTTTGGATATCACAGGAAGCAGGCTTATAGGACGGTATGACGAGGCCTGGTCTGGGGTTTTCCCTGGCTTAAGAATCATCCTGACTACTGATATCTTCCAGACAAGGGGATAGTAAAATTCGTCAAGTAAATTAGTCCTTTTCTCGGTAGCTGTCGTAGTATCTCAGCGGTTATCAGATCATGACCTGGAGATTTCCGTAAGGGGAGTTTTTTAATTGTCAGTTCAACTTCATTAGGACTGAATGCCTTTGGGGGGAGAGTTAGTTGGAGGGGGGTAGTAAGTGCTGTCAGTACTTGGTCTGTATGTTGGTCGTCTCCTATGTCCTCGTGGGGAGTGAATACTTTGGAAAGATAATCAGCGTAGAGGTCTGCCTTCTCCTGGTCTGACCTAGTCCAGGCCCCATCACTCCGCCGAAGGGGGTGTGATACCCGTGCATTGCCAAGAAGCCGTTTCGTCGCTGTCCAAAGTGAGTTATCTCGAGCCGCCAGAGTCGAGATATATGTCTCATGTCTGTCTTGTTTCAGTTTGGAAAGTTCTGTAGAGAGGGTTCGCCGGAGTTGATTGTATGTCTGTCTGTCGGAAGGGTACCTCGATCTTTGCCATCGAGACCTGGCAGCTCTTTTCTCTCTTATCATCTGCAGGATGTGTGGTGGGAGGGATATGTTGTTGTGTGAGCGTCTTGGTCTGGGTGGTCGGCACGATTTTGTCACAGCTTCTTGAATCCACAATGTGAAGTTACCTGCTGCGTCGTCAAGTTCGTCTTGTGTCCGTATGGTATTGTTTAAGTTTATTTTGTCGTCCAGTTCTTCTCTGAAACAGTCCCAGTTTATTGGTCCTGTTATTAATGATGGCCTCTGAGGCCGGGCCAGGGGTTTGGAGGCTAGTTCAAGTAAAACTGGGGAGTGGTCTGATGATAAGTCGTCTAAGGCAGTCACGTAAGTATGAGATGCGTTTATATGGGATGTAATAAAATAGTCGAGTAAGTCAGGGGATTTAGCGATGGATGTGGGCCAATAAGTGGGTTGTCTTGGGGCTATGATGTCGTAACTGGAAGAATTTAGTAGTCCAAGTAGTCGCCGTCCTCTAGTGTTGGTCGTGCGACACCCAAAATGCACATGTTTGGCGTTCAGATCGCCACCAGCTATGAATCGTGGACCCAGGCCATGGAGGAATGTGGTCATGTCGTGTTGTGTCAGTGCCTTGTTGGGTGGGCTGTAAGCTGAACAGATGGTTAATGGGTTGGAGTTGCAATTAATAGAGACGGCTGTGTATTGAAGTGACATGGTAGGTGTTTGTGGTATGACGGTGTGCTGGATGCTGTTACGTATGAGGATGAGACTGCCGCCATGTGCTGTTCCGTCAGGATGGTCTGTTCTGTATGTTTCGTAGTCCGTGATGTGAAAGTATAGTTTGGAAGTTAAGTGTGTCTCAGTAATTAGTGCTATGTCAGTTCGTTTGTCATTTAGAAGTATTTCCAGTTGGTTTTTATGGGAGATCAGCCCATTGGCATTCCATAGTAGGAGTGTTAGATTGTTGTTTGTGTGTGTTGTGTGAATCATTTTGATAGTTTTGGAATGAGCTCTGAAACAAGTGTTGTGAGGAGGATGATGAGGGGTGTGATGACAGATAAAATCAAAATAAGAATGTTTTTCGAAAAAAGTCGGGCTAAATACCATTCTTCAAACTTCCTGCTTTTTAACGGTTCATAGATTTAATATTTGTTAAAACTGATAGACAGATTTAGATATATCGGGAAAGTCCCATCCGAAGGACGACGTGCTCAAGGTTTTTTGAACCTAAGTGAAATTTTAGCTACCTAGGTTTAGTTACATAACATAGGACTCATTATCGAGCACCTGACATACAAAAAGGCCCTCGATCATAGCCTAAAGTCTAATCCGAAGGACGACGTGCTCAAATTTATTTTTATCTTCCCGATTAAAATATCTGACCTAAATGCCTTGGCTAGATTTCTAAGTGGCGATCCTGAGCTCGATAGACTCCATATGTATGGTAAAATAAGTTACCCTTTGGTTCCGACTAAAATTATCAAGGAAGAAATGTGGAATATAAGTGGGCTTTGAGGTACCCTTTTGACATATTTTCTGAAAAACAAATTAATACAGATATGTTGGTAGATAGGCAGCATCCAGAAACGAAGATGGTCAACCAAAGAAAGATTCAGATGTATCGAGAAAGTCCCATCCGAAGGACGACGTGCTCAAGTAATTTTTAACCGAAATGAAATGTCACCTACCCAGGTTTAGATACATAACATACGGCTCATTATCGAGTACCTGACATACGAAAAGGCCCTCGATCATAGCTTAAAGTCCAATCCGAAGGACGACGTGCTCAAGTTATTTTTTACGTAAATGAAATTTCAACTACCCAGGTTTAGATACATAAAATACGACTCATTATCGAGTACCTGACATATGAAAAGACCCACGATCATAGCTTAAAGCCCAATCCGAAGGACGACGTGCTCAAATTTATTTTTATCTTTCCGATTAAAACATCTGAGCTAAGTGACTTGGCTAGATTTCTAAATGGCGATCCTGAGCTCGGTAGACTCCATTCTTCAATTGTCTAGCTTTTAAACGGTTTTTAGATTTAATATTTGTTAAAACTGATGAACAACCGGGATATCAGAATCCTACACAAAAATCGAAATAAAAATGTTTTTCGAAAAAAGTCGGGCTAAATACCATTCTTCAAACTTCCTGCTTTTTAACGGTTTATAGATTTAATATTTGCTAAAACTGATAGACAGATTTAGATATATCGGGAAAGTCCCATCCGAAGGACGACGTGCTCAAGGTTTTTTGAACCTAAGTGAAATTTTAGCTACCTAGGTTTAGTTACATTACATAGGACTCATTATCGAGCACCTGACATACAAAAAGGCCCTCGATCATAGCCAAAAGGCTAACCCGAAGGACGACGTGCTCAAATTTATTTTTATCTTCCCGATTAAAATATCTGACCTAAATGCCTTGGCTAGATTTCTAAGTGGCGATCCTGAGCTCGATAGACTCCATATGTATGATAAAATAAGTTACCGTTTAGTTCCAACTAAAATTATCAAGGAAGAAATATGATATATAAACGGGCTTTGAGCTACCGTTTTGACATATTTTCTGAAAAACAAATTAATACAGCTATGTTGGTAGATAGGCAGCATCCAGAAACGAAGATGGTCAACCAAAGAAAGATTCAGATGTATCGAGAAAGTCCCATCCGAAGGACGACGTGCTCAAGTAATTTTTAACCGAAATGAAATGTCACCTACCCAGGTTTAGATACATAACATACGGCTCATTATCGAGTACCTGACATACGAAAAGGCCCTCGATCATAGCTTAAAGTCCAATCCGAAGGACGACGTGCTCAAGTTATTTTTAACGTAAATGAAATTTCAACTACCCAGGTTTAGATACATAAAATACGACTCATTATCGAGTACCTGACATATGAAAAGACCCACGATCATAGCTTAAAGCCCAATCCGAAGGACGACGTGCTCAAATTTATTTTTATCTTTCCGATTAAAACATCTGAGCTAAGTGACTTGGCTAGATTTCTAAATGGCGATCCTGAGCTCGGTAGACTCCATTCTTCAATTGTCTAGCTTTTAAACGGTTTTTAGATTTAATATTTGTTACAACTGATGAACAACCGGGATATCAGAATCCTACACAAAAATCGAAATAAAAATGTTTTTCGAAAAAAGTCGGGCTAAATACCATTCTTCAAACTTCCTGCTTTTTAACGGTTTATAGATTTAATATTTGCTAAAACTGATAGACAGATTTAGATATATCGGGAAAGTCCCATCCGAAGGACGACGTGCTCAAGTGAAATTTTAGCTACCTAGGATATTATCTGCGCTGTACCTCGTTTTTTTTTTGGTAATTATAATACATAACATGTTTTATTCAAAATTTTAAATAAGAGGCATTATAACAAAAAGTTGATCGACCCTTTAATTCTCTTTATGATTGTAAACCAAACCATTTTTCAAAACGAAAATAGGTTTATTCCTGTGGCTTTGAGAAGGGGGATACATTTCTCTATCATCTATCTCTATCGGACATTTGACCTCCCATTTGGGCTTAACGGAACACATTGACTGTTATACATATTTGAATTTTATCATAAATATCATTAAATCAATAAAATAAAGTAGCAAGATATTTAAAAACTAGAGAAATGGGGATCATAGTATTGTATATAGGATACATAAGAAGTAAGTGAAATAACGGCTATATGACATAATATCGAAGTACAAAAAAATAATAAATTTTGTACTGTAAATAGATATGTGCAAACTATTTACAGTACAAAATACACAATATATTATATTAACTTAGTGGCGTTAACAGGTAGAGAATTTAAAGTGTGTTTAGTCGTAATATTAATTCCAATTTTTCTTAGCTCTATTATTTCCAGCTGTTCAAGAGAGTGGAGCTGTCTACCTTTTTTCGTATTTCGTGTTTTGAAACCCCTTTGTTTAAAGATGTTTCCTATTTGTTCAGAGACGCGTCCGTTATACGGTAGACTAACCCGTATATTTTATGAAATGTACTTCAATAAGGCGATGTTGGCTTGAACCATATGTAGTGATCACTCTTCTTTTTTTTTTTTTAAATCAGTTTTGGTTTTAGAATCGGTTTTGGCTTCAGAATCAGATTTGGTATCAGAATCAGTTTTGAAATGAAATTTCATTTACACAGAAATTAATATCTATATTTATATAGAAATTAATTATACTCCTGAGGATAAAAAAAAAAGAAAAAATAAATAAAATGGTTCATCATGAAACGCGTGCGAGAAATGGAAAGGAGAGAAAGCATCGTATTTAAGATTTGATAATTATTTTTTACCAATTTCGTTAGGTTAAATAGCTGAATTTTGAGTGAAATCCTCCACAAAAATATTATAGAGATTTAATAGGTACAACAATAAGCAAATTACAAATATATGTACACATAGTGCCGCACAGTTGGATGCCCTGCCAAAATATTGAGTTAGGTTAGGTTTTATGACACATGCCCGGGCTTTAACTACGAGGTCATATCGCTTACTACCAGAGCGCTCTTTCGTCACTCTGGTGTACATGAGCCCGACTCTACTGTGGGAGTCCTAAATTTTTTATTCATCTTGGGTAGGGGTCTTTAAAGAGTACCTGACATCGTACAGGCTCGGGACCATCGCTTAACGTCCCATCCGAAGGACGGCGTGCTTAAGTTTATTTTACCTCCCAGATAAAATAAACTAAGGGCGTCGGTCGGGCTAAAATATTGAGTTTCACTACACATATCCTACGGGAATTAAATATATTGAGGCCCTGACCTTCCCCCTAGTTGGCGTTTATTCCGAACATTCCAGGGATATATTTTTTCTCGTTTAGCCCCATTCTAGGCAGTACATTGGTTACTTATGCAAAGTATTTATAAAAAATGTTTATAACCAATATCTGAGTTCCACAAATCCCGTACACTTGAGCAAACAAGTGGAGAACAGACCTACAATATTTTCTCTTTTAAAACACAGAATGATTCATAATTATCTTTTCAAAATGCCAAATTAACAATCAAAAAATATACTGAGGAAGAAACCTAATTCCAGCGATATTATTTTTTAATCATAAATTCTTATTAATAATTACCACCAAAAGAGGCTCTCTTTTTTCAGTGATTCATTCCATTTCTGCACTTCCCTTAAGGGGCAATACCCCTAAGTGTTAAGGTATGAGTCGAAAAATTTTAACATGTCAGCAACTTAGTATCAAGTAATAATAACATATAAAGCACATGTTCAATTTCACTCCAATAACAATATGGTTCAAATTTCTACACATAAGAATTTATTTTTATCTTTTAGTTTCCCTATTAATGTGTTTATATTATACTGACTGAAATACTAAATTAATTGTTGGTAACTCTCAGAAGCCAAGTTGTTATTTTGCAATCGCAAAATAAATAAAATTATTGGCTTTAAGAAGTTATTTAAGCTTGTACTACTTTATTTATTCTCAAAGAATAATATGTGGAAAAGAAAGTTTAAGTAAACGTGAAAGGTAAACAACGGTTCTTATTTTTTAATTTTGTTTTTCTGTATGTTTCAATTTTATTCCCCACTGTTATTAATAAATAACATTATTTAAATAATGTATTTTATTTTTCCTAAATAATCGATAGATTTTTGTAATAAATGTTGGGTCAGCGGTTGGCAATCTTGTCTAGAACTAAGGAGTTTGTTATCGTGGTCTCATTTGGGGTTCTATTTTCTTATTAGTATTATTTTGCTTATTGTTAGTATATTCTTTCACTATATTATTTCAAAGTACATTTTATAAACTGTACATTTCAGTTTCTGAATGAGGTAAATCTTAAAAATATGAAAATTAGTTTTTGTTTTGATCAGCCCGTATTCGCTATGGAAACATACATAATTGACCTATTTATATTTCTTTCATCTATATTATTTTACATTTTTTTGTTATTTGTAGTTGCTAATTTTTTGAAGAGTGCCAAATGACACTAATGGATATGTCAGATAAAAGTCCATCTACTCAGTCTCAACAGACAGTTCCTCAAGCAACATGGAATTACAACATGAATATGTACAATATGTATCAAAATCCATACATGTAAGTAATTACTGTTATTGTATTTTTAGTTTTGTTTATTTTTTTTTATTTAATCTTGTGAATCTGTGTCCAGAAGCAGCTTCTGTCTTTTACGATCTTATTTAACTTTTGAGACCTAACTGCCCGAACTATTCCGTATTTAAATCCTTCTTATTTCATATAATTTTTCGGTTCAACCACTGATCTCTAATAAAGTAGTTAGTTTTAGAGATCAGTGGATTTATATTTAAAAAATAGTTATATACTCTTTGGGTCTAATAATATAATTTGAATATACAATAATAGAATGAAACGTGCTAAAACTAGGAACAGTTTTTGCAAATTTGTATTTTATTTGAAGATCTTATGTACATTAGGCCATTGGTTAAGATTTGAAATAGGCTTATTACATAATTTGACAGTGAAAATTGGAAATAAAATGGCAGTTTCTTCAGAACTAATCCATAAAAAAATAAAGTTTACAAATGTATCTATTAGAAGAAAATTACTAACGAATGAATGAAAGTTTTATTATTTAAAAAGTAAGAAGTAAATAACATCAATCTATTTTCAAGAAGATTATAGTCTTCTTTTGTATTTTATTCAGGTAAACATTATTAATAAAGAAAACAAAATTTAGGCTTAAGGTTCTCAATTTCAAGGTAATTGCCGAGATAACAAGAAACTGCCTTTTAATAATAATTACACTTCGAACTCGTTGTACTCGTACACATGTTGAACTTCCATTTAGTATTTGTTTAGTCGTGGCTAAGATGGTAGCAATACCGAAAGTCCTCCCATAAATTTTATATATTTTGTGAAATAGACAATATTCATAGAAAAACATACATTTTCCTTTATTTTTTACTTATTAGATCACATTACTGTTTTAGTTGCTATATGCTTTTCCTCTAATCATTATATCTATCCACGTTAAAAATATTAGACAAGAAGTAAATTTTAGGGTGTAGAGAGGTCAGTTCGTGATACTTAGACGCAAAAGCCGAAGAAAGAAGTTTAGTAATAATGTATTCACTCCATGGGATAGGCTTATTCGCAGAGGTAATACGTAGAATTTTTTCTATTTTTAACTGAAATTAGTCATTCTGTCTCTAAATGTAATCAATCCTTTTAACCTTTAAGTAGGGAGGTGGGGTGTTCACAGCACCCCACGACATTAGTTGCTCTATATTTTTAATTAATAGGTTTGCAGTCCTGTTGATCTTTTTGCTACCTTCCTAAATAACAGCTGTTTATATATTGAGGTGGCAATGGCATCAGATTTAACTTTCCTTGTTTATCTTTAGGATCATTTATTGTCTGTGGGTGCTCACAACACCCCACATCCCTACTTACGTTATTACAATATAAAATAGAATTTTTTGTTCGACTTCAGTTTAATATGTCGTATGAGAACTCCTAGATAAAAATTTGACCTATGTCGGAACTATAAGGAAAAATAAACTGGAGCTTCCTACTGAGCTAAGTATGATTAGAGGCAGGACAGAAAATAGCACCATTTTTGCCTACAGTAACCAGCTCACTGCACTTTCCTATATACCAAGGAAAGGTAAAATTGTTTGACTCCTTTCAAGTATGTACCCAAATTCTAAAGATTTGGATGAATCGACTGGAGATAATAATAAGCCAGAAATAATTACATTCTATAATCTAACGAAAGGTGGTGTGGACGTCATTGACAAGATGTGCGCTACACATACTGTAGCTCGGCGATGTAAACGTTGGCCCCTAAATGTCTTCTTTAGAAGCCTCGACATTGCCGGCATTAACTCTCAGGCAATATATATGGGCAATAATCCTACCACAAACTTGGATAGTTCAAATTTTTGATTGGACCAGAAATTGAATAGAGGTCTTTGATTCCCAAAAACATCAGGCTAAATGCGGCAAAAATGTCCGGGAAGAGCACACCAGAACCAGCACCAAAATCAGAGCAGAGACTTTCCGGTAGATGTAATGTTTGCCCATGAAACGCAGATAAGAAAACAAAGTTTTTTTGTTGTTCTTGCAAAAAATTTATGTGTATGAATTACATGAAAAAAATTTGTTCTGAATGTTTCGAGTAAGTGATAGGTACTACTTTACTGTTTGAATTTGTATAGTTAGCAACAATATATTTTATGAAAATTAGTTTTTTTGTCTCCTGCTATCCTTTAACAATCAATTGTAACTTAGTTTAGAATTGTATATGATTTTACAATATCATATTTTTGATAAAGGTATAGAAAAATAATAACTCAAGAAGAAATCCTATTAAAATGGTATCATTAAAAAAAGACAAAATTCGAGCATTTTAGTTAATTATTCATTTATAAAATATAGGTATAGGGTTTAAAAAATGAAGTAGTAATATAGATACTAATTTTCAAAAACGCATTTATTTTTTACGATTTTTTTCGTTTGGGTGTTGTGAGCACCCCACCTCCCTACTTACGTTTGGATAAACCACCTCCCTACTTAAAGGTTAAACGAGTATCTGACATCGCACAGGCTGGGGGCCATGGGAACGTCTCATCCGAAGGATGGCGTACTCAATGTGTTTTAACTTTAATTTCGTGCAATTGTTATTTAAAAAAATATATATGTCTTTGCTTTAAAATTCATTAATTTATTTTTAAGGTATGGAACCACAGCGGCTGCGTATGGAGCTCAATATCCTTATCCGTATTATGGGGTATGTATTTTTTTGATTATTCTATTCATTTTTAGTTTAATGAAACATTTGTTTTGATTTGTAATTGACTTCTCATTGCGTGATCGATAAAGTGTATATCCCACAGCGGGTCAGATTGCCAATTTTTAAACCTACCACGTAAAGTTCAAAACTGTTAGGGAAATTTAGAAAGTATTTATTTGGAACTTAGCCTACATTTAATACATAAAAACAAAGTATTTGTTTAACTTTTATATTGTCTAATTCCAGAAGAATGTTTACATAAAGTGTACCGGTTTCGGTTTACGCCATCGTCATTACTAAGTTATAACAATATAACACTAATAATATAACAGTCACACAAATTCTTTGTTTTTATTTATTTTATTAGCTTTCCACCATATCGACCCAGATCGCAGAAATGCTTCAGACATTTATAATACATTTAATAACAGGGAGGTTTGCGAATATGCACGGTACATCAGGTCAAAAAAAACAGGGAGGTTTGCCAATATGCACGGTACATCAATCAGGTCAAAAAAAACAGGGAGGTTTGCCAATATGCACGGTACATCAGGTCAAAAAAAAAACAGGGAGGTTTGCCAATATGCACGGTACATCGGGTCAACAAAAAAAAAAAAAAGAGGGAGGTTTGCGAATATGCACGGTACATCAAGTCAAAAAAAACAGGGAGGTTTGCCAATATGCGCGGTACATTAGGTCAAAAAAAAAAACCAATATGCACGGTACATGAGGCCAAGAAAAACAGGGGTTAGGTAAGTGAGCAAAAAATCATATTTCAATATCTAGGAGGGATTAAATTCCATATTGTGAGGGGCAGAAGAATCCTGCGAGTGGGGTGAGAAATCTCGCGGGGGGGAGGGGGGTAGAATCTGCCACTTGACTCATCAGCAATGGTCCACACACCCCCTATATAAGAGGAAGGCCACCCCACTACACAACCGGGCTACTATGTTTCCGATTTTACCCCGTCTTGGTGTACAACGTCGTCGAAGTGAAACTTTAGTATCATTACGGTCATTTTAAAAATTGCTTTGCTTATGAAAAGGAGAAACCCTTCAAATATCTTAATTAATTTACAAGTCAATTTAAATTTTCCATTCTCATCTTGATCATTTTTAAGTAGTAAGATCTCCTATAATGACTAAATTTGGGAGGCAGTTTTGTCCTTGTCTGAATATATTTATCTCTCCCTTTGTACGCCTGTGATATGACAATGATTGGAAAGAGATGACTAAGTTGTATGATGGACTATAGCTGTCTGTGCTCATCCACAAATTACTCGAAAATGTGTTATTGTTCTTTATTCTTCCCATAAAATGGAGGAGTAAATATTGGAAATCATAACAACAATAAATGAAACCCATTTTTATCAAAAACATAAAAGCGTGGCTAGCACTATTTTGCCCCAAGCCATTTTATTTATATCTTCTAGTATATTAGATTAATAATTAAAATTAATCTCTAATGTTATTTGTTGTAAACCTAGACGATGCCTTCGGCGGAGTGGGGGACCGGTGCTGGGACTGGGACAGGAGGGTACCCTGGCTATGGCCATGGGGTCGGCACGTGGATGGTGCCTCCGCAACAGCACCAGCCGATACAGCAGCAACAAACAGAACAGAAACCTGCAGAGACGACTAAGACACATCTTGTAAGTAGCATTACTAGGAGAGGCCTCTTCCAATCGCTAATTTATCTACCCTTCTGCTGTTATTGGTATAATGCTGTGTCTGTCTTTGACATTTCATTATCAAGAATTCGAAGTTGCTCATCGATAGGGCAGATTTTTTTTTTCTTCTAGATAAATAAAATAATCGCTCTTAATGATTAATACATCAGAATTATGACCAGTTTCCTGAAACTGATTTTGATTTCTCGTCGTTTTAGAAGCCGTCACAGACAGCATTTGCTTGTACCCGTCTATGTAACTCTGGGTTTAGTTGGAGAAGCCGCGAGAAGAGGAAGTGGGAGGCAGCCCAGCCCGACATAAAAATGTCGATTTCGATATTAGGAATGAAAAATATCAGCCTTAAGTTGTTACTGCATAAAATGTTTGGCATTTAAAAAAAAAAAAGTAAATTCTCAAAAAACCACTGTGGTTTAAGAAAGCACCGCCAAATATTGACCTAAAAATAGAAGCGAAAAAAAGGTTTCTCAATCGAAAAAATAAAATTATATTATATTTTATTATAATAAACAGCTCAGAAGATATGCTACACCCAGAGACATATCTAGCTCCTGTGACACTAGGTAGACCTAGATTTTAGATGTGTCCAAATCAGAGCGAGGTAAAAATATAATTAACTCAAATAATGACACGATATGCGTGCTGTGTAACAACTGTGGTAGATATAGTTAAATGGAGGCCTACCTCATCCCAAATATGTGGTCTGTTGCAGAACTGAGAGAACCTGATTACTTAGGAGAGGCTTATATTCTTAAATTGTAAACGTATTCAGCCAATTTACTTGCTTCATGGTTATGCGCTGACGAAGGGTTGCAAAAATAAACCTGCTTAAAAGTTTATGTGAGGTTTATTGTACGTGCATAATGTAACATGGTTGTCAACCCTACTACTTTGTGTGTTTCAGCATGATGGTGAACTGCCTCCTCTACCTCCGGGCCCCCCGCCCCAGGTGAGTGTCACTCCTCCCCCAGGCACCATGACGCCACCCCCACCACCTCAGTCTGCTTCAGCCGTCCCTCACCCCGCCTCCACACCATCCTCCATCTCTGCTGCTGCTGCCGCCCAGCTCTCCGCCTCCATGGCAACCACCTATCTACAACATTACGCCTGTAACATATTGTTTTTCTTCTTTAATTTATTCAATTCCTTATGAAAGCAGAACATAGTATGAGTACTTGAAATAATATCAGCATAAATCTGATAATTAACTCAAATAATGTAGTAACTCAAATAAAAATAAATCCCCAGTCAGGGAATATATGAGAATTTACAAACCATTAGGGAAAAAAAGTGCAAAGCTGAAAGAATAGCACATCACATTTTAGCGACTAGAGTTCATGTTACAAACAATGAAACCTAGCTCTGTCGGCAGACCGCCGAACTAAATCTGAAGCGCAATACGACTTGGAGAATTCGTGGGAAGAGAAAAATAGAGTTAATTATTGTGAGCTCTTTCATCGCTCTGATGGACAAGAGCCCGATTCTACTGGGGGGTCCTAAACTTTGTCTAATCCGATTTGGTTAGCTAGGGTAGGGTCTGACGGGTCCCTGGCGTGGCACAAGCCATCGCTTTCGGGGGGAAAATATATAGAAAAGATAATTTTAGACACTGTATAATCTAGATTTCGGGTTGGTAGGCGCACTAGACGCTCTAAGTGGACTTGAGACCAGGGTTATGATTGCCATTGTTGCCACGACAATTCCTCCTATGTGTAAAACTAAAAACCTTGCAGAAAATTAAAAATATACTTGAGAAACGTTTATGAAAAAACGTAATAAAGATGACAGTGAATAATAATATCACTAAATTAGTCATGTAGGACGAAAATTACTTTGTTATAAACATCAGATAGGAGATATTGTCGTCGCATCGACGGTCTGTTATGGCTATATTGTGAGTCTCAGTAGCCTCAGCTCAAACCGTCATCCCAGCTTCCACTCGGAGTATTTGTTTGGTATTATTAATTCAATTGTGCTCTTCATTTTGTATATAATATATATATTTCCTTCCTTTTTCGCAGGTTATATTCAGGTTTTTCCTTAAGAGATACTTGAGGGTTACATGTTGAAGTTAGAACAGGATACATAGTTTAATTCAATAATATTCTAGTGCACATTTACAGAATGTTTTGTTTTCCCTGAAGTTTGTCTAACTTTTGTGTCTGTTTTGTTGGATAGCTCCGACGGTGAGTGGAGCTCCAGTGAGGTTCAACATGAGCTCTCCCCGAGCTCGCAGTGTAGCCAACTCCAACTCCACCTTCTTACCTCGACCCTTCCACCAGGCCGGACTAGTCTCCAAGAAGAACAAGAACAACAAGAAGGCACAGGTACTGGAGGCTAGTTGTGTCCACACCAAAGGGTTGGATCTCTTTGGATTCTACGTCGAGTGTAGAATATCTGGTTCTATTCAATACTAACCCATAGCTGCCTTTAAGTTTCTCAGAAATAGTTCCTGCCTCAATCCATTCCTTGAAGCCTATTGTTTAACACATTCACTCTCGATTGGTAGTTTTATACTTCTGATTTTGGATTGATTGGATTTTAGACAGTTAATTTTTTTACTGAGCTCTTTGTTATACATAAAATCATCGACGAGAAGGGAAGGGAAATTAATTATCCTCTTAGTTTGCATCAAAAGAACAAATTTAAGTTGTAGATTTAATGTTTTTTTCTTTTATTTCAGTTATGAGAGACTGAAAATAAATTAATATTTAATATAAATATATTATCTACTTTATTTTAATGAAACATTCTAATAGTGAACATATTGTAGGATATTTTCTACGTGTATGTGTAATGAGCCTATAGAGAGGTGTGCTGTGCTGTCTAGGGTGGCAAGTGTTGGAAGTGCTGGAACCACAACCCCCGGCGTCCCTCTCCTCCTCTCCACGTCATCCCTCTCATTCCCAACCATACCATTTCCTCTTGTGTTGTTGTAAGTTACATCTTTTTACTATGTATCCTATTTTATATTTATTTATTAATATATTATTCAAACTGAAAAATTCTGATGAGGATTTTTAAGCTAGCTTTGTCGTTCAGTCTCATCTATACATATAAGAAACTTAGAAGGATCATAAGAAGGTTACAGTTCGACCAAGGTAGGATGAATATGACAGGTTTGGATGAAATATCACCTCCCGATTTGGTTTGATATTAGTGAAATCCTTTTATAACGATTCCTGATATAACGATTTTCCAGATATAACGATGTAAAACCCGCATCTAGTTTGGTTTGCTATTTAAAAGTGTAGAATAAATACACATAAATAAATCCGGAATTAACGATGTTAGTATAACGATATTCCGTATAAAACGATCTAATAAGACATAAGAAAAAGTTGTTTTTCATTCCGGTTATAACGATATAGTATGTAAGTACATACGCACATACATACATACATAAATGGGTAAAACAATATAAGTTTTGAACGGATGAAAAATACGAATATTATAGAAAAGGGTTTTAAACACGGTTCTTGTTTACTCTTTCCGAGAGCAATGAGTCATTCCATTTCTAAACATACCATTTCCCCCTTGTCGAATTTGCTTCGAACTTTCCTCCCCTCTTCCGTTCTAGTGCCTATATTCCTAGTTTCAGATTAGTCTTTCCTTTGCCTCCGTAGGGATCGTGACTTCGGAACTTCATAGCCATGTAAACACAAATTTATACTTAAAAAAAAGCAAGCAAACTAAAATAACTGATTTTTTTGTGGAAAGTTAATACATATGTATTCATGTGTATACATAATTTATGTATACAGTTACAAATGTATGTAAGTAAATTTTATGTAAATTTTAAAAAGTAAATAAAAATATGTAAATTTTCTCGTCATGATCATTGGAAAACACATTTTTTTTCACTAACAAGCCCATACATTTGTATGTAGGTTTAACAGTTTGGTTCCGGATATAACAATGTATTTTTCTTAGTCCCTTGAATATCGTTATAACCGGATTTTACGTATTATATCTTGTATATAATAAGATTTAGAGAGCTTACATAACCTCATTCGATTATTATTTTAGAGACGTACACACATTACTTTGACGGTTTGTAACAAAAAACCTATCCCCAACCCTAGTTTTCGATTTCGTTGTGAACTGGCTGGATCAATGAGAATTACGTCCCCCTGATCCATTATAACCTTCCCAAATTTTGCAAAATTCCCCTATTATTCGAAACTTTTATCAATGTGGCTGCTCGTTAGTTATGCCAGTGTCGAAGTATCCGTATATGTTGATATTTCCTAGTATTGGTACGCTCTTATACCCCTGATAACGTGTGTCTGACTTCGGCCCATCTGTCTTTTAGTGAAAAATCAAAAGCATTGTTCTGACAAGTTTGAGCAGCATCTTGCGAACGATGAACTTCCAGTCTCTTCCGGTACAGCAATTCAATTATTTCATTGTTCAGGAATATTGTTCCGAATGCCTTTTCGCTGGAACAAGCTCCCGCTGTAACCTCAACTTTATACTTTATGTTGCTTAAGTCTAATGTATGTATGTTTTACGGTTTGGTAGATGCAGGCGCAGGGACTGGGCAATTTGTCTTGCAATATGGCTGATGATGAGGATGCGGCCCCTCCACTGCCGGCTTCCCCCCCACCTCCCCTGCCCCCACCACCCCCAATCACCGCCCCACCTCCACCACCCCCACCTGTCTGCAGCCCTGCCCCCACCTCGGTGCCTCAGCAGCCACCAGGGGTCAGGAGCATCGAGGACTGGCCTCAGTCACTCAGGTAAATAACCCTTTATTCTTTTCTTCCTAGAAATTTTTTTTGGGCCAAACGGATCGTAAACACTAAAAATTCTAAGAAGCGCCGGGGGTTGACGGGCCAGGCCCGAGTTCTACTCCCCGGCGACCGCGATGTAGAAGCAGTCCCACTCCACTGATCTTGAGCTCTCTCGGCGCCAACAGGCAGCCACAATACAAGGGGGTCTGGGAGCGCCAGTCTGTCCCGCAAGGGACCAGAGGCTGTCACCCCCAGACATCCATCGCAACAAAAATGTTGATTGTATATAAAATGTAAATGTCCAAATTATAATAATATAACATATGTACCTCTCCCCAGACGATATCGGGCCGGGTGATTTGCCGGAGCACCCGTCGATAAAAAAAAAGAAAAAAAAAATCCTCAGAAATTCAAAAAATTGGGATTTAGACTGAATAAAGACATGCACAGATAAATTAATTTGTGGCTGTCTGTACATTGGGTATTTTTGAAAACTATTATGATTTTATCCGTTTCAGATCAAACAAAGGCCTTACAAGTGGTTTTTAACTTTAGTGTCAGTTTGCTTGTCCGTCTGTCTACTCAGGAATAGGTTTTATAGTCGCGCCGGTATATCTTGGTTCTTCGGGGGGGCTGTGGCCAGTTCAAAGTGTGGGTGGCGGCGTTGCCAAACTCCAAGGCAACTCCACAACCCTCCTCCAACAAATGGCAACATGAAGACGTTCCCATGGCGACCGCATCGTTTTCATGGGTTCCTATTGGCTATCCCCTCCCGTATCCCCCCTTCAAGCAACAGGCACACCCCCCCGAAGGGCCAAGATATACCGGCGCTACTATAGGATATATATGATTTTAAAAACCCTGAATTGGAGGGGATGGGTATTACTTGGAGACAGAAACAGGTTTTTCATATTTTCTCAGTTATTATTGATCCTATATGGAAAGGTAAAATACGTTTTTATTTTAAAAATGTTTTCCTCCTTACATCTTTTCATCAAAGTTAGATATAACGGAGACAAATAACATTTTCGAACAGCGATGGAGACGAGTGGCTAGGTGGGGAGGAAGGGTGGGATAAGATGTTTATTGTTTGTCCGGAAATCGTAAATGCTGGCAAAGTAATATAGCGCAAAGTTACTCCCGGGCAACGCCTGGTAACCTGCTAGTGTACAATTCGTCCCCAGTGTGACAGGCGCATGCTAAGAAACTAGATCATTCAAAACTAATCTAGAGATGAATAGATAAAATCCGTTTTATTTTTCGCCATTTTTCAGTGAAGACAAGCCCAGAAGCCACAAGAGACTGAAATGAAGGAAGTTGATAAGCCAAGTATGCCTATGAACTGTTGTGGGGCTGTCTTCTGTTGGAAATTGATCTTTTTCCGCATTATTTCCTTTGTGGTTTTCTGCAGATATGGGCACTTTCTATTTGAGTAACAATTATTTATTTCAAATAAAATGTCAAAATCAGCTTTATTTAAAAAAAAAATTATATTTATGCACTCAATTTATTTTTCAATATGTTATTTAATAACAGTTTAAAATAATTTATTTCCCAATAAAATTGTGTTTCAATCCTTATCAAATTATAGAATAAATAATGTTTATTAGTTTATGATTTGAAATTTAAATAAAATGTTTCGGTGAACTATTATCAAAAAATTGGAAACATTAAGTTTCGATTGCGAGGAGATGGAATTTGGAATTATAAATAGTAGATCTGAACCAAAAATAGTGTTTCATACTAACATTAAGCTCTGAAGCTTTTCATTCAGTACTTTTTTTCATGTTTTTTTTTCGCTTTTATTAAGATTTTAGTGAATTAGAGTTAGATAAATGGCATGGCGCTTAATAAAACGTCATTTCCCTTTCATATTTTTAAATGACTGTTTTCTGAAATAAAAACAATGATAGTGTGAAACCATGTTAAGGATTGATTTTTTAACATTTTTATTTTGTTTTTAAAAAAGTACATTTATATTATCTTTCAGGGAATATGTGAACAAATGCTATTCAAAATGTGTATCACAAATAGACACAGATCGGGTTGGTGTGATTCTTAAAGGTAAAATAATGAGAGCTACCAGTGATGGGACCTTGTGGACCAAAAACTGGGGCGAAGAACCTCTTCCTTTGTAAGTATCGTCTAGTTTTTATATATTTTAACGTCCCTATTTAGAATCTGGGCATTGTTAATATTACTTAGTCAGTGATTAGAATTTCAATTAATATTAAATTAAAAATTAAAAAAAAAACGACACAAAAAATAAATCTTCAAAAAAGGGGGCTTGGCCTTATAAAAATTTGAGCTCAAACTCCAAGTCTTTAGCTGTAATGTAGAGGCCGAGATACCTACACAAGCTCTGATGAAACCTGAGTTCTTGTAAACGGCATAACCGATTTCTACGAAACATGGCTGAGAACCATCTCGCAAATACCAGCTTTTGTAGCAAAAAAGAGCTTTGAAATCGTTTCAGCCGTCTTGGAGCTACGATGCCACAGACACACACACACACACAGACAAAGGCTTCAAACTTATAACACCCCTCCTTTTGAGTCGAGGGTTAAAAATACGACCTGAAACGACTATGGGCGTTATTAATACTGCCCTGATTCTAAATGTGGACAGTAACATATTTATATAAATATTTTTGTTTTGATGCACTTTCAATAAATCTTGGGAGGAAGGCTGCAAGGTAAATCCCCTATTCTCTATAGGTTGCCACCCACTTCTAATTTTCAGAAATGACTATTTTAATTTAATTGAAATAAATTATATTTATGTTGACTAGGTGTTTCGGGACTTGAACTCAGGATCTCCTCATTACGTAGGAGAATTTTATTGCAGAGCTATGAGGAGATTCCATGCCATCTTATTTTCTTATAGATTATTACAGATTTACTATTAAAGTTACTTCAGAGCTGATAACCTCTCATTTCTTTATTTATTATTATAGTATTACATAGTGTTCACAATACAAGAAATCACTATTTTTTTTTTTTGCAGTTTTTGCTCTGAAACGATTACAAATACGATAACATGTCACGTGACTTTCATAACCCTGATAGAAATGAGCGTTGTCTGAATGGTACACTGTATTTCCTCATGTTTTGCATCTTACCGATTTTTCTTCCACTTTGGCGAAAAACGCCCACAATTCACTTTGAGTAGGCGATAGTATAGCAACTTATAGAGGGTTCGTTCGAGTTGTGAGAACGAAAGGATGGTAAACCATAAACTTCTGTCATTTTTATTCAACTAGAAATTCTTTACAATGTTGTGAGAACGAAAGGATGTTAAACCATAAACTTCTGTCATTTTTATTCAACTAGAAATTCTTTACAATGTTTATATGTTGTGTACAGGTTAGACAGCGATGCTAAACCTGGTGGTCTTACTCTTGGCATGAATTTAAAACAAAAATTGGGCAAAATCTCCAGCCGGCTTGGACCCAAGGAGACTAAATCCGACTCATCTCCAGCACACAAGAGGTCTTATAGGCCGTCTTTCAAAAGGTCGTATTCCAGGTATGTAGGTTCTGCAGATTTTCATTATTTCTTTACTTTTTACTTCTCTAGTTGTACGTAGTATAGGGGAAGTTATGCAATTGGCCAAACATTAAATGTTGAGTTCATTTTTTTGAGGCTTTTGGGGAGGGAGGTGGTTACTACAAAATCCTAATATCCCAAAATAAGTCTAAGGCGCCGTTCCTACTAAGGCGATATATCGTAAGCGATATACGATACTCGACACGCACAGACAGATACTTGAAATCTAAAGGGAGGCGATAAAAAAGGTTCACATCCACGCGATTGCACAACATATCGTAAGTGACATATCTCTCGAAGTACCACTTGCCAGTCTCGTCAGCGATTAGTCTCGTACGATATTTCAAGCTGTGAACATGGCGGGAAGAAGAGATTATTCAATTTAAATTTTCGTATTTTTTTTTTCATTTCAATTTCAAGTATATACAGGTATATAAAGAATTTGTTGTACTAAATGGCTGGGTCTTGTAAACCGACACATCTCCATTGTGTAGGGATTGCACCAGTAGGTTTCAGAAAGTATTCACCTAGTTTATTTCGTAAGCAGTTTGCTGCATTCTAATTGTTGTTTTCACTGAACGTACTGTTATCTGGTAATGCTGGTACCACAGAACACTTATTAAATTGTTGTGGAAAATAAGGTTGTCCTTCTCGTCCGCGTATAAAATTATGAAGCACGCATGCTGCCTTAACAGTCTGCACAGCATTACTTCTGTTGGTATAAATTGCTCGGTCAAATAGACGAAATGTTGGCGTTAGCATTCCAAAACTGCATTCCACACTTTTTCTGCCTCTTGAAAGTCGAAGATTGAATATTCCTCTGGCATCATTTAATACTCTTTTTGGAGAGGGCTGCATTATATTATGCTGGATTCATTCGGTAAAACTCCCTGAATTTTGATTCATGTTGAGACAGCTCTCGAGAAACAACAGCCGGGCTATGGTGCACCTTGGTAAGATTGTAGGGATGAACCCAGTATTTCCTTATTCTTCTCATCCTACGCCTGAACCAATAAGCCACTACAACGTCTTCCTCACTTGAGCTCATATTTGTAACTGAAGTAGTGATAATTATGTTTCCACCACACTTTTATCGCCCAGGTCGCGCCGATTTATCGCCCGCTGTCTTGAACCTTCCTAGCAATATATCTTCGCAATATATTCCTTACGATATATCGCTTATCTTATATCGCCTTCGTATGAACGGCGCCTAATTGAAAAAATGTGGGCAACTCTAAAGGGTTATGTGACCAAACATAATACAAATTTTAGTTTTAATTCCATTCAAACATTGGTGGACAAAACGATCGGTCCTAATAAATGGAAGGAAGTATGTGACTCCTCTTTTGAGTGCGAGGAGGAATATATAAAAAATCAAGGAAAATCGGCTTTGTCTGCGAAAGTTTTGTCTCTCGCAGACTATACATTCAACAAATGATTCCCGAGTTAGTGATTATTTCTATAATTATGGTGTTATTATATGTATTAACGTTTGACGTTTGACCGTTGCAGCAGTGACAGGAGCTCCTCGTCCAGCGACAGTGAGGACAACACCAGCAACAAGTACAGCTCAAACAGCAGCAAACGGAGAGACAAGAAGTCTTGGAATAAAAAACATCAAAGCAAAAAGTTAGTTTTTGAACAAATTATCTTATGATTGGCATCTTTTTCAGAAATGCTCCTAATGAGGTGTACAATTACCTGTAACCTAAACAATAAAATGAGGAGGTGAGATGCTAGAGGATTTCACGAAAAATGAGTTGAATGCAAAACTAACAAGTCAGTTCTAGGCTATGATTTGTAGTTGTTTCAAGTTATATTACATAGACAGGTATGTCTTATGCTTATGGTTGTCCGAATATCGCAAATAAATAATGATCAGTAGAAATACTGTTTTTTGGTTGTAGAGGTGTACAATTGCATTTGGATTCCTTTGCCTGATGTCGTCTGGTGTCTTCCTTTTGCTACGGATGATATTTAACTCAGATTTGCTTTCTGCTCTTGTCATTTCATGTAAATTTTGGTGTGCAGATATGATGGGTGAGGCTTCTAATTGAGAACTTCGACGATGACCTATTCAAAACATTTGCTACCTCTTGGTATCTCGGCTCCTCAATTAATATTAAATATAATAACTTTTATTCTGATGATTTACCGATACTGAAATACTGTTTAAAAAATTATCATTATTTATTATTTTTTTCTGTAGACAATCAGACAAACACATTTACAAAGAGTATGGGAGCATCGGAGGTGGATGTGGAGGTCCGATCAAGAAGGAGGTACTGGATCGGCGAGCTGCCAGATTCTCTTCAGTGCAGACCAATGGGGTGAAGCCTCCTCCGCCAGTCTTTGTCATAGACACGACCCCCAACTGGGGGGGTAGCCGAGGGGGGCCTCCTAGTCAAGGGAGCACCCAGGGGGGCGGAGACCCAGCCAAGGGGGACTGGGAGGAAGACCTTCACATCATTGGTACCTGTGTGGACATCGAAAAGCGCTACCTCCGACTCACCTCAGCTCCTGAGGCCTCCGCTGTCCGACCACCCCAGGTATCTATAACCTTATTTGTTTTTCCTTCGAATTTGAAAAGAAAAATTTATAAAGAATTTAAAAATATTTAAATATGTGTACTATAAGTGATGTGTATTTGCAGGTTCTCGCTAAGGCCCTTGCCATGGTGAAAGACAAATGGGCTAAAGCCCCGGACTACCACTACACTTGTGAGCAGCTCAAGTCCATTAGACAGGATCTTACCGTGAGTCTTTATATTGTATTGCTTTATAGCAAACTCTCATTTTCTAACTTTGAAGATTATTCTTTTTAACCTCAAATGTAAACCTTGCAAATATTCTCCTCTAACTGTTGTCATGCCTTTCGGTGGAAACCGTCGTCACTGGCTGCTGATCGAGTATTGTGGGCGAGTGCTTTAATGCTTACAGGACCCAGGCTCATCCCGAGATCTGCAGCATATTGTTGCAGTAGTAATATGTATATATGAAAAAACAATTACCAGCTTTTTCAAGCCCGTTTTTATACTCAAAACATTTAATCTGAAAGTCATTTCTCGAGACTGAAATCTGTGTTAACGGCCTCAGCCACAAATTATGAGTAGTGTCTTTCACGCAACGTCTATGAATACTCTAAAGTCTCAGTGGAGCATGAGCAAGGTTCGGTCAATCAAAAGTCGATGTAATTTACGCATATATTATACGTACGAGTTTGTCACGTAAAATATTTTTGAATAATCTTCACGTAGAATGTTAGATCATTGCTGCCAGAAGCCTTTAAAACTAATTCGATGTATTCCTGTCTGTTCGTTACTTGTAGCCTCCATTATTGCTTATAACTTCACCTTAGGTTCCTAATTCCATGTTTCAGTTTGAAATGAATTGCAGTCAGTCATTGAGTATGAAATTTACGTTAACAGCAGAGCTCTTATTGGAGGGGAGGAAACCTAGTGTTGCGTTTCACGAACAAAATATAAATTTAATATTTAATTTGTTGCCTATTCTATTTAGTACAGATCGAAATTAGGTGAATAATTGTAACAGAGGATGTGCGGGAACACTTGTTGAGGAGATTTACCCCGGGGGGATGTTCTTAATGACCCAAGGGCCGTCTGCAGCTCTCTCACACTTAAATGTGTTTTGAGGTCTCCAATCCAATGTAAATCAATTTTTCAAAATAATCACCACTACATAATAAATACATACATAAACATGGCCTACAACTTCCACAAATAGCTCAACACTCTAACAGTTCTACTTTATTTTAATTGCGTAATTGGAAAAAAGAAAATAAATAAGAAGACATGTATGTTGTACATAATTGTCTACATGCTTTATACATTCTGTTTTTACGTGTACGCAGATCGAAGGGTACTGTAAGCATAATGAGCCAACCCTGGCGGGAGTATATCTGAATTTACATTTACCAATACGACCTTTTAATAATAGTTGTTTTTCTTTGGTACAGGTTCAAGGTATCCGAGATGACTTCACAGTAGAGGTCTATGAGACCCATGCTAGAATAGCCCTAGAGAAGGGGGACCATGCTGAGTTCAACCAATGTCAGTCCCAGCTGAGGCTGCTCCACACAGAGGGGTCCAACAACAGGGGAGAGTTTATAGCGTACAGGATACTGTACTATATCTTCACCAATGAGTTCCTAGGTGAGGCCATTTCAAATGTCGATGTGTCGGTAAAACGATCTATCCATTCAACAATATCTATATCAGGCTCTCGAGATAAGCGTTATTATTGAGTGTGTTCTTGTGTTGTTAGATCTTAGCACGCTGGTACATTCACTGTCTAAGAAGGATAAGGAGGAGCCGTGTATACGACACGCCGTCTCCATGGCTAAGGCCTGGGTCTCCGGGCTCCACTCCCGCCTCTTCAAGCTCTATTTAGTAGCTCCCAGGATGTCTCCTTACCTCATTGATTGGTTTCTCAATAGAGAGCGCACCTCTGCCCTCAGGATTATTGTCAAAGCGTGAGTCCATTTTCTCTAAATCACTCTTTAGAGTTTCTTTATTTTCTACCATTGCTATATTCTATTGAGATAGGGATCTTGTATTTCTATTTATAAAGTGATCTGGATCAGTTTTCCGCAATTGGTGTAGAATCTGAATAGAATAGTGGAAGGTTACACTCTCTGTTGCAAATGAGTTAATTCTAGAGCTAGAAATTGGCAGCTAGCTACCTGCGGAGAGCTCATCCCCTGTCCAAGTTGGGAGTCACAAGGAGGCTAAATAAAATTCAGTTACAACATATTGGTCACTTCCTAGATAAATGCGCGTCATAGATATTTATTTTACCGAGGCCAGAGCTAATCCCGATGACGGGTCAGTTTATTTGGACACCCATATAATCACTTTACGAGCATGCCTGTATTGATAAGCTATCATTGAAAGCTATTGCTTGTTTGTTGGATTAGCGAATGCAGAATATTTTTAGATGCATATTTGATCGATTCCCGTAACGCTTTAGGGTACACGTACTGCTCTGACAGTTTAGGGGATGTATTCAGACGTTATCTGTCTTGCTAAATGATTTGGTTTATGAGAAGTCTCTTTTGCAAGTCTCTCTTGTCTTTAACACGTTCAGTTAAGGTTTTTGATGTTTTTCTCATATAGGGCGAAATTCATAAATCATGTGAACATAGCGACTCTTTAAATGGAAACATCTTGTTGAATCCAATGAGAACAAGTTATATAAATAGCTGCATGAGGGCGCCGGTTTCTCATCTATTCTATATATGTTTCCCCCGAAAGGGATGGTCCCGAGTCTGTGCCATGTCCCCAGTAGAGTCGGGCTCATGTCCACCAGAGCTCACAGTAACCTAACTATAAACAGCTGCTCTCTTGGTTTTCAATGAGCAGTCAACTTTGTTGAAGGCTCCACTCTTTTAACTTCATATCCTGGCTCCTATTTCCAAAATAATAGAATTTTGTTGATGTAGTTATTATTTTGAGAAATGTATCATGTAATTTGGACTACAAACCGTTGTTGTTTTATTTG
Source organism: Aradus depressus (assembly GCA_963662175.1). Taxonomy (NCBI): domain Eukaryota; kingdom Metazoa; phylum Arthropoda; class Insecta; order Hemiptera; family Aradidae; genus Aradus; species Aradus depressus. The sequence goes on along the minus strand of OY759214.1, from coordinate 9,414,846 downwards.
CTAGCTCATGTCTTTAATAGATAGTACCCCCCCCACCAAGTCTTGTGATGTATTTTCTAAACGGAATTGACCACTAGTTCTTGGTAGGTTTTAGTTGAGGGGATTTATTTATTTGAATTTTTTTTTTATAGTACTATACCTAAGCTTAAAGTTAATTTTTTAATTGCATGTATTTAACTTTATAATTAATGTCAGTTATTAATTACAAAAAAAAATTTTACATTAATAGTAAAATAATTGAACGGGTAACCAAAACCTGATGCTTAAAAAATATGCACTTTTGAATGGTGTCAACTTTGTATTATTAATTTTTTTTTTTTTAACAGAGTTTAGTTAGCTTTTAAAAGTTTATTTTATGCATTTTACTCGAGCCGAAAACCAATTTCAATTACACTATCGGCAATCTTGTTTCCTTTCGAATTTAATTATTTAAATAAATAAGATATGTTTGTGGGAGGTTTGATTATAGCTGTGTTTTGGTTCCCCGCGCAGTTGTGTGAGCTGCTCCAAGTCTGAGGTTCCAATCCGCACCTCATGAAAACTAATAACACGTATTATTGGAGATGGAGATGTGCCCTTTATGTCTTATATTAATAGTATAAGATATGTTGGTGTAGGTCCGACATTAATGATCACTGTAGTCTGTTTAATGTACAAAGTGACTTGGTTTTTTTTGTGTTTAAATAGCTTAAATGAGTACTATTTTCAAATTAATAACAAGCAATTTAGCGAAATTTTTCTTGAGTCAAAAGTTGAGTTTACGGCAAAATATAAAATTGATCTCTCAACATAACCGGCTTTACCCATTTGGGCATTATTAAGTAAAATTCAACTTTGTCAAGCACGGAATTATGTCAGTATTATTCGGTTTAGTTAACGCGTATATTCTATGAGAATATCATATAGAATATTTGGTTTATTGAATAATCTGATCAGAATAATTAGCCCCTACTAGAGGCCATACATGCCCACTTATTATCTGGTGAATATGCTACAATATATTACCAAATCATTTTTTTCATAAGACAGACTACAGAGAAACTACAATCTGATATTCCTGCTATTAAAGATTTATTAATTATACTTAAAAATATAATATAAATTATTTTGAAACAAGAACGGTTCGTTTGAAGCATACATCTTATAAGTACCATTATTCATCAGGTTTCGTTTAATTTTTTAAAATTTAGATTTAGTTTCGTGTTCATGATTAATCTTTGAATGACTTACGCTCAATTTATTTTAACTCCTGAAATTTTATAGGATATAGAATTATCTAAACTTTTAGTAAGGTGTTGCTTCCACCGCTTCTTCAATTAGATCTCGAATTGAACAGTTATTATTATTTTTTTTAGCCTTTTCGTAAAAAAATGCGTTTCACTAAATATTCACCAGTCGTTTCTCTGCATGAAGTTATTTAAAAGAGCCTTTGTGAATTCGTTTCCGAACAACAAACACATTGCTGGTTTATTAAAATTGAAGTATTACTTTTGTTATTATTATTACTATAAGCTTTGTTTTATTTTTGTTAATTCATATTTTTGAGGATGTATAATTAAATGAGGTGACAGAGAATTATTATTAATGAACGGTGCAGATATCAATCGTATTAATTATTTGTTCTTCTTTTCTTCGTTTTTATATTTAACAAATTAGTTAATTAAGTTGATATCAATCGTGTAAATGATTTTTGATAGGCTAGGTGTTTCTGTGTCTTTATAAAAAATTGAGTTTCAGGAGATTCAAGAGGACCAATAATGGGTACGTATGTAGGAGGCCCAGCTGTTTATGTATATATATACTGTATACATTACTACGTATGTATGTCAGGTTATATAACTTGACAAAAAACTAAGCCAAGTTGATGGGCCTCCGATCCGCAAGTATACAAACTCACATTTGATGATTACACTTGTATTGTGTAGTTTTAATTTCATGTTTAAAAGAAAAAAAAGTCAGTGTATGGCAATGTACTTCCCCAGAACGACTTAATTAACTTTTCGCTCCCTCTCCAAAACCAGTCGACCGTTTGCGCTAATATTCAACAGTTGACTTACAATAGGGGCTCCTAAATCCTCATACTAAATGTTGTGTCTATACATTCATTACAGTTTTTGAGTTAAGCCTCCCCCTAATCCCCCTCCCCCCATTTACCGCTGAAAATCGATAGGTTTTGTCCTTACGGGGTTTTGGTCAAACATATAAAATTTCATACGATACATTCATTTTATCGGCAGTTATACAGTATTTATGTTAAGCCTTCCCCTAACCCTCCCTTCCCGTTGGCCGATTTGGCTGAAAAACAATACGTGTTGTCGTTAGATGGTTCTGGATTCACATATAAAATTTCTTGTGTATGATATATTCAGCCTATCGGGAATTACCGTGTTCACAGACACACATTTTTTTCTCATATTTGGTATCTAGAGGTCGAAAAACATGAAATTCCGTTGAAAACTCCTCCGCATCGGATTTTAGATCGATTTCATAATTCCTCTCCACTTCGAATAGCTGGGGAAGTAAAAAAAAAAAATATATTATTCCACAATTTGTTGCTATTTGGATAAGCAAGGAGTAGACAATTTGTTGTTATTTGCATAAGCAAGGAGTAGACAATTTGTTGTTATTTGGATAAGCAAGGAGTAGACAATTTTCTGAAAAGTAATAATAATAATTTTGTGTTTAACAAATGTAGTCATCAAATAACATTGTATGTATGTGTCGTTAAATTGGATGGAAGAAGTGTTCATCGCCTCTATATGCGTTCAACCAAATCTAGTTGCAATACTGGCGATGAAGTATCGAATTATTAGGACTGTAACGTCAGAATGCAGTATTTGGTTCTAGGTGCTGTCACTTTGCGACACTTCTTTTATACAATATAACGAATCATACATCTAAGTATCGTATTTTTTTCTAATTTTTTTTTTTTACTTTAATAGTTTTATTTCTGAACATGTATTATCTATTACCCGGGTTAAATGTTTGGGTATGAGCAAAAGAGAAGTTTTGTATGAACAATAAATGAAGATGACATTGGAACTATATTTTGATCAGCAATTGTAAAAGTTTGAATTGAATCTTTTAAGTATAGTCAATAATGATGAGGAGGATCTTTTCAAGAAGGTATACAGCAGAATGTTTTATAAAATAACGTAATACAGAGCATATTCTTATTAGATGAGTTCTCATCGAAGCTGAGTCAAAAAAGTAAGTTTGCTGTTTAATAATGAGAAGAATAATGCCTTTATGGAAACAATTACCTCATTGTAATGTGCCTTTTTGCAAATCTACATGAACAGGTGAAGATTTTTTTTTGTTTTATTAAAAAAGAAGAAATAATTCGAGAAACAATAATAAAAATGAATGAAAAACAAGATGAATGAAGTTTTTGTAAGCAAGTTATTAAGAAGAGCATCTTGTTTTGAAAGGATGGATCTGGCGATTACTACATTTGTATAAGAAGAAGAAAAGAAAAATTGTTATAAATGAAAGTGCTGTTGACATTTTACTAATGAACATGTGTGTGCTTCTTGTCAGTTTTCATCCAATAATTGTATACTTTGGACTAACTTTTATATTAAAAAAAGAAATGCTCATACCCAAATATTAGTTTACTACGTATATAGAAATGTATTTCTTTACTCTATTAGAAGATGATTTGTTTTATCTACTTGTTTAGTTACCGGCCTGCAGTCCCCATTGAAATGCTGACCAAGGAACTAGCTTTTACATCGCTAGGAGATTGCCTCGAATTTGTCGATAAATTTGGACTTGTATATACTGATAACTCGAAGACAAAACTAGACTGCAAGCTGAGCACGCCCGTTATGGCCTCAGTTTGAGTTGTTGGCACGCGCACCTCCGCTCCGCTCACCTAGCCCAGTCTTTTATAGTTTTGTCTATTACAAAAAAAAAAAAAAAAAATCAAAAAAAAGCAGGGAGAGGAACACATCAATAAAAAGCAAACCTAATAAGTACATAATCAGCGCTAAATTATTCTTCATGTTGTGGGAAAAAACACGACGGAATTTTAAAGTTGTTTTTTATTTATTTAATTTTTTTTTACTTAAATGAAAAATCTACAATGAGGAAGAATTTCTACAGGGAGAGCGGATGGAGCTTATTCGATTTTTTCGAATTTCTACAGGGAGAATGCATTTTTTTCTTCAACCTGAATTTCTCTGTTTTACACGAGAAAGCGAGGGTTGGTTTGTGTTCTGTTTGTGTAAAAATGTCTACATTGATTTATATATATATTTATGTATATATAACGGTGAGTGATGGAGTTGACGGACGCCCCGAAGAAGAGGAGGACCAACGACACAAGGAACAAGAAGATGGCCGCTAACATGAGAAGAGAGAGGTTAGAAGCTACTCATCCTCGTGTCGCTGTTTTTCTTTTCTCTTTTTCCAGGTCTTTTCTTCTTTTACATCTCTCTTTTTTTTTAATATTTATTTTTGTGGTTATTTATGCGCTCCTCGTCACTAGATTCGTTCTACATAAAAGGATTTATCATTATTTTCATTTTTCTTTATTATTTTTTATTTAATTAACTTTATTTAAAAGTTTTTCTGTACAAATAATAAATGTATGCTATATATGGATTTCAATTAATTTTCTTTATGATTTGCATAGTCTAGTTTACCAATTTAAATGGCAAATACACATAAAGGAGGATCAAGTGGAGAAAATCTGCTGGCTTGCTGATCTGTATATAGAACAAATATCAATACTTATGTTTTTGTATAGTGTATTTATAATATACATAATCTTTTTCTTATATTGATTTTTTTTATTTAAATATACCCCCTCTGACCCACACATACTAAAGGTTTTTATTATCTGGGAAGTGAAAGAACCCTTGAGTATGCCGTCCTTCGGATGGGATGTTAAGCGAGGGTCCCGAGGCTGTGGGATGTCAGGTGCTCGTTAAAGACCCCCTAATCCTAGGTGAATAAGCCTGGTTAGGAAAAATTTAGGATTCCTATAGTAGAGTTAGGCCTATGTCAACCATGACAAAAAAGTGCTCTGGTAGTAGGCGATATGATCTCTTAGTTAAAGCCCGGACGTGAGTCACAATAACTAACTAATATACTAAAGTGATGGGTTGTGGCTATATTATGGTGGACGCCATTTGCGGGCTAACCTCCGTGTATCTTTTTTACAACACATTTTTTGTTTGTTTCAAGCTTATTATGATTACGACTAGTTGCAGTTAACAGTATTTTGTATTTTATTTGTTTTATTTTTTTCCTGTCTAGACCCCCAGAATCGAATACATTTATTTTGACATGTTCCGCCTTACGGTATTAAATGTCACAGTACAGAATTTTAACTAAACACTAGGTACTTAGATAAAACTACGAAAATGTGAACAAAAACATTATTTTTTTTTAATCAAAAGGGTAGTCAAAATGATGAGTATACCAATATACCTATTTCTACCCATAAGCTCACTTACAAAGATTTCTATTGCCGTAGCTCAGAGGTGGCTTGCTAGCCTACTGCGTTCAAAATCGCGGATTCCAACTTGGCTGAGGCTCTTAGGTTTTTTGTTCTTCGGATGAGACGTTAAGCAATGGTCCCGAGCCTACTCTGGGCTATAAAGCTCATTTCAAATGTTTCTCGGTTTCCCAAAGTTTTCTAACAAAATGAAAAATCATAAAAAAAAGTGGAAGTAGGAAATTAGTTGGCGTTAGCGAGGTTCGTATACTGTACGGCCACACCCTATGGCATTATTAGGTCATTAGCATACAGATACTTTAGGCAAGTTCATTCACTTGACAGTGATCCTTTTAAACAGTCCAGTCTGATTGGTCCAGGGCACTTCTATTGGATTAAAACATTCAGAAGTCAAGTGGAGAATCCCGCCATCAATTACCACAGCGAAGACGGTTTCTTCATGTTTTCCCATAATAGCTGGTTTCATCAAGGATATCAATACTGACTGATTTCTCCTTTTTATAAAGTTGACAACTGAGACAACCCCCGGCTCTACATAGATGGATACTTGATGCACCTCAGCCGTGCTCTTAAACGAACCAACACTGGACTGGCATTTTATATACTATTTATACTGAATTGTATTACAAAACTCTAAATTCTCTACAGCAGGGCACTGCGGGTGCGGGCTACTTGATAGGGACCGCAAGGGAACTGTGGAAGTATTACTTCTCGATTATACTATTGTAGGGGAAGTAATCAACATTTCGATGTTAAGTTCACTGGAATTTCAGGTTTTCTGATCCTCTGAAAACACTACGAAATAAATAAATAAAAAAACTGTATCTGGGGACATAACCCCTGACGTAAGTATAAATCGAAACACATTTTATATGTGGAAGCTTAAATTCCCAGAGTGAAACGCCCAGTGGGTTTCAGACCAGGGGAAGGGTGGGAGGAGTGAAGGGGCTGCTTAACTAAGAAATCTTAATAACTGCCGATGGAATGAAATGTCTGATTATTAGCTTGGAAAAATAAAGTAATCGTATGTTTTTCTACAATATTGTCCCATATATTTTGTGAAATAGACAATATTAAAAAAAACACGCGTTTTTCATTATTTCACAATATCTCTGCAAAAATTTTAAGTACGTATTTGGTTGATTTTCACCCAAGAGAAGGGGCATGAAAATTTGATTGGTTATACATATTCCAAGCTGGGAAAGTGAGTAAATACCTTTTTTTTTGAGGCAAAGATGGATTTATGTGCAAAAACAAGATGGAATGTACAATACCTTCGAGTCAAGAGGCTAGATTTCAACTAACTGATAGGTTGGACATTTGGTTGCCAAAGAAAATGTGGAAAGAGATGCAGTATCAAGTCAAACTGCTGGGTTTAAACTAACTGAGTGCATTAAATTGTATGGAATGTTTGTCACGAATGCTTATTTCAATCGAATTTATTTAATATTGAGAACCCGAGTTTAAAAACCTTTATTCATCATGCGGCCTCACCTGACATCTATGACATGTGGTGATGGCCAGCAAGTGCTAAACGATTTCAGACCCTTGCTTGCGGGTTAAAAACTCGAATATTTCACAGAACTAAATTGTATTTTTACAATGATGAATCTGGACTTGGCTGCCAAGGTAAGTAGTAGCGGAACAGGGGGGTACGTGAATGTAGATTCTGTTAATTGAACAATATCATTAGCATTCACGATAATGGTTAACATGCCTTAAAAAGAATGTATAAATATTGTTTTTATTTGTTCTCCATACATATTACCACTAGGAGGTGGGGGCAGAAAAGCTCGGGGCAGCCCTGGAGACCAACCTTTTGTAAAATTACTTATCTGTATGTATTCGAAAATGAAAAGAACCTGGTTCTCTCTGAAGAAAAATAAGTCCATCGCCAGCAATATACTACCCTCAGCTCGAATAATTTGATATCCCCCTTAACCCTTTTTGGTAGATCAATACTTGTAGTACTCAACGGACTTCTCAAAACATAACATTCTGTGTTGAAGGACTCTCATAGTAAGCTCGGGCTCATGTACACCAGAGCGAAATAAGAGTACTGTTGATTATTTTATACCAATATATAATATATATGTTTATACCAATATAAAACAAATAATTTTTATTTCATTATAATTATATTATTTTCAAAACAACTCTTCTAAAACTATCAATTAATTTTTAAATTCAAAAACTCATATGATCTTTTTTGTTAAAAATACAAGCCACTGCCTCCTACAGTACTCTGGTAGTAGGCCATATGACCGCGAAGTTAAAAGCCCTGGCTTGAGACACAATAACTAACTACACCAACAGTTGTTTTTTGAGTTATCCCCCCTCTCTTTGCCCAAATTTGCTAAAAATAAATAAGTGTCTTCAAGGGGTTCTGGATTATAACACTTCCTCCTTACTACATACAGCTAAGGAAATAAAAAAGAGCTATCTATGTGTTTCTCATTGTTCTTCACCCAAATAAATTAGTGTATTGGCTCAGGTGAATTATATTTATGTTTTTTGCATCCTCGCATTTCCCAAAAATAGAGGAAGCTGTGCCTTTTTCATTATTTAAAAATGTTCCCTTACCCTTTTTTTTTTTTAATTTTAGTTAATTCGATTGTAATAGGATTGTCAACACTGGAATACTGTAGGTTACATCGTTGTTATCCTAAACTTAATGTAGTACAGCAATTCAGTTTTTTATCCCATGTTCTACAAATGATTAAGGGATGGCAGCAGTTTTTAAAGGTTTAGAGTTAGATCTGTTTGATTTTCACGGTAAATTCGTATCCATATTTGAAGATCACTATGCCGACGCCAATTTATGCGTAAATGGTTTCTTATGGCAAGCTTTAAGGGCTCCAGACACTGGATTGTGCCTCTTTTCACTTTATCACAGTATTCAACACTATTACCATGTTGGTATGAGACTCGGAATAAATTTATCCACGGCATTTGGTAAGCGGTTCTTAGCCGTGGACACTCCATATTCTCTGGTTCATCCTTCCTCATCTGATGAAGAAAAAGTGATTTTTGAACAATTAGAAAAGAATAGTCTTCAAAAATTGTTTTGTCATTTGAGAAATTCTTGTGATACCCTCAAAAAATCATACAAATATATTTACCTCATCATTGATGATTTGAGCATGTTGTTAAATCTTGGTGTATCTGCTGGCGAAATAATAATTTTCCTTCAACACTTAAGAAATCTTCTTGATCAGAATATGACCGTAGTAGTTGGTAGTCACTGCTCTGAGAACGATCCTGATCAGTTGTTGCTGAAACATTTTTTGTGTTACAATTCTCATTTACGATTGCGCGTGAGTCCTTTGAAGACAGGGTTTTCGAAGGAAGTCGGTGGAAGTATTGAAGTGACCACGAATGACGAAGCACAGATTAGAGGCTGGACCCAGCCGAAGTTATACCACTACAAGTGCGGCGAAAGAACTGTTAAAGTGTTTTTGCCCGGTAATATTGACATAGTGTAATTCTGCTTTCCGGGAGTATTAAGTTTTATTATTGAGAAGAAATTAATTGTTACGACATGTTAGGAAGGATAGATAAAACGAAAATAGTTGAGAAGCCAGTTATTTAAAGGTATTACAACGTTTTGATACAGAATCAGTTCTTACTCTGGAATAGTGCAAAATTTATTACTGGAAAGAAATAAGGAAATATCGACTTTGTGAAAGAAGAGGCTTGTCTCTTCTCGTTATATAGACAATTTTTAATTCTACTCATATACTGTGTGTTACCTAAATATTATATACAAGATCATTGTAAATAAAATTGAATAAAATAAATGAATGAAGTAAAATAACATTTAATCCAAGACCTCTCTCTGAACTCATCCTTTATACTATTGCCTTCAGTCCTTGTTGGGTACCATACGATTAATTTTTTGAACTTTTCAATGAATTCTATAATTATTTTTTTGCTATTAAGGCTAGAATTACTTCCTTATAGTTGAGAATGAATAATTCTGATGTTGAATGCGGAAGGAGAAAAAACAAATCATGAGCCATTAATTAAGTCTTCATTAATTAAGAATCACCCGCTATGTACTTCGCCAGCACGTATTAATTACGTTTTCAGCCTCCCTCCAAAGTCAATTGACCGTTTGGACTAAAGAATCCTCATACTAAATTTTGTATCAATACATTATTTGGCATTTGAGTCGAGCCACCTTCCCTTCGAGCGATTTCGCGGGAAATTTATAGGAGTCCTCATAGGGCTTTGAATTTACATATGATCTTTCGTGTCAATACATTCATTACGACAGCAGTTTTTGTATAAGAATCCCCCTTCCCTTTGCGACTTGGCTGAAAATCATCAGATGTCGTCCTTAAAGGGTTTGGATATACAAATACAATTTCGTGACGATACATTCATTCCATCGGGAGTTATCGTGTTCACAGACATACATTTGTTTTTCATTTTTGAAATCAAGAGTTCGGAAAACATGAAGAAATTCTGTTGAAAACAGCATCGAATTTCTGACCGATTCGATAACTTCCCCTATACTTCGTATAACTGGGAAAGTAAGAATTCAAAATACGATTTAATGTCTAGATTATGATTTTTATTTAGGGTTCCTATTAGAAGGGTAGAACATGAACAATGAAACACTACATTTGATGAAACACTTTATTGTCATTTTTTATAGGAACACTTACAAATATAAAATGTACATATATTTATGGCAAAGTAGATATACTTTTAAGTACAAATATTTAAAACTAGATAGAAAAAAAAAACAATATTTAGGAAAACCATGATATGTTGAACGCATTTTTCAAATCCATACTGAAGTTATGCACGCGAAGGTACTGAAACAGAGAGAAAAAAAAATAATAAGGGAAATAGCCTGAAGGTAATAACATAAAGGTATGGAGGTAACTGTGATCTACTGCGGGGTGCTCAGGGAAGGAAATAGGGAAATTTAAAGTTTCTTAATGGCGAAAACATCCCGACATACTTTATTTTCGTTAATTCCAGTTGTCAACCAATCTACCTTCATTTATTCATCGTATAAAACTAATGAAAGCATAGATAAAAAAACTTTTTTTTAAATTAAAAATTTGTTATAAATGAAAATTTTTTCTTACTTTGTGCATTGTCAATTCAAATGAAGTGGATTCTCCTCCGATTGTAACATTTTTGATATCAATGGTAAAGTTATTATAAATTAATACTTCGTTGAGTAGCATGTCAGTCTCATAGTTCCAGGTGGCCACCTCGCAACTCAATGTTCCCTTGTCCGCAGTGAAACGAATCAGGTTGTAATTTCCTTCTAAAAAAAAAAAAAAAAATAGAATCTCAGTTCAAATTCTGGTATTGTGACAGAGGAACAGAAATTGAAGTGTGTCGACGAAAAAACGTTTCTTCACTTTTAGTGATTTCATCAAAAAAATCTTAAGTAATTTTTTTTCTTGTGTTTTTATTTACAAGTTAGAAAATAAATATGATTACGTAAAATCTGCAGTCTTTGCCAACTCACAGGACACATTTCTGGAGACACTGTAAGCCTTCAATCAACATAATCCTTTGTCCATGACCCCAACTCATTTTCTGTCAATAGTTTGTATGCGTTTCGGACTTTAGCGTTGGGATGACTGAGCCATATATGCTGACTATAGAATTACTCGAATATTTGCTTGTCGGTGAGATCATGGTACACGCGCGGTTCACGTGCTTCGGTAAACATAAGAGTATTATTAGAAAAACGGAATGTAAGCTTTGAAATCTGGAATACAACCTCAGAAATTAACAGTTTTAATGTAATGTTCATTTTAGATTAGAGAAAAACAAATTACCATAGGTATCCCCGTCATCCCAGTAGAGCTGACCTGAGGCTTGTCCAGAAGGGTCCAGTCCAACGGCCAGCTTGAACGGGTTCTGACGGCTGAAATGCATATATTTGATGTGTTATTCACAAGACAAACAGAAGTAGCTTGACAACTGTGAAGGAGCCCCAAAGGTGGCCCTGCCCCATGCCATCTAGAGAAGGGAGTAGAGTAACAATACTATAACGAAAATAAAGAATGTCCCAATACATTTCTGCGATCTGTGCCGATATAGTGGAAAGCTGATAAAATAAATAAAAACAAACAACTTTTATATTGTCTAATTCCACAAAAATATATACTTATAATGACCGGCTTCGATTACACCGAAAGTGACACTTTTTAAGTTTGTGCTGACGATGGCCTAAGCCGAAACCGGTACACTTTATGTATGTATATATTTTTGTGAAATTAGACAATATAAAAGTTGAACAAGCTCTTTGTTATTATTTATTTTAACAATTCTGGGTTGAGACTTGGCTCAGAAATGAAGAAAAAAACAATCATGTGCCAAGATTGTCGATTAATGATTAATAGAGTAAGTAAATTAAGAGAAAACACAACAAACCAATAATTAATTTTTTCATATTTAAAAAACAAATATAAAAAATTACAGTAATAATAATACATCTTCGTACAAAAATTTGATTTGAGAAACACATTGCAGATGTTGTGTGTTAAGTGTTGGTGGAGCTAACTTCTTTTCTCGTTTACCATGATATTGTCCTGTAATATATGTTACACTTCCAGCATGTATCTCTTGTAAGTCTCATTGTATACCTAGTATACTTGTTGAAATCAAAACAGTGTTCTTGTTGTATGTGATGTTTTACAAGTGAGCTGGAATTGTCTATGTTTTTTGTGTCTGATAAGAATGTTGTCTTGATATGAATATTCTTAAAAAATATTCTTACTTAGTTCATTTCGTTGTATTGTAAGAAAAAAAAAAATTTTATTCAATACAACTCTGGCATTTATATTCAATTGAAAAGTGTATTTTCTTCAAACTTCAATATCCGGAAACATACTTTTTTGAGTTAACAACTTTTACAACGTGACAACAATGTCACCTTACCGGCAGATCGTTGCTATACCTATAGAGAGTGTTGTTGGCAGGGGTCTGAGCGGGGAGGATGGAGCCACCTCTCAGGAGAAGTGGAGGCGGCGCGTCCAGAGGGGCCGATACTGAGATCTTCTCTCCTTTGCTCTCTATCACACTGGAGACGGCTAATGTCTCATCCAGTAGGTACCAGACACCTCCAGGAAGATACGGCGTTGCGTAAGTGATACCCTGCGGAAAACAAGCAAAGATAAATATAATTTAAAAAAATAAATCTCATGTTCATATATAATTTATTTTGAGTAGACAGATTAACCAAGCAAGGCAAAATATCTATGTTTGTCAGTGAACAGGACCCCCTACACCGTAAGTACATGGTCCATTTTGTAAATGTGAAGTGATGGAGGAAATCACGCTAAACATCTTATCAGAATGTGAAGGATATTCAGATGGATTGGTGAGTGTGGGACGTCAGACAAGGGGACCTTAGCTTCAGTTTAACTGATTCTTATCTCTTATGCTTTTGGCTGAGGATGGTAGAAATACCGAAAGTACTCCCATGTAAATATAGTTGGTGAAATTAGACAATATCATAAATAAACAAGTTTATTTCTTTCAAGTTTAACTGATTGTTATAATAATCTAATACAATCCTATATTTGTTGTCTTCTTTAATATTTTTCGACATTAGGCTTCGACTGTCAAGTTATCACTGTACAACTGCAAGTTGTAAGTTGAAGAACGAGGATATATTTTGGAAACTTGTAATGAATAAATAAAACAATTTTTTTTATAAATTCCAAAAAGGATTTTTTTAAATATATTTGAAACCACAAGTGAAATTTTCTTGCAAATTACACAAGTGGTGCACCTCATCCTGATTCATCTCACAACCACCCTCACCCTCTCATTTCACTTGGCCATTCTTTCCCTGAATTATAGCAGGTGGTTGCTTATCTTCACGTTTTTGTTACGTATTGAACATTTTAGTAAGTTTTACTAGTTAGTAGGTCACAAAAAAAATATAGTGCGTGCTTGGAACATGCGCCAGAAGTGAAATTTCTTTTGCGATTCTTTTGTTTTTTGATGCATAAATATTATTTTTATGTTGTATGAGATTTCTCAATTAACTCAACATTTTAGGTGCAAACAGTTTTATTTATTGGCTTATTTTATTTTTATTCATCTGTCAAATCAACATTATTATCGTTGTTAGAAACAGAAATCACTACATTTGATTCCAAAAGTAGAGACAATAGGCCTAAGGTAAGAGAAATAAAAAATATAGGTTTTTGAACGCGAGAGAATAGAGAATGAAAATTGAGAAAGAAAAAGAGACGCTGTTTTTGACGCCAGCAACGCTGAGAAGTCAATCATCGTACAATCACCTTTGTGATTCATTATCAGTAGATTGGACTGCAAGTACCGAGTGTGCGCGCACGCTGTTTCTCTCTCTTTCTAATTCTCCTTTCTATTTCCGTTCGCCTCAGCGCGTCACATAATTTCATAACTCATTTACCAGCTTAGTCCCCAAGTTGCCCAGTGCCCGTAAAGAAGTTTCACTTCAAAACTTTAGGAGATACAACAGAGAACAATACAAACCTCTTTAAGAACCGGAGCTATAAGAAGGGCATCTCCCCACATGAACTGCTCTTCCAGGCTGTACGTGTTTTCGTCCTGAGGAGACCTACATCATACAAATCAAGGAGAAAAGTCTATTTAAGTACAAATGTATAAAAAAATTTACATTAAAATGATCAAAAAGATTTTTTTAAACAACATAGTATTCTGGTGTAAGCATTTTTTTTTTGCGAATATGTAAAAAAAAGAAGCCAACCGCTTTGTTAAGATGCAATATTTTTTTAAATGTTGAAGATATTTGGTTAATTTTTTGCATAACCAACGCTTGTTTTAAATTTCAGTTTTAAAAATAAATTGCCTAAGCTGAAACCTTTTCCTGTACCAGTTCATTGTGATAATTCAGAAATATAGGAAGCAACTTCCCAAAGTTTTAACACAGTTACAGTTGGAACCTCGCTTAAAGAGCATAATCGTTCCAGAATCTTACTGTTAACGCGAAACATTCGTTGAGCGAAACAATTTTTTTCATATACATACATTATAATGTAAAATACGATATGCGTTCAATGCCGAAGAAAATACTCACACTCGAAAAATGTGTGATAACAAGCGACACTAAGATGCTAGCGGAACAAGTGGTAAACAAAGATTGATGTAGGCTGCGCACAATCCGGGACTTTCTCTCTCCCCGTCACTCGTTATGCGAAACAAACGTCGCTCGTTAAGCGAGTCATTTTTTTACAATTTGTTTTGCTCATTATGAGAGGTGCTCGTTAAGCGAGGCTTCACTGTAGCTGCCTCATGATGTGAAGGTTCCCGAGTTCATCTTAATAATATCTTAATTAAAAAAAAAAAAAAATCTCACATATAAAAAGTGGGTTGAAGGACAGGGGCTCCAGTGTTGTGTGCTTGCCAGAAGAGTGTGTAGAGGTAGGGGAGGAGCAGGTAACGGAGCTGGAGCGAGCGTCTTGCCACATCCCCCAGTCCTAGCGAGACAGGATCCTGAGGCTGCCGTAGCATAATAATAATAATATTCATTTCCGTCAAACCATGAAATGGTAATTAGATACGTCAAAAATATACAACAACCGATATTAAATCTTAGAATACAAAAAGAGAGAAATAATGTCTAGTTGTCTGAAATTTTTCTTTCTTCCTGTCTCATGACTAGTTTTGTTGAGAGGGAAAATATTTGCATTTTTTCTAATGATTTCAAATATAAACAGAGCAGGTAATGACAAGATTTTAAGATTATTAAATATCTCTCTGCTTCTTGTTCTTTGATTAATATTATTTATTATTATTAGTGCTTTCTTTTGAAGTCTAAAAATATTAGCACTTGAGCTACAAGCTCCCCAATGTATTAAACCGTAATTGATTATAGAATGGAAATATGCATAATATAATGTAATTGCTGGAGTCGGGTCGTGTTCACCCAACCAAGGTGTTTAAGAGGATGGTTGGGTGGTGGACCAAGCTACTGGCCATGTACCAGGATCGGATCCCCAGGCTCTGCTACGACAGGTTGCTAGCCCTCACTGACATGTATTCCACGCCATTAAACTGGGTGGCTCAACTTCAGGACTACCTTACTAGGATTGGCGCGGACTAACGACGGGTTTTCGAAACTGATTGTTAGGCCCCTTTTTCCCCGACGATTCGGCGATGGCGTCGTGGCCTCCACCGGAGGTCGGCCACAAAAAAAAAAAAAAAAGGTTTTCGGAACTGGCTGATCAGTAAAGACGTTGATGCGGTGTTGAACTCGAGGTTTAATCTTTATTACCGGGATGTCAGCAGTCTGGGGATCATAGAACCACATTCCCGCCTTCATAGCCACATAAACAAGTTAAGAGTGCTTGTCCTAACAAGCTTGAAGTTAAGAAAAATTCCTGTGGCTTTATTTTAATTTAAATTTAACCTTTTTATTAATATAAGTATTGTTTTATTGTTTTATTTTGTGTGTTCTTATAGTTATCAGTTATTGAATCTATGTATTTATAATTCTGTATCGAACTCCTTGCTGTAAGATAATTCTTTATAAGCAATAAAGTTATTCATTCATTCATAATATAATGTAATTAATGTTACCTTTGGTACGATATTTTTAAGATTTCGAGATAAGAAACAAACGGAACTCAGTTTCTTATATACGACTGAAGTATGTTCAGCCCTTGTTAATTTTGTATCAATGTGGAGGGATATAACCCCTCAGTCGCCTATTTAAGCCTCACTGACGAAATTTCTGATGACGTATTCTGAAAAATCTCCAACGGAGGTAATATTTTGGTGCTCTGCAAAATATTGATACCTCTAATCGTATTGGAGTTATGTTGCTAGTGGCCAGTTTATCTGGGACACCCTTTATAAATTAAAATTACTTCAACGTAGATTCAGCCCCCAAAACTGCGGCTATGCTTGGGCTAGCTCAATAGACCTCCCACCGGCGAGTGACCCAAGCAGCGGCGGAGCTTAAAAAACTAACCAGATCTAATAAAAGTTGAATGAAACGTGGGTTGGGGCCGTGCCCTTAGTAATTATACATATCTGTACTCACATTGCTTTCGTCACTGTTGTGGTTGCGACTGAAGGGGTAGAAAGCCCCCAACTGCGTCCATCTGTTACAGAGAGGTACCGTAGTGTTCCCATTAAAGCCACAGATGTCAGCACCCACCAGAGGTATCCCGAACAGAGAAAAACTCAACATATCTACCCGATAAAACAAAATAAACCATTTAAAATAAATAATAACAATCTACGGTCATTTATTTTTATTGCATTCACAGTATTATTATTCTGATGGTTTAATAGATAGATTTAAAATAGTTTTTAAACAATTCAAAAAATAAATATGAGGAAGATATTATATATATGTCAGGGGTTCTCAATCTCTGCTTGAAGTGTAGGTACGCGATTATCTGAAGAAAAATTGAACCGATTTTCAAGAGAATTACAACAAATGAATCTAGATAGATATTCAGGAGAACGTTTGAGACATTTCTATACTAGGGAAATAAATATTTTCGATAGGTAAGAGTTGTAAAAATACAAAATAAAACATATAAAAAAACTAATTCAAAACGAAGAGGCTGAAAGGGCTCTAAAAAGTGTGAAATAATGGTTTTGCTGAATGGAAAGAAAACTCTGAGATAGGAAGGAAAAAATAAGTTGGTACTTGCACAGTAAGTCTTATTTACATTTACAATAATTGAATACTTCGAAGAAATGCAAAACATGAGAAACGTATGGGGAGGCAACACTAAGGCGAACTTGCGCCGACTTCAAAAGTACTTATTTTATGTAGGGGAAAATAAAGCTTGTTGTGTAAGTTACAACTTATTTTTTCCTTCCAGTTGAGACTTCAGAGGTTGGGGATGGTGATAAGTGGAATCAGTGGCCCGCGTCATGCGCCATTGCTGTACTTCCCTAATAAATAACTGTTCTTTAATGACGTAATTGTTTCAAAAAATATAATTATCTAAAGGTTACTTAATAATATTATTTTCATTCAAAACATGCCGAGTTGGAAAACTTGTCCGAGTGGCGGGTAAGAAACCAAGTAACTTGTCAGTGGCAAAACTGGAAGGATTGGAAACGCCGTTCCTCTTTCATGTTACTTACCCCACCACCCCAAGTCGCAACTAAGAGTGGACAGACTGTAGAAGATATACGTTAGTTTGCTCTTGAGTTGGTTCACTGGAAAGTGTGCACAAAGTAGCCAAGGTAGCCTACTAACCAGGTATGGTCTGTGCCATATCGTCCCAGCTGGAGTAGATATCTCCGGTCCAATGTCCTGAGAAGGCTCCCAGTCCTGGAGAGGAGGCACGGGAGATTACTAAAGGTCTTCTCCCGCCTCGAGCGTTCATCATCGCACTGAAAACCGACATTTAGAGGTAATAGGGCAACATAATCTAACGCTTGAATACGCCAAATAATTTCAAGTAACTAAAAAATTACAGGCATGATGATGGGAGGCGGAGAGGGGGAAAGTCCCCCGTAACCGAACACCGTTCAATACGAGAAAAAGACCCTTCTTGATTTCTAAAAGAAAAATCCTAAAACTGACACATCTAAACTAAAAGGACTGAGATCTACCCTAGCTTATCTCCTTTTGTAAATATCCGTCTTTAGCTTTATCCATGTTGTAGGACCTCTTTACATCTCCAGGTATGCTTAGCATATAGGGGAAGTTATGTACTCTGTCAAAAATTCGAAGTTGAATACCGAAACTTCATGTTATCCGATTCCTTGTCCCGTTAAAAAAAAAGAAAAAGAAAATCAGATGTTTCTAGAACACGATAACTCCCGATAGAATTAATAGTATATCTGACACACATTTACGCCTGGATTAAAAACCCCATAAGGACGACATTTACCAAATTGGTCAAGGAGAACGAGAGAAGGAGAGGAGGGGCTTCACTAAAGAAGCATAATAACTGTATAGCAACTTTATAAGGAATGAGAAGTCTCTGATTAAGACACGAATTGATTTTCAGCCAAATTGGCCGAAGAAGATTTTAGAGAGAAACCGGAAACTTACATGATTACTAATAATTCGCACTGGGAAGTACACTGCTCGCGATTCATCGACTTTTTCTCTTTGTTATTTATGCAATCTGAGGATTGGGAAAAGAGAACTTCTAGAGAGAACTGAATAAAGATTATTTCAAAATATTACAACAAACTTCCCCAATATTGTTAAGGAAAAAGAACTGATCTCCAAGTTATATTTTTTTCTTTTATTAGGTTCTTTCACCCCCCCCATGGCAAAATGATTGAGTTTTCGACCATATAATTGTATATATCAGATTGAAATTAGATAAAATAGAGGACTTCAAAGTTTTACAGTGTGTGGAAGTATCGGATCATTTGATTTGTCAACTAACTTTAAATTTAAATAATATAATACCATCAAATAATTCTATTAAAATAAACTACAAAGAAAAAATAACATGGGACGACTCAAAGGCACCACTTTTTTATCATCTACTGCAGATGTCACAAAACATATATTTTAACGATACATCGCTAGATAAATTATACGATAATTTTACTGGTACTTTAAATGTCACTGCCATCATTACAGATATGTTGAAATTAGTGAAAATCCCAGCCAAACAGAAGAGTCATCACAGAAATAAATGGTTCAACGAAGAGTGCCGTGCAGTGAAGAAGGAAACAAGAAGAAGCTACTGCAGATGGAAAAAGAAGCCCACTCTAACACTACTTGAGAAATACTTGGAAAGTAAAAAGAAATACAAGAGGTTAGCTAAAGAAACCAAAGCAAGACACTACAGACAGATATCCGATGATATCGCTGCCGTTCAAAATAGTCAAACTTTCTGGAAAGTCATCAAGAAATTCAAACCTAGACCCTCTTTAGTCTCCACAATAAGTCTGAAAATCTGGGAAAATTACTTCACGGATTTATATAGCTCAAAAAGCATATTACCAGAAACATCGCTGCCAAACACGACACTTCGGCATTTGGACTCACCTATCTCGATGAATGAGATTACCGAAGCAATACAGGGTACAAAAAACCAAAAAGCACCGGGGACCGACGGCATTCCGAATGAAGTTTATAAGTGCCTAACCCCTGCATGGCAACACTACCTGCTGAACCTGTTCAACAGAGTGATGGAGGAAGAACGAGTGCCGAGTCAATGGTCACAACTTGCAGCATTCCTCATCCATAAGAAAGGCGACCCAGACGACCCACACAACTATCGAACTGTAGCTTTAGTTAATACTATGCCGAAAATCTTCACCTCGATACAAAACAAGAGACTTTCAGCCTGGATAGAAACAGAAGGCTTACTACCAGAAGCACAATCAGGTTTCAGAACAGGCCGAGGCTGCTCCGATAACATCTTCTGTTTGCAAGCTATTATATATAACAATATCCGTTTAAAAAGTAGGTATCTTTATGCTTTTTTCATAGATTTAAAGAAAGCTTTTGACTCCCTAAACCGTCACATCTTATGGAATAAACTATCATCCATTGGAGTGAGTAAAAAGTTTATAGCAGTGCTTCAAAGTTTTTACAATAATGCAAATGTAACAGTTTCCACACCTTCAGGTCAAACAAAGAATATCAAGGTAGAAACAGGGGTGCTGCAAGGAGATTCTATCAGTCCCACTCTATTTAACTTGTTCCTGTTCGACATAGAAAAATTATTTAAAGAAAATGGCTTCAGAGGAGTAAATAAAGATGGCAAAAACGACATTATATTCCTAATGTATGCAGACGATTTGGTAATGTTTAGTGATACTCCCAAAGATTTGCAGAACAAACTTAATTATCTCAGCACTTACCTGAAAGAAAACTTACTAGAACTCAACACCCAGAAATCAAAAATTCTCATTTTTCATAGAAGTCCTAACCAAAAACTTCAAACACCATTCTACTACCAAGGAAACATAATAGAAGTGGTAAAAAAACAAACTTACCTAGGAATTCCTTTTTCAAAAACAGGAAGATTTAGCGAAACTGCAGACGTCTACATTTCCAAAGCGAACAAAGCCACAGGAGTAACCATCCACACTTTAGCGGCAGCAAGATCGGACAGTTGGGACACCAAGAAGAAACTGCTGGAGTCAGTCACACTGGCCACTCTGTTGTACTCCTCGGAAATATGGGCTTTGGAATACCTGGAGAAACTAGATACGGTGCTCACAAGATACTACAAAAGAGTACTGAAGCTTCCAAAGTCAACTCCAAACAGCTTCGTGAGAGTAGAGACTAACAGCTACAATCTTAGTGCCATCGTAATCGGAAGAGCAGTGGGCTGGTGGAGCAAAATACTGGAGATGCCGGCCGACAGGTACCCTAGACTGTGTTACGAACGTCTCCTGTTCCTGAGCAAGCAGCCTTCAGACCTACCGGCCTACAACTGGGTGACTCAACTCCGGAATATCCTAACCTCGGTAGGCTATTCATGGTTATGGGATACTCAGGACCCTGATCTTATCAGCAGGCATAAGAAAAAGATTGTGAGTAGATTTGAAGAAAGGAGCCGCGATAGAGACATTCAGCACATTCTCGAATCTAACTATAACCTCACATACAAGGATATTTACTGTTACAACGTCTACTTAAAGCTGAGGACAAATATCGAGAGGACGAGAGTGTTGGCTCAGATACGGCTGTGTAGAGAAAGCCTGGCTAGAGTGACGGTGGGAGGAGTGACCTACCTCTTCAACAGGGAAGACAGCTGTAGTGTCTGCAACGAAGACCGACCGGACGACATCCACCATTTCTTCATGGAGTGTCCAGCCTTCAGCCAACTAAGAAAAAAGTACCTGGTAGAAGCACTAAAGAGCCCACAACCTCACAAGACCCTTTTCAACATTGCAAACAACCAAAACCTCAATAATATTATACTATACATAGTAAGGGCGCTAAAAATTAGAGGACATTGAAGTTTTCAAATAAAATACCATTTTTATTTTTGTTTTAATTTGTTTATTAACAGTTAGGTTCTGTATTACTTTGTATTTTATTATTATTATTATTTTATATTTTCATTTATTTGTACTTTTTTTAAACTGAATAATGTATATATCAGGCCGAACCCTGAGCCTAAAAGATGTATTTCTTAAAGGCTAATAAAGAATTGAATTGAATTGAATTGAATTGAAATTAGATAGAATGTAAAAAGAAAACACACATTTTGAAAACATTGACGATAAGTTTTTTTTTCCATAACACGGCAGAATACTACATAAATAGCTGGGGAGTGACGGATAACAAAAAAAGTAAAGAATACCTACAATGAGGTGACGACAGCTTCTAGACTGGCGTAGATGTTGTGCAGATAATAGTGTTGAGTTGCGAATTGTTTGGCAGACATGCAGATGGTCTTGAAGTTGAGATTGCCTCCGTCCACGCCTGGAACGTAAGGGGGGTTTTCCAAATCATTCTTAGGACACCCAGTTAAGCTACCGTCCACCATATTGGACGGCTCATTCATGTCCTTTAAAAGAAAATGTTTTAAGAAAATCGCAAGAAAAACAAACAAAATATCTTAAGCTATGTTTACATCTGACATGTATTGCTCCATACGTTTGCTAGACAGTTCTGTATCATATGTCAGTCAGTTCTGTATCATGTGTCAGTCAGTTCTGTATCATGTGTCAGAAGTTCTGTATAACTTTTCGCTAATGGCCCAAGTTGGCAAATTAATTTTTCAGAATCTACTGGTTCAGACATCACGAAATTGACAAATTGTGTTGGATATTCTATTTTCGAGTGTTAACCTACTCCCAAACCTTACAGAACACTTATCCTTTTTAATCAAAAGTTTGAAAATAACAATATTCGTGGCAATATATTTTTGATTGGCTGTAACAAGGATTGATCTGTGATAAATGTACGGTTTAAGTGAATAAAGGTTATGTAATTTTTTGCTGAACGTTTTGACGAAAGATGCTCTGTACACATACCGTCGCACACAAATATCACATGTATGTTCACATGTAAACATTCTTTGCAAGTTAGTTTGACAAATGTAAACCAATCCTTATAATACAATACTGTATGGTAAATTCTGTAAATGTAATCTTTGAACTCAATGTTTGTGGCAGCAAGCTCTTACTTATTTGCTACTCGTCTTCAAATTTGATTGAAAATCAAAAAATGTCTTGCTTAAGTGCTACAAATAAAATTATGATCACTGCATAGGGAAATAAAGATGTTTACAGATGACAATATAACATTTCGATGCGGAATTTCATATATGGAGTCGAAAGTCCATACATAACATATGTACAGATTTTCAGCCTGAGAAAAAGGGTTTAGGGAAACAGGAAAAACTTTATCTATCACCAATAAGTGTGATTGGCCGAAGACTTGTTGGCTTCTCAACAGCTCATTTACATAATACAAACTTACACATTCAATGATATAATTCTCAGGCACTTCCATGTGAAAATTTAAATGCACGTTTCTTCAGGCCGAGAAAACCCTGAAAATACCCAAAATGTTTTACTTTAAATGCCTCTTTTGAGGAATTCTTTCACAAGTTTAACTTTATAACACAATGTTGCGGTGTAGATGTCGCAAAAAAACAAAAAAACTACCTAATAAGTAAATGTTAAAAGTGGGGTCCAGAAAGGTTTTAGATGCGTTACAAAGTGAAGTGCCACAATATAAATCAATTTAATTCATGATAAAATAATATAATTTTACTAAAAATCTGATATCTAATACTTACGATCCAAGCTCCGTCGAAAGGTAGAATGTTGTGAAAATCTTGGATCAACTGTGTCCAGTAGCCAACAACTTGAGGGTGAGAGAAATCAGGGAAAACTGTAGAGTTATAGTTCCATACCTCAACAAACAGACATATATACAAAATATAATACTTTTAGTTTTATATTAAACAAATAAATAAATCAGGCTCAATGATATTTTTATTTATTATAAAATAAAAATATTATAAAAACTATCAAAGAAATTCGGAGCCGGCTCCAGCCATAAAGTCGAGGCCTCTATATTGTCGTAGCGATCCTCATTAATATTTTTTTGATCTCTAAAAACACATGAATGTCTTTTATAGTCTTGATAAAGCCTATATAAATCGATATATATATATATTTATATATATATATATATATAATTTGCCATGAAAATATCATTCGAGGAAAACTTCCATGTAAATTCGATCGAAGCAAAATGTCATTGGATACATACTAAATACATTATTATATCATAAATACATAATTATACCAAAGAATACAAAGTATAAATACTACCTTCAGAAACACATGTTGACTATCGAACGGGACATGAACATAAATGCAACAACATTGACTGCTTATTTTAGATATCAAATTACATATTTTGGATTTTACATAATTTTTTAATATGTAAAAAACCCCATATAAAAAGAACCTTTTTATTTTCACATTATTTAAATAATATTTCCAAATCTTCACTTAATAACATTAAAGATAAACTTTCCTCAAGTTGAGAAACGCGGACATATTGTGAAACTTAAATAAATAAATAAAACAACCTTATTTTTTTAAATATTATCTATTACATGAAAGTACTATACATACACTGACGCTATCGGCACTACATGATCATGATCAGGTTTAATTATAAACTAAATTATGTAAATTTTTTTTTTGTGAAATAGACAATATCTAAAAATAGAAGTTTGTTTTATTTTTCTTGATTTCTGACAAAGTTTGATCTAAAGATTATCGTTTCATTAATTAATTACTTTCTGTCGATTAAATAATTGAATTTTCTTTCGGCCAACATAGAATGGGGTCTATTTTTAACCAATTTGAATTTGGAAAAAGACCGCCTTGTGAATGGTTAGGAACACCCCCTCGTCGTCGTTACCTTGGCATGAATGGGCTCTTTTCCTTTGGAGTCCTTGATAAAGATGCCCAGCTTGATCCCTTCGTCATAAGGAGGATAGGTGCCTGGGGGCTCTCCGCCACTCACACCGGGGTCAATCATGATAACATAGTGCATACCCACCTGTCGACAACAATATACACAAATACCAATATTATAATACAAAAACATTATAGACAAGTGGGATCAGCTCACTTGAAGGATTCTGAGTGCGTTGTATTAACTAATACAAATTTCATAAATATATCGTCTATGTTCAGGCAAAACTCATTAAGTCCAAACCAAAAACAGTGTTTTGAGTTATTGCCCGAATACATTTCTGCGATCAGTATCCAAATGGTGGAAAAGCTAATAAAATTAGCTATAATAATTATTATATTGTCTAATTCCGCAAAATTATATACGTATAGTGTACCGGTTTCAGTTTACGCCGAAAATGACACTTTACAACTTTGTGCTGACGATGGCTAAGCCGAAGCCGGTACACTTCATGTATATACTTTTTTTTAGACTTTTAGATTTTAATTAGACAAGATAAAAGTTCTTTGTTTTTATTTACTTCTTTAGATAGCAGATAGAAATGGAGTTACTGAGAAATAAATTGCCATATAAGAGAAATACTAATTACATTAGATGTACAGAGCACGTGAAGAAGATTCCAGTTATATCATTGTCTCGAAAACGAATATTTTGGAGTCAGTGAGTTT
Source organism: Aradus depressus (assembly GCA_963662175.1). Lineage (NCBI taxonomy): Eukaryota > Metazoa > Arthropoda > Insecta > Hemiptera > Aradidae > Aradus > Aradus depressus. The sequence continues at coordinate 9,389,813 of OY759214.1, read as the reverse complement.
TCCCTGAATGTAGACAATTACAGAAGCTAGACGTTCTAAAATGTAGTTTGTCTATGCCACTATCCAGAAGATAAACATTTCGGTTTCGAATCTTGTCCATCATAAAAATATTAGCAGAATAAAAAATAACTTTTTAATGAAGTTATGGCTTTGTAGTTCTTAACTCCGCCACCAGAGTATTGTTGCTGTGAAATCATCAACATTTTAGTTATTTTATATTAGGTTTTAACTTAACAGGAAAATATTGAAGAAACAACTAAGCTTTTGATGGTTCCATAGCAACAATACTCTGGTGGCGAAATTAATAACTATACAACCATAACTTCATCGAAAACATTTTTTTTTTCACTACGCAGTCAATATTTCTGTGATGGACAACATTTAAAAGTATGAAATCGTCGAATTCGTAAACATTAATATTTACTCCCCATCGTTTTCGATGTGGAATGGACCCAAACATATTTATTATAAAACTTACATTCAAGCTATTAATGAAAGAAAAAAACAATATTTGATTGCGACAGATGCCTTTAATAATATCCTATAAACAAACCCTCTATGCAGGAGCCATATAATTGTTTTCCATGCTTCTGGGGAACTTCAAGACTTCTGGGTCCTGTCCTAATCAACCTGCCTAGTAAATTTCTTTTATACACTAACTCTCTTTACTTGGATGTTAACGCTCGAAACTTTCTCATGAACACGTGAAGCGTGTTAATCGCAATGCATTTTTAAAAAAGTCTGCATTGTGTTATAAAGAGAATAATAAGCACGATTCAGCAGTTATTTGAGATGAGTAGTCAAAAGATCCCAAGATATTTATTATAGGAAGGCAATTTCATGTGGTCTCAGTCTCTCAATTATCCGATTTTTTTTTTGTTGAAAGAGAGAGACGATAATTCTAAAAATATGCCAATCTTACATCATGCAGATGGTTAACAAAATTCGGAAGATCTTTGAAAGCCTCGTTGTCCAAAGTAAAATCATTTCTGTTCTTCATGTAGTCCAAATCATTCCACTGAGTGTCCTGAAAAGTATAAAATAAATCTAATAATAATAAAAATAGATAACAGACATATCAGAAGTGGCATCGACATTCAGGGCCGTATCAGAGATAAGAGGCAATTTTACAGTTAACAGAGGGTTCGTAGGCACAAAACCGTGGTTCAAGAATTCAATGAAAGAACCGTCGGGGCACGTCCACAGGATGGGGGAGGACTGATTACAGAACTGCAAGACCACGGCTAGACGACATTGAGAAGGATCTGAGGATGAGAGAGAGAGGAGAGCGGAAGACAGGCTACAGTGGGGTGCTGTGGTAGCGGAGGTCCAGATCCCATATAGAATGTAGCGCTCGACAGTAAATTACAGAAATAAGTAAATTTTTTGTGACAACAAATTCATAGAAAAATGGCGAATCACAAATTAATAAAATCATCAATGTCAAAGAAGAATAAAATAAATCTAATCTAATTTCACTCACAAAAGGTATTCCTGCATTTTTTGTTTGATTCCATATTCTTACGGTGTCATTAAGAGTTTTATATCCAAACCTGAAAATAAAAGTTTAAGGAAGCAGATATCAGAATGGATTATGATAGGCAAACAAATATTTATTTGTTTTAAATTATGTCTTATAATTTTTGTATAATACATATGTATTTGTATCATAATACAAGATTACTCCATCTGTAAGACATAGCCGTCTTAGAGGAAGTGATACCGACGAGAAACATCAAACATCTCGGCTGCCCAAACCAATAACACAATAACTGAGATTTTTCTTTTCAGAACGGAAGTAATGCGGTATTTACTCCTTTACACTATGACCACCAAGATAAGCCCTTTAACTCTATACTTATAGCGACATTGTACATGAGGGCTACGACTCTCCGTGAAGGGTCGATTCTACAAAAAAAAAGCTCCGACATTCAACATTTTTTCCTGTGAAATTTAAATGTGTTCATTACTTATAATAATTATAAGTAATGAACACATTTAAATTTCACTAATTATTAGTCAACAATGAAGTACTTGCCGACAGAGATGGAAGCCAAGGGCCCAGTAGGGCGGGAGGAAGGGCCGTCCTATCAGAGAGGTGTACTGAGAGTTGACCTGGACGGGGGAAGGTCCTAGTACAAAACCGAACACCAAGGCTCCTCCAAGAATACGGTAGGTGATAGCGGGGGCAGGCTGCAGACGGATATCTAACAAAATTAGAATAGTTTCACTTAGTTCATTTCTGTTCTGGACTGACAATACACAATATTGTTATCAGTTACGTTATACTATCTAACTGCATAATACAAAAAATATGAGTGAGCTGACGATCTGTTATTCTGAAATAGATGGACATATAATCATGATTCTATAGTTTTTTTAGATAACTTTATTTATTTATAGGGTAGGTTTCAGCTTGCAATAATGCAATATCATCCTATCGAAAGCGGGGCGAAGAGCTCGGGATCAAGGGGTTATAGAGGGACGGGATCGGCCAACGGCGAAACAAACTGCGCCGATCGGGTCGTCCCCAGCCCATTTTTCAGTATTTAGATAACTATAGAGAGACAAAAAGCAAAATCCTTGGAGGGGTATAGAGGAGTGTCTGGCCTTCCCCCATCAGAGCCTACCCACACCTCTATACACATAACCTCCACTCAAACTATTTGATTTTAAACACCCGCAAAACTCCTGACTTTTGAATGAAATGTATTTCAATAAAATAAAAGGAATCATATTAATCGCTCCTGGTTATATAATATACTTAACGATATTATAATTTTTTTACATTTATTTTATAATACAATTTTTATGTAAACATTCTGTTGATTCAAATTTTGAAAACAAGGAACTTAATTAAAGTATGGATTATAAAATAACAAATCAGAATTTAATGTAATTTTGATCATTTTCATAATTTTCTAACAGCCTCCTATGTTCATTCATCCCGGAAACTGGACACAATCATTTTAGAGAATACAAAATGGTAAAGTAAAAAAATAAAAATATAAACAATGACATGAAAACATAAATTAGTATTATAAACATTAGATAGTATTTATAAAATCAAAAACAAAATAAACGTTTGCTAACTGAGCGAAGAAATAACCACACTAGAGAGTAGAGCATTTGTTCCCCACGAGCGAATTGGGAGTTTTTTTAATTTTCGGAGCGGATAGTGTAGATAATTAGACATACCCATGGAGAAGGATGACAGTAGAGACACCCCGTGGGCCAGACCACCTGGCTCCATACACAGGTAGAACGGGTGCGAACCGTAGCCATTCACCTGAAACAAAACACAACATACAGTAATATATTACAAAAAAATATTAATCTCAGTCAAGTTAAAAATCCATAAAATGTTGAACATATTGGAAGATTTTATAACAAAATTGAATTTTTAAAAATTAATATACAAGCTTCAATGCTTTACCTTTAAATATAAGAATGTGGAGGGCGCCAGTAGCTCAGTGGTATGCGTGCTTGTCTTCTGAGCTCAAGATCGTGGGTTCGAAACCCGACCGAGGCCCTTAGTTTATTTTATCTGGGAGGTAAAATGAACTTAAGCACGCCGTCTTTCGGATGGACGTTAAGCGATGGTCCAGAGCCTGTACGATGTCAGATACTCGTTAAAGACCCCTACCCTAGGTGAATAAAAATTTAGGGTTGGCAAAATTTAGAACTTTCATAGTAGAGTCGGGCTCATGTCCACCAGAGTGACGAAAGAGCGCTCTGGTAGTAGGCGATATGACCTCGTAGTTAAAGCCCGGGCATGAGTCATAAAACCTAATCTAACCTACAAGAATGTACACCAAAATCTTTAAAATTAAATTTAGTAAAATATGTAAAATCAAAAAAACAATTGTTGACAACTAATTTTGCTTGTGTATATTAAAGAAATAAAAATATAAATTTTTTCCTGAATTTAGCATATTTTTTTTCCTTCAATTTGTTATAAGTACATTCTTGAATATGTTACTAAGAAGAAAATAGGGGGCGCTCAATGGGAAAAAGTTATAATTTTTAGTTTATAAAAAATAAAGAAAAAACGTAAGTTTTTAAACAAATTTGGCGATATTCGTTAAGTCGTGGCTGAAGATGGTAGCAATACCGGAAGAACTCCCATATTATATGAATATTTTGTGAAATAGACAATATTTAAAAAAAAAACATTTTTTCTTTATTTTGTATCAAGTGTTTCACAATATCTCTGCAAAAAATGTATCTTTTAGTTTAGAGCTGCAAATGCATTTATGGTGCATCCATCGGCGGTGGAATGGAGAACAACAAAAATATAATAACGCTGTCACTCCAATCATTCGCAGGTTCGTTTGAAATTCAAAATATGGGGGCAGCACTAGCATGTTTAATATTCTGTACAACATAAGTTTTCATAAGTGATCTTGTCCCCATAGCCCCCTCCTTCGAACAAATGTCCTTCCACAGCCATGCCATTGAGAGGATTGCCATGTTTTATTACACCGTGTTATTACAGATGTTAATTACGAGATACTTGTAATTAAAGTTCAGTGAGATTTTTTATTATAGTAGCTACTAAAGTCACTTTGGTTAGATACAAAAACACCCCAATTGGCAGGTGTTAGTGCTTCATATGCAATTAATTTTTTTAACAATTCCCATTACTAAGTACATCTAACTGTGAAGAATTTGATTTTGATCTTCGGATCCCCCAAGTATTCAGTGCTTTGCGTGGAAATCAGAGATTACATACATGATAGACTGTAGTAGATCCCGGAGTCATCGGAAGAACCACTGAAATCCACATTTCCAGGAATAACGACTTCCATCCATGGTAAATGGTTGCTTCAACCCATTCATGTACTTTAATTTTAATTTATCATAGTTTCTGTCTGCAAAACTATGATTAGTTTTATCCGAAGAAAAGCACAACTACACAATATAATGGCACCCAGGACCACATGAGGTAAAAGTGCCGTCAAAACATACGTACATTGTCGGTGGGAGGTCTGTCATGGTTGTGAAGAGTGATGGTGCGCCAATCTGTGCCCACCATGAAGCTATGGCGGGACTCTCCAAGGCCGAACACGTAGTTGGAGGGAAGACGGGCTGAGATCTGGAGGAACTGTTCAGAGAAGACAAAACCTCCAATACCCAGTGTGTCGAATCTGGAAATAGTGGCAAAATAACTCCCTTTAGACTTGTAACTGGGAGGGGACAGTCAGACGACTCACTCTTCAGGTAAATGTCCGGACGCATCTTCAGCGTGATAACGTTATAATCACAGAAGAAGAATTCAGAAGCTTGTATTATACAGGAGTATCCTATCCTCTTTCTAAGAACAGATGAGATAAAACGTTAGCAAATGCTCATTTTTGCACAGTCTATGTGAATAAGTTATCCCTTTCCGAAACATTTGTAAACCTTTGTCTATGGGAGCCCATCCTCAGGTGAAGGAGGTAAGCAGAAAGCTCAGCACATCCCGGCAAGGGTTAAGAGCAGTGGATGCTTAGGTTCCTGACTGAAAGTCACCTCAACTCTCCAGACTTGTAGAAGTCACCCTAGAATTACATTTATTTTCTATTGATTCTGAATAAAACTATAAAGAAATATTAATATACATAACTATTCTCAGATGTTCTTAAGGCACCTAAAACTCAATATGATTAACAGTACGATTATTGGGATGATACTCACAAAGTAATGTTACTGGATTTGCGTACAACACGAAAGCCGATCGTGCTATTGTCAAACACAACGTCATAAAGAGGATTGTCTGGAGGTTTTAGAGGTCGGCCGGGCAGCTCCGGGAAGGGAGACACGAAACGGGTGTTCTTATCATCTGTGATCTGAAAACCAGAACAACAAGTACTTGTAAATAGTCCAACAACAAAAATGAACAAAGTGTAAGACATCGTTATAAAGGCATTAGGATAATAGTACAGAACTATCTGAATTAGTACAGGGACCTCGTATCTATCTGAGGCTCATCTCGTTTCCGGATCGATTCCCAAATATGTCAGTTATTCTATTTTGATCGATTAAAAAATAGCCAGTAACTCCGCTATTCGATAGAGATGACGTGAAAAACATTTTCTGTTTCTTTGGTTGTAATGCCGGCGGTGTTATATTTTCTATTATTCATAAAGTAACAATCAAAAAAAGTGGCTACGATTTTAGAGAATTTTCGTTTAACATTTAAAGTTTTTGGTCAAGATATTTTGATTAACATAATACAAATACCTTTATAACAATTTTTCAAATTGACCTTGGACACCGAAATATAGCCAGTGCAATGCCATTGCGTCACGTTTGCGATTAACTTCACTGGCGAGCTCCGCCACACCACTGACGCCTTCATTCTACCTTTCTTAAAGATGTTTTACATCAATAAGTTGAACCTGAACTCAGAGCTAGAAACGGATTGTAAGCTATAGAGAGCTCACCCTCATCTTGTCTGCGCGAGCAAGGCTAGACGAGATTAAACCAATAATGGCTAGAATTAATTTTAAAAAATACATAAATAATTAAATGAAAAATAATATAATATAAATTGTGCAAATATTGTAGTGTGAAAGTATTATTAACTATTATTAGTCCTATTTCCAACCATCAAATTGTCCTAGGACAATCTCAAAAGATACAACCAATAAGAATAATGATAAAGCGCTCCAAAAAAAAGTTCAATAAATACTTAAGCAATGAATTAAAACCACAGCTGATTTATTTCTTAGATCATTACAAAATACTTATCTGAATTTGATTACACTGTGGAGTAGTTCCATATTTGGAATACAAGTATCTGAGACTGAATGGTCTGTACTTGTCCAACACCCTCATGTAAAGCGAAACTCTCTGGTCAAATATACTAATGAAATTAAAAAAGTAAATATTTGATGTGAAGAGAAGTAATATTTCTTATATTCCCCACCCCACGTTTTACAGATCACTCCCCTCCTCCTAATTTAATGTATAATAATAGGTTAAAGAAACATTTTCTCCCCTAATTTCCTTTATTTATTAATTTAATTTTCAAAAATAGCTAATTATAATAACCGAAATTAATTCATGTACATATTTGTTTTATCCATTTGAACGTTGGTTTTTAAATAGTTTTAGATTATGTAATTATACTGTAAGTTATGATTTAAGCCTAATTTCCTTATTTAACTAAGGAGGCTTGTAAAATATTTTATAATTCACATACTATGAAGTAGAAAAATAAAAAATACTAATCAAATTTACTCAGGTCAAGCTTGTATTTGTATATACTTTTTAAATCCAAACGAAACAATGATTTCAATAAATATCTGATGTTAACTAAGGTTATGCAATAAAAAGGCAATTTCTTTCTGCGAGGCTTATTGCATGCAATGCAACAATTATATAATATAAAATTATCAGTAGCTTATTTATAATTATATATAAAAAATAATAAATTACCCCAATCAAAAGGACTTCATTGGATACAAATATTACATTCATCTTCAACTTAGGAAGATCCTTGGGGTAAGAAGACTTGAATTGTTGAGCCATAGTGGCATTGTAACCAAAAGAGGTTTTTGTAAATGATGTATATTTATAATTTTTATAATCCATGGGATAGAAACAAAAAGGTACTTGTTCAACTTTGGCCTCTGCATAACAGCAGCCTTTCGCAGTACAGCTCTTCTCATTCACTTCACCTCTGGGCATACAGTCAAATTTATCTAAATCTACTATTTTTGAACATTGCTCGGGTTTTGGAACAGGCGGATTGGGAATGTCCACTCTGAAGTTTACTTCCTCTGCGGCTTTTCTGAAATTCCATTTTTTCATGTAATAATTAGAAAAAAATGTTCCAAAATGAGATTGATAATTTTGAATAAATTCATTTTTTCCTGTAGAAAAGTTCTCTTTTCGCCAAAGTCCGAAGGGTTCAATTTTTTTCTTATAGTGGGGATGGTGATCAAACTCACTGATTATGAGAATAGTAAAGGCACATACCGGTACAACCACCACCAAAAAACATATCAAACATTTCTTTAGGAATACACATTTTATTTCATCGTCAACTATTACTTCATGAACTTCGTTTATTCTGTCTGAATTACTTGTCCCCGGGTTTTTTACATTACTATAAGAATTATTAACAAAAACCATTATAACTTTTTCAAAAATACAATACCGAACACTACTTGACAAGCAACAGAAAATTGATAACCTCTTATCACTATTAATCACAGTGCAACAGATAACAAACAAGAATGACACTCCTCAAAAAACAAAAATTGTATACTGTTTACTGAGATTTTAAATTAGCATGTCATTTTTTTCTCAGAGTGGGGGTATTTAAAAAAAATCTATTCATAGCTTATGAGTTGGTATAATTTATAAAATAAAGTCCTTGAACTCTCCTGAACTTCTATCGCCCCCCCCCCCCCCCTCCCATTACTTTTAATAATTTGAGCAGGCGAAGCACATTGTCAATGGTGTTTTCAATGGCGAGTTGCCGAGTTGCTTGCAATTTCTGGTACCACATAAACATGGCTCGTGCAGCAACGGAAGAGGACCTTATTTGTACCCGGCTTCTCAATAGGAATCGTTTGAGGGCGCCAGTAGCTCGATGGTGCTTGCTTACTTAGCTCGAGATCACGGGTATAATAACTAACTAATAGGGATCGGCCAACCAGAGAGGCTTCATTAAAGGACTGGATAACAAATAAAGAACAACTCTTCTTGACCAACCCCGGGGGACATTGACTCTAACAGGACACCGCAGGATAAGAAAACATCTCTTTATAATGGGTCATTTTCCGGATCCATTCTGAAGAAAATGTGAACTGAAGGAAGGAAGCCATGCTACGCTGGAAAGTTATTTTCACACCTCCTATAAGGTGTTCCTCAACTTTCTCAGGGTTAAAAAAATAAGAGAGTATTAAGTTAAATCCTAATGAGTGGCTGTTATATGGGCTTTCAGGCTTTGGATAACATGGGTACCAAGCCTATCTCTGCATTTTATTATTTATTTGGCCTTTAAGATTACAATTGATTGGCCTACCGCCAGAAAAGTAATAACTAATGAAAGTAAATTCACAACTATGGCGATTCCTTATTTGCCCATAACTCAAAGACAAATCAAGTTGTCTGTTGCTGCTTTCTCACTAAAAATAAACGATTGGAAGTTGAGCTATTGATAGGTGAGCTAAAGATAGGTTTTTTACTATAACTACGGGCATTCTAGCGCTCAACAGTCAATAAATTATCCTGGTCCTGATTACTAAAAATATAAAGAAAATATTTTAAAAAAGTCTTCATATACAAGAAAATTACGAAAATATAAATAAAATTTAAAAGAAAATAAAAGTTGGAAGTATAAGGCGAGGGAAGTTTTTCGGCAAAAAAGTCATATTTAAAGTGGCGAATCATATGAAAGAGCATTTAACATAAGTTACGGAAATATTTTCTTCATAATCTCTGAGCAATTATAGCAAGGGCAGTGGCATCCCGAACTCGTTACTAAGTTGTCCCCCTCCTCGAAGTAGGTTCCCCAATTGATGCATAAATGGAACAATCCGGATTCGCACAATGAAAGGGAATACGCATGAAATTGTACGTTGGAATGATTCAGACAAGTTAAAATAACTTCTGTTCAAGCCGCGTCAGAAATGAAGTTTTCTTTAGCATGGTCAAGCGGAATATTTATGAGATAGTATATAATGGAAGGAAAAATCAACCAGGAGTTCGAGGGTCGGAGTCCCATAGAAAATTTATATTAAAAAAATTGTTAAAGTTGTATATTAGTTCTGATCCCCTCCGGTTGTCTGAAACAAAATGGCAACCAGTAGATAGGCCATAACTAAATATTAACCAAATCAGTTGATGTGATAACAAAATGAAAATAAAATAAGATAAATCCAAAATGGAAGTAAACCCTTTAATATGTGGCATTAAGAACATTTGTTAATTTTTTTTACTTCAGACAGTACAATAGAAGATACATTTCTATTTGCACACCGCTTATAATACTTATTAGGTACAAAGTGTTTTGAAATTTGATGTACCAATAAAAATATGGCGTTGTATTCCTTTCTGAGAGCCGAAACGTTTTGGCAATTTTAAAATTTCCTACACAACTTTGCGTTTCAGGTCAAAACAAACCGTGTTCATTCCATGCCTGTTTGTCCCCATAAATCCTTGACACACGTCTAACTCAAGAACCACTGAAGGTAGTCAACTGTAGTTGGTTCCAATTAAAATTTTGCAAAATAATAGCATAATAAATATATAAGGGTAGTTAATACAAAAACTTCAATAAGTGTCGAAGTATTGAATGTACTGTAATGAAATTTTATTTATTTTCAGCAGAATCAGCCAAAGGGAAATGGGGGATGAGAGGAGGGGCCCAACTCATTGACCGACAACTTTTTAAGATGTGTTCCGATTTTTTAAAGGACGATGTTTCGAAGTTGGCTGATCAAGAGAACAGGTCAACCTAGTTATATCGCTCAGGCTTGAGGTTTCCTCTCAGGAAAAGAGGAAAAGAGTTTTGAATAAAAAAAAAAGTCGTCGGTGAATCATCGGCAATAAACTTCCCCAGCACAACTATTATTATTTCAACTACATAATTTTCGCTCTCCTACCAAAACCAATCAACAGTTTCGGCTAAAAATAGTTGACTTATTATAGTGACTTCTGAATCCTCGTAGGTACTCAATTTTATGTAGATACATTCATTACGGCCATTATTAGGGGTTTTCAGTTGAATTCCCCTTCTCTTCGGTTGATTACGCAGAAATTCATTTATAGGGTTTTTGTCCTTATAGGATTTTGAATGCAACTATAAAAGTTCATGTCGATATATTCATTTTTTAGCAGTTATTGGTGTTTTTGTGTTAAGCCCTCCCGAATCCCCTCCTCTTTTGTCGCCCTTCTTTGGTTATTTTATATATACATATAAAAGAGGGCGCCGGTAGCTCAGTGGTGCCCTTAGTTTATTTTATCTGAAAGTTAAAATAAACTTAAGCACACCGTCCTTCGGATGGGACGTTAAGCGATGGGAACGAGCCTGTACGATGCCAGGTACTCGTTAAAGACCCCTGCCCAAAGTGAATAAAAATTTAGGGTAGGCAAAATTTAGGACTCCCACAGTAGAGTCGGGCTCATGTCCATCAGAGTGCGAAAGAGCGCTCTGGTAGTAGGCGATTATGACCTCGTAGTTAAAGCCCGGGCATGAGTCATAATAACTAACTATACATATAAAATTTCGTGTCGACAAATTCATTCTATCGGGAGTTATCGTGTTCCAAACACACTCAGGAATTGTTTTTTCTTTTTCTCTTTGTTGGAATCTGGGGTCTGAATACATGAAATTCTGATGTAGACTCAAAATCGAATTTCTAACTACTTCCATAGTTTCTCCTATACTTCATATAGCTGGGTTTAGTTAAAGTCTTAATTAGACTATAGATAGTTCTCCACAGCTGGCTCTCATTATGTGCTGGTTGGTCCATTGTTTTCTCAACATAATTTGATCAAGTTAAGTGGCCAGGGAAGAAAAGATTGGGCTTTGGCTAAATAATAGAGTAGGTTTTTGTGGTCTGGCTACCTGGGTAGGTCGGATTTATGTATTTTTCTAGCCAGGTCTGGGAGTTGGGCCGTCCCTTGAGAGGCCATAAAGGTAAATAAGAGATGTGACCACCTCCGGCCTGGCTACACCACCTCATCTCACCTCGGCACATTGTCTCATACCAGTATTACCCACCCACACAACACTATTCATTTAGTTTTTGGCTTGAGTAAGTAGATTCTTAATTCATATATAATATATTATTACTGCATCACTTCTCCCATTTATTGTTTGTCTTCTCAAAAAATAGCAATCACAAACGTTTCGGGAAGCCCTCCCGTCATCAGTATTTATTACATGACGCCCATTTGCTGCAACAACGACATAACTCAAAGATGGGCGTTTATGAGTTATGGGCATAAGAAGAACCATTCTCAGATATAATTTTAGTGGGTAGAACGACACATCTGCGACAAAACAATTATTGCTGCAAGAATGTCATAATTCGAAGTGAGGGTAGTTATGAAGTTAAGGGAGAAACCTCAATAAGGCTTATAGCTGTTACTGTACATTTTCTTTTCTTTTATATTGTATTCATTCATTAAAACCTTCTGATAAGTTATTTTCGAATAGTGCATCAAGTTATTACACGTCAAAAGTTTGAATTGCTTCTCCTGGAAAATTATTTGCACCGTTTTTTGAGTTGTGTCACTGCTGCAGCAAATGGGCGATGTGTTCTTTGGGTTAACTAATCCTTCTGTCAATCAGAATCTTGCTTTTTTTTAGAAGGCTTTATCGAGTCGACTTCTATATTTAAACATCTAGTCATGTTTTGATTATAGATACTGATGACGAGAGTACTTCCCGAAAAGTTTGTAATTGCTATTTTTTGAGAAGGCAAACAATAAATGGGACAAGTTAATTACTTATTGTGACTCATGCCCAAGCTTTAACTAAGGGTTCATATCACCTACTACCAGATGTTTTGTAGCTAAATTTTGCCTACCCTAATTTTTTTATTCACCTAGGGTAGTGGTCTTTAACGAGTATCTGACATCGTACAGGCTCGGGACCATCGCTTTTTCCTCCTCCCAGATAAAAAAAAAACCTGAGCCTCCTCGGCGGGATTGGAACGCGCAATCTTGAGCTCATTAAGCAAGCACTCTATCGGCGCCCTCAAATGAGAGCAGTAATGCTATAATAATACATTATATATTATTCATTTATTTTTTAAACATTTTCTACTGTCACAACTTCATAGAATCAGCGGTTTATCTTTAAAAATATGCGAGGTACTAAAATTTTTGTTATACATGCCTCTTTCATTTTTGTCAAGGTAACTAAATTTATCATCAACATCTTCTTATTTCAAATGGGAACATATTTTTTTTTATTTAAGGAATTTTAGTTTTAACGAAAACAAAAAATGAAAAATAAGCACTGAACAAGAACAATCCTCTTTTATATTTACTTATATTTTACTTCACCAGCTACAAATAGTTGGGCGGAACTTGTATCGACCAAAGGGAATAAGGGTATTATAGAGACGGCTTAACTGCAAAACTTTAATAACTGCCGAAGGAATGAATGTATCGATATGAAGTTTTACTTGATTCAGAGCTCTGACAACATTCGCCTATTTCCCGAACGTCCAGACGCGCCTTGACTCCCCATGGATATAACCAGACCATTGGATGTCACAGGTGCTAACAGGTCACGGCGACATCAACGCCAAGCTCTTCTTCTTTAAGAGGAAGGACAGCCCTGCCTGCTCGTGTGGCGGCGTCGAGACTGCGGAACACGGACCCAGAGCGGCGCTGATCCGCCTGACAGGTTCGTACCTGGGACTGGACCTGCCGGGACTAATGACGGAGGCTGGTTACCTGGCTTTTGGTCGGAATGTTACTTAACCTCTGAGCGTCTAGATTAGTTAAACTTGCTCAACATTAGATGGAGCTGAGACAGATCGATACATTATGGGTGAAAACAGTAAGATCAAATAATAGACGCAACATGAAAATAGCACTTCATTTAAATAGATAGTTTACTCTTTAGTAAGTCGTTGAAGAAAATAAAACCACTTTACATGAATAAGAAAAAGGTAAAACCCTTGCTTCAAGGAAATAAACAAGATATGTACAAACTGATTGAATTCTGCAGGTATCAAAATATGATAGAAAAGCCAACTCAGTAAAATATGTCAAACTTTTTTTTTTTTTTTTTTTTTAATTTATTTGCAATCTATATAAAAAAATACAATGAGCAAATATAGTAACTGTATGCATGAGTGTCTATGCCACATGTTGGGAGAGGTCAGCCAGCGCCACAGTCAAACGTTAAGTGAATAAATGAACGAGTTTCCAGGGAAACATTTTTTCAATGCTGTCTTACGAAATTATACGTTGAGACGTGGTGGGTTGCAGTTGCGACAGCGTAACTACAAAATCAAAGTCTTTCTCGTCTAGCCATGATGAATATTTTTTGAAAAAAACATCAGGTCTACGACAACTCTTTTCCCATCTTTCGCTTATTTTTCCCGAATAACGAGCAACAGAGTTTGTATTGAGGGTATGTTACTCACTTCCCCTTCAAACTGATCTGTAATTAGAGCTAGAACATATCTCATGAGACCTTCGTTCCGAGATTTTTCGGAAACTTGGACCACTCTTCAAAAAACTTGTTCCGGGCAATCTTGAGTACTGATTCTGAAAATCAATCATTATTATTGAAAATACGAAGTATAGCAAAAAATAGCAAAAAGATACAAATGAATCTGAAAACTAGAAAGTATAACGAAAAGGAAAATGGGTCAATTAGCTTGGGAGCTTTTGGGTAAACATTATTTTTTCTCGTTCAAAGTTATGGATGTAACGGATTTTTTAATAAAACAGTTCAAATATCTCTGTAATTGAACACTACTTACAAGAACCGTGCATATGATTACTTACCTTTCTCTTTAGACTCCTTTTCAACTGCCGAATATAGCTCAAACAATGATCGAACTGATATTATTGCAGTCAGACTAATAAATCCGCGTCTTATCCTAGTAGAATGACAACACTTGTTCAAACGTGTATACTTGATTTGTTCCATCTCTATATGCAGTATTTATTTTCATTATAAGGTAAATATTTACATTTTCGGAGCCATTCACCTTCCAACAACAATGTCTAAGGAGGGAAATCTTAAATTTTTGACTTGACTTTTGTCCACCTAAAATGGTCATTCGCCCCACTGTGCGCCGGGGGCCCCGCCGACCGCCGACAGGCGTTGCGGTGGCTACCCCCGGCTCTGGGAAGCCCCCCCAAATCCCGAGCTCACTCGTGAAAACCAAGGACGACTGTGGGCCGTAGCCATCGAGCCGGTCCACAATCGTCACGTGTAAATAAACCGGAGAAGGTTACCGATATAAAAGGGTGATGTGACCGACCCCCCTTCAGGGGATCAGGCGCACCCCAAAAATCAGAGCTCTGAAATAAGACACATATTGATTTTCAGTGAAATCCGTCAAATATTGAGAATATAGGACAAAATAGGGGGGGCTTATCTTCTAAGCTCCCTAACTACACACTACCCACAAAACTAACATAACATAACTCTGGATAGAAAGCATTTTTCAACACGAAATTTAAAATGTGGATTCATAAGTAAGACACCTTCTGATTTTACGAGCAAAGGAGTAGAAAAGTTTAAAGGGACAACATAAATTGAATAGATTAAAATGATTTCGAGTTAGGGATGTACATTGCAAGTGATTATTTTATAATAATGTTTGCCTCCGATGACCACTTTCTTTCGACAGCCTAATTATCTTAAATAATTATTTTTCAAAAACAATTAAAGTAAAAATAAAGATCGGTGAATGACCTGCACGTCCTACGTCCCAAGCGCATAATAATCTACGTTTTCGCTCTCCCTCTGAAACCAATTTATCGATTTGGTTGAAAATCAGTTGGTTCTTACTCAAGGACTGAATCCTCATACTAAATTCTGTATCGATACATTCATTACATCAACAGTTATTAGGGTTTTTGAATTTAGCTTCCCTCTTATCCCCTTCCCCTTTTGCCGATTTAACTGAAAATTATTAGATATCGTTTTCATTGGGTTCTCGATATGTCTATACAATTTCTTGTCGATATATCCATTCTACCGGTAATTTCCTGTTCACAGACACACACAGAACAGGAATGGGCCGGAAAACATTAAATCCTGGTGAAAACATTGAATTTCTGATTGATTACATAACTTCCCCCATACTATGTACACCTGGCGAAGTAAAATACCAAAATACCGGAAATTTCGTGTTCTTAATCCCGATATTTTCAGTATTGAAATTTGCCCGGAATACACCCCAAGCCTTAGACACCCAGATGGGAAGTGGGCGCCTCCTATCCTGAGAGGATGGTTGGGGGGTTGCGCCCTCCAATTTGCGAGATGAAGGGTGGGGGTGGAGATTTGGTGCAGTAGTGCCGCTGATATCGATTTTGGGGGCGGAATAGCAGCGGACCTGAGTCAGTCCACCCAGCTCTCACTATGTCACCTACTCTTAGTCGAGTACTATGAGACCAGATCGCATCTTTCCTAAGGTAACAAACACTTTTCATCGAATCCGTTTTTCCTGTAAATTAATATTTAAAAAACAAAAACATTTTACATTGAGTATTTGAGAAAGAAAAAAAAAATCAAAGAAAAAAAGAGACAATAACACAGTGACCTACTGACCTACATATTATCACAGGTATTTTGAGAAATAAAGTATTTTTTTATTTATTATTTTATTTTTATTCGACAATCCTCTATAATATTTACAAAAAATGATGTTCATGTAATTTATTTTTGCTTGCTTTTCGTTATAGGTAGGTACATGTGTATAAATAGCCAAAATAGACAATTTTGATATTTATTTAATTTATTTCTTGAAATGTTTGTAGATCGTCTCACTGATTTAGGATATACCTACTACACTTTCTTTAGTTGGCCAAGAGAATAATAAAAAAAAAAAATTAAAAAAAATATATATATAGGTATACAACTTTTTCTTTTTGAAATTTTATTCGGAGGAAAAACATCTATTTATTTAATTTTTTTTTTTTCTTTAGTCATAATAGTAAGTAAGAAGCTGATGATGACAATGTTTTCAAACAGATGGTACCTGTCTTTTCTTGGACATGAGAAGCACACCTACTCAGCCTTCCACTAAATCTCTTCACATCAAGTTATTAATTATTATTAACGCCTTGTTATTGTTATTTTGAGCTATGCTGTTTATAGGATAATAATTCTTGGCTTAGAAGTTATTGTTTTTAATAAAAAAGTATTATATGGAATCATATCGCTGTGATTGGTTTAGAAATAAATGTTTTCAAAATAACCTGACTATGAAAAAAGTATCTGTAAAACTGTGTCTACCTATTGGATGATGACTAGTCTCAAAATCACCAGGTCTACCTCCGCTGCAGGTTAGTATAGAGGGATGGTCAGTGCTCGACTCCCTGACCTCCCTCAACACTAGTTGAGGCTGTTCTAGTCGAGTTTTTATTCATATTTTCTTGTTTAAAAACGTAATATTATTTTGCCCTGGGGACGTAGGTACATTGCCGGCGATTCACCGTTGACTTTTCTTTCATTTTTGGATTCAGGGAAAAACATGAAGTTACGGTGAAGACTTAACATCAGGATTTTATAATAATGCTTCTTATAGCTGGTTATGAGAATCACCGTCGCCCAATTTCTATCTTGGTCTGAGGCATAGAGATTATAAGGGATTATCCCGAAAATCTCGGGATTAGAAACAAGAAAGTCCCGAAATATTGGGATTTTACTTCCCTAGCCCCTAATAACTTTTGATGTCCCGAATGTATCAACACGAAATTTAGTATGTTGATTCAGAACTCCCCGCGTAAGACACCAATTGATTTTGAACCAAATCGGTACATTTGTTTTAAAGGGAGAGCGAACACTTATTTGATTATTTAACCTTGGGGACATCATTTTTTTTTTTTTTTTCAATTTGGATTCAAGAGAAAACATGAAATTGCGGTGAAAACTCAACATCCAATTTCCGATGTGATTCCATGTGTTCCATTTTGCTAATTTTGGCACGGAACACTAAAAATGACAGTAGAGAGAACTCAGTATTTTCGTAATACATAATAAACATTTAAAAAACAAAAGAAACATTAAATTCAAACTAATTATATATATATATATATATATATATATATATATATATATATATATAATACATAATTATATAAGCCGAGGGCCCTTAGGTTTTTTATATGGGAGGTGAAAAAACCATGAGCACGACGTCCTTCAGATGGGACGTTAAGCGATTGTCTCGAGCCCCGGCCTGTACGATGTCAGATACTCGTTAAAGACCCCTACACTAGGTAAATAAACATTTAGGGTAGGCACAATTTAGAACTCACATAGTATATATATATATACTAGCAGTAATACCCGGCGTAGCCCGGGGAACTTTGACTTTTCTCCCAATATCTCCTATAATGCTATTCAGTTCCTCGACAGTACATTCATGATGTTATAATTTTCAATTATTCATACGGAATAAGGCTTATAGTCCTTCAACGTCAAACACCCCAGCTAGTAAGTTTTTAACCTCTGGCAATCACAGCTAGTATGCGCCTTTCAACGGCGGAAACCACAGCTAGTGAATACTTAGCTTCGCTGGACGTCCTAGCCAGTGCGAACTTAAGAACGTTTGTGACCACAGCTAATATATGCCTTGCAACGCTGGGCACCACAGCTAGTACGTAGTTAGGAACGCTGGGCACCACAGCTAGTACGTAGTTAGGAACGCTGGGCACCAGAGGTAGTATATGCCTTGCAACGGCGGACCCCGTAGCTAGTACGTAGTTAGAACGCTGGTCACCGCAGCTAGTATGTGCCTCGCAAGAGCGGACCCCACAGCTAGTAAGAAGTTAGGAACGCTGGGCATCACAGCTAGTATGTGAATTGCAACGGCGGACCCCACAGCTAGTACGTAGTTAGAAACGCTGAGCATCACAGCTAGTATGTGTTCTGCAACGGCGGACCCCACAGCTAGTACGTAGTTAGAAACGCTGAGCATCACAGCTAGTATGTGTTCTGCAACGGCGGACCCCACATCTAGTACCTAGTTAGGAACGCTGGGCATCACAGCTAGTATGTGTTTTGCAACGGCGGACCCCACAGCTAGTACGTAGTTAGAAACGCTGAGCATCACAGCTAGTATGTGTTTTGCAACGGCGGACCCCACAGCTAGTACGTAGTTAGAAACGCTGAGCATCACAGCTAGTATGTGTTCTGCAACGGCGGACCCCACATCTAGTACCTAGTTAGGAACGCTGGGCATCACAGCTAGTATGTGTTTTGCAACGGCGGACCCCACAGCTAGTACGTAGTTAGAAACGCTGAGCATCACAGTTAGTATGTGTTCTGCAACGGCGGACCCCACACCTAGTACGTAGTTAGAAACGCTGAGCATCACAGCTAGTATGTGTTCTGCAACGGCGGACCCCACATCTAGTACCTAGTTAGGAACGCTGGGCATCACAGCTAGTAAGTCCCTTGCAACAGCGGACCCCACAGCTAGTACGTAGTTAGAACCACTGGGCATCACAGCTAGTATGTGTTTTGCAACGGCGGACCCCACAGCTAGTACGTAGTTAGAAACGCTGAGCATCACAGCTAGTATGTGTTCTGCAACGGCGGACCCCACATCTAGTACCTAGTTAGAAACGCTGGGCATCACAGCTAGTATGCTTTTGCAGCGACGGACCCCACAGCTAGTACGTTTTTCGGAACGCTGGGCCCTACAGGTAGTAGGTGTCTTGCAACTGCGGACCCCACAGATAGTATGTAGTTAGAACCACAGGGCATCACAGCTAGTATGAGTTTTGCAACGGCGGACCCCACAGTAATTAGGAACGCTGGGCATCACAGCTAGTAAAAGGCTTGTAGGTGCCTTGCAACAGCGAACCCCACAGCCAGTACATAGTTAGGAACGCTGGGGCTGAGCACTACAGCTAGTACGATATTAGGAACGCTGGACATCACAGCTAGTAAATGTCTTGCAACAGTGAACCCCACAGCGAATACATAGTTACTACTACTACATGTGAAATTCATGACAATACGATCAACAGTTAATGAGCTAACTCTATATTTATACTTAGTCCCCCCCCCCCCTCATCCCCGCCACCCGTTCAAAACTTCGGGACGCCACACACCTTATTTTTCTATTTGGCCTTCAGGAATAATATATGCGAAATTTCGTGACAATACGACCAACCGTTAATGAGCTAACTCTATATGTATATTTAGCCCCCCCCCCCCCCCACAACCCCCCCTCCCGTTCAAAACGTTGGGACGCCACACACCTTTTTTTCCTATTTGGCTTTTAAAAATACTACATGTGAAATTTCATGACGATTCGCCCATTACTTAATGAGTTAGCTCTATATTTATACTTAGGCCCCCCCACTACCCCCCCTCCCGTAAAACATTTTGAGCCGTCACACCGCCTATTTTTTATTTGGTCTTCAGGAATACTACATGTGAAATTTCGTGACAATCCAACCAACCGTTAAAGAGTTAGCTCTATATTTATACTTAGGCCCCCCCACAACCCCCCCTCCCGATCAAAACTTTGGGACGCCACACACCTTTTTTTCCTGTTCGGCTTTTAAAAAGACTACGTGTGAAATTTCATGACAATTTGACCATTAGTTAATGAGTTAGCACTATTTATATACTTAGGCCCCTCTTACAACCCCCTCTCCCGATCAAAATTTTGGGACGCCACATAGCCTATTATTCAATCGGGCTCAAAAGAATGCTACATGGGAAGTTTCATGAAGATCCGTCCAGCGGTTTGGGCGTGATGCTGGAACAAACAAACAAACCCCGTTTCAGCTTTATTAATATAGATTGTTATTTTACAGTAAAATAAGAAGAAGTGGTTCATTACTCCTTCAATAAACTCTTTATTCATTTTTAAATTTTCTTTAAAACATGACAAAAGGGTTCAAATGATCAATAACAGAATTACATTTTCTAAACATCCTGGATATAATTATAATCTATATAAATAAAGCTGAAACGGGGTTTGTTTGTATGTTTGTTCCAGCATCACGCCCAAACGGCTAGACGGATCTTCATGAAACTTCACATGTAGCATTCTTTTGAGCCCGATTGAATAATAGGCTATGTGGCGTCCCAGAATTTTGAACGGTAGGGGGGGTTGTAAGAGGGGCCTAAGTATATAAATAGTCCTACCTCATTAACGGTTGGTCGGATTGTCACGAAATTTCACATGTAGTATTCTTAAAGGCCAATATGAAAAATATTGTGTGTGGCGTCCCAAAATTTTAAATGGAAGGGGGGGTTGTGGGCGTAGGCCTAAATATAAGTATAGTGATAGATCTTTAACGGATGATCAGATTGTCATGAAATTTCACATGTAGTATTCTTAAAGGCCAAATTGAAAAATAATGTGTGTGGCGTCCCAAAGTTTTGAACGGGAGGGGGGGTTGTGGGGGGGCCTAAGTATAAATATAGAGCTAGCTCATTTACGGGTGGTCGTATTGTCACGAAATTTCCCATGTAGTATTCCTGAAGGCCAAATAAAAAAATAAGGTGTGTGGCGTCCCAAAGTTTTGAACGGGAGGGGGGGTTGTGGGGGGGCCTAAGTATAAATATAGAGCTAGCTCATTAACGGGTGGTCGCATTGTCACGAAATTTCCCATGTAGTATTCCTGAAGGCCAAATAAAAAAATAAGGTGTGTGGCGTCCCAAAGTTTTGAACGGGAGGGGGGGTTGTGGGGGGCCTAAGTATAAATATAGAGCTACCTCATTAACGGGTGGTCGCATTGTCACGAAGTTTCACATGTAGTAAAAAAAAAAGGTGTGTGGCGACCCAAAGTTTTGAACGGGAGGGGGGGTTGTGGGGGGGGGGGGGCTAAGTATAAATATAGTGGTAGCTCATTAACGGGTGGTCGTATTGTCATGGAATTTCACATGTAGTATTCTTAAAAGCCAATATAGGGTGTATAAGTCACAAAATTTTGAACGGGAGGATGGATTGATGGGGGCCTAAGTATAAGTATAGTGATAAGTCATTAACGGATGATCGGATTGTCACGAAATTTCACATGTAGTATTCATAAAGGCCAAATAGAAAAATAGGGTGTTTGACATCAAAAAATTGTGAACGGGAGGGGGGTTATGGGGGTAGGCCTAAATTTGAAGATAGTGATAGGTCATTAACGGATGATTGGATTGTAATGGAATTTCACATGTAGTATTCTTGATGGCCAAATAAAAAAATACACTATGTGACATCTTAAAAATTTGGAGGGGGAGGGGGCTAAGCATAAAAATAATGCTGAATGATTAAAGGGCAATCGGATTGTCATGAATTTCACATATAGTAGTAGTAACTATGTATTCGCTGTGGGGTTCACTGTTGCAAGACATTTACTAGCTGTGATGCCCAGCGTTCCTAACTATGTAGTATCTATGGGGTCCGCTGTTACAAAACACTTACTAGCTGTGTTGCCCAGCGTTCCGAACTTCGTACTAGCTGTGGGGTCCGCTGTTGCAAGGCACATACTAGATGTGGTGCCCAGGGTTCCTAACTTCGTACTAGCTGTGGTGTCCGCTGTTGCAAGGCACAAACTAGATGTGGTGCTCAGCGTTCCTAACTTCGTACTAGCTGTGGTGTCCGCTGTTGCAAGGCACATACTAGATGTGGTGCTCAGCGTTCCTAACTTCATACTAGCTGTGGGGTCCGCTGTTGCAAGGCACAAACTAGATGTGGTGCCCAGGGTTCCTAACTTCGTACTAGCTGTGGTGTCCGCTGTTGCAAGGCACAAACTAGATGTGGTGCTCAGCGTTCCTAACTTCATACTAGCTGTGGGGTCCGCTGTTGCAAGGCACAAACTAGATGTGGTGCCCAGGGTTCCTAACTTCGTACTAGCTGTGGTGTCCGCTGTTGCAAGGCACATACTAGATGTGGTGCTCAGCGTTCCTAACTTCGTACTAGCTGTGGGGTCCGCTGTTGCAAGGCACATACTAGATGTGGTGCTCAGCGTTCCTAACTTCGTACTAGCTGTGGTGTCCGCTGTTGCAAGGCACATACTAGATGTGGTGCCCAGTGTTCCTAACTTCGTACTAGCTGTGGTGACCGCTGTTGCAAGGCACAAACTAGAATGTGGTGCTCAGCGTTCCTAACTTCGTACTACCTGTGAGGTCCGCTGTTGCAAGGCACATACTAGATGTGGTGCCCAGGGTTCCTAACTTCGTACTAGCTGTGGTGTCCGCTGTTGCAAGGCACATACTAAATGTGGTGCTCAGCGTTCCGAACTTCGTACTAGCTGTGGGGTCCGCTGTTGCAAGGCACAAACTAGATGTGGTGCTCAGCGTTCCGAACTTCGTACTACCTGTGGGGTCCGCTGTTGCAAGGCACAAACTAGATGTGGTGCTCAGCGTTCCGAGCTTCGTACTAGCTGTGGGGTCCGCTGTTGCAAGGCACATACTAGATGTGGTGCCCAGGGTTCCTAACTTCGTACTAGCTGTGGTGTCCGCTGTTGCAAATTAATACAGCTATGTTGGTAGATAGGCAGCATCCAGAAACGAAGATGGTCAACCAAAGAAAGATTCAGATGTATCGGGAAAGTCCCATCCGAAGGACGACGTGCTCAAAGTTATTTTTATCTTCCCGATTAAAACATCTGACCTATGT
The DNA here is from genome assembly GCA_963662175.1 of Aradus depressus. Taxonomy (NCBI): domain Eukaryota; kingdom Metazoa; phylum Arthropoda; class Insecta; order Hemiptera; family Aradidae; genus Aradus; species Aradus depressus. The sequence continues at coordinate 9,366,531 of OY759214.1, read as the reverse complement.
GACTTGGCTAGATTTCTAAATGGCGATCCTGAGCTCGGTAAACTCCATTCTTCAAATTTCTCGCTTTTAAACGGTTTTTAGTATTAATATTTGTTAAAACTGATATACAGATTCAGATATATCGGGGAAGTCCCATCCGAAGGACGACGTGCTCAAGTTATTTTTAACGTAAATGAAATTTCAACTACCCAGGTTTAGATACGTAACATACGACTCATTATCGAGTACCCGACATACGAAAAGGCCCTCGATCATAGCTTAAAGTCCAAACCGAAGGACGACGTGCTCAAATTTATTTTTATCCTCCCGATTAAAACATCTGACCTAAGTGACTTGGCTAGATTTCGAAATGGCGATCCTGAGCTCGGTAAACTCCATTCTTCAAATTTCTCGCTTTTAAACGGTTTTTAGTTTTAATATTTGTTAAAACTGATGAACAACCGGGATATCTGAATCCTACACAAAAATTGAAATAAAAATGTTTTTCGAAAAACGTCGGGCTAAATACCATTCTTCAAATTTCCTGCTTTTTAACGGTTTATAGATTTAATATTTCTTAAAACTGATATACAGATTCAGATATATCGGGGAAGTCCTATCCGAAGGACGACGTGCTCAAGGTTTTTTGAACCTAAGTGAAATTTTAGCTACCTAGGTTTAGTTACATATCATAGGACTCATTATCGAGCACCTGACATACAAAAAGGCCCTCGATCATAGCCTAAAGTCTAATCCGAAGGACGACGTGCTCAAATTTATTTTTATCTTCCCGAATAAAATATCTGACTTAAGTGCCTTGGCTAGATTTCTAAGTGGCGATCCTGAGCTCGATAGACACCATATGTATGATAAAATAAGTTACCGTTTGGTTTCTACTAACATTATCAAGGAAGAAATGTGGAATATAAGTGGGCTTTGGAGATGGTAGTAGGAAGTTGGCAGGAGTGTTGGGTGATGTCACGTACCCTATGTTGAGCGGAACGTTTAAGTCTATATTAATAAAGCTGAAACGGGGTTTGTGGGTTTGTGTGTTTGTATGTTTGTTCCAGCATCACGCCCATACGGCTGGACGGATTTTTATGAAACTTCACATGTAGCATTCTTTTGAGCCCGATTGAATAATAGGCTATGTCGCGTCCCAAAATTTTGATCGGGAGGGGGGGTAGTAAGGGGGCCCTAAGTATATAAATAGTGCTAACTCATTAACTAATGGTCGAATTGTCATGAAATTTCACATGTAGTATTTTTAAAAGCCAAAAAGGAAAAAAAGGTGTGTGGCGTCCCAAAGTTTTGAACGGGAGGGGGGGTTGTAAGGGGGGCCTAAGTATAAATATAGAGCTAACTCATTAACTAATGGGCGAATCGTCATGAAATTTCACGTAGTATTTTTGAAAGCCAAATAGGTAAAAAAGGTGTGTGGCGTCCCAAAGTTTTGAACGGGAGGGGGGGTTGTGGGGGGGCCTAAGTATAAATATAGAGCTAACTCATTAACTAATGGGCGAATTGTCATGAAATTTTACAGGTAGTCTTTTTAAAAGCCAAACAAGAAAAAAAGGTGTGTGGCGTCCCAAAGTTTTGATCGGGAGGGGGGGTTGTAAGGGGGGCCTAAGTATAAATATAGAGCTAACTCATTAACTAATGGGCGAATTGTCATCAAATTTCACACGTAGTCTTTTTAAAAGCCAAGTAGGAAAAAAAGGTGTGTGGCGTCCCAAAGTTTTGTACGGGAGGGGGGTTTGTGGGGGGGCCTAAGTATAAATATAGAGCTAACTCATTAACTAATGGGCGAATCGTCATGAAATTTCACGTAGTATTTTTAAAAGCCAAATAGGAAAAAAAGGTGTGTGGCGTCCCAAAGTTTTGAACGGGAGGGGGGGTTGTGGGGGGGCCTAAGTATAAATATAGAGCTAACTCATTAACTAATGGGCGAATCGTCATGAAATTTCACGTAGTATTTTTAAAAGCCAAATAGGAAAAAAAGGTGTGTGGTGTCCCAAAGTTTTGAACGGGAGGGGGGGTTGTGGGGGGGCCTAAGTATAAATATAGAGCTAACTCATCAACTAATGGGCGAATCGTCATGAAATTTCACGTAGTATTTTTAAAAGCCAAATAGGAAAAAAAGGTGTGTGGTGTCCCAAAGTTTTGAACGGGAGGGGGGGTTGTGGGGGGGCCTAAGTATAAATATAGAGCTAACTCATTAACTAATGGGCGAATCGTCATGAAATTTCACGTAGTATTTTTAAAAGCCAAATAGGAAAAAAAGGTGTGTGGTGTCCCAAAGTTTTGAACGGGAGGGGGGTTGTGGGGGGGACTAAGTATAAATATAGAGCTAATTCTTTAACGGTTGGTCGGATTGTCACGAAATTTCACATGGAGTATTCCTGAAGGCCAAATGGAAAAAAAAGGTGTGTGGCGTCCTAAAGTTTTGAACGGGAGGGGTGGTTGTGGGGGGGCCTAAGTATAAATATAGAGCTAACTCTTTAACAGTTGGTCGCATTGTCACGAAGTTTCACATGTAGTATTCCTGAAGACCAAATAAAAAAATAGGCGGTGTGAGGGCTCAAAATTTTTTACGGGAGGGGGGGTAGTGGGGGGGCCTAAGTATAAATATAGAGCTAACTCATTAACTAATGGGCGAATCGTCATGAAATTTCACATGTAGTATTTTTAAAAGCCAAATAGGAAAAAAAGGTGTGTGGCGTCCTAAAGTTTTGAACGGGAGGGGGGGTTGTGGGGGGGCCTAAGTATAAATATAGAGCTAACTCTTTAACGGTTGGTCGGATTGTCACGAAATTTCACATGGAGTATTCCTGAAGACCAAATAGAAAAATAGGCGGTGTGACGGCTCAAAATTTTTTACGGGAGGGGGGGGGTAGTTGTGGGGCCTAAGTATAAATATAAACTATACTATATATATATATGTACTTCCTCCTTCCCCGACGATAAGCGGGCCGGGTGATTTACCGGAGCACCCGAAAAAAAAAAAAAAAAAAAAAAAAAAAAAAAAAAAAAAAAAAAAAAAAAGTATAAATATAGAGCTAACTCATTAACTAATGGGCGAATCGTCATGAAATTTCACATGTAGGATTTTTAAAAGCCAAATAGGAAAAAAAGGTGTGTGGCGTCCCAAAGTTTTGAACGGGAGGGGGGGTTGTGGGGGGCCTAAGTATAAATATAGAGCTAACTCTTTAACGGTTGGTCGGATTGTCACGAAATTTCACTTGGAGTCGTCCTGAAGGCCAAAAAGAAAAATAAGGTGTGTGGCGTTCCAAAGTTTTGATCGGGAGGGGGGGTTGTAAGGGGGGCCTACGTATATAAATAGTGCTAACTCATTAACTAATGGTCGAATTGTCATGAAATTTCACATGTAGTATTCCTAAAGGTCAAATAGAAATATTAGGTGTGTGACGGCCCAAAATTTTGAACAGGGAGGAGGGTTGTGGGGGGGGCTAAATATACATATAGAGTTAGCTCATTAACGGTTGGTCGTATTGTCATGAATCGGATTGTCATGAATTTCACATGTAGTAGTAGTAACTATGTATTCGCTGTGGGGTTCACTGTTGCAAGACATTTACTATCTGTGATGTCCAGCGTTCCTAATATCGTACAAGCTGTGGGGTCCGCTGTTGCAAGGTACTTACTAGCTGTAGTGCTCAGCCCCAGCGTTCCTAACTATGTACTAGCTGTGGGGTTCGCTGTTGCAAGGCACCTATAAGACATTTACTAGCTGTAATGCCCAGCGTTTCTAATTACGTACTAGCTGTGGGGTCTGCTGTTGCAAGGCGCTAGCAGTGTGGCCCAGCGTATTTCACTCGTAGGTACTAGCTGTGAGGTCCGCCGTTGCAAAACTCATACTAGCTGTGATGCCCTGTGGTTCTAACTACATACTATCTGTGGGGTTCGCAGTTGCAAGACACCTACTACCTGTAGGGCCCAGCGTTCCTAATTACGTACTAGCTGTGGGGTCCGTCGTTGCAAAAGCATACTAGCTGTGATGCCCAGGGTTCCTAATATCGTACTAGCTGTGGGGTCCGTTGTTGCAAGGCATTTACTAGCTGTAGTGCCCAGGGTTCCTAACTTCGTACTAGCTGTGGGGTCCGTTGTTGCAAGCCACATACTAGCTGTGGTCACAAACGTTCTTAAGTACCCATTGACTAGGACGTCCAGCGATGCTAAGTATTCACTAGGTGTGGCTTCCGCCGTTGAAAGGCGCATACTAGCTGTGGTGCCCAGGGGTCCTAAAAACTTACTAGCGTTACAACAGCTGAAGGACTATAAGCCTTATTCCGTATGAATAATTGAAAATTATAACATCATGAATGTTCTGTCGAGGAACTGAATAGCGTTATAGAAGATATTGGGATAAAAATCAAAGTTCCCCGGGCAACGCCGGGTATAACTGCTATTGATTTAATATTTGTTAAAACTGATGGAGAACGACCGGATTATCTGAATCCTACACAAAAATCAAAATAAAAATGTTTTTCAAAAAATTCACGCTATTTAACGGTTTATAGGCTTAATAATTGTTAAAACTGATACGACAGAATCAGATATATCCGAAAAGTCCCATCCGAAGGACGACGTGCTCAAAGTTATTTTTAGCTTCCCGATTGAAACATCTGACCTAAGTGCCTCAGCTAGATTTCTAAGTTGCGATCCTGAGCTCGGTAGACTCCATTCTTGAAATTTCTCGCTTTTTAACGGTTTATAGATTTAATATTTGTTAAAACTGATAGAGAACGACCGGATTATCTGAATCCTACACAAAAATCAAAATAAAAATGTTTTTCAAAAAATTTGCGCTATTTAACGGTTTATAGGCTTAATAATTGTTAAAACTGATACGACAGATTCAGATTTATCCGGAAAGTCCCATCCGAAGGACGACGTGCTCAAGGCTAATTTCAACCTAAGTGATATTTCACCTACCCAGGTTTATTTACATAACATACGTCTCATTATCGAGTACCTCACATTCGAAAAAGCCCTGGATCATCGCTTAAAGTCTCATCCGAAGGACGACGTGCTCAAAGTGTTTTTTAACTTCCGGATTGAAACATCTGACCTAAGTGCCTCAACTAGATTTCTAAGTGGCGATCCTGAGCTCGGTAGACTCCATTCTTGAAATTTCTCGCTTTTTAACGGTTTATAGATTTAATATTTGTTAAAACTGATAGAGAACGACCGGATTATCTGAATCCTACACAAAAATCAAAATAAAAATGTTTTTCAAAAAATTTGCGCTATTTAACGGTTTATAGGCTTAATAATTGTTAAAACTGATACGAGAGATTCAGATTTATCCGGAAAGTCCCATCCGAAGGACGACGTGCTCAAGGCTATTTTCAACCTAAGTGAAATTTCACCTACCCAAGTTTATTTACATAACATACGTCTCATTATCGAGTACCTCACATTCGAAAAAGTCCTGGAACATCGCTTAAAGTCCCATCCGAAGGATGACGTGCTCATAGTTATTTTTCACTTCCCGATTAAAACATCTGACCTAAGTGCCTCAGCTAGATTTCTAAGTGGCGATCCTGAGCTCGGTAGACTCCATTCTTCAAATTTCTCGCTTTTTAACGGTTTATAGATTAAATATTTGTTAAAACTGATAGAGAACGACCGGATTATCTGAATCCTACACAAAAATCAAAATAAAAATGTTTTTCAAAAAATTTGCGCTATTTACGGTTTATAGGCTTAATAATTGTTAAAACTGATACGACAGATTCAGATTTATCCGGAAAGTCCCATCCGAAGGACGACGTGCTCAAGGCTTTCAACCTAAGTAGAAATTGACCTACCCAGGTTTATTTACATAACATACGTCTCATTATCGAGTACCTCACATTCGAAAAAGCCCTGCATCATTGCTTAATGTCCCATCCGAAGGACGACGTGCTCAAAGTTATTTTTAGCTTCCCGATTAAAACATCTGACCTAAGTGCCTCAACTAGATTTCTAAGTGGCGATCCTGAGCTCGGTAGACTCCATTCTTGAAATTTCTCGCTTTTTAACGGTTTATAGATTTAATATTTGTTAAAACTGATAGAGAACGACCGGATTATCTGAACCCCACACAAAAATCAAAATGAAAACGTCTTTCAAAAAATTCGCGCTATTTAACGGTTTATAGGCTTAATAATTGTTAAAACTGATACTACAGATTCAGATATATCCGGAAAGTCCCATCCGAAGGACGACGTGCTCAAGGCTTTCAACCTAAGTGGAAATTGACCTACCCAGGTTTATTTACATAACATACGTCTCATTATCGAGTACCTCACATTCGAAAAAGCCCTGGATCATCGCTTAATGTCCCATCCGAAGGACGAAGTGCTCAAAGTTATTTTTAACTTCCCGATTAAAACATCTGACCTAAGTGCCTCAGCTAGATTTCTAAGTGGCGATCCTGAGCTCGGTAGACTCCATTCTTCAAATTTCTTGCTTTTCAACGGTTTATAGATTTAATATTTGTTAACTGACAGAGCCATAGAGTGTGCTGGTTTCGGATTATGCCAACGTCAGCACAACGTTCAGACTGACTTTAAATATGGTGACACCGATCCACTATGGATGAAAAATGCCAAAAAAAAAAAGATGTATGTATAGATATGAACACAAATTAAAACTTGTGTACATTGTGATATAATCTATATTAATAAAGCTGAAACGGGGTTTGTTTGTTTGTTTGTATGTATATGTATGTATGTATGTATGTATGTATGTATGTTTGTTCCAGCATCACGCCTAAACCGCTGGACGGATTTTTATGAAACTTCCCATGTAGCATTCTTTTGAGCCCGATCGAATAATAGGCTATGTGGCGTCCCAAAATTTTGATCGGGAGGGGGGGTTGTAAGGGGGGCCTAAGTATATAAATAGTGCTAACTCATTAACTAATGGTCAAATTGTCATGAAATTTCACACGTAGTCTTTTTAAAAGCCAAACAGGAAAAAAAGGTGTGTGGCGTCCCAAAGTTTTGAAAGGGAGGGGGGGTTGTGGGGGGGCTTAAGTATAAATATAGAGCTAACTCATGAACTAATGGGCGAATCGTCATGAAATTTCACATGTAGTATTTTTAAAAGCCAAACAGGAAAAAAAGGTGTGTGGCGTCCCAAAGTTTTGAACGGGAGGGGGGGTTGTGGGGGGGCCTAAGTATAAATATAGAGCTAACTCTTTAACAGTTGGTCGGATTGTCACGAAGTTTCACATGTAGTATTCCTGAAGACCAAATAAAAAAAATAGGCGGTGTGACGGCTCAAAATTTTTTACGGGAGGGGGGTAGTGGGGGGGCCTAAGTATAAATATAGAGCTAACTCATTAACTAATGGGCGAATCGTCATGAAAAGCCAAATAGGAAAAAAAGGTGTGTGGCGTCCCAAAGTTTTGAACGGGAGGGAGGGTTGTGGGGGGGCCTAAGTATAAATATAGAGCTAACTCTTTAACGGGTGGTCGGATTGTCACGAAATTTCACATGGAGTATTCCTGAAGACCAAATAGAAAAATAGGCGGTGTGACGGCTCAAAATTTTTTACGGGAGGGGGGAGGGTAGTGGGGGGGCCTAAGTATAAATATAGAGCTAACTCTTTAACGGTTGATCGTATTGTCATGAATCGGATTGTCATGAATTTCACATGTAGTAGTAGTAACTATGTATTCGCTGTGGGGTTCACTGTTGCAAGGCACTTACTAGCTGTAGTGCTCAGCCCCAGCGTTCCTAACTATGTACTGGCTGTGGGGTTCGCTGTTGCAAGGCACCTACAAGACATTTACTAGCTGTGATGCCCAGCGTTTCTAATTACGTACTAGCTGTGGGGTCTGCTGCTGCAAGGCGCTAGCAGTGTGGCCCAGCGTATTTCACTACGTAGGTACTAGCCGTGGGGTCCGCCGTTGCAAAACTCATACTAGCTGTGATGCCCTGTGGTTCTAACTACATACTATCTGTGGGGTTCGCAGTTGCAAGGCACCTACTACCTGTATGGCCCAGCGTTCCTAAAAACGTACTAGCTGTGGGGTCCGTCGTTGCAAAAGCATACTAGCTGTGATGCTCAGGGTTCCTAATATCGTACTAGCTGTGGGGTCCGTTGTTGCAAGGCATTTACTAGCTGTAGTGCCCAGCGTTCCTAACTTCGTACTAGCTGTGGGGTCCGCTGTTGCGAGGCACATACTAGCTGTGGTGACCAGCGTTCCTAACGTTGGTCGGATTGTCACGAAATTTCACATGGAGTATTCCTGAAGGCCAAATAGAAAAATAAGGTGTGTGGCGTTCTAAAGTTTTGAACGGGAGGGGGGGTTGAGGGGGGCCTAAGTATAAATATAGAGCTAACTTTTTAACAGTTGGTCGGATTGTCACGAAGTTTCACATGTAGTATTCCTGAAGACCAAATAAAAAAAATTGGCGGTGTGACGGCTCAAAATGTTTTACGGGAGGGGGGTAGTGGGGGGGCCTAAGTATAAATATAGAGCTAACTCATTAACTAATGGGCGAATCGTCATGAAATTTCACATGTAGTATTTTTAAAAGCCAAATAGGAAAAAAAGGTGTGTGGCGTCCCAAAGTTTTGAACGGGAGGGAGGGTTGTGGGGGGGCCTAAGTATAAATATAGAGCTAACTATTCAAAGATTGGTCGGATTGTCACAAAATTTCACATGTAGTATTTTTAAAATCCAAATAGAAATATAAGATGTGTGGCGACCCAAAGTTTTGAACGGGAGGGGAGGTTGTGGGGATAGGCCTAAGTATAAATATAGTGCTGGCTCATTAACGGTTGGTCAGATTGTCACGAAATTTCACATGTAGTATTTCTGAAAGTCAAATAGAAAAATAGGTGGTGTGACGGCTCAAAATTTTGTACGGGAAAGGGGGTAGTGGCGGGGGGGCCTAAGTATAAATATAGTGCTAGCTCAATAACGGTTGGTCGTATTGTCATGGAATTTCACATGTAGTATTCTTAAAAGCCAAATAGAAATATAGGGTGTATATGTCACAAAATTTTGAACGGGAGGGTGGGTTGATGGGGGCCTAAGTATAAGTATAGTGATGTCATTAACGGATGATCGGATTGTCACGAAATTTCACATGTAGTATTCATAAAGGCCAAATAGAAAAATTGGGTGTGACGTCAAAAAATTGTGAACGGGAGGGGGGGGGGGGGGTATGGGGGTAGGCCTAAATTTGAAGATAGTGATAGGTCATTAACGGATGATCGGATTGTCATGGAATTTCACATGTACTATTATTGATGGCCAAATAGAAAAATACACTAGCTGTGATGCCCAGTGGTTCTAACTACGTACTAGCTGTGGGGTCCGCCGTTACAAAAACATACTAGCTGTGATGCCCAGCGTTTCTAACTAGGTACTAGCGGTGGGGTCCGCCGTTGCAGAACACATACTAGCTGTGATGCTGAGCGTTTCTAACTACGTGTACTAGCTGTGGGGTCCGCCGTTGCAAAACACATACTAGCTGTGATGCCCAGTGGTTCTAACTACATACTAACTGTGGGGTCCGCTGTTGCAAAGCACTTAATAGCTGTAGGGCCCAGCGTTCCTAAAAACGTACTATCTCTGGGGTCCGCTGTTGCAAGGCACTTACTAGCTGTGATGCCCAGCGTTCCTAATTACGTACTAGCTGTGGGGTCCGCTGTTGCGAGGCACATACTAGCTGTGATGCCCTGTGGTTCTAACTACATACTATCTGTGGGCTCCGCAGTTGCAAGGCACCTACTAGCTGTAGGGCCCAGCGTTCCTAAAAACGTACTAGCTGTGGGGTCCGCCGTTGCAAAAACATACTAGCGGTGATGCCCAGCGTTTCTAATTAGGTACTAGCGGTGGGGTCCGCCATTGCAGAACACATACTAGCTGTGACGCTGAGCGTTTCTAACTACGTACAAGCTGTGGGGTCCGCCGTTGCAAAAACATACTAGCTGTGATGCCCAGCGTTTCTAATTAGGTACTACCGGTGGGGTCCGCCGTTGCAGAACACATACTAGCTGTGATGCTGAGCGTTTCTAACTACGTACTAGCTGTGGGGTCCGCTGTTGCAAGGCACTTACTAGCTCTGATGCCCAGCGTTCCTAATTTCGTACTAGATGTGGGGTCCGCTGTTGCGAGGCTCATACTAGCTGTGGTGACCAGCGTTCCTAACTACGTACCTGCTGTGGGGTCCGCCGTCGCAAGGCACATACTAGCTGTGATGCCCAGCGTTTCTAACTAGGTACTAGCGGTGGGGTCCGCCGTTGCAAGGCATATACTACCTGTGGTGCCCAGCGTTCCTAACTACGTACTAGCTGTGGTGCCCAGCGTTGCAAGGCACATACTAGCTGTGGTCAAAACGTTCTTATGTACGCACTGGCTAGGACGTCCAGCGATGCTAAGTATTCACTAGCTGTCGTTTCCGCAGTTGAAAGGCGCATACTAGCTGTGGTGCCCAGGGATCCTAAAAAATTACTAGCGTTACTACAGTTGAATTCCGTATGAATAATTAAAAATTATAACATCACTGTCGAGGAAGTGAATAGCCTTATAGGAGATATTGGGAGAAATTTCTAAGTTCCCCGGGCGACGCCGGGTATTACTGCTAGACTATATTAATAAAGCTGAAACGGGGTTTGTTTGTATGTTTGTTCCAGCATCACGCCCAAACCGCTGGACGGATCTTCTTGAAACTTCACATGTAGCATTCTTTTGAGCCCAATTGAATAATAGGCTATGTGGCGTCTCAAAATTTTGAACGGGAGGGGGGGTTGTAAGGGGGGCCTAAGTATATAAATAGTGCTAACACATTAACTAATGGTCGAATTGTCATGAAATTTCACACGTAGTCTTTTTAAAAGCCAAACAGGAAAAAAAGGTGTGTGGCGTCCCAAAGTTTTGAACGGGAGGGGGGGTTGTGGGGGGGCCTAAGTATAAATATAGAGCTAACTCATTAACTAATGGGCGAATCGTCATGAAATTTCACATGTAGTATTTTTAAAAGCCAAATAGGAAAAAGAGGTGTGTGGCGTCCCAAAATTTTGATCGGGAGGGGGGGTTGTGGGGGGGCCTAAGTATAAAAATAGTGCTAACTCATTAACTAATGGGCGAATAGTCATGAAATTTTACATGTAGTATTTTTAAAAGCCAAACAAGAAAAAAAGGTGTGTGGCGTCCCAAAGTTTTGAACGGGAGGGGGGGTTGTGGGGGGGCCTAAGTATAAATATAGAGCTAATTCTTTAACGGTTGGTCGGATTGTCACGAAATTTCGCATGGAGTATTCCTGAAGGCCAAATAGAAAAATAAGGTGTGTGGCGTCCCAAAGTTTTGATCGGGAGGGGGGGGGTTGTAAGGGGGGCCTAAGTATATAAATAGTGCTAACACATTAACTAATGGTCGAATTGTTATGAAATTTCACAGGTAGTCTTTTTAAAAGCCAAACAGGAAAAAAAGGTGTGTGGCGTCCCAAAGTTTTGAACGGGAGGGGGGGTTGTGGGGGGGCCTAAGTATAAATATAGAGCTAACTCATTAACTAATGGGCGAATCGTCATGAAATTTCACATGTAGTATTTTCAAAAGCCAAATAGGAAAAAAAGGTGTGTGGCGTCCCAAAGTTTTGAACGGGAGGGGGGGTTGTGGGGGGGCCTAAGTATAAATATAGAGCTAACTCATTAACTAATGGGCGAATCGTCATGAAATTTCACGTAGTATTTTTAAAAGCCAAATAGGAAAATAAGGTGTGTGGCGTCCCAAAGTTTTGAACGGGAGGGGGGGTTGTGGGGGGGCCTAAGTATAAATATAGAGCTAATTCTTTAACGGTTGGTCGGATTGTCACGAAATTTCACATGGAGTATTCCTGAAGGCCAAATAGAAAAATAAGGTGTGTGGCGTCCCAAAGTTTTGATCGGGAGGGGGGGTTGTAAGTGGGGCCTAAGTATATAAATAGTGCTAACATAATAACTAATGGTCGAATTGTCATGAAATTTCACACGTAGTCTTTTTAAAAGCCAAACAGGAAAAAAAGGTGTGTGGCGTCCCAAAGTTTTGAACGGGAGGGGGGGTTGTGGGGGGGCCTAAGTATAAATATAGAGCTAACTCATTAACTAATCGGCGAATCGTCATGAAATTTCACGTAGTATTTTTAAAAGCCAAATTGGAAAAAAAGGTGTGTGGCGTCCCAAAGTTTTGAAGGGGAGGGGGGGTTGTGGGGGGGCCTAAGTATAAATATAGAGCTAGCTCATTAACGGTTGATCGAATTGTCACAAAGTTTCACATGTAGTATTCCTGAAGACCAAATAAAAAAATAGGCGGTGTAACGGCTCAAAATTTTGTACGGGAGGGGGGGTAGTGGCGGGGGGACCTAAGTATAAATATGGCGGTAGCTCAATAACGGTTGGTCGTATTGTCATGGAATTTCACATGTAGTATTCTTAAAAGCCAAATAGAAATATAGGGTGTATATGTCACACAATTTTGAACGGGAGGGTGGGTTGATGGGGGCCTAAGTATGAGTATAGTGATAAGTCATTAACGGATGATCGGATTGTCACGAAATTTCACATGTAGTATTCCTGGAGGCCAAATAGAAAAATAGGCGGTGTGACGGCTCAAAATTGTTTACGGGAGGGGGGGTTGTGGCGGGGGGGCCTAAGTATAAATATAGTGCTAGCTCATTAACGGTTTTTCGTATTGTCATGGAATTTCACATGTAGTATTATTAAAAGCCAAATAGAAATATAGAGTGTATATGTCACAAAATTTTGAACGGGAGGGTGGGTTGATGGGGGCCTAAGTATAAGTATTGTGATAAGTCATTAACGGATGATCGGATTGTCACGAAATTTCACATGAAGTATTCATAAAGGCCAAATAGAAAAATAGGGTGTGTGACGTCAAAAAATTGTGAACGGGAGGGGGGTTATGGGGGTAGGCCTAAATTTGAAGATAGTGATAGGTCGCTAACGGATGATCGGATTGTCACGAAATTTCACATGTAGTATTCTTGATGGTCAAATAAAAAAATACACTATGTGACATTTTAAAAATTTGGGAGGGGGGGCTAAGCATAAAAATAATGCTGAATCATTGAAGGGTAATCGGATTGTCATGAATTTCACATGTAGTAGTAGTAACTATGTATTCGCTGTGGGGTTCACTGTTGCAAGACATTTACTAGCTGTGATGCCCAGCGTTCCTAATATCGTACTAGCTGTGGGGTTCGCTGTTGCAAGGCACTTACTAACTGTAGTGCTCAGCCCCAGCGTTCCTAACTATGTACTGGCTGTGGGGTTCGCTGTTGCAAGGCACCTACAAGACATTTACTAGCTGTGATGCCCAGCGTTCCTAATTACGTACTAGCTGTGGGGTCTGCTGTTGCAAGGCGCTAGCAGTGTGGCCCAGCGTATTTAACTACGTAGGTACTAGCTGTGGGGTCCGCAGTTGCAAGGCACCTACTACCTGTAGGGCCCAGCGTTCCTAAAAACGTACTAGCTGTGGGGTCCGTCGTTGCAAAAGCATACTAGCTGTGGTGCTCAGCGTTTCTAACTACGTACTAGCTGTGGGGTCCGCCGTTGCAAAACACATACTAGCTGTGATGCCCAGTGGGTCTAACTACGTACTAGCTGTGGGGTCCGCTGTTGCAAGACACTTACTAGCTGTGATGCCCAGCGTTCCTAACTTCGTACTAGCTGTGGGGTCCGCTCTTGCGAGGCACATACTAGCTGCGGTCAATAGCGTTCTTAAGTACGCACTGGCTAGGATGTCCAGCGATGCTAAGTATTCACTATCTGTGGTTTCCGCCGTTGAAAGACGCATACTAGCTGTGATGCCCAGGGGTCCTAAAAACTTACTAGCTGGGGTGTTTGACGTTGAAGGACTATAAGCCTTATTCCGTATGAATAATTGAAAATTATAACATCATGAATGTACTGTTGAAGAATTTAAAAGACTTATAGGAGATAATAGTAGAAAAGTCAAAGTTCCCCGGGCAACGCCGGGTATTACTGCTTGTAACATATATATATAGTATAGTAATAATAAGGATAATAATGTTTGGTACTATATTGTTACCTAATAGAGAGTTCTGTATCTATATTAAGAAAGCTGAAACGGCTTGTAGTATAGGGGAAGCATCACGAAGTATAGGGGAAGTTATGTATTCGGTCAGAAATTCAAGAATGAGTTTTCAACGGGAATTCATGTTTTCCGACCTCCTGTTTCCAGAAATTGAAAAAAAAAAAAGTGTGTATCTGTGAACACAATAACTGTAGTAATGAACATAGCAACATGAAATTTTATATTTAAATTCAAAACCACATACGCAATGCATCTATTAATTTTCCGCGAAATCGGTTAAGGGAAGGGGGGTATCAGAGAAGGGGGCTCGACTCACATAAACTGACAACTACCGATGTAATTAATGTATCGACACAAAATTTATTATCAGAATTCAGAAAGGACTATGCAATTCAAATATTGCCCAAATGAGATTAGTTTTGGAGTTAGAACGAAAACGTAATTGATTAATTCGTGGTGGGGTAGTACATTGTCGGTGATTCCCCGGCGACTTTTTTTGTTTTGTTGTTTAGGTCTGGTGGAGGAGGACCCATGTTGTACACCATCAACGTCATTCATTACAAGACGTTACAGGATCGGTTATCAGGACCATTGGCTGGCACACTTCCCGACCCTGAATACAACCTCAGGAAGTTGACCCTGGCAACCATGTTGCATGGATAATCCCCAAAAATATATTCAAACCTTTCTCTCTATTTTCTTATTAAGTTTTTATCTTCTATTCCAATATTACGATAGAAAAGACGAGGATGAATCTCCGGCAATGTACTTCCCCAGAACGAATTAATCAATTAACTTTTCATTTCCCTTCCAAAATCAGTCGACCGTTTGTGCAAATATTCAATAGTTGACTTATATAGGGGCTCCATAATCCTCATACTAAATTTTGTATCGATAAATTCATTACAGTTATTAGAGTTTTTGAATTGAGCCCCCTCCCCGGAATTCCCCCCTCCCCTCAGCCGATATCACTGAAATTTGACTGGTTATGTCCTCATTGGATATTAATTTTAAATACGAAATTTGATGTTGATACATTCATTACATCGGCAGTTATTGGGATTTTTGAAATGGGCCCCCACCCCGGAACTCCCCCCTCCCCTCAGCCGATATCGCTGAAATTTGACTGGTTATGTCCTCAGTGGATGTTAATTTTAAATAAAAAAATTTGATGTTGATACATTCATTACATCGGCAGTTATTGGGATTTTTGAATTGGGGGGCTCTTATCTACCTGTTCTCTTCGACCGACTTGCATAATCTCTATTAGTAAAGCTGAAACGGGGTTTGTGTGTTCCAGCATCACGCCCAAACGGCTGCATGGATTTCCATAAAACTTCATATATAGCATCCTTTCGAGCCCGATTGAACAAAAGGCTATGTGGCGTCCCAAAATTTCGAACGGGAGGGGGGGTTGTAAGAGGGGGCTAAGCATAAAAATAGTGCTAACTCATTAACTAATGGTCGGATAATCATGAAATTTCATATGTAGTATTCTTAAAGGCCAAATAGAAAAATAGAGTGTGTGACGTCACAAAATTGTGAACGGGAAGGGGGGTTGTGGGGGTAGGCCTAAATATAAAGATACCGGTAGCGCAACTAACGGTCGGATTATTACGAAATTTCACATGTAGTATTCCTGAAGGCAAAAAAAGAAAAATAGGGTGTGTGACGGTCAAAAGTTTGAACGGGAGGGGTGGTTGTAGGGGTAGGTCTTAGCATAAATATACAGATTCCGGTAGCTCATTAACTAATGGTCGGATTATCATGAAATTTGACATGTAGTATTCTTAAAAGCCAATTGAAAAATAGGGAGTATGGCGTCCCAAAATTTTGAGAGGTGGGGATTATGGGGGTAGGCTTAAGTATAAATATAGTGCTAGCTCATTAACTAATGTTAGGATTGTCACGAAATTTCACATGTAGTATTCCTGAAGGTCAAATAAAAAAATAGGGTGTATGAAGGCTCAAAATTTTGGACGGGAGGGGGGTTGTGGGGGTAGGTCTTAGCATAAAGATAGTGTTGGCTCATTAACGAATAGTCCGATTATCAAGGAATTTCACATGAAGTAGTAGTAACTACGTACTAGCTGTGGAGTCCGCCGTTGCAAGGAACATACTAGCTGTGATGCCCAGGGGTCCTAAAAACTTACTAGCTGTTGTGTCCGCCGCTGATGGACTATAAGCCTTATTCCATATGAATATTGGAAAATTATAACATCATGAATGTACTGTCGAAGAATTGAATAATATTACACCTGAGAACTTAAACATCTAATGCTTTGATCCCTTCCCTGGAACCTCTACTCTGGGAGCCCTAAACATCTAATGCTTTCATCCCTTCCCTGGAACCTCTACTGAGGGAGCCCTAAACATCTTATGCTTTCGTCCCTTCCCTGGAACCTCTACTGAGGGAGCCCTAAACATCTAATGCTTTCATTCCTTCCCTGGAACCTCTACTGAGGGAGCCCTAAACATCTAATGCTTTCGTCCCTTCCCTGGAAGCTCTAGTCTGGGAATCATAAATTTTGCTTACCCAGGTTTAATTAGGGTAGGGGTCTTTATCGAGTTCCTGATATCGTACATGCCCGGGACCATCATTTATCGTCCCCTTCGAAGGGGCTCAACAGTTTGTTAGCTCTCAGAAAAAAAAAAAACCTAAGCCGGGTTCAAACCAGCGATCATAAGCACGTTTTTTTTTTCTTACAGGCCATCAATTTACTGTAATTTTTTTTTTCTACACAGTTATGACTCATTTACGATTTTCTGTGAATTTCCTTCCAAGGAATCTGTAAAAAACTCATTTTCGATTGTTTGTGATATAGGCATGAACTTGCATGACAAAACCATCGATATAATAATTAAAAGCATAAAGAAATCGATTATTAATTTCTGGTATAGAACCTACCTAATTAATTCATTAAATTGCATGTAGAGGGTGGTCCAAATTATTCCTCTCTCTCCTCTCAACTTCAAAAGAATGGTCTTACTGGGACGGGGAAGTGGGATTACAAATTTCTCTGACATTCTTATATTGGTCGTTTTACTTCGACAAAGATCGGTCAGTCCGTTTAGAAGTTATTCGATAGACAGACATTTATTTGGTTGACCAATAAGGTTTTTCTTCGAAGTTCAAGGCACTTTTTTTTACCATGTATACAATTAAAAAAAAATAAATAAACTGCTTCACATAACAAGAGGAGAAAACTATAGAAAGGCTTTACAATTTACATACCATTTGGCTCCTAGGTCGAACCCCGTATCTTTTTCTGAAGTCTTTTCTGTCAATGAGTGCGGGCATTTCTTAATTTTTTAATGGTGGATTTTCGTTAGTTTGTTGTTGAAGGCTTCTGTAAGTGAAGTGTCAACATTGGCCTACGATTAGTTTTTTGAACCTGGACGAATCCAGGTATGTTCTCTGCCAAAAGAAGGACCTTGTTTTCGAATCCTCCAAGTTTGTTTTAGTTGGTAGTTTCTCGATGGCACCTTGCCAAATTGAAAAGGATCAGTTCAATAACGCCATCTTGTTACCTCCCTGTACAATGAACCTTTTTTTTTTTTATTTCTTTTTAATTTAATTTTTCAAAATGTTTCCAAACGCATTCTCCATTTTACTGGGTAAAACATATTAACATATGTCTCGGCTTTTGATTCCCTCCCCTCTTGGTCCTGCTAAATTTATATATTCTCTAAAAGTTCAATATTATTTTTGTTCGTTATTATATTGTATAGCCAATAAGAAGGCATGGTATATGAAGCAGTGCGAAAGATTAGAAACAAATCCTTAGACGTGGATTGTAATTGTTCCGAGCTAATTCTTTTTAATGTAGTGGTATTGGTTAACTCTGGGTGGGTAACACTACCTTGGGTTTCTGCTGAGATAGGTAACATATTTTGTTGAGATGATAAGACACGGATTAAATTTGGGCCTATGTTGTCGTGACAATTAACAGCAACGGGGGGCCCAGGGCCCCTGCTATCAATACTCATGGCTAGAAAACTAGCCTACTGGAAGTTAAATAAAAACAAAAGACTCTTATCTTAATTCTCAGGAGCGCCACAACACGTCCACAAACATCAAGGTCAAGACCACCACTGAGGTAAACAGTGAGAAACGAAAGAACTCAATAATTTTGTAAACAAACTCCAAAATAAATAATAAACTTTTACAATTAACAGAAAACTTTTTTAGAATGGGAAGATTAGAACAGTTATTTTACCAACAAGCTCCACAGCTGTATATGGAATGGTGAAGGCTGAAAGTTGGCACATAAGCCTTATTCCGGTGACAAATATTTCAGCCAGATCAGTGGAGCTGTTCGCCATCTATCCGTTGCATGTTATATATCATGTGATTTTTTCATACGTTAGCGTTATACGAAAAAGACTCGTTCTGTGGATACCGGATATTACAACAAATGTTCCATATGAAATTTCTAACTAGCAATTTTTGTGAAATTTGATCGGACCAACATACAAAGTTATAGCGTCGTAGATTACTTTTCGGCCGGGAAAAAATATAAACAAAAATTAATTAAATAAATCGTTACGAACCCACGTTCTTGAGCTCAGAAGGCAAGCAGGCATACCACTGAGCTACCGGCGCCCCTTATTTTTATATGATCAATATGATAATAATATATTTAAATTACAGTACTATACTGAAAAGTAGAAAATAAATAATTTTTTTCCGCAAGCGATCGGTGTTGGGTGTGCATTCGAATAATAGTCATTAAAAATAAAATTCCGACATAATATAAGATGTCGTATTTTATGTTTCATTGATTTTCTTGTCTATATCCTGTCTACTGTTATACCTGCAACATAAATGTGACCCCCCTATATTATGTTGGAATTTATTTTTTGAATGTCTATTATTCATATTCACACACAACACCGATCGCCTGCGAAAATAAAAGTTTATTTTCTACTTTTCAGTGTATCATAAAGTAAATGTAAGTTTTGGGGGCCATAAAGGCCGTGCGGGCTAGAGCGTAGGGCTTTGGTCACAAGGTCTCACCATGTTTTGCGGGTCCCAATCCCTTCCGGGAGTGAGTTTTATTTTGTAGATGGAATCTGTTTTTATATTAATTTTTTTTTATGTTGAATTATTTTAAAGATTTTCATGCTATTTTGATGAGTGAATCATACATGATAATTTAACTAGCATCTTTTTTCATCGAGTATAAAATGTGCTTTTACATTAGGGAGCCGGCAGCTCAGGTATAGTGTGCTTGCCTTCTGAGATAAAGATCGCCAAGGCCCTAGGACCCCAACGTTAATTTAATAGTAAATACGGGTTAAAAGTTGTCTTTCTAGTTTCATTTTTTACACATTTTTTATTATGATTTTCAGATTCTACATCAAAAAACTCGGTATTAATGTATTTTTAGTTTTTTTGTATGAGCAATAGTTTTCGAGATATTGGTTTTTGAAAGTTGCGTCCTATGTAAAATCAATTGGAAGTTGATTCATTGAGACCTGTCTGAAAACCGGACGAAGAGTGGGGACCTTGAAGAATCGTTAAATAAACAGACATTTACTCAACCTGTACTATTATATTAACCTTGCTAGGACCCCCCTTTTATCTGGTGGGGGTTAAAAACCCTTGAGCACGCCGTCCTTCGGATGGGAGGTTAAATGATGGTCTGAGCCTATATGTTTATTTTTAGCCTATATAGTTAAAGCCCGGGCATGAGACAATAACTAACATCAGTTTTGCGTTATGTCAAGGTTAGAATCATTAACTTAGTTCTTTGCTCTTAACTTCCTGTTGTAACAGGTCTTTATGATGACAATTTGCCGAAACATTGACAAAATAATGTTATTTCTTTCTGTCCGAATACATTTCTGCGATCTGTGTCAATACAGTAAAAAAATAATAAAAACGAAGAACTTTTTAGACCCAAAAGAGAAATTGTGAACTTTATGCTGATTATATTTTTCTCTTGTGCCTTTCTTGGTATTTCGATGAACATTCATGGACTAATCAGTTTAACCTTGCCTATGTCACTGTGGGGGTAAAAGGGCCTATTAAGAAGGTTAAGAAAGTTTTAGAAGGTTAGGAGGAGGTTTGGAAGGTTAAAAAGTTTAAGAAAGTTTAGAGGGTTAAGAAGGTTGAGACGGAACTAAAACAGAAATGAATTTGGTTCTGTTGAGCTGCAGACTGATGCTGAACCAGAATTGTCAACTGAGACCTACACTCAGCCGTTGTGTGTGTTTTGTCCCAAGGGGGCGCTGCTACCCAATATCTGTCAGATATTAAATAATCCTATTCCTGTTACTGTCTGTTGGATGAGAAGTATATTCAGATATTGAGCATACTAAATTGGCACGTAATAATTTTATTCAAACTCAAGTTTTTAATTTACGGAAATCTTTCTTACTAAGATTTAAATTTTTTACCACAAAAAGTCTTTTTTATTTAGCTGCTAGCAGTAATACCCGGCGTTGCTCGGGGAACTTTGACTTTTCACCTAATATCTCTCATTCGAATCCAATTCAATTCTTCGACAGTACATTCATGATGTTATAATTTGCAATTATTCATATAGAATAAGCCTTATAGTACTTCAACGGCAGACACCACAGCTAGTATCTGCTGTTTCAACAACGAATTTTCAAATTTTGTTTTGAAATTACTACATGTGAAATTCCATGACAATCCGACCATTAGTTAATGAGCTACCACTATTTATATACTTAAGTCTACCCCCACTATCCTCCCTTTCGTTCAATATCTTGAGAGGTCACAAACCCTATTTTTCTATTTGGCCTTTAAGAATACTACATGTGAAATTTCATGATAATCCGACCATTAGTTAATGAGCTACCACTATTTATATACTTAAGTCTACCCCCACTATCCTCCCTTTCGTTCAATATCTTGAGAGGTCAGAAACCCTATTTTTCTATTTGGCCTTTAAGAATACTACATGTGAAATTTCATGATAATCCTAACATTAGTTAATGAGCTACCACTATTTATATACTTAAGTCCACCCCCACTATCCTCCCTTTCGTTCAATATCTTGAGAGGTCACAAACCCTATTTTTCTATTTGGCCTTTAAGAATACTACATGTGAAATTTCATGATAATCCGACCATTAGTTAATGAGCTACCACTATTTATATACTTAAGTCCACCCCCACTATCCTCCCTTTCGTTCAATATCTTGAGAGGTCACAAACCCTATTTTTCTATTTGGCCTTTAAGAATACTACATGTGAAATTTCATGATAATCCGACCATTAGTTAATGAGCTACCGGTATCTTTATATTTAGGCCTATCGCCCCCCCTCCCGTTCAAAATTTTGGGACGCCACATAGCCTATTATTCAACTGGGGTCATAAGAATGCTACATGTGAAGTTAATAAAAACACGTCGAGCCGTTTGGGCGTGATGCTGGAACAAACAAACAAATAAACCCCGTTTCAGCTTTATTAATATAGATTTCTTCCTTGATAATTTTAGTTGGAGCCAAACGGAAACGTATTTTTTCTTTATATTTGGTGTCTACTAAGCTCAGGATCGCAAGTTGGAAATCTAGACGGGGCTCTTAGTTTGAACTGACTTATATTATTTATTTTTTTAAATATCCTTGAGCACTTCGTCCTTCGGTTGGGACTTTCCCGATAAATCTGAATTTGTCTTTGGTTGACCATCTTCATTTATGGTCGCTGCCTATCTACCAACATTGCTGTATTATTTTGTTTTTCAGAAAATATGTCAAAACGGTACCTCAAAGCCCACTTATATTTCTTCCTTGATAATTTTAGTTGGAACCAAACGGTAACTTATTTTATCTTACATATGGAGTCTATCGAGCTCAGGATCGCCACTTAGAAATCTAGCAAAGGCATTTAGGTCAAATGTTTTAATCGAGAAGATAAAAATAAATTTGAGCACGTCGTCCTTCGGATTGGACTTTAGGCTATGATCGAGGGCCTTTTTGTATGTCAGGTGCTCGATAATGAGTCGTATGTTATGTAACTAAACCTGGGTAGCTGAAATTTCACTTAGGCTAAAAATACCTTGAGCACGTCGTCCTTCGGATGGGAATTCCCCGATACATCTGAATCTGTCTATCAGTTTTAACAAATATTAAATCTATAAACCGTTAAACAGCAGGAAATTTGAAGAATGGTATTTAGCCCGACTTTTTTCGAAAAACATTTTTATTTCGATTTTAGTGTAGGATTCAGATATCCCGGTTGTTCATCAGTTTTAACAAATATTAAATCTAAAAACTGTTAGAAAGCGAGAACTTTGAAGAATGGAGTCTACCGAACTTTGGATCGCCATTTAGAAATCTAGCCAAGTCACTTAGGTCCGATGTTTTAATCGGGAAGATAAAAATAAATTTGAGCACGTCGTCCTTCGGATGGGACTTTCCCGATACATCTGAATATTTCTTTGGTTGACCATCCTCGTTTCTGGATGCTGCCTATCTACCAACATAGCTGTATTAATTTGTTTTTCAGAAAATATGTCAAAACGGTACCTCAAAGCCCACTTATATTTCTTCCTTGATAATTTTAGTTGGAACCAAACGGTAACTTATTTTATCTTACATATGGAGTCTATCGAGCTCAGGATCGCCACTTAGAAATCTAGCAAAGGCATTTAGGTCAAATGTTTTAATCGAGAAGATAAAAATAAATTTGAGCACGTCGTCCTTCGGATTGGACTTTAGGCTATGATCGAGGGCCTTTTTGTATGTCAGGTGCTCGATAATGAGTCGTATGTTATGTAACTAAACCTGGGTAGCTGAAATTTCACTTAGGCTAAAAATACCTTGAGCACGTCGTCCTTCGGATGGGAATTTCCCGATATATCTGAATCTGTCTATCAGTTTTAACAAATATTAAATCTATAAACCGTTAAACAGCAGGAAATTTGAAGAATGGTATTTAGCCCGACTTTTTTCGAAAAACATTTTTATTTCGATTTTAGTGTAGGATTCAGATATCCCGGTTGTTCATCAGTTTTAACAAATATTAAATCTAAAAACTGTTAGAAAGCGAGAACTTTGAAGAATGGAGTCTACCGAACTTTGGATCGCCATTTAGAAATCTAGCCAAGTCACTTAGGTCCGATGTTTTAATCGGGAAGATAAAAATAAATTTGAGCACGTCGTCCTTCGGATGGGACTTTCCCGATACATCTGAATATTTCTTTGGTTGACCATCCTCGTTTCTGGATGCTGCCTATCTACCAACATAGCTGTATTAATTTGTTTTTCAGAAAATATGTCAAAACGGTACCTCAAAGCCCACTTATATTCCACATTAACTTCCTTGATAATTTTAGTTGGAACCAAACGGTAACTTATTTTACCATACATATGGAGTCTATCGAGCTCAGGATCGCCACTTAGAAATCTAGCCAAGGCACTCAGGTCAGATGTTTTGACAGTATCCTGTCAGTCTGAATGTGTCTGTCGCTTTGAAGTGTGTTTCTGTTAGGCAAACTATGTCTATGTTGTATCGTGTTAGGAGGTTACTGAAAGACTGTTGGCTTCGCTTTCAACCCATTCGCGTTCCAATTTAGGATTGTTAAATTTTGATCAACTGTGGAATTAGGGCTGACCATAATTGGAAGAAAGTATGTTATTGAGTATTGTGGAAATGAAGTATTTGATTTTGGGAATGAAAGGTTTAATTAAATTTAGTAGTATGTCAAATAGGTTTGATGAGGGGTCTTGTTCGTTGAGGTTAGTTTGATGAGGGGTGCTTGCTGGTGTCTGTGTGTGGTGTCTGCTCCGGGTAAACCAAGGGTTTGATTTAGCTCCTGAGGGGATGTTTTGCTGTGACTGTGGAGGATTTTCTGAGACTGGTTGAGGAGTAAGTCTAGATGGATTTGCATTTGTTGTGTCACGAATGTGGGTTGGTATGTGTTTTCTGTGTGTGATTCGTGATTGAAGTTTTAAGAAGGTTTCACAGCCTCTATAATTGGCGGGGTGGCTTCCACCACAGTTAGAGCACTTTGGGGACTCTTGGAGAGTACGTGATGGGCAAGCTGTGAAATGATGATCTCCTGCACACTTGACACATTTTGGGTCAAGGTGGCAGAAGTTCTTGCTATGTCCCACTTGCTGGCAATTCGTGCACTTCACAATGCGTTGAGACCTCTTCCGCGGTTCGACAGTCACTATAGTGTAAAAGAGACGAGATAATTGAAAAATCGCTTTCCCCTCCGGAGTATTCTGGAGCTCGACAGCACACAGTGGAGTGGGGCCTTTGTCCTTGTTCAGTAGCCTTGTTACACTGAGGACTGGGTATGTCGGGGTTAGTTCGTCTTGGATTTCGGTTTCAGTCAGGGAGTATGGAACCCCTCGGATAACAACGGAAAATTTCCTATCCTCGGGGTTCAGGAAAGTATAGTATTTTACGTCATTTGTTTGGTAAAATTTGGTCAGTTTCCTAAAGTCCTCAGATGTCATAAGGGATATTTTAATTTTTTTGTGGCATTGTTTTGTTTCGAAGGGAGATGTTGTGATATTTTTAATGTCTGTCAGTACTTTTTGAAAATCGTCGGCTTCACAAAGGAAAATTGGGGGGATTTTAAGTTGTTTTTCGGTCTGTGGGGTGGTATCGTTAGTGTGTTGGTCGGTGATGAGTGCTGCGAGTGGCGCGAATGTGTTGTGCGTGGGTATAGTGGAATGAATTGCGTACCTGTTCCGCTTGGGCTGGGTGTGGCTGGCCCCCGGTGAGGGCTCTCCGTCTAGCTGCATGGCTGACTCCGGGAGTGCTGGGAACTCCATGTCTTCTTCTGGGGGACAGGGTCTCTTCGGCTGGCTCACTAGTCGGGGTGAGTTCGACTGATCTGGGTTACCTGTATTGTTCAGTCGTGCTTTGAGGTTATCCGTGTGTCCATTTTTCGTGTAGACCGGTTTTTCGGTCGAGTTGATGTTGGGCTTCATTCTCACTCGTAACTTGGGTGAAAAGTAAGTAATTTTGCTCACTTTTATGGGTATAAATAACTTTTCAAATAATAAAAAGGTAAATTTTCTTGAGACAATTTGTTTACGTGTTTAAACAAACAAAAGTTCACAAAAACGTTAAATAAAACATTGAATTAGCAAATTTCCTAGCATCCTTAAACGTTCTGCTCAACATAGGGTACGTGACATCACCCAACACTACATGACATCACCTAACACTACGTGACATCACCCAACACTCCTCTCACAGTTTGTTCATCTCATGGCCTCAGATTTTAATTGTGAAATGTTGCATGAAAAAGGTACAAACATTATCTTAAATCTAAAAACCGTTTAAAAGCAAGAAATTTGAAGAATGGAGTCTACCGAGCTCCGGATCGCCATTATGTTATGTAACTAAACCTAGGTAGCTAAAATTTCACTTAGGTTCAAAAAACCTTGAGCACGTCGTC
Organism: Aradus depressus; assembly: GCA_963662175.1. Lineage (NCBI taxonomy): Eukaryota > Metazoa > Arthropoda > Insecta > Hemiptera > Aradidae > Aradus > Aradus depressus. Next base: position 9,341,069 of record OY759214.1, on the reverse strand, counting down.
CTTCGGATGGGACTTTCCCGATATAACTGAATCTGTCTATCAGTTTTAACAAATATTAAATCTATAAACCGTTAAAAAGCAGGAAATTTGAAGAATGGTATTTAGCCCGACTTTTTTCGAAAAACATTTTTATTTCGATTTTAGTGTAGGATTCAGATATCCCGGTTGTTCATCAGTTTTACCAAATATTAAATCTAAAAACCGTTTAAAAGCTAGAAATTTGAAGAATGGAGTCTACCGAGCTCAGGATCGCCATTTAGAAATCTAGCCAAGTCACTTAGATGTTTTAATCGGGAAGATAAAAATAAATTTGAGCACGTCGTCCTTCGGATTGGGCTTTAAGCTATGATCGAGGGCCTTTTTGTATGTCAGGTACTCGATAATGAGTTGTATGTTATGTATCTAAACCTGGGTAGTTGAAATTACATTTACGTTAAAGATAACTTGAGCACGTCGTCCTTCGGATTGGACTCCAAGCTATGATTGAGGGCCTTTTTATATGTCAGGTGCTCGATAATGAGTCGTATGTTATGTAATTAAACCTAGGTAGCTAAAATTTCACTTAGGTTCGAAAAACCTTGAGCACGTCGTCTTTCGGATGGGACTTTCCCGATATATCTGAATCTGTCTATCAGTTTTAACAAATAGTAAATCTATAAACCGTTAAAAAGCAGGAAATTTGAAGAATGGTATTTAGCCCGACTTTTTTCGAAAAACGTTTTTATTTCAATTTTTGTGTAGGATTCAGATATCCCGGTTGTTCATCAGTTTTATCAAATATTAAATCTAAAAACCCTTTAAAAGCTAGAAATTTGAAGAATGAAGTCTACCGAGCTCAGGATCGCCATTTAGAAATCTAGCCAAGTGACTTAGGTCAGATGTTTTAATCGGGAAGATAAAAATAAATTTGAGCACGTCGTCCTTCGGATGGGACTTTCCCGATACATCTGAATATTTCTTTGGTTGACCATCCTCGTTTCTGGATGCTGCCTATCTACCAACATAGCTGTATTAATTTGTTTTTCAGAAAATATGTCAAAACGGTACCTCAAAGCCCACTTATATTCCACATTAACTTCCTTGATAGTTTTAGTTGGAACCAAACGGTAACTTATTTTACCATACATATGGAGTCTATCGAGCTCAGGATCGCCACTTAGAAATCTAGCCAAGGCACTTAGGTCAGATGTTTTAATCGGGAAGATAAAAATAAATTTGAGCACGTCGTTCTTCGGATTGGACTTTCCCGATATAACTGAATCTGTCTATCAGTTTTAACAAATATTAAATCTATAAACCGTTAAAAAGCAGGAAATTTGAAGAATGGTATTTAGCCCGACTTTTTTCGAAAAACATTTTTATTTCGATTTTAGTGTAGGATTCAGATATCCCGGTTGTTCATCAGTTTTACCAAATATTAAATCTAAAAACCGTTTAAAAGCTAGAAATTTGAAGAATGGAGTCTACCGAGCTCAGGATCGCCATTTAGAAATCTAGCCAAGTCACTTAGATGTTTTAATCGGGAAGATAAAAATAAATTTGAGCACGTCGTCCTTCGGATTGGGCTTTAAGCTATGATCGAGGGCCTTTTTGTATGTCAGGTACTCGATAATGAGTTGTATGTTATGTATCTAAACCTGGGTAGTTGAAATTACATTTACGTTAAAAATAACTTGAGCACGTCGTCCTTGGGATTGGACTCCAAGCTATGATTGAGGGCCTTTTTATATGTCAGGTGCTCGATAATGAGTCGTATGTTATGTAATTAAACCTAGGTAGCTAAAATTTCACTTAGGTTCGAAAAACCTTGAGCACGTCGTCTTTCGGATGGGACTTTCCCGATATATCTGAATCTGTCTATCAGTTTTAACAAATAGTAAATCTATAAACCGTTAAAAAGCAGGAAATTTGAAGAATGGTATTTAGCCCGACTTTTTTCGAAAAACATTTTTATTTCAATTTTTGTGTAGGATTCAGATATCCCGGTTGTTCATCAGTTTTATCAAATATTAAATCTAAAAACCCTTTAAAAGCTAGAAATTTGAAGAATGAAGTCTACCGAGCTCAGGATCGCCATTTAGAAATCTAGCCAAGTGACTTAGGTCAGATGTTTTAATCGGGAAGATAAAAATAAATTTGAGCACGTCGTCCTTCGGATGGGACTTTCCCGATACATCTGAATATTTCTTTGGTTGACCATCCTCGTTTCTGGATGCTGCCTATCTACCAACATAGCTGTATTAATTTGTTTTTCAGAAAATATGTCAAAACGGTACCTCAAAGCCCACTTATATTCCACATTAACTTCCTTGATAGTTTTAGTTGGAACCAAACGGTAACTTATTTTACCATACATATGGAGTCTATCGAGCTCAGGATCGCCACTTAGAAATCTAGCCAAGGCACTTAGGTCAGATGTTTTAATCGGGAAGATAAAAATAAATTTGAGCACGTCGTTCTTCGGATTGGACTTTCCCGATATAACTGAATCTGTCTATCAGTTTTAATAAATATTAAATCTATAAACCGTTAAAAAGCTGGAAATTTGAAGAATGGTATTTAGCCCGACTTTTTTCGAAAAACATTTTTATTTCGATTTTAGTGTAGGATTACGATATCCCGGTTGTTCATCAGTTTTACCAAATATTAAATCTAAAAACCGTTTAAAAGCTACAAATTTGAAGAATGGAGTCTACCGAGCTCAGGATCGCCATTTAGAAATCTAGCCAAGTCACTTAGCTCAGATGTTTTAATCGGGAAGATAAAAATAAATTTGAGCACGTCGTCCTTCGGATTGGGATTTAAGCTATGATCGAGGGCCTTTTTGTATGTCAGGTGCTCGATAATGAGTCGTATGTTATGTAACTAAACCTAGGTAGTTAAAATTTCACTTAGGTTCAAAACACCTTGAGCACGTCGTCCTTCGGATGGGACTTTCCCGATATAACTGAATCTGTCTATCAGTTTTAACAAATATTAAATCTATAAACCGTTAAAAAGCTGGAAATTTGAAGAATGGTATTTAGCCCGACTTTTTTCGAGAAACATTTTTATTTCGATTTTAGTGTAGGATTCAGATATCCCGGTTGTTCATCAGTTTTACCAAATATTAAATCTAAAAACCGTTTAAAAGCTAGAAATTTGAAGAATGGAGTCTACCGAGCTCAGGATCGCCATTTAGAAATCTAGCCAAGTCACTTAGCTCAGATGTTTTAATCGGGAAGATAAAAATAAATTTGAGCACGTCGTCCTTCGGATTGGGCTTTAAGCTATGATCGAGGGCCTTTTTGTATGTCAGGTACTCGATAATGAGTCGTATGTTATGTATCTAAACCTGGGTAGTTGAAATTACATTTACGTTAAAAATAACTTGAGCACGTCGTCCTTCGGATTGGACTCCAAGCTAAGATTGAGGGCCTTTTTGTATGTCAGGTGCTCGATAATGAGTCGTATGTTATGTAACTAAACCTAGGTAGCTAAAATTTCACTTAGGTTCGAAAAACCTTGAGCACGTCGTCCTTCGGATGGGACTTTCCCGATATATCTTAATCTGTCTATCAGTTTTAACAAATAGTAAATCTATAAACCGTTTAAAAGCAGGAAATTTGAAGAATGGTATTTAGCCCGACTTTTTTCGAAAAACATTTTTATTTCAATTTTTGTGTAGGATTCAGATATTCCGGTTGTTCATCAGTTTTATCAAATATTAAATCTAAAAACCGTTTAAAAGCTAGAAATTTGAAGAATGAAGTCTACCGAGCTCAGGATCGCCATTTAGAAATCTAGCCAAGTGACTTACGTCAGATGTTTTAATCGGGAAGATAAAAATAAATTTGAGCACGTCGTCCTTCGGATTGGGCTTTAAGCTATGATCGAGGGCCTTTTTGTATGTCAGGTACTCGATAATGAGTCGTATGTTATGTATCTAAACCTGGGTAGTTGAAATTACATTTACGTTAAAAATAACTTGAGCACGTCGTCCTTCGGATTGGACTCCAAGCTAAGATTGAGGGCCTTTTTGTATGTCAGGTGCTCGATAATGAGTCGTATGTTATGTAACTAAACCTAGGTAGCTAAAATTTCACTTAGGTTCGAAAAACCTTGAGCACGTCGTCCTTCGGATGGGACTTTCCCGATATATCTTAATCTGTCTATCAGTTTTAACAAATAGTAAATCTATAAACCGTTTAAAAGCAGGAAATTTGAAGAATGGTATTTAGCCCGACTTTTTTCGAAAAACATTTTTATTTCAATTTTTGTGTAGGATTCAGATATTCCGGTTGTTCATCAGTTTTATCAAATATTAAATCTAAAAACCGTTTAAAAGCTAGAAATTTGAAGAATGAAGTCTACCGAGCTCAGGATCGCCATTTAGAAATCTAGCCAAGTGACTTACGTCAGATGTTTTAATCGGGAAGATAAAAATAAATTTGAGCACGTCGTCCTTCGGATTGGACTTTAAGCTATGATCGAGGGCCTTTTTGTATGTCAGGTACTCGATAATGAGTCGTATGTTATGTATCTAAACCTGGGTAGTTGAAATTACATTTACGTTAAAAATAACTTGAGCACGTCGTCCTTCGGATTGGACTCCAAGCTAAGATTGAGGGCCTTTTTGTATGTCAGGTGCTCGATAATGAGTCGTATGTTATGTAACTAAACCTAGGTAGCTAAAATTTCACTTAGGTTCGAAAAACCTTGAGCACGTCGTCCTTCGGATGGGACTTTCCCGATATATCTTAATCTGTCTATCAGTTTTAACAAATAGTAAATCTATAAACCGTTTAAAAGCAGGAAATTTGAAGAATGGTATTTAGCCCGACTTTTTTCGAAAAACATTTTTATTTCAATTTTTGTGTAGGATTCAGATATTCCGGTTGTTCATCAGTTTTATCAAATATTAAATCTAAAAACCGTTTAAAAGCTAGAAATTTGAAGAATGAAGTCTACCGAGCTCAGGATCGCCATTTAGAAATCTAGCCAAGAGACTTACGTCAGATGTTTTAATCGGGAAGATAAAAATAAATTTGAGCACGTCGTCCTTCGGATTGGGATTTAAGCTATGATCGAGGGCCTTTTTGTATGTCAGGTGCTCGATAATGAGTCGTATGTTATGTAACTAAACCTAGGTAGTTAAAATTTCACTTAGGTTCAAAACACCTTGAGCACGTCGTCCTTCGGATGGGACTTTCCCGATATAACTGAATCTGTCTATCAGTTTTAACAAATATTAAATCTATAAACCGTTAAAAAGCTGGAAATTTGAAGAATGGTATTTAGCCCGACTTTTTTCGAGAAACATTTTTATTTCGATTTTAGTGTAGGATTCAGATATCCCGGTTGTTCATCAGTTTTACCAAATATTAAATCTAAAAACCGTTTAAAAGCTAGAAATTTGAAGAATGGAGTCTACCGAGCTCAGGATCGCCATTTAGAAATCTAGCCAAGTCACTTAGCTCAGATGTTTTAATCGGGAAGATAAAAATAAATTTGAGCACGTCGTCCTTCGGATTGGGCTTTAAGCTATGATCGAGGGCCTTTTTGTATGTCAGGTACTCGATAATGAGTCGTATGTTATGTATCTAAACCTGGGTAGTTGAAATTACATTTACGTTAAAAATAACTTGAGCACGTCGTCCTTCGGATTGGACTCCAAGCTAAGATTGAGGGCCTTTTTGTATGTCAGGTGCTCGATAATGAGTCGTATGTTATGTAACTAAACCTAGGTAGCTAAAATTTCACTTAGGTTCGAAAAACCTTGAGCACGTCGTCCTTCGGATGGGACTTTCCCGATATATCTTAATCTGTCTATCAGTTTTAACAAATAGTAAATCTATAAACCGTTTAAAAGCAGGAAATTTGAAGAATGGTATTTAGCCCGACTTTTTTCGAAAAACATTTTTATTTCAATTTTTGTGTAGGATTCAGATATTCCGGTTGTTCATCAGTTTTATCAAATATTAAATCTAAAAACCGTTTAAAAGCTAGAAATTTGAAGAATGAAGTCTACCGAGCTCAGGATCGCCATTTAGAAATCTAGCCAAGTGACTTACGTCAGATGTTTTAATCGGGAAGATAAAAATAAATTTGAGCACGTCGTCCTTCGGATTGGGCTTTAAGCTATGATCGAGGGCCTTTTTGTATGTCAGGTACTCGATAATGAGTCGTATGTTATGTATCTAAACCTGGGTAGTTGAAATTACATTTACGTTAAAAATAACTTGAGCACGTCGTCCTTCGGATTGGACTCCAAGCTAAGATTGAGGGCCTTTTTGTATGTCAGGTGCTCGATAATGAGTCGTATGTTATGTAACTAAACCTAGGTAGCTAAAATTTCACTTAGGTTCGAAAAACCTTGAGCACGTCGTCCTTCGGATGGGACTTTCCCGATATATCTTAATCTGTCTATCAGTTTTAACAAATAGTAAATCTATAAACCGTTTAAAAGCAGGAAATTTGAAGAATGGTATTTAGCCCGACTTTTTTCGAAAAACATTTTTATTTCAATTTTTGTGTAGGATTCAGATATTCCGGTTGTTCATCAGTTTTATCAAATATTAAATCTAAAAACCGTTTAAAAGCTAGAAATTTGAAGAATGAAGTCTACCGAGCTCAGGATCGCCATTTAGAAATCTAGCCAAGTGACTTACGTCAGATGTTTTAATCGGGAAGATAAAAATAAATTTGAGCACGTCGTCCTTCGGATTGGACTTTAAGCTATGATCGAGGGCCTTTTTGTATGTCAGGTACTCGATAATGAGTCGTATGTTATGTATCTAAACCTGGGTAGTTGAAATTACATTTACGTTAAAAATAACTTGAGCACGTCGTCCTTCGGATTGGACTCCAAGCTAAGATTGAGGGCCTTTTTGTATGTCAGGTGCTCGATAATGAGTCGTATGTTATGTAACTAAACCTAGGTAGCTAAAATTTCACTTAGGTTCGAAAAACCTTGAGCACGTCGTCCTTCGGATGGGACTTTCCCGATATATCTTAATCTGTCTATCAGTTTTAACAAATAGTAAATCTATAAACCGTTTAAAAGCAGGAAATTTGAAGAATGGTATTTAGCCCGACTTTTTTCGAAAAACATTTTTATTTCAATTTTTGTGTAGGATTCAGATATTCCGGTTGTTCATCAGTTTTATCAAATATTAAATCTAAAAACCGTTTAAAAGCTAGAAATTTGAAGAATGAAGTCTACCGAGCTCAGGATCGCCATTTAGAAATCTAGCCAAGAGACTTACGTCAGATGTTTTAATCGGGAAGATAAAAATAAATTTGAGCACGTCGTCCTTCGGATTGGACTTTAAGCTATGATCGAGGGCCTTTTCGTATGTCAGGTACTCGATAATAAGTCGTATGTTATGTATCTAAACCTGGGTAGGTGAAATTTCACTTAGGTTAAAAATAACTCTGAGCACGTCGTCCTTCCGATGGGGCTTTCCCGATATATCTGAATCTGTCTATGAGTTTTAACTAATATTAAGCCTATAAACCGTTAAAAAGCGAGAAATTTGAAGGATGGGATTTAGCCCGCATTTTTTCGAAAAACATTTTTATTTCGATTTTTGTGTAGGATTCAGATATCCCGGTTGTTCTCTATCAGTTTTAACAAATATTAAATCTAAAAACCCTTAAAAAGCGAGAAATTTGAAGAATGGATTCCACCGAGCTCAGGATTGCCAATTAGAAATCTAGCCAAGTCACGTAGGTCAGATGTTTTAATCGAGATGATAAAAATAAATTTGAGCACGTCGTCCTTCGGATTGGATTTTCGGCGTTGATCGAGGGCTTTTGCGTATCTCAGGTAATCGATAATGAGTCGTATGTTGTGTATCTAAACCTGGGTAGGTGAGATTTCACTTAGGGTAAAAATAACTTTGAGCACGTCGTCCTTCGGATGGGACTTTCCCGATACATCTGAATATTTCTTTGGTTGACCATCCTCGTTTCTGGATGCTGCCTATCTACCAACATAGCTGTATTAATTTGTTTTTCAGAAAATATGTCAAAACGGTACCTCAAAGCCCACTTATATTCCACATTAACTTCCTTGATAATTTTAGTTGGAACCAAACGGTAACTTATTTTACCATACATATGAAGTCAATCGAGCTCAGGATCGCCACTTAGAAATCTAGCCAAGGCACTTAGGTCAGATGTTTTAATCGAGAAGATAAAAATAAATTTGAGCACGTCGTCCTTCGGATTGGACTTTAGGCTATGATCGAGGGCCTTTTTGTATGTCAGGTGCTCGATAATGAGTCGTATGTTATGTAACTAAACCTAGGTAGCTAAATTTTCACTTAGGTTCAAAACACCTTGAGCACGTCGTCCTTCGGATGGGACTTTCCCGATATAACTGAATCTGTCTATCAGTTTTAACAAATATTAAATCTATAAACCGTTAAAAAGCTGGAAATTTGAAGAGTGGTATTTAGCCCGACTTTTTTCGAAAAACATTTTTATTTCGATTTTAGTGTAGGATTCAGATATCCTGATTGTTCATCACTTTTACCAAATATTAAATCTAAAAACCGTTTAAAAGCTAGAAATTTGAAGAATGGAGTCTACCGCGTTAAGGATCGCCATTTAGAAATCTAGCCAAGTCACTTAGCTCAGATGTTTTAATCGGGAAGATAAAAATAAATTTGAGCACGTCGTCCTTCGGATTGGGCTTTAAGCTATGATCGAGGGCCTTTTTGTATGTCAGGTACTCGATAATGAGTCGTATGTTATGTATCTAAACCTGGGTAGTTGAAATTACATTTACGTTAAAAATAACTTGAGCACGTCGTCCTTCGGATGGGAATTCCCCGATATATTATATAGATATGGATATGTAAAAATTGAATAAAATGAAACAGTAAGTAAATGACAAAGTTGAAAACCAAACAACCAAAGATAAATCGAGAAACTTGCCAGAAGCGAAGATTTAAAAACAACCAAGAAAATAACGCGCACTAAAAACTGAATAAAACGAAACGGTAAGTAAATGATCTTAGGGTGTCTGAGATTCACTTGATCGATTCATTGTACACATCGATCATTACGACCCCAAACATCGATTCTTAGATTAATCTATCTCAGATCCCCATCCCTTGAATTAACAGCTAAGAACTCTTCATAAGAACCTTCCTCAGACTTCAACGAATATTAGAAAAAAAAAATTAACCGAATTGGTCCAGCCGTTCTCGAGTTTAGGTTAGGTTTAGGTTTTATGACTCATGCCCGGGCTTTAACTACGAGGTCATATCGCCTACTACCAGAGCGCTCTTTCGTCACTCTGGTGGACATGAGCCCGACTCTACTGTGGGAGTCCTAAATTTTGCCTACCCTAAAGTTTTATTCATCTAGGGTAGGGGTCTTTAACGAGTACCTGACATCGTACAGGCTCGGGACCATCGCTTAACGTCTCATCCGAAGGACGGCGTGCTTAAGTTTATTTTACCTCCCAGATAAAATAAACTAAGGGCCTCGGTCGGGCTACGAACCCACGACCTTGAGCTCAGAAGTCAAGCACGCATACCACTGAGCTACCGGCGCCCTCTTCTCGAGTTTTGCGCTTAGCAAAATTAGCCAGTCATTTTTATTATATAGATTATGACTCATGCCTGGGCTTTAACTATAAGATACCTACTATCAGAGGGCTCTTTCTTCACTCTGATGGTCATGAGCCCGACTCTACTATGGGAGTCCTAAATTTTGCGTACCCTAAGTTTTTATTCACCTAGGGTAGTGGTCTTTATTATGTACCTGGCATCGTACAGACTCGGCACCATCGCTTAACGTCCCATCCGAAGGACGGCGTGCTTAAGTTTATTTTACCTCTCAAAAAAAAAAAAATAAACTAAGGGCCTCTGCCGGGTTTTAAGCAGCGATGTTGAGCACAGTAAGCAAGCACGCATACCACTGAGCTACCGGCGCCCTCTAAGTCTTATTTATATGCTATTTTTAATGTTATGTCAAAATTGTGCGCCCCTAAATACTTGAATTTCCCCAAGACTAGAGGGTCTTATTATAGGAAATGCGCCACTGAACATTTTATTGCAATAAATTACTTGGGAATAATTCTGCAAATATAAATACCCCCCCCCCCCCCAAAAAAAAAAAAAGAGCCCCGTGACCTGCCCAAACAGACATATACAAAGACCTTTCAATTTTATTTATATGAATTAAGGATCTTTCAGAAGTAAAAAAGGCAAACGCTACGGTATTGTGATCTATCCTAGTCCCAGAAAAAGGAGTTTCAAATTTTTTTTTATAAAACCTCTAATCCATTTTCACCATTTAAAATGTTCTATCCTTAATGTTATTAAAAATTGTTGTTTGTAATGTTTGTACTTTTGTCAATTATCCAAAGGGATGTTGGTGGGATGTGTTCTGCTGCTGGCGGGGATGGTGGGAGGGTGCAAGATCTCAGAACTGATGTGCAGGAACGGAAAATGTGTCCCCTCGGACCTCTACTGCAACGGAGTCAACGACTGTGGAGACAACTCGGACGAACCCAAATATTGTACAGGTAACATCATTCTTTATCATGTAGGCAATGTAAATATAATAATCGATTCTTAACCCATGGTAACAATATCAAATTTAAATATTGGTCTTACCTGGAGGCTGTAAGTACAGACAATCATTTAATTAATTTTATTACAGTTCGATCAACTTAATTGCCTGATTTGTTTGCGAATTATTCGTTAAAAATCGTATCTCTTTGATTAAAAAAAAAAAAAAAAAAAAAAAAAAAAAATTTTTTAAAATTAACTTGTTGGTTCATTTATACAATATTTCAAATACAGAATTGGATGCTTGGTTCATTTATCCTGGAGGAAAAACACTGAGCTAATATTTTAAAGTTTCTTTTAAATAATTTTTACCTTCAATTGTTTTTCTTCGATAATAATTCAAAGAAGTATGAATTAAGCAATATAATAATTCGTTAAAACATTAGTGACCCCCCTCCATTTTCATTTCTTTTGGATGGGAAGTTAGGTGATGGTCCCGAGCCTGTGCGACATCAGGTACTCGTTAAAGACCCCTACCCTAGGTCAATAAACCTGGCCAGGCAAAATTTAGGACTCCCTCTGTAGAGTCGGGCTCATGTCCACCAGAGCGACGAAAGAGCGCTCTGATAGTAGGCGATATGACCTCTTAGTTAAAGCCCGGACATACGTCATAATAACTAACTCACCAGGGTTTAGTGGGTTACAGGCCAGGTGTAAGTGGACTTAGTCTTGTATGTGTCGGACAGTAGTAGGTACTTGTTTACAACATTAAAAAATTAATTATATTTATTTTTATATAAAAAGCAAATTTCTTTTAAAACAAATGAGTAAAAAAAAAAACATGGCCATCAGCTGTTTTTAGTGTGGGTAGAGAGAGAGTCGAGGCCTGAGTGAAAATGTAGAGTGGTGTTTAGGCTTAAGTTATAATGAACTAAATAGAAGTGTATTGACGGTGAAATTGATCCAAAAAGAAGGTACTTTTATTTTTTCATATGTACAGGATATATGCCCAGAAATATATATAACATAAATTTTAAAAAATGGCCAAAATATAAAACAAAAAAAGATTTAATTAGTGTTGAGAATTTAGTTTTTAAGATTTTTGTTTTGATTTTTTTTTGTTTCAATGTTTATTTTTTTAATTTTAATAATGTAGATTTAAGAAAATAAACCCAATATTTGATCTCTAATATTCTATTTATTTTCCCTGTTGGCCCAGTAAGACCTTTGGATTAGATTTTGCAAAATTTTGAAGACAAGATGGCAGGCATCTCCTTAGAAATCCAAATGAAAGTTTGTTTCGAAATTTTTTTTAAATATAGGTGCACTTTCTTCAAAATTGCACGTCTTGAACTTTCAATACTTTTTTAGGGCCCTTTTCGAAAAACTACTGTAGAAATCAAAATTTAGTAAAAGAAAAGAGATAAAATTTCTACAGGAAATGTGGTAATTTTTATTATTTATATTTTTATTTAATTATCATTTATTTAAGATTAACACTTAAAACTTAAATTTTTTGATTTATTTTAATTTTACAAATCTTTTTCTTTTTTAACCACAACAGATGACTGTCATTTGGAGAGTATTGGGACGTGTTGGGACTTGATAGATAGAAGACCAACTTAGTCTGCCATGTACATCCTGGCCCTCTTACTGTCATATCCTAACTTACCAGAAGATAGCCATGTATGTTTGAAAATTATTGTTTAATTTTTCTTCTTCAAGTATGTAACCGCACCTACTACGGGGACAGTGAGTGGACTTACACGATGAGTTTGAAGCGGCCTCGCCAAGACAGACTTCCCTTCCTCTGTCACATCACATTCACAGCCAACGGAAACGAATATGGAGACATCGTACAGGTTAAAAATTCACATTCCTTTATATTTTTAGTTTTTCTTCGTCAAATCAACTTTTCTGACTAATAGGGACGAGCAATATTGTAACCAAAGACAGAAAATAAGAAGGATGTCTGTCCTTCCCCACCCCTGCCGCAATACACCCTGTACATTGTACAATGTACATACTAGGGCTGTTGAGAATCAAAAATCTTCGGTTCCGGGTACCCGTTTTGTCAAAAACCGCTACCCGGTTTCGGATCTGGAACCGTAGACACGGAACCGGGTCTAGAAGCGCAGACCCGGTTCGGAGATCAAAAAGGGCAACAAACAGAACGTAAGGATCCAATAAAATAGAGAGATCGAAGGCTTAGATGGAGAACGGAAACTTATGAGCCGGGGTATAGCCTCAAATTCAAGATCAAAGGACCCTGAAAAGAGCCAAAACAGAAGGAAGGGCCCACCAAATAAGGAGAACAAAGATATAGTGGGAGAGCGGAAACTTTGGTTTCAGTCGGAGTGTAGCCTCAAATTCGAGATCGAAAGACCCTGAAAAGAGCGAAAACAGAAGGAAGGATCCACCAAATAAAGAGATCAAAGGTTTAGAGAGAGCGCGGAAACGTATGTGTGAGTCTGTCTGTAGTATCAAATTCAGATGTCGAAGGACTCTCAGAAGAGCATAACAGAAGGTAAGATACCAAGAAATAAGTAAATCCAAGATTGGAAGGGAGAGTGGAAACTTACTTTTGAACGCTGAAAAACTGCACGCTTTTTAGGTTGTCGAGAATCTTGTGAAACGGGGTCCCGGTTCTGGTTCTGCCCGGAGCTGTCAAACAGTTCTAGTTGTAAATTACTACATATAAGTAAAGATGATAAATACGTATATTCTGGTTGGTCCTCAGAAAAAAGAAAAAAAAAAAAAAGAAGAAAAAATATAGAATATAGGTGGTCCTTTTTTCATCCATTCCTTATATTTTTGAAAAACACATTAATACACCAATTTCCGTAAATAGGCTTCAACCAGATACGATGATAGTCAATGACATGTAAAGATAAAAAGTATGTTCTAGTTGGCCATGACTACAGGACCATTCTCAGGTTCATTAAGGAAACTGGGAGACTGAGCACTTCATGAAGGGCTTGGTTTAGGTAGTATAAACATATAGGTAATATAATAAGGGGGAAGTCCAGCGCTTCCAGGGAAGGGATAAGGAAGTTTAGCCCTAGGTGCAAAACATCAGCCCAACTCAAATATATATAGTCGTAACTAAAATAGCCGAAGAAGAAATATAGAATGTAGATGGACCGTTTGGCACCGATTCCTTGTATTTTTTGAAAAAAACAATACCGCAATATCTGTAGATCATTTCAACCAGATACGATGATACTTTCTTTTTCTTTTCTTTTGAGAGTCTGCTCTCTCTCTAAACCTTCGATCTCTTTATCCGCTGGAACTCTAACATTTGTTTCCGCTCCTTAAAAACTATGGATCTGGTGTTTTGTTGTGCCCATAAGAATATATTGTATTTTATTATGAGCACTAGCAGTAATACCCAGCATTGCCCGGGTAACTTTGACTTTTCTCCTAATATCTCTCATTCGAATCCGATTCAATTCTTCTGTGAAATCTTCATCTTGTGAAATAGACAATATTTTTTTTTTAAACATACGATTTTCTTTATTTTCTATTAAGTGTTTCAAAATATCTCGGCTAAAAATGTTAAGTTCCCTTAGAAAGTTAAAGTATTGAGTATAACTGGGGAAGTATAAAAGTACATGATTGGTTCAATATGAAAAGATACATGTGAAATTGACAGGGGCGTATCCAGGATTTTGAGCAGGGGAAGGGTCGCCCCCACTCTTCGCCCGGTTTGCGGGCTGAGGTCTTTATCAATCCACTCCCAATTGATTTTACATAAAACGCAACTTTCAAAGACCAATATCTCGAAAACTATTGCTCGTACAAGAAAACTAAAAATACCGGAAAACCTAGTTTTTTTTGTGAAGAATATGAAAGTGCTAATTAAAAATTTGTAAAAATTAAATTTTTTTACGATTTAATTTCACTGAGGTGTGTTGTGTCAATGTTTAAGCCTATTTCTGATTCGTGTTCTTATACCCTGTTTTTAAATTGTCTCCCAGTTTGACTTGCATAACCAAATTACATATTAAATCTAAAAACCGTTTAGAAGCGAGAAATTTGAAGAATGAGATTTAGCCCGACTTTTTTCGAAAACCATTTTTATTTCGATTTTTGTGTAGGATTCAGACATCCCGGTTGTTCTCTATCAGTTTTAACAAATATTAAATCTAAAATCCGTTAAAAAGCAAGAAATTTGAAGAATGGAGTCTACCGAGCTCAGGATCGCCATTTAGAAAGCTAGCCAAGGCACTCGGTCAGATGTTATAATCAAGAAATTAATAAAAAATTTTAGCACGTCGTCCTTCGGATTGGACTTTAAGCTATGATCGAGGGCCTTTTCGTTTGTCAGGTACTCGATAATGAGTCGTATGTTATGTATCTGAACCTGGGTAGGAGAAATTTCTCTTAGGGTTGAAATAACATTGAGCACGTCGTCCTTCGGATGGGACTTTCCCGATACATCTGAATCTTTCTTTGGTTGACCATCTTCATTTCTGGATGCTACCTATCTACCAACATTGCTGTATTAATTTGTTTTTCAGAAAATATTTCAAAACGGTACCTCAAAGCATTTCTTCCTTGATAATTTTCGTTGAAACCAAACGGTAACTTATTTTATCTTACATATGGAGTCTATCGAGCTCAGGATCGCCTTTTAGAAATCTAGCCAAGTCACTTAGGTCAGATGTTTTATTCGAGAATATAAAAATAAATTTGAGCACGCCGTCCTTCGGATTGGACTTTAAGCTATGATCGAAGGCCTTTTCGTGTGTCAGGTATTCGATAATAAGTCGTATGTTATGTATCTAAACCTGAGTAGGTGAAATTTCACTTAGGTTAAAAAAACCTTGAGCACGTCGTCCTTCGGATGGGACTTTCCCGATACATCTGAATCATTCTTTGGTTGACCATCTTCGTTTCTGGTTGCTGCATATCTACCAACATTGCTGTATTAATTTGTTTTTCAGAAAATATGTCAAAACGGTAGCTCAAAGCCCATTTATATTCCACATTTCTTCCTTGATAATTTTAGTTGGAACCTAACGGTAACTTATTTTATCTTACATATGGAGTCTATCGCGCTCAGGATCGCCTCTTAGAAATCTAGCCAAGTCACTTAGGTCAGATGTTTTAATCGAGAAGACAAAAATTAATTTGAGCACGTCGTCCTTCGGATTGGACTTTAAGCTATGATCGAGGGCCTTTTCGTATGTCAGGTACTCAATAATAAGTCGTATGTTATGTATCTAAACCTGGGTAGGTGAAATTTCACTTAGGTTAAAAATAACTTTGAGCACGTCGTCCTTCCGATGGGACTTTCCCGATATATCTGAATCTGTCTATCAGTTTTAACTAATATTAAGCCTATAAACCGTTAAAAAGCGAGAAATTTGAAGAATGGGATTTAGCCCGACTTTTTTCGAAAAACATTTTTATTTCGATTTTTGTGTAGGATTCAGATATCCCGGGTGTTCATCAGTTTTAACAAATATTAAATCTAAAAATCGTTTAAAAGCGAGAAATTTGAAGAATGGAGTCTACCGAGTTCAGAATCGCCATTTAGAAATCTAGCCGTCACTTAGGTCAGATGTTTTAATCGAGACGATAAAAATAAATTTGAGCACGTCGTCCTTCGGATTGGATTTTAAGCGTTGATCGAGGGCCTTTGCGTATGTCAGGTACTCGATAATGAGTCGTATGTTATGTATCTAAACCTGGGTAGTTGAAATTACATTTACGTTAAAAATAACTTGAGCACGTCGTCCTTCGGATTGGACTCCAAGCTATGATTGAGGGCCTTTTTGTATGTCAGGTGCTCGATAATGAGTCGTATGTTGTGTATCTAAACCTGGGTAGGGGAAATTTCACTTAGGGTAAAAATAACTTTGAGCACGTCGTCCTTCGGATGGGACTTTTTCGATACATCTGAATCTTTCTTCGGTTGACCATCTTCGTTTCTGGATGCTGCCTATCTACCAACATAGCTGTATTAATTTGTTTTTCCGAAAATATGTCAAAACAGTAGCTCAAAGCCCGTTTATATATCATATTTCTTCCTTGATAATTTTAGTTGGAACCAAACGGTAACTTATTTTATCTTACATATGGAGTCTATCGAGCTCAGGATCGCCTCTTAGAAATCTAGCCAAGGCACTTAGGTCAGATGTTTTAATCGAGAAGCTAAAAATAAATTTGAGCACGTCGTCCTTCGGATTGGACTTTAAGCTATGATCGAGGGCTTTTTCGATTTCAGGTACTCGATAATGAGTCGTATGTTATGTGTCTTAACCTGGGTAGGTGAAATTTCACTTAGGTTAAAAATAACTTTGAGCACGTCGTCCTTCCGATGGGACTTTCCCGATATATCTGAATCTGTCTATCAGTTTTAACTAATATTAAGCCTATAAACTGTTAAAAAGCGAGAAATTTGAAGAAGGGGATTTAGCCCGACTTTTTTCGAAAAACATGTTTATTTCGATTTTTGTGTAGGATTCAGATATCCCGGTTGTTCATCAGTTTTAACAAATATTAAATCTAAAAACCGTTTAAAAGCTAGAAATGTGAAGAATGGAGACTACCGAGCTCAGGATCGCCATTTAGAAATGTAGCCAAGTCACTTAGCTCAGATGTTTTAATCGGGAAGATAAAAATAAATTTGAGCACGTCGTCCTTCGGATTGGGCTTTAAGCTACGATCGAGGGCCTTTTTGTATGTCAGGTACTCGATAATGAGTCGTATGTTATGTATCTAAACCTGGGTAGTTGAAATTACATTTACGTTAAAAATAACTTGAGCACGTCGTCCTTCGGATTGGACTCCAAGCTATGATTGAGGGCCTTTTTGTATGTCAGGTGCTCGATAATGAGTCGTATGTTATGTAACTAAACCTAGGTAGCTAAAATTTCACTTAGGTTCGAAAAACCTTGAGCACGTCGTCCTTCGGATGGGACTTTCCCGATATATCTTAATCTGTCTATCAGTTTTAACAAATAGTAAATCTATAAACCGTTAAAAAGCAGGAAATTTGAAGAATGGTATTTAGCCCGACTTTTTTCGAAAAACATTTTTATTTCAATTTTTGTGTAGGATTCAGATATCCGGGTAGCTGACCCGACAGACGTCGTTCTGTCAAAAGCTATTGGACTGGATTTTTTTTTTTATTTATTTTTTTTACTTGGAACCACAGCAAGTTCCTACTTACGAACACCGGGCACCTTAGATAGTATGCGCCTTGCAACTCCGTGCAACCAGCTATTAAGTTCTTAGGACCGTTGGGCAACACAGATAGTACGTAGTTAGGAACGCAGGGCACCGCAGCTAGTATGTGCCTTGCAACAGCGGATGCCCTAGGTATTTTGTGCTTAAGAATGCTGGTGAGATCTATTATTTACCGTGATACGGTGCATCTGCAAGGTAATACATGCTGAGGAAACCCACCCTATTAAAATTAGGGCTATTTCCCATCTTTAAGAAAGCTCCATGTGAGATTCATTCAGCATTAATGAACCCCCGCCCCTCCCGTCCAAAAAAGTCACAGCCAATTTTTAAATATTGCTTTTGAAACTACTATTTAGGTATATGCTTGCCCCCCCCCCCCCCCCCCCATACCCCCCTCCCGTTGACAATTTTGAGACGTCACATATCCTTTTTTGTTTTTGTCTTTTAAGAATACTACATGTGAAATTCCATGACAATCCGACCATTCGTTAATGAGCTACAACTATTTTATGCTAAGGCCTACCCCCAAAACCCCCCTCCCTTTCAAAATGTTGAGACGCCACACACCCTATTTTTTAATTCGGGCTTTAAGAATACCACATGTGAAATTCCATGACAATCCGATCATCTGTTAATGACCTATCAGTATCTTTATATTTACGCCTACCCCCACAACCCCCCCTCCCGTTCAAAATTTTGAGATGTCACGTACCGTATTTTTCAATTTGGCCTTTAAGAATACTACATGTCATATTTCGTGACAATCTGAACAACCGTTAATGAGCTAGGACTATAATTATACTTAGGCCTAGCCCCCCCCTTTCAAATTTTGAGACTTCACACATCCTTTTTTTAAATTTGGCTTTTTAGAATACTACATGTGAAATTCCATGACAATCCGACTATTAGTTAATGAGTTACCGGTATCTTTATACTAAGGCCTACCTCCACAACCCCCCCTTCCGTGCAAAATTTAGCCAATCATTTTTATTATATAGATGTAGATATGTAAAAACTGAATAAAACGAAACAGTAAGTAAATGACAAAGATGACAACCAAAGATAAATCGAGGAATTTGCCAGAAGCGAAGATTTAAAAACAATCAAGAAAATAAAACGCACTAAAAACTGATAACATGCACTAAAAACTGATAACACGCACTATAAACTGATAACACGCACTAAAAACTGAATAAAACGAAACAGTAAGAGTTGTAATTACGTTTTATTCAGCCAAGAAAATAACATGCACTAAAAACTGAATAAAACGAAACGGTAAGTAAATGATTTTAGGGTGTCTGAGATCGATTCACTTGATCGATTCATTGTTCACATCGATTATTATGACCCCAAACATCGATTCTTCGATTAATCTATCTCAGATCGCCATCCCTAGAATTAGCAGCTAAGAACTCTTCATAAGAACCTTCCTGGGACTTCAACGAATATTTGAAAAAAAAAAATTAGCCGAATTGGTCCAGCCGTTCTCGAGTTTTGCGCTTAGCAAAATTTAGCACTCATTTTTATTATATAGATTTGGGCAAGTGCAATAGCACAACATCTGCTAGATAGATTTCTTGACATCTAATACTTATTTATTTGTATTTGTTGTCTAGGTGGTGCTAGATAAGTTTGCGATTGGGCACCTAGATCCGGACCAGGGCTGTCCAGATGGGTACATGTCAGTGACAGAACTAGGTCGACCTCTCTCTGAGGGAGGCTGGTGTGGAGAGGCAACAGGGCCCACTGTGTACTTTTCTGAGTCAACCACTCTCACCATCAGCATCCGTCTGCTTCATCCCTCTCCCTTCAAGTTCTCTATCAGGTAGGCTATCTGAGAAGACGGCCGACAGAAGGGAGTTGAGGAGGCTAAGTCAGTAGGGTAGTCTGTCAACCTTCACCTCGAACTGTGATGTTCGGATGTTTGATGCATTTGATTTCTTACAGTGGATTTTTACCACTAAAATTTCTGATTTTTTCTTTGACCTACGAAACTCGGAGAACACTCAAAGCTAGTTTATCATTGGCTCGAATATAGAGTAGCGGTTGACAAGGTTTGACAGAACACTTGAAATAAACAACATATTAGGAGAACTATGTAAAAGTTCACGTCTTGCAAACATAAAGCCAGCATCAAATATATCTGTAGTGAACTGTTACTATTGCATGAAAAATATATTTTTTAAATGAATTTCAACAAACTCACTAACAACAAGCCTCTATAAAAATATATTTTCTACTTTTTTTAGGTATAAGTTCCTGAGAGGTCCCGAAGCTGTCTCCCGACTGGGCAGTCCGCAGGCACCAGTGGACCGAGGCGTTCATGTACCTGGATCACATTGCAGCGTCACTTTTGACGAATGTTACAGGTAATTAGATGTGTGATCTTGATGAGTTATGGAAGTATTTGTAAACATGGTCTTAACATAATAAAGTGTAATTGTGTATTTAAGGACGAGATGCCAGGTGCAGAGCCCCAACTACCCAGGTCTCTACCCCAGGAATGTCACCTGTGAGTACACTATCAAACAGAAGACAGTGCCCACCTGTAAGCATGCCATGATAGCAGTCAGGGACAATGTGCTCCGTCTCAAAAGGTAACCAATCACTCCTTTCTTACTCTGCTTAAGCATACTTTATTTGGTTTTAATTAACGTCCTATAAAGATTATAAAGAAAAACGTATGTTTTTTTAAAGAAATGTGAAAACGGTGCCACAAAGCCCACCTATATTCTATATTTCTTTCTTGACAATTTTAGTTCGAACTAAACAAAAACTTATTTTATCTTTATAAGTGTTGTCTAATGAGCTCAGGATCGCGAGTTGGAGTGACAACGGAAAGAAAGGGTGGAGGTCAGTTTTTGCAGAGATATTGTGAAACACTAAATAAAAATTATAAAGAAAAAAGTACGTTTTTTAAAAATATTGTCTATTTTACAAAATATATAATATGGGGGTACCTCCAGCCACGACTTAACAAATACTAAATGAAAATTCAACCAGTTTACAATCTAAATCGAATTGTCCGAAGGACGACGTGCTCAATGTTGTTTTTAACTTCCCAGTAAAAGAACTAAGGGCACCCTCTAGATTTCCAACTCGCGATCCTGACCTCATTAGACACCACATGTAAAGAAAAAATTATAAATAAAATATAGAATATAGGTGAGCTTTGTGGCACCGTTTTCACATATGTATTTTCTGAAAAACACATTAGAACAGCAATGTCGGTAGATAGGCAGCAACCAGAAACAATGGTAGTCAACCATAGAGAAATTTAGATATATTGGGAGGGCTGTTGTGTACACCTAGGGACCTGAGTATCGAATGCTCTTATCCCTTATCGGTTAGCTCTACAGAGGAAGACCGAAATTTTGCGTACCCAGGTTTCGTTGCATAAAATAGTGAGCAATATTGAGTACCTGACATTCGAAAAGGCCAGGGATCATCGCCTAAGGTCCCACCCGAAAGACGGCGTCCTCAAGGTTTTTACCTCTCAGATTAAATACCTCAGAGCTTCGGCTAGATTGGACTCGAAATCATTAGACTCCATATGTCTCCATAAGATAAAATAAAGATTCTGGTTGGATTTAACAAAAATTTTCGAAAAAACATAGAAAATAGGGGGTTTTCTCAAGTTTTTTTCTCACTTCCTAGTTAAAACAACTAAGGGCCCCGTCTAGACTTCCAACTCGCGATCCTGAGCCCTTTGACAGTTGCTGTTTGAATGCGCCACAATAATTGATTTTTGATTTTAGGACGGTGGCAGGTCTGAACAAGACAGTGGTCTACACCCGCCGAGACTGCTCTCCGACCGAGGACCGCTTGCTCTTCTTCGACACGGCCGCCCTCGACTCCCACAACACCCCTCTGGCAGAGTACTGTGGTGGTGGTCTCTTGCCCAGAGTCATCTCACGAGGCTCCCAGCTCACACTACACTTCAAGTCTTCTCCCTTTGCCACGCCTCATGCCGGACCGCAACATGGCTTTTCACTTGGCATCGATGTAGTGTTTGCTGATTCTGATTCACTTGATTTTGCCCGCGGTAACAAGTATGTATTTGCTTGCTCTGAACCTTTTTTAATAATTCTTTTTGTTTTCAATAATATTGATTTGTGTCCTGTTTTCCAAAAGTTGACGATGAATCACATGCAACGTACTCAATATTTGACTTAAATATTGACTCCTGAATTCACATATTAAATTTTGTGACTATACATTCATACAACGGCAGATATTGAAGTATTTGAGTCACGTTTCGACCGATTTGGCTGAAAATCAATGTGTTTTTCAAAAGCTTTTAGATACACTAATAAAATTTCATAGCGATACATTCATTCTTTCGGGAGTTATCGAGTGAGACAATTATTTTACTTTTTCAGAAATTTACTGAATTAATTTGGCTTCTCAGTAGCTCATATTATATATAATATGAGCTACTGAGAAGCCAAATTAATTCAGTAAATGTCTGTAAAAATGGTTGAGTTTGTAATAATGATTAATTTTAGGCTTATTGAGTAGTAGTCCTTGTTCTTCAAGCAGCACCATCCCTAACCAGCGAAATGTGGAGTTATTGTTAAGAAAATATGGACTGTTCCGTTAGATGGCATCAATCAATGTCTACCACAAGTGAATTAAACTTCTCAGCGGCTTGTATTAACATTCTTTGAAGAGTTCCTAAAATTGTTGATGCTCTTCCACAGTTAATGAAGTCACTATTTAATAATTAATTCATTTTTAGCGGTGCCAGTAGCACAGAGGTAGCGTGCTTGCTTACTGAGCTCAAGATCGGGGATTCGAAATCCGGACGAGACCATTAGGTTTTTTATTTGGGAGGTGAAAAACCTCGAGCACTCCGTCCTTCGGATGGAACGTTAAGCCATGGTCCCAAACCTGTACGATGTCAGGTAGGTACTCGTTAAAGACCACCTACCCTAGGTGAATAAAAATTTAGGGTAGGCAAAATTTAAGACTCTCATAGTAGAGTCGGGCTCATGTCCACTAGAGCGACGAAAGAGCGCTCTGGCAGTAGGCAACCTACAACAACTCAGTTATGAAAATAATTTCAACTTGCGATTTATTGTTGTAGCTTTTGAACATCTCATATTTGTAAGTCTATGCTTGTTTCTAGCTTCACTTTTAGCTTTCTCTGCTCCTTTTATTCCTGATCTGTCTGAATTGTTGTTGCAAATTACTTCATATAGAATCAATGTTAGCTGCATATAAGTAAACAATATGTACTTTATATATGATAAAGAAAAGAGATCGACTAGACCGCTTCAGTTTGAAAATTGTTATTGTAGTTAGTTATTGTGACTCATGACCGGGCTTTAACTACAAGGTCATATCGCCTATTACCAGAGAGCTCTTTCGTCATTCTGGTGGACATGAGCCCGACTCTACTATGCGGCTCCTAAATTTTGCCTACCCTAAATTTTTATTCACCTAGGATAAAAAAACCCTCTCCGAGTATCTGACATCGTACAGGCGCGGCACCATCGCTTAACATACTATCCGAAGAACGGTGTGTTCAAAGCGTGATCTTGAGCGCAAGAAGCCCCTGTACAGAGGCCATATGAAATAAAATTAGTCTAGCTTTTTGGGTACTCGGTTTCAAAAATTGAGTGGTTGACGCGAAAAAGGTTCTAAACGCCAAAATAACACTTCCTTCCTCTGCCATGTTGAGAACTACTGGTGACTGTTAGAACCTTTTTCCATGAGGCTCAACGCTGACGTGAGCTCAATACTACCAACTGCTGCTGTAACGGCAAAAAAAACTTCCCTACACAGTCCCTAGAGACCTATAGAACCTGATTCCACAGAATTCTCATTTCTCATTTTCATTAGAACCTTTTTCGTCTCAACCACTCAATTAGTGAAGGTCCTTAGTATAGCTAAGTATCAAAATGATCCGAACTTTTTCTAGGACCGCAGGACGAATACATACCTACATACAGACGAGTTAGGGCTGTCTCCACCCCATCTCAATGTATTCATCTCACTTCGCTTTCATTTATTCGCAATAATTTTCATAATACTGTATCATTTTGTCAAATGAATACATATAATGTATGTCCTTAATAAATTATCATTATTGCAGGTATATTTGTAATAAAATTTCCCGCTAAACTTTAATCCCACTTTGTACACGTGGACAGATGTGAGTTTCACGTGAATGGTACGAAGAAGCCCCAAGGAGAGGTGATAAGTCCCCGCCATAGTCTTCCTGCCAATACGACCTGCTCCTACCAGTTCGTGGGAGCTCCCTACCACAGAGTCTGGACTTACTTCGCATCCTACACCCTCCCTCAGGTAACATGGATTTATTATCCTAACTCAAGTGGCTTTCGTAATGGATCCTACTCAACGTTTGTGTCTTTCAGAAGCAGCACCTGTATAGGTAAGCTGTCTACTTCGGTATAAACACGAAGGTAAAGATGGAATTATTCCCTTTTCACTACAAATTTCTCTTATACTAATGGTAGTGAAACCTCTCCATAGCGGACATCGTCTGGGCTACCGTTTGTGTCCTTTATCGAGAGGTGTCTGTTATCGAGATGTCATTTTCTAAATTTCGACTACTTCGGATGCCTTTTCCTATATCATAGAGCCAGAAACGGAGATTTTTGGTTCTTACTCGGCAAAACCATTCGAAACAATGGCGATGAATTTCAAAACCCTTATCTTTTTTTTTTGTGAAAGTCTTTTTCGTTTCTTCATTTCCATGTTCCTGCCATTTTAATAAAAGTTCATTATTTTCTCTTAAAATGGTCGCGATCTGCGTCTTTGCCACCTTAAACTTTGCCGCTAAGTCCCTTACGTTGGGCTTTTCTCGATGATAAACTTTAATTACTTATATTTTATTTTTGAACGTTAGCCGAATTTTGTTTTGAGACAGGGTCGGAAGCAAACTGAGTAAAATCTTGCGAAATGCGAACGAAAAACAAGAAATTTCCATAATTTTTGGGAAGTTTAGAAAACGTATTTGTTATTTTTTAATAACTTCTCTGAACTCCTCCCCAGCCGTGCCTCACTGTGTTACAAGAAACGAAGAGCCTGTCCGCTTTCGGGAGGTAGATTTTCACACGTGACCATATAAGGCTGTGCGTTGTCCGTTAAGCGAGAGCCCATTATCGAGAGGTAAACTAAGCATTGATTTGAGTGCTCTGCTGCCGGGATCATAGAAATTTTGTCCGCTAATAGAGTTATTCGCTATCTAGAGGGGTCCGTTAGAAGTGGTTCCACTGTATTACTCTATATGAAGTATTTACCGCGAAAGGAATTTCCGCGAAATTTTACTTTTGGAATCTAATGTTCACAAAATGTTTTGCGTTCGCGCAGCGTCAAAAATGAAACTACTATAGTATTTAGAGAGTATATAATGAAAATCTCTTCTACAGAATTCTCTCATAAGGATGGAGGAATCAAATATATTCTTGAAAATACTTTACATGTAAATTTAAATTTTATATTTCTTCGGACTGCTGATGGTTGTTTGTTTAAAAAGTGGTAACCTGTAGATAGCCCATCGCTTATAGCTATTGCAGTTAATGACACCAAAAATAAAAATAAAATAATATAAACCTAGAAATTGACCTACAAGAGCCTCTAAAGGTTACGTGTTGCATTATCCATTGAGCTTACTTGGTTTTAACTTTTTTTTTTTAATCTCTTAATGTAGAAAAAAAAAACAGTTGTTTTCTATTGTGTATGTGTTGTTTGTTGTTAGACAGGTGGTAACTGCAGCAGTGAGTTGAGGCTGAGGGAGCCTGGAGGAAACATTTTGGTGAGCACCTGCGGAGCTCCTCGTCTCTGTGACCACTCAGCCCTGCGCAATGTGACCAGGGAGACACGGCCGTGCAGTGTCCACGAATCCTACCTCACCAGGCTCAACAAGCTGCATCTAGAGTACAGGTAGACCACTGTCACTGAGTGGAGCACCACTAAGTGGAGGGGGGTGTCCCTTGCCTTGGAGGCTTCAAATCTATAGTGGAGCTCAGTCAACTTCAACATATTCATTCTATTTAAACTTGTTGTGGCGCAGTCAGAAATTTCATTAAAAAAAAAAAAAAAACATTCATGTTTACTATAGACTTCGGGTAAACCGTGATTTTGCTTTATCCGTGGTAATCCTCCATCGTTTATTATATTGCGGGGACAGCGCCAGTTTTCCAGATTCAGAATAGTAATGAATAAATAATCTGATTTTTCTTTGACTTATTCTTCGAGGTCTCTAAGTTGCTATACATAAGTAAGTAGTTGCACTAAATAAAATCAAAGTAAATTTATGTTAAAAACAAAAATTCAATTTCACTGGTTTAATTAATTTTAGCTTAGTGAGCTCAAGATCGCGGCTTCGAAACCCGGCCGTGGCCTTTGGGTTTTTTATCTGAGAGATGGAAAAACCTTGAACCCGTCGTCCTTCTGATCTTCTGGGAAGTTAAGCGATGATCCTGAGCCTGTACGATGTCAGATACTCGATAAAGATCCCTACACTAGGTGAATAAAAATTCAGGATAGTCAACATTTAGGACTAGTAGAGTCGGGCTCATGTCCACCAGAGCAACAAAAAAGCGCTCTGGTAGTAGGCGATAAGATCTAGTAGTTAAAGCC
Source organism: Aradus depressus (assembly GCA_963662175.1). Taxonomy (NCBI): domain Eukaryota; kingdom Metazoa; phylum Arthropoda; class Insecta; order Hemiptera; family Aradidae; genus Aradus; species Aradus depressus. The sequence goes on along the minus strand of OY759214.1, from coordinate 9,314,745 downwards.
TGGGTATGACTCACAATATCCAACTAAATTGTGATTTTGAACTTAGGTATAATTCAGTTTTTAATTCAATTAAAACTGCTTCATTCATTATTTTTACCCTCATGTATTCTTCTTATATCGATACATATACAATATTTTCCAGAACGGATGAAGGTACAGCGCTGGTGCCCGGGAGCTTCAAGTTTTACTTTGAGTTCGTGGACACGAGGCTGGGAGGGGAAGCGGTCCGTGGAGGGGGCGCCTGCGCCAGGATATTCAGGTAAATATCTAAATGTTCCTCTTTCACTAGACATATCTGTAAAATGCTTGGTTCTCCACCTGGAGATAGGCTGAACAGATTTAGAAATGGTTTAAAGTTGGTGAGGAATAGGTTAATGAAAAAAAAATGAACAATTATTGCTCTTGAAGAATAAACGGGCAATAAAGTACATGAAGAAACAAAAAATACCCAGGATCCTTTATTAAGGTAGTAGTGGTGGCAAAGGATAGCAGTAGTAGCAGGGGCGTAGCCAGGGGGAGGCAGAGGGGGCGCGTGCCCCCCCCCTCCTACCCAGAGCAAAAAACCAAGATAAAAATTAAATAAACTAAAAAATGTTTTATTAAAAATGGATTGCTTGAAAGTTACGAATAGGATCTTCAAATTTCCCGTGCGTCTGGTTCCTAAATCAGCAATCAGCTGTTACATAAATGTACATAACAAGTCATATTACTTTTATTTAAATAAATATATATGAATTCGATCATTTCATTTCCTCGCTCAAAATCATCATTTATGTTATACTTTATAGGTACTCTTAAAGCTGATTTTACATGCGCAGTAAAAATGCAAAGCGCAGCAGCAGCAAATGCACGCTATTGGATGTGAATCATTTAATTCTAAAAGCACAAAAACCACAGCGTGCATTTGCTGCTGCTGTGCTTTGCATTTTGTGCAGATCATGTAAAGTCAACTTAAGTATTTCAGTCAGTGGTTACCTCAGGGGGAGCTTCTAGAGGTCCAGAATATTGTATTCACTGTAACATTTTAATTTACTGGTAGTGGTTCTTTTGGCTAAAAAGTAAGTAACGTTATTACATTAAGTGTGGACCAAAGCTGAAACTAACTGTAGGTATTGGGAATTTTTTTTTTTGTAATTTTCTGGATTCAAAAATTTGACAAAAATTCACACCCCATAGAATATACGTTTGGCCGTTTTTTCATGTTGCCCGGTTAAAGGACGACTTTCAGCTTTGCTCATATCTACCTCACTCACGGATAATTTCATCTCCAGAGAGTTTTCAAGTGTTTGGAGTTCGGATTGTTTTTTTTTAAATGACTACTTATTTAAGACTACTATTCTGATTGTAATGATGGTAATGTGTTTGGAGACGAGCCAAGTCTGGTGTGATCCGAAGCCCCCGGAATGTGTTCATGTTCGGGAGAGGAGGCGCCCACAACCTCTCCTGCCACTACAGACTGGAGTGTGCCCCCGACGAGAGGGTCGAACTCATTGTCAAACGGGCATCCTTCGGACACAATGGGTTTGTATGTTCACTCTGTTTATTTAGATCTTGTTTTGTGTTTGTGTTTTTTTTTAATTAAGCACAATCTTTTGTTTTAACATTATATTTTGTTACAAAGGCTCCCTTTTTCTCTTCTAAGGCCATCATCCGTTTTTTCAATATATTTATACTTTTAATTTTTTTTTTTTTTTTTGAACCCCAAGGCTTTCAGGAATCGAAAAGAGGTAATCCTGGTGTTGAGCGCTTAAATAAATTAAATTATTCAATTAGAGGAAAATAAAGATAAATAATTTATTCGTTAGGCACGTCCATGATTAATGAATAAACTGTTTTTCTCGACTAATAAAAGTATAAATAATAAACATGGCCAACCCCCTCTAATAAAATATAACGTGTATTTGACAAGAGGGATTTCGAAAACTGAAAATTAGGAAACAAACATTAAAATTCTTTCTAAACGAATGAAATGAGGTGTTGCAGTAAACTGTACATCTACATTTTATAGTTTCCTTGCATTGACCGTTATCCCTCCTTGTCGGTACGAGGGATCGTGAGTTGGGTGGCGGTGATGTCCATCTGGGGGGCTCTTTTGTGTTAGAGATGCTGCTTCTTCTGGTATATCAGAACCATTCATTCTCCTCACTTTCCTCCTCTAGTCATGACATGCCTGCCATCCATGTTCTCAAGTCCCAATAAAATATGTTTTAAACGGTAGATGTAAGACGGTGATCGACCCGAACAGCCGCCAGCCGATCTGCGCAGCGAACCCCGGACAGCGATCAGTGCAACTGACTGTGTACGACCTGCCCTGGCCGGACGTCCGCCTGGAGAAGGGCTGTCACTGTGACAACACTGTCGTCTCCAAGAAGGCCGATGGAGTGGTCAGTTTCACCTCTTCGGGCCGTCTTCTTGAGCTCACCTTTCTCGTGTCCTCCTTCAACCTCACTGAAGACTTCAATGACATTTACTTCGAGGGCACCTACAGGTACTCTCTTTTGCAATGAAACGTGTCTTTGATATCCTAATTTAGTTTGCTAGCGTTTGCGTCTTAATTTTTGAAGTGTTTTTTATACTAACTTCTTCTACTGGGTCAATTTCCATGTAATTTTACATCTGCCTCTATCATATCGTTAAATTGAAGAATCAATTTTCAAAAGTCAAAAAATTGAACACATATCTGTCAAGTCACCTGGTATTTAGTCATCAGTGAATGCTATACATATATATATATATATATATATATATATATGTTACTGCATAGAGAAGATTCAGGTTAATTCATTACAGAAGATTCGGTCATAGTGTACTCGTCACTTTCTCGTGGAGTCCTGCTTGCCAACGTAACTATTCTATTTTCTATTATTTTTTTTAGAAAATGTTCTTAATTTTATTATTTCGATATATTTTTTCGATTCACTTAACATTCGCTGACAAAATACCTCTTCAAATAATAGCCTTTTGCTTTTCTTTGATTGACAATGAAGCAGTTATTATTTTACTGACGTACAGTAGCATAAATGAAGGCTGATTCATATTTTCAGTTAAGAGATGAGGCGTAGAGGTTACCGATCGAGAAAGGTTGCAAGCATTCGGTGTGATTATACATAGCGTTGCGGATCTATATACACACGTGTTGCAGCTCAGACCCCGAGAATTTTCGCCTGATACTCCTCAGGAACATGTGTGAGCGGATACACCTGACTAGTATTCTTCAGACAGTGTTTAGCTTGCCTACCCCTGTTGCTCAGTTCTTCTATGTAAGGGGTTCGGAAATGTTAACAGAAGCTCTTACTTGAGTTTACTTGATTGTATAATCAAGAAGACTTTAGATATATGTAGTAACAATGATAAAAAATAAAGGTGCTTAGAAAGGAATAGGAAAACATTTAAATCACACAGGAAAGTGTATAAAATATGTTTATTATTTATTTAAATGTTTACAACGACATGTTATTTGTCATTAACAAGAGGGATGATTACTGATGTGGGCATCTGTACTGCTGAGTTACGTGACCGAAGAGTCCAGGCTAGTCCTGGAGCAGGTCCAACTGCAATGCCAGCTTGAGGCCTCGTGGTGAATTTGTGGATAATTTTTGAATAAATGAATTGAATGTGATGTTGGAGTTTGACGTGAAAATTCTGATAGCGTGTTCTGAGAAGAGAGGAAACAAATGAGATGTTAATGTCAATATGTATTGTGAGATTGGAAATGACGCATCGGCAATGTGGCGTAGTATGATGGATTGTAGTGACTAGACGTTGCATCATTGATATCTCGCTCGATACCTTAATTCCAGATGGGTTTCATGGTGTTGTAAACGATATTTTTAACTTATTAAATGAACTATAGAAATACAATTTTAGGATGGAGGTAGATAAAAATAGTATTTTTGAGTTTTTTCATAATATAAAACTCAGAATACACTTTGTATCATTTCTTCAAAAGAGATGAAAAAACATTACCAAACTAATGGGATATTCACAATATAAATGTCGAACAAGAACTGATCGTATGAGAATACTATGTGCATTTGACTCAATGTAACTGAAACGCCGAATTGTACATCAAATGTATTGTTGTTGGATGCAGATTCGTGAAGTTCGATGACTGTCCCCGCCGGCAGAGGGTGAGTGGTAGTGGAGGAGAGATCCGACTGACTGCTCGGCCGACTGACAGGGATGACCTTCACTGTCTTCGGCTGCCCTGGCTCGTCGAGGCAGGATACAACAAGTCTCTCTTCCTTCTCACCTGGGGCAGGTAATTATAGGACAGTATATCAGGTGTGGCTATTAAATGACCAGATTGTGTTCTCTGAGAATTGACAAAAAGCAATAACAGGATGGGAGGGGGCTAGTAGTCCATCTTACATGTTCTCGCATTGTTTCTGTCTATTTTCAGATTGCTGAGCCGGTTAATTTTCGCCCAAGCACTATTATTGATGAATATGTTTTATTGTTCTTTCGGAATCATGCCAAGTTTGAAAATTAAGCAAAATTGAAATTTTTAGTTAAATTGAAAAAATTTACAACTAAGTGTCAAGGTTTACAATGGCTATTTTTTAGTGGCGCGAAATATTTAAAGAAGAAGATTTAAAGAAAGAGACGGAAGGCAACGAGCGTATGGGTCGACCAAGCACATCAAAAACCAGTTATAACCTTTGAAAAAGAGAAGAAAATATATGTACTGTCCTTCAGCATATTGTAACAATAATTATTTTATCGTTAATTGTTTCGTTAATATTTAAACACTTTTTTTATGGCTCAAATTTTAGAATTTCATGAAATTTTCTGTCGAGGAGGGACCCTGGGCAGATGAGACACTAATCAGCCCCCCTCCAGAATTGGTGAAAAAAGTCAAACCCAGTAAACAATTAAACAACCTGTAACTGTTTCCTTGTTTGTCTAACTTTAATGTTTATATTACTGATTTTTATACATGTTTTTGGAAGGTTTATGACCCCTGCAGATACAGCTGATGCCTGCCACACGACCAATAGGGTTCTCATATATACCGGATCACCATTTCGGTATGTTAGATTTTGTTTTTCTTCACTTATATAATATATCATATATATAAAGCCGAAAATGTCTGTGCGTTGTACCGCTATAACTCACCAACGACTTCATGGATTTGATTAATTTTTTTTTTAATTTGTTCGTCATCGTCTGTGGAAGGTTATAGGCGTATTAGTACCTCAATATCTGGTCCATCCCAGCATCCACCCACGCAATCTTTGTAACTTAAAAACCACTGCAATGATTAATGAGGAATCTTTTTGAATAGATAAGTTTTATCTACCGGAAGGTTAAGGTCTATTTTTTAATCAACCCCTGGTCCATCCCAGCATCCACTCACGCAATCTTTGTAACTCGAAAACCATTGCAACGATTAATGAGAAATATTTTTGAATAAATTAGTTTTAGCTCCAAAGCTAGCGTAACTACAGTTGAAGGAATATAAGCCTTATTCCGTACGAATAATTGAAAATTATAACATCAATGTACTGTCGAGGAACTGAATAGCCTTATAGGAGATATTGGGAGAAAAGTCAAAGTTCCCCGGGCAACGCCGGGTATTACTGCTAGTATTATATAAACTTGGTAGACTTCTGAAATTAGTTAAACTGATTAGGAGTAGATTTATGGCCAAGGTTATCACCAACTATTGTATATATTTTCACAAATCTATATATTTTATTGCTTAAGGACTGTCCATAAATTACCTAACGTAATTTTAGAAAGAATTTACTCTTCGTTAAATTGTGTATCACTTCTTTTAAACAATTTCAAACTTTCGAATACAGTTTACCAAGGTTATTTTATTTTCCTAGGTACATAGTTATATGTATTTAGAGTTGTTGTGGGAGGAGGGAGTACCTTGAAAGTTTGAACCGGTGGTCGCGGAACTGAGCTTGAAGTTGTAGAACAACAGGCCTTCAAGAATGAAGTGAGCCAGGAGTTAGTGTGAGAAATGTTTTAAAGGCCTCTAGAATATTGGGAATAAACTAATATTCACAATGTAAATTAATCAATAAAACCAACTATTCTGCGTTACATTTACAAACTAGGTCAATATTCTACTGACCCAACCCTGCAATAAAGTCAAAATATTTACCAGTGCGTTGTGTTGTATACTTGGACAACATGACTTTTTGCAAATTAGATCAATAATTCGTTCAATTTTTATTTTATTTTTATTTAAAACTGACAAATACTGAGAGACTATTGTAATATATGTGTGTCAGGTTATTGCGAGTGGTTTGTCCAGCCACAGAGAAGGAGAAAGAGTTTGCGGTGCATGTATTCTCAGAAGACTGGACTTTAGGATGGTCGGCGGGGCCTCCGTCGTTCCTGGTCCGTCTAGTCGGGTCAGAGCCAGGCACGGCGCATCTCTCCTGGCTGGAGATCTCTAGGTCGAGAAGTTTCACCGCAGGCCTCGTCGGTAACAACTCCTGGGAGTGCAGGCACAGGTAGCTTACTAATCATTAAGTATGTTAATTACATTCAGGTAACCCGCTACTATCCCCACTCCGGAGACAAATGGACAGTAGATGTCAAGAGTAAGGTTTACAATCCCGACCATAAAAATGGTCGGACATCTTCCTCCAAATTCCTCAAAGACCCGGAATTACTAATTTCATATAACAACAAATTTAATTATTTGTAAATAAAAAACTGCGGAATTTTTTATAACCCTGCAGTAAGATTCCTTGCTCCGGATCGCGGGTTAGTAACCCGGACGACATCCTTAAGGGTTTTTATCTGGGAGGTAAAAACACCTTTAGCACTCCGTCCTTCGAATGGGACATTAAGCGAAGGTCCCGAGCCTGTGCGATGTCATGTACTAGTTAAAGACTCCTCACTATCCTAACTTGGATAGGCAAACTTTAAGGCCCCCAAAGTAGAGTCAGGCTCATGTCGACCAAAGTGACTCTGGTAGTAGACTATACGTCCTCTCCAATGTTAATATTGAATTTCTGATTGCAGATGTCCCGAGCTTGATGCCTGCATCAGTCCTGGCCTCTACTGCGATGGACAAATCAACTGCCCTTCAGGATTCGACGAAAACAATCCTGACTGTGGTATAGCTTATTATATTTCTTCTTAACATGTTATATATGTACACTAATGAACAGCTGTCCTTTTTAATTTCATACAGTAAAAAACCAACATTTGTTCACAATGGTAAGAGGCCTCACAGAGTGAGTTGCGTTAGATTGGCGACAATACTATAGCATAAGGGCAAAATATTTCAATTCCATAATAGTAACACCCCTTAATTTTATTGCGTTTGTTAAATAATTTAACAAACGCAATAAAATTAAGGGGTTTTACTATTATGGAATTGAAATATATGCATAATTATTATGCATTACGGATAACTGACATTGGGTCAATTTAAATGTATGTTGTGCTTCTCTTGTTTATGTTCTTGAACGACGTTCAAGATTATAGACTAGCTATCTCTCAGTCTGCGTGACGAATATCATTTGTATAACTGAACTCTTGTGTTGAGTAGGAGTAGCCAAGAAGCTGATCTGGATGCTGTCGACGCCACGGGTGGCAGCCTTGGCTGGTTCAGGGTTCCTCCTGCTCCTCTTCTGTATCATCTGTCTGGGGTCCTTGGCCAGGAGAAGCGGCAAGCCCCGGGCTGGACCGTCCGCGGGCAAGTCCTGACCCCGGCCTCGGCCTCGGCCTTCTGTCGAAGTGATTACCACAGACCGGGAGACCACCGTCTAACTACCTGAGGGGGCCACTTCCTGTATTCATCGGTAAGGCGCCACAGGATCCGCACATGACTTGACTAGAGGATGGTAAGAGACATGACTCAGGAAGGCTGCGAAAGTTCCTGACGATTTGTCTGGTGTCTGGAGAGAGGCATGACAGGCTCCAGACGCCACTGATTCCTGACTAGCTTTGATTGAAGTGTGGTTTAACCCAACCTTCTAACTTGACTGGACTGAACTTGTATCAGGAAAGAAAACAGGTCCATATGTACCCGGTTCCACAGTCTCCAGGTCGGAATAGATTGGAGACAGACTTGCCTCGGTAAGATTCCGGAAGTGAATCGTACCAACCTGACTGAGACCTCACTCACACACTCCAATAGAGTCAGGATGGAAACAAGTTCCACTGTGAAAATAGGAACTCATTAAACATTATTTCTTTCCTGATTCAAGTTCAGTTCATTCAGGAGTTAGTATTAAATAATGGCACACTATTAATAAATTATAAGCAAAGTTGAGATATTTGACTAGGAAATTATGTAAATATTGCCCAAGTCTGTTTAGACATGATGTTAATCAAATTTCGCGCACTTCTTGACGGGCGTAACGTGTACCAATCGGTGAATTCTGGATCTCCCCCCCACGTCCAAGTACAAAGTCAAAGTGTTCAAAACAAGTATGACCATCATTTTCAAATTGAATGTTAATTGAATATTAATCATTTCTTTGTGTACATAATGGCTTTTTCTTTCTTTTTTTTCTGAAAGACAGTTTAGTCAACATTTCATAAAGACTTAAGAGTGCGACACACTTAAGATAAATATAAGTTGTAACGTGGCCTGTGTAATAATAGACTTTTCCAATGTTCCTCCCACAAACCTTAATATTTTATACAGTTATTTGTTCTGGGAAAGTAGGTTAGGAATAGGTGATATTTAGTCCCACCTTACTGGCTCATACTCATCTTATGTGTCGCATTATATTACTTATAGTTAAAATAGTCATGATTATTCGTGTGGAGCTCCGACAAATTAGTGTTCACATTATCGTTATGCATATATATGAGTGTCCCAGAAGCCAAGACCATCTAGTAGATTGACGTTAATAAATAATTTTATAGACTTAATGTGGAGGAGAGCTGATTAATAACGTTTGATCGTTGCTGGAAATATCTACCTTCTTTGGACTCGTAAGGTTTAGGAAAACATGTGTAGAAGGGTAGTTCTGGTTATAAAGAATATAATTATAATATATAACTCGAAAGAGACTTGGCTTCTGAGCGACTCCTATGGTGCTGATGAATTATAAATAAGAAAACAAAGAAAAAATGTTGGTTTAAAAATTGTTATAATTTTATTTTTTATAATGTTGGAAATTTAGTTATGCAATCAACAGTTCAAGAACCTGGCTTCCACTCTGGTTGGTAAACTATTTTTGGCAATACAAAGATAAAATTATTTTAATAGCGTAACACATCGGCAATTTGAGCTATTGCAAAAATGGATGGTTTTGAAATACAAAATTTATTTAATATCCTAAAAATCGGGCATGAAAAAAGGATCACATATTTTCTGTGGCTGCACTCAATAATCATTTTTGTCTTTACTCATATATTTAAACCGGAACTCAAACTTTACTATGTGCCATTAATTTCTTCATGGTATTCTTTTTCTAAAATGAAAATGTGTAATTTCATTTTTAGGATTTTTTTCAAGTAAGGCTGTGAGTTGTAGCTTGGTTGTGGATGAAAAAAAAATTTTTTAAATCAGACAGAGTAATAGAGTTAAGTAAGTTTCAGCTCACATTATTTAAAAAATATATATATTGTACTTTTATTATGTGTATTTTTACTTATAATATTTATACTTCGCAAGGTGAACGTAAGCCCCTGAGGATAGTTCGCGATGTACGGTCTGTTGCGAAAACTTCTGTCCCTTTCACATTATTAGAGAGCTCAAAGGTCTGAAATGAAATCAGCTGTGTTATTCAGTGGCTAACCAGTGTGAGTAATAACAATATTTATATATTTTTCCGAAGAAAAGAATAGGGAAATTTTCGTTAAAAAATATAAACACAAAATCATAATAATAAAATTTAAGACTCCCATAATGGAGTCGGGCTTATGTCCACCAGATTGACGAAAGAGTGCTTGCTAGTATGCGATAGGACTTCGTAGTTAAAACCTGGGCATGAGTCATATTAACTAACTAAAATACGCTTATTATTCATATTGAAATTATTTACTAATAATAAAACTTATGTTTATTTATTCTCTATGATACAACAATCCACTAATAGCTAATTGTTTAAAGAAAAAAAAAATTCCTCTTACTAATTATCCTCTGAACATTTTTTAATTTATTCAGAAGTAATTATATAAATCGCTGGATATCTCGAAATCGAAAGTGTATAATTATTATATTATGAGTAAAGTTTAAAAAGATTTACAGGGAAATTAATTTTCTTAAAAAATCCCGATTTTGATATTTTTTGAATTACTCTGATTAGCTTCTGAATGACACAAGTGTTGACAATGGTTAAGTAAACCTCACTTTTTTTTTGTCAAGGGTCGAACTTCACCTTACAGACTGTTTAATTTGTTCAAAATTAATTTACTATATCATTGAATAACCATCCTTTTGATATACCTACCTAGGTAAAATCAAATTCCTTTTACCATTCTCATCAAATTTTTTTCATAACTGTAAAAGTATTTGTTTTTCTGCGACAAAGACGTGAAGAAAAGTACGATTATTAAGTAAGTATATTGATTAGCATAACTTTTCATGTGACGGCAGATAAAATGTTTTAGTATGTTCATACACTTTTTAATATAAGTAAGTAATATTTGCTATCAAGTTGGTTCTAATTGATGAATATCGATACAGTTTTTTGAAGGAAAACGGAGGTTAGATTTGGTTGAATTTCACTGCCTTTTGTTCCTGTCTCGACTGCCCACTTTCTATGTCTGAATATATACATTATAGGTAAATACAATTATCATTAGGTTTTTTTATAATATATATATATATATTATATTAAGTAGTCAAATGAAAGTAGTGTTCATGGCAAATATTAAAATAGTTGTCTTCTTCATACAGAAGAATTGGTTTGTGCACCACATCTGTCAAATTGTTTTTGTTATATATCTCATAAATTTATTGTATTAACAATCCCTAGGTTTTCATTTTTTTTAAAAAAGGGAGACTATTACTGACGACACAAAATTAACACGATGGCTAGAATTCCACTTGTACCATATTGCTTCTTGTCAAAAACCTATAACTTTTCGTTATAACAGTTATGACAGTTATTGTACTTAGCGAAGAGATGGGTTTGAAATATGTAATGATTTTATACTCCTTGACTGAAGCAACTACATATATTTTAGAACTTGCACTTTACATGTCCTGTCCCATTTGAAATGTCCCAATTGCTAATATCTTAGGGAACCACGAAAAACATGTTTAGACTTCATGATTATGAATACTTTTTTTTTTAACCAAATTACAAATAGGGATTTATGTGGACTTAGTTTTGTCAAATAATGACTGAGTTATCAAAACCTGAAGTTGAATTTTTTTTTAAATAAACTTTCCCTCACACACCTGGTTGAGTAAAAGTTTCTAAGGGTTCTTGAAATGCCTTTCATGACCTTTCAAACAATGATCGCCTAAATTCACCCTCTGGCCCTCTTCAAAAAAGGGATACTTCCATTATGGGGGTATTTCAAAAATGCACAATAACATATGAGGACATAATTTTGTATATTACAATTGGCTGAACCATTTTTGTTTGGAAACATTTAGTAAATAAATCTTAATTAACCACATTATGTAGTCAAAACATATTAACTTATCAGTTATTTGCAACCGGAACATGTTATGTGGGGCATGCTACATACATCTCAGAAAAAAAGATTCCTTTAGTTTCTAGTTATAATTTTAAAAAATAAAAGAAAACTTGTTTTTTAAAAATATTGTCTATTCCATAAAATATATGGGCGTACTTTCGGTATTGCTACCATCTTCAGCCACCATTATTCTTGACCACATACACTACAGGAAGCAGGAAGGGGAGGCTTGTTTATTTTTGGCTAGCATTTCAAACCCTAAAACCCAAACATTTCTTCTTTTAAATTCATTAGCTTTCTACCGATTTGCAATATGTTTTCATCTAGGGAATCATAAAAGAAAGGCATATGTTCAAATTTTCAGGACAACAAACGGAAAAATAACTGCATTAAACTCGAATTTTCTAATCTACGTTGATACTTTTTGGTTCTGTTATTTTTACTGTATCTACTTAGTAATTGGACAGTAAATACAGCAATTTCTTTTTGTGTAATGTTATTTTATTTAGGTAGTTACGTAAATAGAATTGTGCGGTTTCTCATCTCAGTAAACTTTAACAATTATTTTTAAAAACAATATAAAGAAACACTTTCTTTTTTTAAATATTGTATATTTCACAAAATATATGGGAGTACTTTCGGTATTGCTACCATCTTCAGTTCGTGGCTGAAATAGACAATATTTTAAAAAAACTTAAGTTTTTCTTTATATTTGTTATTAAGTGTTTCACAATATCCCTGCTAAAATCATTATAATTTTGCTTCTCTGTCATTAAATAAAAATGTAAAGGCTAGGTATTCACTAAAAGTAACAAATTTGCAATAACCCTGTCCTAGTTTACCATCTAAGTCTCCATTTATTAGAAATTATCGCCACCTCATTATTGTGAAGCTATGTGCCGAACAATTAATTCTCCTCGTATTTGGACTTGCAGAGATGCTTTCTGATTTTAAAAAAAGTGGAAAATGTAGTCACCTGTTTAATTTGGTGCCGTCAGAACTAAGTTAGAGAAAAAAAAACCAATTATTTTTTTAAAATTTAAATGTTTCATTCGTCACATTTATTATTTCGATAGGTTTCTATGTACGCAGCTAATGCGTGTCCCGTTATCTGTCCAAAAGTTATTTTGTAAAATTAATAATAAAAGTCTCCAGTGGGAGAGCTGTGATTATTTTTTACAAGCGGGAATCTGCCCAAAAAATATGCTCACTTATTAAACTTTTCTTAAAATTATCTATATATATATATATGTTGTATTAACACTAGATGTGAACTTTATCTTTATTCACATCCTTAGGAGTTTTCCAACTTGTTTTTTTTTCTAATTTTATGGAAAACGTTTTGTTATTGTATTTTGATAGATCTACAATGCAAAGGTTGCTACACACATTCTGGATGCAATAACAGTTTAAGTCATTTATCCGGCCAATGCATTTTCCAAAATCCCAAACATTCTCTATCAGAACAGCAGCATTGTGCATGATATGTTGCTGTGTGCTACGTCGTTCGCGAAATGCTAATGAAACTCTTCAATAGTCTTTCAATTTTCTGGGAACATTAATTTGAAATACAACCGTTAGTACGCTGACAGACAATGGACGGTGTCACAAGTCACGAGTGGTTTTTTTTTCTGAGCATCATATTGATAATATTAATTAAAAGACTACAATTGAAAGAGAATATCTTCACCCAGGGGGGATTTTAGTGGACCATGAATCTTACGGCCTCAACTTGGTACCTTTGTTTCACAACTGCTCCCCACTTCATCTCACTCAGTTCGCTCCCTGTAGTTACTGGCTTGGTGCCTTCAGATTTGACAGTGACTGTCCTCATCTCGCCCACAGGCTCTCAGCCATTATTTCTCCCTCTATTTACAATTTGCGAGATAACTTTTTAGTTTCTCTCCTGATATGAACATTGTTGCGCTATATCGCTGATATTTTATCAATAAAACAATATATATATGTATCTTTCCTCGCTCTGGTGTACATGAGCCCGACTCTACTATAGGAGTCCTAAATTTTGCATACCCTAAATTTTTATTCACCTAAGGTAAGGAGGTCTTTGACGAGTATCTGATATCGTTCAGGCTCGAGACCATCGCTTAACGTCCCAACCGAAGGACGACGTGCTCAAGGTTTCTTCACTTTCCAACAAAAAAAAAAAAACGCGATCTTGAGTGCTCAGTAAGCAAGCACGCTACCTGCGATCTCTATATATACAGTATATGCTTCGCATAGGTACATAAGTTGTCAGGAACACAATTTACTTTTTTTTCTTTAACATTTTTATTCGGAAAATTCCTAAGGGTGCATGAAGCTAGTTTGTTTTTATTATTATTTAAGGAAACACCTGTCCATCAATGTAGCTGACAAATCAATTATTATTATATATAATAGTATAGTTATATAATAATATAACTTAAAAAATAATTAATAACTGATTTCAATTATATTCTAATTATAATTTAGGAGATAAGTTGATGGAAAATAAATATACTTATATTTATAAATTTTAAAAACTGCTGATCCCATTGATCTTTAAATTATAGGGGATCAACACAGTAGACCAAGAATTTGCAAAACAATTGCATAGTATTATTGTATAATTAATAAATTGTATTAGTCAGGCAGTTTTAGTTAGTTTCGTAAGGCAACTTTAGTTTTGTAAGGCTACTAGAGCAGTACTTTTGGAGCGCAGGGTCTTTATAGTGCCAAAAAAAAAAATTGTAAGAAAAGAGAATCTAGGGAGGTATCTAGAAAAATTATATACAATAATTTTTTTTTTGTCTTTTGACAAAAATCCTTTATATTGTAAGATGTAGTGCAAATAACGATAAATAGTTTGCACTTTGTAAAATCCTTGTCAATGAATGAATGAAACAATAAGTCACTTTGGTGTACAATAATTATGTTATTTTCAGGGATCGTACACCGGAGGTTCCGAGCTGACATCAAAAAACATTTTCAAAATACTACTTTACACATTAAATTCGGTATTTTGAAATGAATGAGATGTACTTTATTTTACAACCAGAATATGTGTCATCTTCACTGGTACATCACCAATTTCGTGCGGTGTGCAGTGCTTGTGTGTACACCCCATGCAGTGCTTGTGTGTACACCGCACTAAATTGGTCTGAAGATGATGAGACAGTAGTTTGTAAAATAAAACTGTGGAAAAATCTTTAAAAATACCACTATTTTTGAAAAAAAAAAAAAAATTTTGGTCCCTAGTTATTTTTTCAAGAAATACAATTATTGAGATAAGTGTATCTTGGATATCTTCATTTATTTTGTTTTTACTTCCTCGGATAAATATATTATAGAGGAAGTTAGATTCTATGCACATTTTTCATCTTTTGTAACTGACTAAATCCAAAAAAGATAAAAACCTTTCAGAACTTCCGATAAAACATATATATCGATATGAAATTATATACGAGGAACTAGAACTTGCTAAGGAGAACGTCGGTTGATTTTCAGAAAGGTTTCTCCAAAGCCCCAATAACTGCCAATATTTCGAAGGGTTTTATAAAAAAAAATAGTGAAAATATTATGTAGTAGTTGTCTGTGTATTATTCAAGAATAACCTCAGACTCGACATTTTAAATAATAAGATAATAATAAATACCGATATGGTGAACCATACGTGACTTAATTCTTCAAAAATAATTTTTCATTATAAAAAAATTATTAGTAAGTAGTTAGTTATTGTGACTCATGCCCGGGCTTTAAGTACGATCATATCGCCTACTACCAGAGCGCTATTTCGTCGCTCTGGTGGATATGCCCTACTCTACAGTGGGAGTACTACCCTAAATTAGTATTCACCTAGGGTAGGGGTCTTTGACGAGTACCTGATATAGTACAGACTCGAGACTATCGCTTAACTTCCCATTCGAAGGACGGCATGCTCACATCCCATATAAAAAATCTAAGGACCCCGGGGTCTACAACCGAATGTGAAATATGTTTTTGGAACTTCTGGTATAATGTGATTAATTAGTGCAAGATGTGATACTGTTCAACTATTTCAGTGGAATTTTCCAGAAAGCCTCTTATACGATACTAAAACTTACAAAATAAAGGCTTAATTTCGCATCTTTTCAAAACTGCCGATCCAATTGGCACCAAAATCATTAAGTCTTGATTCCTTAATGTGACCAACATCTAAAAAGTGCATTTTTGTAGAAGTTATCATGAAAGAAAAACATTCTACAGACAGACACAGACACCATGTGGAATACCACTTTTCTTTACGTTGTGGGACAGTTAGAATCTGATCTTATTTCGGACTCGAATTTTCCAGACTTCAATTTCCTCCCATGAGCATGGAAGATGCCCAGTTATGTTGTCATACATAAGGAAAATTACCATTTTTTAATTGCAGATACCAGTTCCTTTCCTTATAGGGTCAAAATAACAGGTTCAATCAGTTATAAAAAAAACTGTTATAAGGCATTTTTTATTCGTCTTCCCAATCACGTGATCAATAAACAAAATTAATGAAACAATCAAAGAGAGCATAAAACTCGAAACTGCCATAAGTTAAGACAGATAAGGTAACTAAGTACAATCTCTGCCCCCCCCCCCCCCCCCCCAAAAAAGTGTTCACTATTAAAATTAGAATATGAAATAATTATTGTACAGCATGACTTCGTGAGCAAAATCATAGACACTTAGTGAGAGCACCTAGACATCAATAAAGCTTTAATATTGTTTCTGTCGTTGATAAATTAAAATTATATGAAATATATATATTTAAAATTAGATGAATATAAATCAAACCTATTATATATGATACAGATTATAGAGAAATTATTAATTAAAGTTATATAGCTACCTATAGAGAGCACTATGTATATACTATTATATTATAGGAATAATGAAAACATACAGCATAGACCTGATAGAGAGCTATCTATGATAAATATGACGTATTATGGTTAAGTGGTCACTCTTATAATGCTGCCATTAAAAAAAATTAATTGAATTAAACAACTTTGAATATATTTGTATGTATGTTCAAAACTTGGCTGTGATCAATAAATAAAATTAAGTTAAATATTTTTTTGTATTTATAACCCATTGTATTCTTATGAAAACCATCTTCTATATGTTTTAACATATTTACAACGAATTGTTTGGGCGTGGCTGTACTGCAGAGGTACGTGACCGAGTCCAGGCTAGTCGTTTGGGAGAGTGTTTGTGGATAATAAGCAGAATAAGTGGGTTGGCGTCATGGTGGAGTTTGTCGTGAAAATTATGATACCGTGTCCTGATAACAGAGGGTACAAATGAGATGTTACGGTCATTATACAGGGTCATATTGGAAATGTAAAATGGCGCATCGACAATGTGGCGTAGTGACTGAAATCTAAAATGATTTGTAGATGAAAGAGGCCTGCTGATTCCTCGTGGCGTGGCCAATGACAAGTCGGCCACCACTAAGATGAACGAGCCGGGGTATCGGGAGGGGGGGGGGGGGGGGGGAAGGGGTTGTCAATAAAATGCATTTTATATATATGTATAAAGCTTTATTATAAGATATTAACTTTAAAATTTTATAAATTTAAATTAAATAAACAATGATAAATCTAATCAGAATTCTAAGTATAAGTCAAATTTACCATCCATAAATTATTTCGTAAATAGAACTCCCTGCCGGGTCCATGGATGTTGTAAACAACTAAAAATAACACCGTTAGAGAGTCATGGCTAATATGCATCGTAAATAAAAAATTGCCAATAAAAAAAATTAATAAATAAATTAAATTAACATTGGAAGGCACAACCTGCTTACCAATTTATATTATTATTCACTACTTAAAATTTTGAAATAATACAATTTTCAATGTACGTAGTCATATAATTTAATACAAACAAAGATTACAAATCTAAGAAGGGACATCCAGTGCCACCTATACATATATATATTTTCTTTAATTACAGCATATTAATGAAAATTTTAATCTTCTTCAAATGTTCATGGATTCTAGAAGGAAAAAAAGTAAAATAAAATAACTGAAAATATAATTGAGATAGATGGCCCAAGCAGTTCCTTGCTTTTCAGGCACCGGTCCGGACCTGAATTCTATACCCTGAATTTCAAGGCGAAGAATTTAAAGAAAGATGGAGAAAGTATAACAAGCTAATAAAAGGGCGCCGTCTATTTTTTTTTTGCCCTAAAACCTCTAACAAACTAATAATATAATTTTTTCTCCAAATAAGTACAAAAATTAATCTTACAAATGAAAGCAAAAATACATAAAAATAATGAGAAATACTTTAAAAATTATTATCAAAAAATAACTGAAGTTTATAAACTAAGAAACACTAAGATTAAGAGTATCTACACTTCTAATCACATATGATAAGACAAAATGATAATGATACATATAAATATCTGCAAAATTCCATTAGGTACCCACATAAATTTATTACACATACCTACATTATCACTGAATAATAAAACAAAGTCAATCCAAAAATCAGCACTATTTTCGAAATCATCAGAATAATAGTTGAAATTATTATTTAATATTAATAAATGCACGAAGTTTCTTAATAACATTCACTTATCAGTCAGATCTGAACGTGGAAAGTACAATATTCAAAAAGTGGACCCCTTTAAAATGTGATACTCAAATTCTTCTTTCTGTGTAAGTTCCTGGCTGAATGAATAAACAAAACAAAAAATATAATTATTACTCTTACTATGGAATAAATATGACTGGCAGATTATTATTTGTCTAAGAAAAATGCAGACATTAGTTAATTAAAAGGTGCAGTTTTCATGATGAATAATTGAAGGATATATTGAAATTATTCTTTATAGACAGCTGAATTGTAACTTCAAAATGTCTTAATTAATCCTTAATCAGAATAAAAGGGAAAAAATATTAGGGGTTACTGTGATAACTGATTCGCTTGGTTGATCGTAATAGTGGTCAATAAGTTTACATTTATACGTATGGCTTTTACAAGCCATTAACTCCTGTCAAAAATTGGAAAAATGTCAAAAAATACAAAATTCAACCAGCAAACGAATATAAACACCAGAGAATGAAATACCTTTTCCACTAGTGAACGTGTGGAGTTAGAATGACGGAAATGTTCAGGAACCCTACAATATGCATTATGGGAAACAAAAATGACCTAAAGAAGCTGTTTTAGGCCTATTTAAGAGAAATATGTGAAATTAATATACAAAAAAATTAAACCCCCTCCCACCGAAAAAAGTGTGTTTTCCATCAGTCTCATCAATATACGCTCGTTGACTACATTTTTTCTTACATTCTGTAAAACGCGTAAACAGCAAGGAAATTTGAACATATAAATTTCAAACTTCATCAAGTTAATTGACCAAGATTTTTGGGGGAAAACTTCGACCGAAGTTTAAGTTGCCAGTCCTGCGCTACTTTTAGCAAACAAATCTGATTTCTACAGTATCCCCAGTAAACATTCTCCCAAAAGCGTCATGCCTATTTTATATAATTTTTATTGAGAATAGTGGATAAAAAATAGATAAGTACCGCTGAATATTTTTTTATAAAAGAAAATAGCGGAAAATATCCATCAAGGTGGTGGATATTCAAACAATGGACGACTGACATTTCAAATTCCATCATCTTTTTAGGATTATTGTACAACTACCATTAAATTTTCCAGAGAAGCTTATTGTAAAAGTTAAGATAAGATTACAAAAATTTAACAAATTAGTTTTCCGGTAAAAACTGTGTAAATAGTTTCTTGAAAATTAAATTTACTCAAAACAAAACTTTTAGTATTTGGGCCGTCAGTAAATACAAATAGTAAATATTCTCTTTTTATCGTCTCCAATGTAGTTTGATGACCCCATCATATCTTTCGTTTAGATACCTAGACAAAATATGCCTAAAAACAATACTTCAATAACTAAAGCGATCTCAGTTTTTTATATTTTCTTAAAAATCCTTCAACCTAGCAATTGTATAATTTCACAAGGCAATATAAACACAAATTAGGGTTAGAGATATGTAGTGGCTTAATCAAATTTCAAATACAAAAAAATAGAGAAACTAGAAATTTAACTTTTGGTGTTTACAAATTCTTTAAAAATGTATTTGTTACTAATTGTTTTTACCTGCCAGAAGGTTGCCGCAGATGTACATGGCTACTCCAAACTCCAGTCGCTCACATTGTCCTCGCCATCTTCCTCATTCTGAATGATGCTGGGTACACAAAAACGATCATTGATCATCCCATGTTCAATAAGAAAATTTTCAACATCCCCTTCGTAAAATTCATCTCCCAGCTCGTCGGTCACCCGGACAAAATTACCTGGTTTAACAAAATTAGATTAGAATGTGTAATCAAGTTTTTGAGAAGCTTCTTTTGCTCATGAATTAGGATAGACTGTGTTGGCAGCCCAATTAAAATTTTCATTAACAAAATTAATTAAAATTACTCAGAATTACTTTTGAATTTATTAATTAAATTTAACTAAAATAGAAATATAACATACCAATGACTGAACCATCCTTATAGACCAATAGTGCTGGAACACCTTCCACTTTGAACCTGTACACAAAGTAAAACTTTTTAAACATTTCCCTTTGTGTGGTAAGTCTAATTTTAGTAGTTTGTTATTTAGGCTTATGTTCTCATCCACAAAACAGTAGGCAGCGACGGAAATTTTACTATAATTTTCTGTGAGTTGAATTATTAATTTACAAAGAAATAATGCTAACCAGATATCTTGAGATCTAAACCCAGGCTCGCCTCCCTTAAACTAAAAAAATAAAAATTGAATGACCAGAGTAAGTTTGGGCTGCTCGACCAACGGAATAATAAAACCCTTCCTTAGAATCCACATATTCAGAACATATTTGTCATATCAGTGAGGGACTTTAAGGTCGAAACAATCAAGAGATTTTTTTCAATGTTCATATACATAAGTATATGCCTAAATGACGAGATACCACTTTCAAAATGAAGGTCTTCGTTTTGTAAAATTTATTTGCTCGTGAACTTGGTTGAAATGGGCCCGATTTAATTTTTTTTTTTTAATAAAGCGTCTTGTATGTTTTTACAGTAACGTAAAACACCAAAAATTAAACAAGCTGTGAAATGTAATTTTTTTTTATAGAAGACACTTTAATGCCCAGTGTTTTGTCTTAATATTAAAGTTAGTAAGTTATTGTGAATCATGCCCGGGCTTCAACTACAAGGTCATATCGCCTACTACCAGAGCGCTCTTTCGTCATTATGGTGGACATGAGCCAGAATTTTTAGTGGAAATGCCAATGTTTGCCTACCCAAATAGGATATGAAGGGTCACAAGGCACTTGAATGCCGGAAAAGTAGTCCCTTGCTTTCTTCACCAAAGTGCCCAAGGATGCCGCAAGTCTGACTATGATCGTTTTGACAGACTATTCTCGTAACGTGTGGCCGAATAACTCCGCCTGACTCACTTCTCGTTTATTTTTTTTTTTTTTTTTTCTAGATAAATCAGGATAACGATGGAACAGATTATCTACCGAGACAACGAAAGTCAACGTTTCATGTAGTACAATGAAAAATAATATGAATGTTTATCCTACATATGAGTAAATTTTACGTAGAAAACTATGCAAAGCACAACTTGAAATGTGCCAGACATAAAAACTATATTTAACTTAAGCTGGAAAGATGGGCTATATGGCAACCACCCGGCTCTAACGACCTCCACTTTTCTAAAAAATAAATAAATAATGCACATACAATTTAAACAAATACGTACATATAGGTATTTAATTTCTAAATAAATAATATATTAAAATTTGATATTTTCTTCAATTTTTTTTAAAAGTTCTTTAATATATATTTTTTCAACTACTGTTCTGGAGAGTTGTCCAAACATTACATAAAGGGAGTTACTTTGGTTCCTCAGGTTCAGACACACATATCGCTCATTTGCTGCAACAGCAGCGTGTAATAACTTGATGCATTCATTCGAAAATAACTCAAGTTTTATTGAAAGAATACAATATAAAAGAAGAGAAAATGCACAGTAACAGCTATAGGCCTTATTGAGGTTTCTCCCTTGACCTCATAACCACCCTCACTTTGAATTATGACATTCTTGCAGCAATAATTGTTTTCTCGGGGAGCAGTTGAAGCTCAAACGTGTCGTTCTACCCGCTAAAAGTATACGTGAGAATGGTTCTTGCTATGCCCATAACTCAAAAAAGCCCATTATTGAGTTATGTCGTTGTTGCAGCAAATGAGCGATATGTTAAAAATAGCTTGAAAAAGCAGTAAGATAACAATAACTGTTACCTTTGGCTCATCCCAGCGGAGCTACCAACAATTTTACAAAACTTCACTGATGGATACTGCTTACTCAACTCTGAGAGACACTTATTCATCGTCTTACATCCAAGATTACTCTCTTCAAAAATATGAATAATTATAGTAACAGATTTATTTTCATTGTCGATGGCTTCAAGAAAATCGTTGCCGCTCTTCAGACTGATGACTGTCCCAAATCTTGGAAGTGTGGCAGGCCTGGACATCATCTCTTCCATCCTCTGTTTTTGATATTGCAGTAGCATATCATCATCTATCAACTCCAAGAGTGCTTTGTCTTCATCTTCCTCGTTGTTCTGATTCTTGCTCGTGGTTAAAGTCAATCTTTTAGCAAGGCCCATTCTTTCCAGTTCCTGCTCTTCCCTTTTTTCAGTTTGCAGCTGTTTGTACCTTTGCCAGTCTCTTAGTACTCCTTTCGGACCAGTATTCTTCGCACTTCCTTCCCATTTAGTCGGCTCGGGAGGAGAAGCATATTCATTCTCCTCAGAATTTTTCAACACACTCTTCGCCTCACCGTACTGACTCGAATCTGAATCATCTTCACTCTCACTGCTACTACAGTAATAATCTTTTTTGATGCCTAAAATTTTATCGTCGAAAGTTGTCATTTTTGTATTTGCAATATCAATCCAAATAAATGCTACATACAATAACAATTATTTACTCCTAAACTAAATTTTTATTTAAAACAAACACTTTGAATAAAATAAAGTAGCCAACAACAGACCATACATAACTAAATCGGATTTATTTAATCAAAAGATAGAGGTAATAAAAAAAACACAACAAACAAAACTTGGCAAGACAGGTTTCGGCGAAGTTTACACTTTTAATCAGCTGATTCTATCAATGCTGCCAACCTATCAGGAGAAAGTATTTTCTGCAATTTGTTATGTAATCATTGATTATTCTTTTAATTCTATTTTCTTTTCTTGCATTTTTATTTTGAAGCTTCCTGTTTAGCAGAAATATATTCACGAAGAGAGGGGGTATTGTAAAACCTTATGTGTCACTTTAGACACAAAGGACTCTGATTGGATTGTGATCTGATAGTCATATGATAAATTGAACTTGAGTCATGGAAGACAGTAAGGAGGAGAGTAAACCTCTTTTACAAAATGACTTTAACTCAACCAATAACACCAATTCTACGGCTGTTCGTGGTAATTAGAACAATCATTACTACATTGTCATATAAGTTTCTTTAAGACTATGTAAAATTAAGTTAAAACTATAGGTTATCTCTGCTTATCGTTATTGTTTTCCTGTATCACTTCCCTGAGTTTTCACCTTTTGTTTCAAGTGTTGATTTATTATGACTTCAGGAACTTTTTAAACAGATTATTTTTAATTTTATATTATTTGTGCAGATGAACCAAAGACACAGACGACTGTTTCACCTCTTGGTCCGGACGAATTGCCACCGTCATATCAATCAGCTATAGGTAACACCCCGATTATCACTTGCAGAGTTTGTCAAGCATTAATTGATGTTTCTGGGAAAAGAGACCAACATGTAGTCAAATGTATTCACTGCAATGAAGCAACAGTAAGTTTTCTTAATATACTTTTTGAATATACTAAACAGAATCTACATCCTCATTGTTTAAAGTTTGAGAACAATTCAAAATAACACAAGAACATTTGCAAGGCAGCAGCATTTCATTTGTTTTATTTTTCACAAAGTATATTGAATATACGTCTTGAGGCTCTGTTAACTGGTCTTTCCCACCAAGGACGCTCCTTATTGATGTGTTTCATATTCAAAGTAGATAATCATGAAATTTTAATGTACATTTTCTTTGTATATTTGTGTTGATTTTCTGTTAATGTTTTGTGTCATTTCAGTGTTTCTCAACTTGACAGTTTCTGTCTTTTTTCTCCATTGTCTTTCTTTTTGGCTTCAAAATATAGTACAGTGGAAGACTTATGGAACTTACCACTTTTTCTCAAAATTATCTCAAGTCAATAGCTTGTTAGCAATGCGTTGCTACTTCTATGCAAATTTCAATGAAATTTTCTGTCGAAAATTATTTTGAACATCATTTTCTCATTATTCTAATCGTGTCTTCTTATCTTGAGCCATAATTGGTCAGTCTTAAGCATTTTGTTTAGCTTTCAACTGCACATACAATATTTACTTGTAACTTGAAACAATTTTCTATGGATAGTTGATTGCGCAAAAGATTGAAATTAATGAATATACTTATATTTACTGGACATTATTGATAATAAATAGCTATTGAATTAATTTTACATCTCTGATATAGTTTGAAATTCATTATGTCAAAAAGATATTCTAAAAAATAATTCACGCACAACTGCTTTTCAATCTATTGTTCAAAAGTTATATGACTAGTTTCATTTCTTACAGCTTTCTCTGCTCTGTTGAACAGGACAATTAAGTATAAACATTTCAATTTTCATATTTAGGCATCCAACTTAATAACTATAAAACCCACTTATAACTGTCTATGGAATGAATGTATAAATACTTTTTTTATACGTGGATTTGCACGTCCCTGAGTAGGACACCAAAAGAATTTAAGCCAAAGGTGGGATTAGAGAAGGGGTGGGGGGCTTAATACTAAAAGCATAGTATCTCTACATGAAATGAACAGTTATAAATAGATTCAGAAGCTCGTAAGAAACCTCCTGATTTTCAGTTAATTCGGGTCTAGGAGAAAATAGTTGGCAGGGAAAGCGAATTATTACCTATTATTCGAGCAGAGGAATTACGTGGCTGGTGATCTTTACATTGACAGATAAAAAAAAAAAATTGCGTTTCAAGTCAGGCCAAACAGCGCAATGCCAGTGTATGGTTGAAATTTCCAAATTTAAGATTATTGTTATTATAAATTATAAAATCTTCTTTCCTTAATAGCTCCATTTTTTTTTTCAGCCGATCCGGAACCCTCCGCCAGGGAAGAAGTATGTCCGATGTCCATGCAACTGTCTGCTGATCTGCAAGAGCAGTTCGCAGCGGATCGCATGTCCTCGTCCGAACTGCAAACGGATCATCAACCTCTCGCCCTCCCCGGTCACCCCCCCAGTGCCCTCTGTGCCCGGCATGTGTCGGGTCACTTGCTTCCACTGTCGGGACACATTCCTGTTCAACACACTTAAGAATGCACTCGCTCGGTGTCCCCACTGTAGGAAAGTGTAAGTAATAATAATAATTCTTTCTTGGTAATCAAAATAACATTACATATTGTACATCCAAAGCTTACGAATATCTCTGTCAATATAATATAAAATATTTTCAATTTTAATATTTTTCAAAATTATGAGTTAGATTTACCAACGGTTTGTTAAGTAGGGGAAGAGATCGGGCTTGTGGTCGATAAAACAAACTAAAATATTTTATCTAAACACAAACAATTATATCTAAATATAATATATACCATGAGTAAACAAAAATATAAAAACAAATAATATAATACAGTAAAACTTGGATTAACCGTCTCCATCCGGACCAAGGCTATGACGGATAACCGAATAAACGGATAACAGAAATCTCTTAATACATATGTACAGTAACGTGTTTTCTTTCATTGTGAGCTTGGGACGAAAATAAAAATAAAATCCTTTAAAAGTGAATAATACATACATATTGTATTTAATTTTACAAACCAATCAATATAAACTTGAATATAAGAGTAGTAATGTATAGAAATGTTTATTTTATTGTTTAATTATTTTATTAAATGTTTTTGTTCACTAGCTTTTTATTGTTAGTGTTTAAACAAACAGCTGAATGTACACAATTATGATCCCAATAAAGATTTCTTCATAGTCACCCGTTTCTTAAACGGCTGTTTCCATAAGATCCCTCTAGATTACGCCAAAGAGTACAAATTATTTATATAAATATAATTTGTGATCATTGAGTATAATATCCAGAGGGGGATCTTACTTAGATAAACAATGCTTATTACTTTTTAATGAAAGAAAATAGCGGAGAATGTTCGTTAATTGAAGTAATCCGAAAATTGGGGACATGACCCTACTTGGAAGGGGTACCACAAGTATTACATTCTTTTTTGGTGACAGTAACTCAAAAAACTCATACATCGTAATTGACGGGGTTAGAATCAAAATGGTCCAAGTGACATTTTTGAAAATTTTTCGTTAAGTGCATACCTAATCAGGTACAACAATTTTTGGTGACATGGAACAAGTAACTTAAACATATCAATAGTGGACAAAGTTTTAAAAATGTCACTTAGACCATTTTAATTCTAACCGTCTTAAAGTTAAACTAAATATATAGACCAACTAATAAAAATTGACTAACATAAAAAAACATTCTTAGGAGGCGAAATTTAATACTTAAAACTACCTAGACTTGTATTTTAGTGACCATATCTGTAGTGTGAGCAAAATCAAATAAACCTTGGAGGAGTATAGTGTTCCCCATCCCTACATATCGTACATCAAAAACTGCACCAAAACTATTTGATTTGATCTAATGGCTCAAACCTAAACTGATTCACTGTTGCAGATCTTCTGTTGGGCCTACGTTCGCCCGAGGCCGCGGAAAGCTTTTCCTGATCATGGCAGTTCTCTTCTTCGGCATTGGCCTTGGAGTGACGTTAGGCACATATAACTATGCTGCTGCCAACGGAGGATATTTCGTCATGTATATTGGTAAGGATTAAAATTAATATTATTATTGACAATTTGCAAAACAAAGAAATGGATTATACAAAATTGTGTGGAGATTTTGCGAAAAAAACAAAAACGGTTGATTGGTCTAACAATTTTGAATAATTCTATGAGACCCAAAGAAAGAATTTGCCTGAGACTGGTATAGGGAAGTTCGTCGACTCACATTTAAAATGTATCTGTTGTTTTTCGGAGTTTTCATCAGGGTGTCCAGTCAGGGAAAACTGGGAAATATTATGGATTTTTTTGATGACTAACATAAAGATGGACGACTGAAACACACACAGACATTCATAGTTTCTTAAAAAAAAAAAATTCGCTCTAATCTGGGTTTTGCTGTCCAATCCCTCAAATTATTTTCTTCAAAAGAATTCGTCATGTATATTTTTCTTATGTGAAGCATCTCCTACTTAATATAATTACTAACTTATTTTTTTAATTGCAGGTGCCTTCCTGATTGGTATTATATTTACGATGCGGTGCATTTATTATCTTACAATGAAAGTGAGTGACATTGAAGGCCCTGTCTGAGGCCCTCTTTCAGAGACCTTCCCTTCCACCTCTTAATATATTCATTTTATATATTATTTTTTAATGCGGGGTCCCCAAACTTTCTTTTATCTTCTTCACTATTGCTATCCTATCTTCCCATTGGTTTTATTATATACCTATACATTATTATTATATTTCTACGTATGGATAGAAGAGATGGAAGAGGGTGTAGTCCTATTAACATCATGTGGAAAGAATTATTTTTATTATTACTAAACATTTTTGTGTGACGAAGTACATGAAACCATATCTTAAACAATGTTCTAAAGTATATTAAATAAAAAAAAGTATTTTCGATTTTGGCAAATCATTATAGAGTATATCTTTAGCTATAATTTGCTTCCTCTCCAAGCTCTAAAATACTTATTTACCGAATCATTTCAAGAAACCACTCAACCTCAACCGTCGGCCAGCAGGGGCTGAGACTAGAATTTCAAAATAATAAACATTTTTCAATATTTATGCATAACCAGCGGTAGCTGTACAGTCACCCTCGTCAATCGCTAATCCCAGTGAAGATGTTTAAAAGGGAATGTTGTGGAAGTTGGCCTCCTTCAACTTGTCATAAATGACGATTTTTGACACTGCGCACACTTCTCAAGTTAGAATATACTTGAAGTAAATTGATATCGTCTATACTTTTCAGGCCATAGAAATGGTGTGTCACTTACCTGGTCACTCCTCGCACCCATAATATGCAATTAGAACATAATTGTAAATTTGGGGTGCCACATGGCCTAGCTTGATCGTTTGTTTTGCTATTTTGTTAGTTTGAATAATATACGACGTCTTATTGACATTGTGTCACTTACCCAGCTTTCACAGCTTGAAACAATGTTCAGTCAACCCAGGATCATCTATGTTCCATCCAAAATTTCACTATAACCTTCGCGGATCAAGTTAAGACCCTGAGCAGTTTCGTCTAAAGACTAAAACAGTGGTTCTCAAACTTTTCTTTGCTGTTTTCTCTTGTGGCTTAAACTTCAGGGTAGAGAGGGTTGTTTGCATTTTTTAGGCCTTGGTCTAAAAAAATGCATACTAACTGAAATGGACACAAGCAATGAAACAGTTTTATGAAAATAAAACCTGTATTTAATAGCTTCAAATTTCTTTCGGTGCCAATATTTAGCACCAACAATCAAGATATGTACGATTGGTTATAACTTGATAAATTACCCTAACTAGTTGAACAGGTATGTACGCGTTTAAATGATTCTGAAATGACAGGACATCTTGAAGCTGTCTGCACCTTCCAGCGACATTTAGGTTCCGTGTTAAAAAAAAAAAAAAAATGTTTCAAAAATATTGGCCGTCTCATTATAATAAAGGTACGAAGTGTTGAAGATCTCTGATTTGGAGAGTGGTTGGTGGGGCTTATTTCTCAAGGAC
This sequence comes from Aradus depressus, assembly GCA_963662175.1. Taxonomy (NCBI): domain Eukaryota; kingdom Metazoa; phylum Arthropoda; class Insecta; order Hemiptera; family Aradidae; genus Aradus; species Aradus depressus. The sequence goes on along the minus strand of OY759214.1, from coordinate 9,286,218 downwards.
GAAATTCATCTCTTTAACTTTACGTGAACTATACAGATTAAATCCCAACTTCATAATAAGGATAGTAATGCATTTTCTAAGTAGATTTTCTTAATAACGCTTTAACTGCGACTTGCATTCCAAAAATTTGAAGAAGAGATCAAATTCTTGCTATCGAGAGATAATTATAAACAATTTTTCTCTTATTCAAACGCCCTAAATGAAAAACATTGTTTCAACTTTTGAAGGTATGATTTCGCGTACCACGTCACTTATAATCACTGTATAACTGCAAAATATATGGATGTATATTGCAAAGGTGTAATTTCTTATTGTGATTTAGGGGAGTGAGAGAGATTGAATGGTTTTATTTTTAATTGAGGATATATATTTTTTTTTTCCCAAAACTTTGTGATGATATATCATTATAATTAAGTCGTAATTTTTAGTATAATAGTTATCCTGTGCATTGTTACAGTAGTAATAAATTGGCCATATTTATTAAGTATTAAAACGGTTAATATTGATTTTTTATTATTAAAAAAAAAAAAAAAAAAAAACCTAAGTTTCAAGTCAAAAGTTTTGGTTAATTTCACCATGCTTGTATGTTAACGATATGTTTATATATATATTTGATTATTTTTTGATTTCTGTAATATATTATTAATCTTATAAATAAAAAGCAGTTCAGCCTATGTTTGTTTTTGTGATACATGCCCTGGCTTTTATCTAAAAGTATATTCATTTCTAATGTAGAATGATGCCATTAGTGCAGGTAAGCAATATTATAATGGAGTATGGATGATTCATCTAGAGAAGGGTTTTCAAACTGGCGGGTCCACCGTTAATTGGTTGCGACGCGTCGCAACGACCAGAAAATTGGTTGCGACGCGTCGCGACGACCAGAAAAATGTAAAAATATTGGAATGTAGCTTGCTGATTATTCATCTTCACCCTTATCACTTCCCCAGCTCTACAAAGTATATAGGAAGTTATGTAATCGGCGAAACATTCTATGCGGAGATTCCAGGGGAATTTCATGTTTCCAACCTCCAGAATCCAAATATGAAAAAGAAATGTCTGTAAACACACGATAACTTCCGATAGATTGAATGTATCGACACGAAATTTTATATGTGAATCCAGAACTCTCTAACAACGACACATATTTTTTTTCAGCCAAATTGACCAAAGGGTAGAGGAGGATTAGCATAAAAACTCTAAGAACTGCCGATAAAATGAATGTGCGAATTTTTGTGTGTGACCAAAACCCCATAAGGACTACACTTTCCTCATTTTCAGCGGAATTGGCAGAAGGCAATGAGGGATCAGAGGGGCTCAACTCAAAAACCCTAAAACTGCCGCTGTAATGACTGTATGAGGATTTAGGAGCCCCTATGTAAGTCAGTTGTTGAACATTAGCGCAAACGGTCGACTGGTTTTGGAGGAAGAGCGAAAAATTAATTGATTTATTCGGAAACATTGTCTGCCAAGTACTAGTTTTTCAGTTGGAAATTACTTCAATGTAAAGTAATCCGTAAAGATGTGGAAGGTTTATAGTAATGAAAACAGTGTAATTTGGTTCTGTATCGAGATTCTAAATTTTAAAAGGACTTGTGTTGTATTGAGGTAGACGATCCTTTTATTGCACTTAATCTATTGTTAAGTAACGTGTTTCTTAAACGTTTCTCTTTTTACCGAGTGTTGCTCATTTAACTTACGCAGAGCTTTCGGAGATACTTCATACAGCAAAACCGCGCTTTGACCCGTCAGCTTACTCTTATGGGAATCAGGGAGAACAGTTACCCATATGAAGACACATTAATAAAGCACGAAAGATAGTCTCAGATACGAGATATTGAGCCTATATTAATTATATGAAAAATAAGGATAGGGGTGTATTAAAAAAAAAAAAAAACTACAAATTAATATTTTTAATTGTAGTTATACAATATGGTAACATTATCTTTTGTAAAGTATAAAGATGTAGATCAGAGTTGAGCAAGAATAAAATGACTAATGTTATTTCCTCGGTTATACGCAGTATAGAGGAAGTTGTGTAAGTCGGTCAGAAACTCGATGTTACAATAACATGTTTCCGACCCTAAATTCAAAAAAGGGAAAAACAAATCTGTGAAGACGATGAACTCCGATAGAATGTGAAAATCATGAGCCACAAGATACTGAGGAGAAAATGTCCCGGCCATATACTGAAATTAATACTAAATAATTCTGCAATTTAAAAATTCATTGTATACTTGAAAAAGCGTCAATATCAAAATTATGGCATATAATATGGATAAATTAGTTTCCGCATCTATAAAGATCACGTTTAAAATCGTCAAAATGTTCCCGGAGTCTTAGTTGGCGCCGGATTCACAATGGCCGCTGGCAGGGACACAATTTCACATTCAAAACAAAAAAAGTCAGTTTTTGCGACCTCAGATACGTAACAGGTATTAACACCCCCTCTTTGTATCCACCCAGTTGTCTAGCCCTAGAAGAAATTCTCAGGGGTTGAAGATTGTTTTTTCACTCATCATAATATATATTTTTTACATTTTTGTTAAATATTTTATGAGGTTGATTAGAACATACATAAAGATTACAGTTAAGCTATCGTAAAATAATTCTTTACGAAAAATTGGCATTTATAAAGAAATGGATTTCACGGCTAACATAAGTCATTGTGTCATAACAAACTTCATTAGGGTAAAAAGTTTGTGTTTCTGATAAATAAATGATTTACTGTTTTCTTATTCACAAGATAAAATTTATAAATATATTAATTTTTATTTTATAAAAATAAAAATGCCTTAAAATTGATTGATAATAACAAATAAAATAAAATAATGATAAAATACATTAATAACAAATAAATAAAATTTAATAAATTTTTCGTCAAGTAACATAAGAAAATTTAAAATAAAACATGCTCACTCATGCCTGTTATAGTTATTCTGCATGCCCGGGATTCTGAGCTCAAGTTCGTGGGTTCGAAGCCCGACCGAGGCCCTTAGTTTATTTTATCTGAGAGGTAAAATAAACTAATGCAAGCCGTCCCATCCTAAACGTTAAGCGATGGTCCCGAGCCTGTACGATGTCAGATACTCGTTAAAGACCCCTGCCCTAGGTGAATAAAAATTTAGGGTAGGTAACATTTAGAACTCCCACAGTAGAGCCGGGCTCATGCCCATCAGAGTGACGAAAGAGTGCTCTGGTAGTAGGCGATATGACCTCTTAGTTAAAGCCCGGGCATGAGTCATACAACCTAAACCTCATGAGCCACAATTGACAAATACGTTAAGCTGTTTCTTAATTTTTTTTTTACTTGTGCTCGGGCTTCAACTATCAGGTCATATTAGCTATTACCAGCACGCTTTTTTGTCGCTCTGGTGGAAATAATAAGCCCTACTCCCCTATGGCAGTCCTAAATTTTGCTTAACCAGGTTTGAATAGGGTTGATATTGCTCTGAACAGACGCCTAATGTCCCCTCCGAAGGACGGCCTGCTCATTTTCTTATACTTTCCAGGTCTAAAAACACACAAGTTCCCCTACTGGGATCGAACTCAATCCTTTGCATGGTACACGGCGACTCCGTTATTCTTCTTTATAGACACGACAGCAGAATAATTTATTTTCGGCTCTGCGGGACAAATCCCAGTTTCGAGTTTCAAAAAAAAATAACACAATGACATATGCTAATTAGAAATACTTTATATTTTTATGGTTGCCAATAATTTCTGACTTTTCTTAACTCCTTGGCTCCCTCTCTCTCTCTCTCTGCTAGCTTTAGTACATCTTTCCATTAACATACATATTGAAGAAAGATCATTTACATCTTTAAAACTATTATTTTTAGAATATATAAAAAAATATATATGTTCGATCCTCCGTCGTGGAATGGTACAATAATTGGGTAAGACTAAGACTTGGTGTAGTGTACTGCGATCAGCGACATGTGCTCTCTTAGACAGAAATGGCTAAACTCGGGTCCGTATTGGCGATCCTGTTATCGCTCAACAAAGGTATTTCAGGCTTCTTACTATGAACAGAGCTCATGTGAGACGTTAAAAAACTATACGTTGAAGTTTTATATTCACATTCAACACACAATTGGTATTCATCTGGATCATGCCTTTTTATATGAACTTTTAAATTTTTCACAAAATAGGTCACATATCCACAAAGATAACATTTCATTAATATTTTCTTTCTCGCATCTTCTTTAAAAGAATGATGTTTCAGATGTTTTTTCAAATGTTTTTTAAGGGGGGTTCGATATGTACACGAAAAACATTTAAAAATAGTTTCATCGTTATGGGCGGTAGAATGGTGGGTGATTTCTTGTAGATTATTTGTACAATAGCCGCAGTCCAGACAAAGGAAAGGTTCCTCATCTTCAAGTCCTGAAAACGAAATGTTTAGTATTAGGGCAGGGATATCATGAGATGGTTACATGGGAGAACGCAACACTCGGTTATACCTCAACTGAATTATCAACCGATATATTAATTAATAAATGATTTTTGATTGATGTATCGAAATCATTGTCCAACAATAATAATAAAATATCCCAATAAAAAGGTATTCAAATCAATTTTCAACAGAATTTGATATTCTTTCATGTTAACCACATTAGGAAATTAAAATTTCATACCAACAAATATTAAGTTTTCCATAATTACGTTGTTATTGTCGTTTATTATTATATTATCGTTATATTGTGATTGTCATTATCTACCTAAAGAATATTATATAATTATGTAAACTATTAACGTTAGTTGTCATATTCTATATTGTTTTGTTTCTTCTCGAAATTTATATGATTTTGTTAAAACTGTGTATCTAATATGCATTATCATTGTTTACAATAATATGTAATTTTAAATGGGTGTGACGCCCGTATATTAAATAAAAAAATAGTTCGTCTCAACTTATAGCGCCCAGGAATCATCATGATAATGGGCAATCCGACAAGTGGTCAAGAAGGATGGACCTAATAACAGCCAAAACGCCCTCATTTTTTGAGCTCTAACAACAGATCAAAATTTAATGTTGTCAGAGGAATACATAATGATGTTCGAAAGTAAATCTAAAAAAAAAGCCGAGTCCATCAAGGGGCTCATCTCACTTGATCTGAACTTATCTACACAAATCAAGGATGACGCCCTCATTTCCTGAACACTAACGTTCACATTTTGCCAGTTGCGTACACTAACGATGTGTAAAAACAGGTTTAAGACCTTTTCTGAATAGGTGAACCTGTTCTGGGGACTTCACAATATATTCTGGAATTCAGAGACTACTTATTCGCAATTTGTGTGAAATAAAGAGATTATTGATGTTTTTCATTTGAAATGAGAGCAAATGACTAACCTGTACATGCATGATTTTAATTAGTGCAATGTAACTGTGTGGACACAAGGAAGTGAGGAATCGCCAACTCCTTCCAAACCGAGAGTTGTCACTCGACAAGTGTTCACGTGCTTTCGTGGCTCTGTGGTTAGTGCCTCAGGGGAAAGTCTTTCATGCTAAAAATAGTGCTAGCACGAGTAAAATGCTCATATAAAAATAAAATATCAGTCACCTGTTTGGTGGTGTTTGTTCAGTATGTGGGCTGTGATGTGATTGACCAACTCCTCTCGTCCAGTTACCTTCTCATCACAGACATCACAACAGTACAGATCCTCCTCCGTCTCCGTCTCAGTAGCAGGAGGTCTGTCTGTCGCATCCGTTGGCTCTTTTAGTCTATGAACTGCGGCTATATGACTTTCAACAACACTCATTCGGCCAGCTGTAAAGTCACACTGTTCGCAGTGAACTAAAGATGAACTAATTTTGTGGAATTCAACAGCATGCGATGCCAACTGACTCGACTGTATTGTCTTGTAGGTACACAGATCACATGAGAACAGAACTTGTGGATGTGTTCGTCTAATGTGTCTCTTTAAGCCACTCACAAAGTCAGTTGAGAACGTGCACAAATAACACAGATGGCAGGTGCTCTTGTGATATCTGGTCATGTGACTTTGTAACAGATCTGTGCTGAACGCTTCAAATCCACACATCTCACATTCTGTTGGTTCATTTTTGACTTCTGCGAATTCAAAACTTTCTTCGTCTTCTTCTATTATTTTACTTTCTGAAAATGAAAATTCTTCTAAATATTTAAATTACTTTGAATTTTAAAGCTACGTTTTCACACTAAATACATTTAGAAACGTATGAGAAGACATCTTCAAGGCTCTGGCTACTGACTTGAACATTTCCAATCATCTTAGTTTCCTATATTGCCAGTGCCCTGGTTATGTTTTCTAGTATGCAAAGAAACTGTGATGGAGAATATGTAAAGATAACAAATACTTAACCCAAGAAAATGTGGATACTATGAATTTTTTTTCCTGACAGGACTAAAGCAAATCCCAAATAAAATACGATGTAATGAAAAGGCGTTACTGAAGTAACAAAATATATTTTTGCGTTAACTAATAACAAATTGAACACTCCTAGGGTTCGAACCGGGTGTCTTGAGATTGCTAGGCTAGCGTTTATCCTCTGAGCTAGGATGCCTGTCCTTGCTCCCATCAGTACCAAGGCTTATACAATTATCATAACATGCAACTGAGCTAAAATCAATATATTTTCGGTTATACATGACCGATTCGATTGAAACAATATTTGTCATGGTGGCCTCGTTGAATAGTTTGATTTATAATGCCTAAAACTAACCCAAAAAGATTTTGGCAAGCGAAACATGTATAGAACAAATGATTCAGCTGTAAGGCAGATTTCTTCAGCAGAGACATTACCTATGATCTGTTTTTCGTAAGTAGGGACTTGGCAGTTGAGTCAAAGTCAGGCTTAACGAACGGCATACATGTAACCACGACTGACGTTTCAACAATGCATTTCATTGTTTGGCGGTGTTTCAAACCTCCGTCAAGTCACAATAAGTTGGTAAGCCAAAACAGAACAAAGTTACCAAAGTTTATTTGTTGAGTTGTAACATTGCCTCTCATAGTCTTCTAAGAATTTAAAAATTCAAAAACATGAATAAATGATATACATGGACTTCCGGTCTGATTACAGTTCGTCATTCGTAATAAATGCATTGGAAAAAAAAAAAATTATGTTATTTGGTAGTTTTGCTGGTGTTTTCATATGTATCTAAGAATAAAATATATCGTTGGCGTTCACTATCACTCGCTCGGTCCAATTAAAGATGAGATTAAACCTAGTTATTGTGACTCACGCCCGGGTTTTAACTAGGTCATATCGCCTAATAACAAAGCCCTCTTAGCGGTAGACGTAAGACCTAAATTTTGCCTACCCAGGTCTAGTTACCGAGGGTACGGATAACAGATTTTTGGGACAATCGCTTAATATCCCATCCGAAGGACGGCGGGCTCAAGGTTTTTATACCTCCCAGATATAAAACACAAGGGCCTCGGCCGGGTTTCGGACCCGCGAACTTGAGCACAACAGGCAAACACGCTATCTCTGTGGTTCGGCGCGCCTGAACCTTATATTAATAAAAAATGCCTACAATTACCAGTTATGACTGAAGGATTCTCATCTTCTGACTTTATTTCATGTTCTTCATTTTTAGCCATTGCATTAAAACAGTTATTTTCCAAGATTTGCTTATTGTGCCATGTGATATGCCTGACGAGATCAACCAGGCGGGCACCTTTGTACTGACACAGCTGACAGGGGTGCATATGCTCCCCTTTGTGTCTGTTGAACATATGCGCTCGCAGGTTGGTCAAGCGAGCTGTTTTGTATGAACACACCTCACAGGAGAAGGGCTGCTCTGTTGAATGTCGGATCCTGTTATGAGTCTTCAATGATGTCAAATCATTTGTTTTATAATCACATGTTTTACATGAATATTTTTTCTCATTGCTGTGTATCAATATATGCCGGTTAAAGTTACTGGTATAAAGTGTTGAATAATTACAAGATTCACAATAATGTCTCTCTCCAGTATGTTTTTTCATGTGATTTCTGAGATCTGTGTGGTAGGATGATAAGTAGCCACATAACTGACATTTAAGATGTTTTTCTCCAGTGTGTCGTGTAATGTGGGACCTCAAGTTACTGATCTGTCCGGTTTTGTAGTCACAATAATTGCAAAAAAATGGTTTATTTCTTGGTTTCGTCCCACTTTGGTAAAACTGGATGAATTTTCTTGTTCCTACGAAATATACATGCTTTTTATATCAACAAAATCATCAAACTAATAAATCAACATTTATCAAAAATTTACAAATTACCATCTTCATTAGTAGATTCCACGCAAAAGGAAACATTCTCTCCGTTCATTTCAATTGTACAATATTCGAAAAAAGTTGCAAACCCAATTTTTTACATCACGAGCCGCAAATAATCACCACTTAGATAGGAAACAAATAAGTACCTATCAGATACATACATATACATAGCTAGTTTGGTGTATCGATACTTATCTCTTTCTATCTCTAAATCGATAAAGATAATAATTTTTATATTTTTCGTTATTTAAAAATGATGACAAATAATAATAGTTTACTAATTGTTTCCCCCATGGGCCTTAAAGAATGGCAAAACTGTTATTTAAAAATCTGAATATGATGTCTACAGTCCAAATGAAAATGTGAAAAGAATTGTATTAGACAACACTGGGAGAGTTGTTGGCGCCAATTCAAGTTATTTAGAGGTTACGTTTCTGTTTTGTTATTGTAGTCAGATTTGTTTTTTGCATATTATGCATTGTATTGTTTATATTTATTGAGTAAGTAATTTGATTATTTAAAAATATGTATAGTCAATGATTTACGATGAAAGATTTAAAACATTATTTTACATCTCCGAGAGAGAGCGATACTCTTAATCATACGCAACCTCATTTATCACTGTCGAATGGTGATAATGCGTTGAACAACGAATCAGAAGGAATTTCTTCAGAGATGCACTCTAAGCATGAAGGCAAGAAAAAGAAGCGAAAGCGGAAGGTGATCGATAGTGAAGAATGTTGTGCAGTGGACGATTCTCCTTGCAGTATTTTCGGTGCAAAAAGGACAAGGAAAAAAAGTAAAAGATCATCTAAAATTTTACTAGGTGAGGAATCTCGATGCACTTCTCCTAGTATCTGTTCAGAAGCTCCATGTCCGCAAAAAGAAGTGGCAGTGGAAAGAAAAAGCTTAAGAAAAGCTAAACTGAAATCAGATTCGGATTCAAGTAAAGAAAACAGTTTAATCATCTCTGATGGCGACAATGAACTTTTAACGCCAGAACCTGTAAAAAACCTTTTTAATTATTTCAACAAAGTCGATAAACTTCCAAATATAGAAGAAAACCTAAAAGTTATTAAAGTTGAAGCTATTGTCCATGCGTCACCTGAAGAAGAATTGTGTAAAAAATCGTCATTGCCAAGAATAAAACGGAAAAGTAAAAGCAAGAAAATTAATGTAGACTATGATTTGATAACCGTTGAAACTATTCTTGAATGTAACACTGAAGTCGCTACACTTGAGCTTGAGAAACAGAATGAAGTAATTACAGGTATTTTTTTCTTTTACTACTACTTTGTTTTCATTAAATTATATAATTAGTATTTTGGGTTTCGGATTACAGTGGTTTGAAAAATGTATATTGAGTGAAACGTTTGGTTGAATGTTGCTATGTATGATCTGTTGGGACTGATGAGAGGCCAGGTCAGATCTAAACCGCAACATTCAATCAAAATTTCTGTTTTTTATGTGTTACCATGTCAGAATGAATTTGATTGGGCGATGCCAACTTATAAACGGATCACTTCTCAGTATTTTATTTGAACTTGAAATATATATATATATTTTTTTTACAGAAAACTCTTGGACTCAAGAAGTGCTTAAAACGAGTGAAGTTTCTTCGAAAGAAGAAAATGCCAATTGCGTTCCGAGGTTGAATGGTAAGTGGTTTTTAAAAATATATTGCGTCAAATTCAAGTACTTTAAATTATATGTAAATTTCTATTTATTATTTTTTTTAGGAGAAAAAATTATATTAATAGAAGTCAAACAAAATGTACAACCCATTAACCAAAAACCATTAACTGAAAATGATGATGTAATTTTGATTGAAGATGCAAATGTCAAACCAAAATTCAATAGTCAAGGTAAAACTGAGAAAATTCTATTTTTTTTATGAATCTCCCTGTCATCTATTGAGGCAGGTGTCCCTCAAGTAAGCATCCTTGGTCCCATCCCTACGCACCTACTACTATGATATCTACTTATGCTGACGGTATCCTTTCCCCATATCCCGATCCAATCTTTGCATCATTACATCTCCAGGAACAACATGACGAGATTCTTTTTTTTATTTTTTATTTTGGGTGCACCTGATCCCCTGAGGGGGGTCGGTCACATCACCCTGGCCTGGACGAGATTCATTAATGATGTAACGTATGGCGTATCAAGCTCAATACAGAGAAGTGTGCTCACATTACCTTTACTCTTCGCCTCCAAACTTGTCCTCCTGTTACCATCCACAATATTTCTCTTCCTTATTCCAACCTAGTTAGCTACCTGCACAGTAGACTTAAGTGGAACCCCCACATGAGACTTGGGAGAATAGAAATCGACGATATGGACTGCTACGACGCACCCACATCTAAATTATCAACACAAAAGAAATTAACTATTTATAAAACAATTGTACGATCTATTTGGACCTGAACTCTGGCACTCCGCTAAAAATTCTAACATCAATAGAATCCAATTCTTTCAATCTAAAGTCTTCAGACGCATCGCAAACGTTCCTTTCTATGTTCCTAACAATCCTTCATAAAGATCTCAACGTCCCTTACAAACAAGATTTAATCCAGCCTCGTCTCAAAAAATTCTAAAGCGACATTGGCCACTGGACCTCCTATGATATGAACAATCTTAAGGAATGTCATCACTGGCTGGCTTCTCCCATAAGATGTATTCTAGTTTTATATTGTAGTTAGTTATTATGATTCATGCCCGGGCTTTAACTGCAAGGTCATATTGTCTACTACCAGAGCGCTCTTTCGTCACTCTGGTGGACATGAACCCGACTACTATGGGAGTCCTAAATTTTGCCTATCCTAGATTTTTATTCACCTAGGGTAGTGTTAACGAGTACCTGACGTGCAGGCTCGAGACCATCGCTTAACCTCCCATCCGAAGGACGGTGTGCTGAAGTTTTTTTTTTTACTTCCCAGATAAAATAAACTAAGGGCCTCTGCCAGGTTTCGAATCCGCGTCCTTGAGCTCAGTAAGGAAGCACTGAGCTACCCATGCTCTCGTTTTATATTAGTCCCATGTTATATATTGTACAGAGCAAAGATCAATAAAACAAATATATACGTATATATGAATCTCGCCGGTAGATTGTGCCCCATACTGTCAACCAACATATCGAGGCCCACTCACACATTCCCTCTGCCCCTCTTCCTTGGTGTCTGGGTCTAATATCACCATTTCTCTATTTTTAGTTTGGGTTGCACTGCTTTAATAGGCGACATACAGACAGATGTCAAACATTCATTAATACGGTCCTCAACCTACGGACTCCTGAAAATAAGAGGTGTTGAATTTCCGTCTATTCTCTATCACAAGATAGACTTTGCATACACATTTTCAAGTTTTTTTTTTTGAGAAAATACGTTGTTAATTGTTAATGTCAATTGGATACATTTTGGACAATTGTCATGAATTTCATTCATAGCAATCACAATGATTGTAATGGGATTTTTTCTTTCGATATATAGCTCTAATGGGTTCATCGTGTTATGAATCTTCATATACTTTCAATTAAAGACAAATCAGTAATATCATTTTTTTTTCTATTCAGATGAAACAATCACCATTAAACAAAATAATCAAACCGAACCCTTAGATGAGAGTAATGACGTAATTTTAGTTGGGGTCGTACCGAAAAGCAAGCATGATGGTAAGGAATGGGTTACTCATTATGTTTATATTTTTATTTTCACTTTGCAGTGCATTATGATAATAACCTTCAATTATTTTAATAGTTTTATTTTTTTTTATTTTGTCCAGGCACTCTGGCATCATTTTTTAAATTTGGAAATAGATCCTCTAAGGTCACTAAAAATATCAAGCAAGACAGTCTGCCTAATGGAGTTTCTCAATCAACAAAAAAAATTAAAACATCTCAACCGAGGTGCGTCTTAGAAAATTAAATATTACCTAAAATACTTATTTTTTGTTGTAATTGTACTAACTGATTGCTTTTTTTTTTTTTTATCTTTAGTTTTGAAGGCAATGCAGCTCCATTTCCTAAACATTCTCATATTCTACAAAAAGATAAATTGAACATACTTTGGAATTTGCGATCAGTTATTTTCAAGTTTCGTCAAAATAATTCATCTCTAGAAGTTCCACCATGGTCCTCTATCTCCGAACGTCTAATTCCTGTACAAAAAGATAATGTTGAGGTCTCAAAATCTTTTGAGAGCAAGGCAGCCCTTAAAGTACTTAAGAAAGAGGTTCGTTATACACTTTATCGCTCTTGTTTGAAATGTCACAAACATCAAGTTGTTATATTTTAATTTAATTCTGGTCAAGGTTATAGTTCAGAAACTTTTTTTTTCAGCAATGCTGAGAATAGTTTCCAGCTCTATCGGTTTTTGAAACAAATATGCTTATGCCTTCTTATGAAGGCTTATATCCGGGAATCTACTGCCATATTCCATATCTAAACAACTCGAGCTTCTAGAATCAGAGTATAATAGGTAGCATGTTAGTAGAACCTGCTCATATGAGTCATATCTTCCATCTCTTTTTCTTCCAATGTTGTGTATGGACACCGCATTCGATTAGTGCGCTAGTTTCTTAAATGTTTTTTTTTCCCTATATTTTTATTTGTACTCCAATGCATTACGTTTTCCTATTTATATTTTAAATAGGAAAACTTAATTATTTAACTTCAGAGAGGATGTTAAGCGATTGTCCCGAGCCAGATGTCGTTCAAGACTTAGGTAGGCAAAATTCAGGACTCCCGCAGTAGAGTCCGGCTCATGTTCACCAGAGCGGTGAAAAGCCCTCTGGCAGTAGGCGTAGTTAATGCCCGGGCATGCGTCACAAAACTACGTATTTTTAAGACGTGCCATTAAATATGACACGAAAGTGTTCGAAAACAGGCTGTTCTGTTAGTCAATTCACATTGTAGTGGAGTTTGGTTTGTTAAACTGGGAACTTTCTTCCTTTGGAATTTTTCTCACATTTATTGTTTTTCTTCCTTAATTAGCATTACAAAATTGGAAAGACTATTGTTTTATTTTTGTTCTCAATGTTGTTCAACTTTTTATTAAAATAATTTAAAATGTTGACAGTTGAATTTGTACCCTATTGCCTGTTGGTACAAAGAACTAAAGGCAATGAGGAAAAAGTCTAGCTCTGATAAAGAAATGTGGTCTGAGTTGTACCGTCCTCACGTGAGCGATCATTTCATATCGAACAGCCGGAGTCTGTCTCAGCTCAAGGCCTGGCTCACTCAACTCAAGGAGTCTTCTGCTTCAGGTATCCATCCTATTTATCTAGTAGTTTAACACATTTCCTAGGAGTAAATATATTAGTATAACTTTGGATAAAGTATAAAGCATTGGTTATATAGCGTCTGGAATCCGTCTAGGGTTTGTGAATGGTCAGCGACACTGACTACGTCGGCTTTTGAGACTAGCCACAAGGTGTAGAGCTATAACAACGCTATTATACTAATGAAAGCCATTAAATTTTCTTCTCAATTATAACAATAGTTTAACAATTTAACATTTTATGCACGTACATTAAAACTGTACAATTATCAGTCCCAATTAACGCTGGATAACTTATAATTTCCATCGGCTAGTTCTTGTGACGTTGGTTCCAAGTCTGCATTAGGCTATGTTCCTAAACCCTTAGTTTTTGAATGAGAATATTCTCGACAGACTTCTTTCAGGATATCTAAACAAATATGATTTTGAGCACGAATATTCAGACTGGATCCCAGTTTATCTTATCAAAAGATTCGGTGTGTACACTCGCTTTTTAATGTTATCTCAACTCAGTTTGTTTCCTATTTAGATTAAATGATCTTGATTCAGGTCGAGAAATAAGAAATTTAATTGTTAACACTAATTTCATCAGGTGTAATTTGAAAACCTTTTGTGTTTAATAATATTATTCATCAGATCTCATGAGGCGATTATTTCTACCATATTAGTAGGATGAGATTTGGGAAGATTATTACAACTCTGTTTATCAGACCAGTTGCTAAATAAGTTAGTTTTCACTTATTACTACATATTTTTCTTATAAGATACCGCCCATGTAATGAATGTGTCGACACATAATTTATTATGAGGATTCAGAAGCCAAATAAGTAAGTCAAATATTGAGTTTTATCCCAAACGTTGGATTAACTTTGGGGGTGATCGGAAACGTCATTGATTAATTCGTGCTAGGAAAGTACATAGCCTGTGATTCACCGGTGACATTTTTTTATTAATTATTTTTTTATACTTTTACATTGTAATTCGTGCAGTTCGTTTTTATTTGTTTATTTCACATAGTTTGAATTATTGCGCTTTATTAACAGTTATTGTTCTTTAGTTAATACCTAGAAGCTTTTTTTAAATTGTATTGGCTCTTGTATTCTTTTGTTTGTATGTAGTTATTCTTAGGAGACTTATATTCAAGAATAAAATTAATTTTTCATTTTATGAGATTCCGGCAAAAAATCAATTCTTACCTGTACACATATATAAAATGATATCGCAACCAGACAAATAATTGTTCAGATGGTGGTGAAAGCAGCAGTGAGGAGTTTCAATTGAACTATGAGAATGACAAAAAAGCGATGAAGACAGCAGTTCTTCTGTTTGGGCCTTCTGGGACTGGGAAAACAGCTGGAGTATATGCAGTCGCCGAGGAGATCGGATACAATGTAATTATATTATAGTTATTTTACACTAAATTGGTAGCTCATATCACGCATTATTCATCTATAGGTCAGTTATAAAGTAGCGTCATATCGATGACTTATTTGCAATAGCTTTGTTGATACGTCTTATTTTTTTCTATTTCCTGAAAAAATAATTTCTGTGAGGTTACATCCTATTGCAAATAGGCCATCAATATTTAAACATTGATATGACCCGACCATAATCTTTGTGCATAACAAAAGAAAAAAAACTGCATTTTGTTGGTTTGATGTTGTTTGAATTGTGTTACGCCAAACTGTTGCTGGCCAAAACCAATATAAATATGGAGCGTTACTATACCACGCACATTGTACATGGTGCAGCTAAATGAATGAAACTAGAAGTCTGTCTTACATTCAGGCAGATGTAATTTGGAGCAGCTTCAAAAGAAGAGAGGCCACAATTTAGCAACATTTCTTTACAAAAAAGTCTTTATTTTTATTTTCGTATTCATAAACTTCCTCTGGAAATATGGGACAAAATTTCTCTGGAACAACTTAGAACTAAGGAAATACTGACCACACAAAACAGAAATAGATTCTACCTTGGAACAGGAAGAGGTTGGTTGTAGCAAAACCATATTGAACCCAGCTTCGTACACATTTTTGAAAATCCATCTCTTCCGAAAATATCCAAATTAATATTTTCTTTATATTGTAGGTTATTGAAATCAACGCGTCGTGTAACCGATCTGGGAAGAAGATCCTCAACGATTTTTCAGAAGTTATGAAGTCACACAAAGTAGGAACTTCAAAGATTAAATTTAGTTAGTATTGCATAATTTAATGTTTATATTGTTGTTTTTAATTAATAAGGAAAATAACATCAACATTTAGCTAATATTTCAAGTAGAGTTTTAAGTTATTTCGTTGCTTTTTATATTGTCAATGAAATATTCCTAAATGATTGATTGGGCTAATTGGAATATATCGGCGAATTGAATCACTTGGTGGGCGGCACTAGTTACTTCTAGCAAACAGGCTACCCAAAGTCATTCTTCTTTCGACTCTTCTTAAGTGAAGGACAGCCATCTTGGACATGTCCAGACAAGGAGACACTACTTACTCCCTGGGTTAGTGTTACTTCTCTGTGAAGAAACTGTTATCAATCTTGCATTATTTACGTATCTCTCTTTAGTTTTTAACCTTGGTGCAAGAGGATGTCTTACCTTGGAGCACCTCCCTCTCCCCCAACTCTCCATTCATTTAACTAGTGGGCTCGACTGTAGTGCTTAGCTTCTCCGCGTATGTTAGCCGAAAAGAGAAGGGAAGGAGTGGGGATAGCCTCTTCTGCGCAGCAACCGTTCATATTTCCTTAGTTGGTCTATAACTCTGTTGCTATGTCTCTATTAATGTATTTTTATTTTCTCATTTTACAGGTAAAGTGAAGAAAAAGAAGGAAGATCCCCAAAGAAGTCTTTTACTGGTTGAAGATGTAAGATTTTGTTCACTTCTTTACAAAAAACATTATCTGTGGACTATTTTTCTTAAATTGGTATTCGACAGTTAACCTGTAACATTCATCTAGCCTACGATCCAATTCATTTCTGAGACATAGACCATAAAACAATTAATGGTTGGAGAATGAAGCGGGTTAAGTCTAACCGGGTTTCTTTATTGTCAAGCCCCAGGAAAAACAGACTATAGCCGCGTGATTCCGTCAGTGTTACCATACAAAGTTTTATTTCTGTTTCAGGCTGACCTATTGTTTGAAGATGACGATGGTTTTGTGCCCACGTTGGCAACACTGGCCTCTGGCTCTAAAAGGCCTCTCATCCTGGTGGCCAATTCCTCCACAGTCAGACATTTGTCCAAACTCTCTCATCTATTCCACATCATTCTGCAATTTGTTCGACCTCATCACGACCGACTTGGTAAGGAAAAATGAAAACTCATTTTCAGTACATTGACAACATAACTGTTCTGATATCACAATCATATTAGTATGTTTCCTTTTCGTTTTTTCCGTATGTTAGATTAAGTTCTAAATCAATTTCTGTGCGATGAATAGTGTAATATGTATTGTAGCGGAATCCCTAACTTCAGTGTAATTCGACTGCTTGTTGTTACTTGTATGATGGACGAGAGTAGAGTGAGACACTCCACACTCCTCTCCGACTAACCCGGGCTAAGGCTGGTCCCTCATGCTCGGGTCCAACTCCAGCTTGGGACATCCGGTTGCCCAGGTCATCCCTGTCCAGTCCCAGGCGCTAATCCCGTATGGTCTACCCGAGACTGAGGTACGAGCTGGTCCCCCATACTCGGGTCCAACTCCAGCTTGGGACATCCGGTTGTCCTGGTCATCCCTGTCCAGTCCCAGGCGCTAATCCCGTATGGTCTACCCGAGAATGAGTTACGAGCTGGTCCCCCATGCTCGGGTCCAACTCCAGCTTGGGACATCCGGTTGTCCTGGTCATCCCTGTCCAGTCCCAGGCGCTAATCCCGTATGGTCTATCCGAGACTGAGGTACGAGCTGGTCCCCCGTGCTCGGGTCCAACTCCAGCTTGGGACATCCGTTTGTCCTGGTCATCCCTGTCCAGTCCCAGGCGCTAATCCCATATGGTCTACCCGAGACTGAGGTACGAGCTGGTCCCCCATGCTCGGGTCCAACTCCAGCTTGGGACATCCGGTTGTCCTGGTCATCCCTGTCCAGTCCCAGGCGCTAATCCCGTATGGTCTACCCGAGACTGACGAGCTGGTCCTTCGTTTTCCAACCTCCCAGCTCCTGTTCGAATCGCTCGCTGGGCCCGGGTACTCATTTTCCTCCCATCTTCAGAGTATTAGGTATTCCAACTGGTTATACTATTTCATTTGACGTTTCATTTCGTCTCATTGAGATGACATCAACTTCATTATCATTTTTGTTTTAATTTTGTGGATGTTTTTTTTAATGTAAAATTCAGTATTGGATTTTTTTTTTTCATCTTGAATAAAATGATCATGATAGTTTTAAATTAAATATTATTATAAACTGAAATTAGAGTACCTACCTACCTACTTACATGGATTGAAATTGTAATAATTTAACATGGACTAAAGTCATTATTCCGGAAACTGTGGACTAATTTCCTTTCAAAGTACTCTCTCAATGTTAAATTTTAATGTTTTGATGGGATGAAAAAGAAACTACATAATCTCCGCAAAAAAAAAAAAAAAAAAATAGATTTGTTATATTTATGGGACGCTTTAGATTTTATCTGTTACAGAAGGGTGGCTCCGAACATTGTCTATAGTTGAAGGTGCCGTTTTGTCAAAAAATGAAGCGTACACATTGTCTTTATCCCAGGACATCAGGCGTTGTCTTCTCCAACTTCAACTTTTTAAATGCAACGTAAGTATATTTAAGTTTTGCCTATTCCATCCATGTTGTTGTTTTCAGCCATTTTACATGCTATTGTGAACATAGGATTTTACAATTTGTATTTATTAATTTTTTGTAATTTTTTTTTTTATTATGTTTAGCTAAGCAAAGAGATGTGTGAGAAGGAGAAGGCGAGACGATGCTGGGAGAGGTGTGGGCAGTACGACCTGTCTGACGGAAGAAGAAGAGCAGAGGCTTTCTGCACACTCGACACCTTGGCCTACCTCGATCTTGTCAGTAGGACTACTGTGAGTTATTTTAGTTTTGTAAATATGGGTATTTGAAGAGCATAAATTCTGGGGTCTAATGGTAACTGAAGTTTGGTAATTCATAACATCACATAGATGAAGTTACTCTTTAAGAATTCTTTAGCTTTAATATTTTATTGTTAACAATGAATTGTATGTTTTTGTGAGACGCTCGGGCCTACGGGGTCCTATCACCTATTACCAGAGGCCTTTTTGCCGCTCTGGTGGACTAGAGCCCGTGTTTACTCTAGGAGTTATACATTTTTTCTACACAAGGGAGTCTTAAATGAGTACCTGACATCGCACAGGCTCGGGACCATCGCTTGATGCCCATCCTGTTTCCTTTTACTTTCACCCTGATTTTAAAAATAATGAACCCAAAAGGAATTAATTAAATACATTTCATAAACATTGATAACCTACATATTTTTTTTTAGCAGCAAAAATATCTGAAAGACGGCTAAAATCAAGATAGGTATTAAATAAATAAATAAATCAAAAGGTAAAATTTCATTTTGGCGCTTTCTTCCTTTGGGATTTGGACTTATTTCAAGAAAATTTTTCACTTCAAATATGTGATATTTATTACAAATGTCTGAACTTCCCTCCAATGGAAATTCCTGTTACTAAAAAGTATTAAGAGTATCTTAACATATATAAAGAGAACTGAGTTCTTAAATTGCTTACAATAATGAGAAGAGTGGTTGGTGAATGACCGGCAGTGTACTTGCGCAGAACCAATTAATTAACTTTTCGCTCTCTCTCCCAAACCAGTCGACCGTTTGCGTTAATAATCAATATATACTTACATAGGAGCTCCTAAATCCTCATACTAAACTTTGTGTCGATAAATTCATTATATCGGCAGTTATTGAGAGATTTTTTAGTTTTTAGTTGAGCCTCTCCCCCGAACTCCCTTCCCTTCGGCCGATTTAACTGAAATTTAACAGGTATTGTCCTCATGGGGTCTTCACTTTAAATATGAAATTTCATGTTGATACATTCATTACAACGGCAGTTATTGGGGTTTTTGAGTTGTGCTCCCCTCAGATCCCCCCTTCTCATAGGCCAATTCCGCTAAAAATAATTGTGTCGTCCTTTTGGGGTTTTGACTTTACATGTAAAATTTCGTATTGATACTTTCGTTACAGCATCAGTTATTAGAGTTTTTGTGTCTTCCCCCTAATCTCCCCTTTACCTTTGGTCGATTTGATTGAAAATTAATATGTGTCGTCCTTAGAGTGTTCTGGATACATCTATAAAGATTCATGTCGATACATTAATTCTATCGAGAGTTATCGTGTTTATAGACGCACACACACACAGAAATTTGTTTTTGAATTTTTAGAATCGGGGTTAAAAAATATTAATTGCGTTGAAAACTCCGCATTTCTTACAGATAACAACAAGTTAACTGGTTCCGTATACTTGCTATAGCTGAGAAAGTAAACCTGAGACCTGTTCATTAGAATCTCAACAAATGTATATCTCTGGAAAAACATTAATAGCATATACAAATTATCATTTTATCCTGGTCTTGTATATAGAAGTTGAATTAGTCTTGAAGGCAGCAGGGAAAGGCTAGAAAATTCATTGTAATTAATATTTTTTGAATGCTAAATTGTTTGTTGTAAATACTGCTCTCTGTGTCTCATGAGTAGTTGAGAAAATAAGTTTCTTAGCCATGTGGACTTTTGAATCAACAACTATGTAAATAGTTTTGTCGATAAATTCGTTCTTAGGGAAGTCGTGTCCATAGACAGCCCTTTCAGATTTCTGAGGTTCCTTCTATTTGCCTGAACAGATGTTGTTACTTTTTCTATAATAATTATTGCTTTTTTAGCTAATTTTGATGTACTTGTTTCCAGTGGAGTGATGATCCTTGCCGGCCCTACTGGGAAAAGAGCCCTCAGCCGACCACCCTCACCACAGATGACACCGCCTCTTATACTCCTATTTTGGAAGGACTCACGGAGTATCTTCTCAGACCACTACTAACTGTTCAACAGCCTTTACCTAGAAAGTAACTTACTTTTTAATTTTTTTTTCTCATGCGAGGGTATTCCGGGGGTTCTTTGTTTTTCTTATGATTTATCATATTAATTTGTAGAGGACGCCGGTAGCTCAGTGGTATGCGTGCTTGCTCACTGAGCTCGATTGGGGGTTCGAAACCCTGCCGAGTCTCTTAGGTTTTTTATCTGGGAGGTGAAAAAACCTTGAGCATGCCTTCCTTCGGATGGGTCGTTAAGTGATGGTCCCGAGCCTGTACGATGTCAGGAGCTCGTTAAAGACCTACCCTAGGTGAATCAACCACGGGAGGCATAATTAATTATAATAATTCCCAGAGCATATATATATATATATATATATATACAAAATAATAAAGAAAAATTAGTGTAACACTAAATAAATAATATAAATGACAGTGAAAAAGTTGAGTACATAAAAAAATACTTTATTTTAACTACGGGGTCATATCGCCTACCGGAGCACTCTTCCGTCGCTCGGTTGGACGTATGCTTTACTCTACTACATAACTTATTAATTTTTCAATACTTTGGGCATCTGATCCAAAACTAATTTCCTGTTTGCAGTAACTTTAATAATACAGTTTAATATTAAAATTTTATTGAGAATTTGGTTTTTCTCCTCTATGTAGATAGCATCTCGAAAAACTGATTTTTTGTATGTGTATAGTTATTGTGACTCATGCCCGGGCTTTAACTACGAGGTCATATTGTCTACTACCAGAGCGCTCTTTCGTCATTCTGATGGACATGAGCCCTACTCTACTGCGGGAGTCCTAAATTTTGCCTGTTAAGGTTTTGTTACTTAGAGTAAGGGTCTTTAACGTGTACCTAGACTAGCACGTTACCTCCTACCTATTGGCGCCTCTGTATGTATATAACTTCTCAATTAACAGCGTGTTACTTTCTAACTATTCCCTAGAATAAACATAATACATTGAATAATATGAAGCTCTTTTTTCCACCATTTCTAAAATATATTATGGTCTGTTAAGGTTGTGTAAAGTAGCTGAAGAGGAGGTGGAGACTGGGATGTTGTGTCTGAGGAAATCAGCTGCCGCCCTCGATCTATGGCCTGCTCTGAGGGGGATGGCGAGGGCAGAGCAGGTCAGGCTAGCCACCCATACAAAGAGGAACGCCAGGTATACTATAGAAGCTATTCTACAATAAATTAAAAACTCATACACTAATTGTACTGACACTTGTGATCTTACCGGAAGGAAAATGTACGTTTTGAAGCCAACATTCTACCATAATTTAAGTAAAAATTTCAAAAAAAAAAAAAAAAGTGCAAACACTATTGAAATAATATTCTAATCTATCAATGTCAATAAAACAATGAAATATCATAATAATTACTTCCTTTCATTCTAAGCTTCAGAATAGACTCATTATGAAAGAAAAATATTGCAGAGAAGTGTGGTAAAGTCACACACTAAAGCTTTCCGTAATCGAATAAATCCGTTAATAAATATACAGTTACTATTTATATTGTTCTTAATTATAATTTCCGCCAATGGTATTGATTTGGATCATGAAAATTCGATGATTCCGAACCTTACAAGTTTATTGACTGGATGGTAAAAGAAACGTTGGCCATCCCAGCTTGTGTGTGCCGAGCAACGATGGTTAGCTAATAAGGGCCGAGCAACGATTAGTACCCTTTTAAAAAAGAAATTCCCTGAACGAAATAATCAAATAAATTTTCGCTCTCCCTCCAAAACCGCTTTATATACATTTGCTTTATCATTCAACAGTTGACTTACATAGGGGCTCCTAAATCCTCATACTAAATTTTGTGTCGATAAATTCATTACAACGGCAAATATTAAGGTTTTTGAATTGAGCCCCCTCCTCTGAACCTCCCCCTCCCCCTCACTTCAGCCGATATCGCTGAAATTTGATAGGTTATGTCCTCATTGGTTTTTGACTTCAAATACGAAATTTCATGTCGATACATTCATTACATCGGCAGTTATTACAGTTTTTGAGTCAAGCCCCTCCCGTAATCCCCTTTTCTCGATTTGGCTGAAAATCGATAGGTGTTGTCCTCACGGGGTTTTGTCATACATATAAAATTTCGTGTCGATACATTCATTCCATCGGCAGCTATTCGAGTTTTTATGTTAAGCCCCTCTTTCCTTTGATCGATTTCGCTGAAAAACAATAGGTGTTTTCGTCAATGGGTCCTGGATTCACATATACTATTTCTTGTCGTTACATTCATTCTAGTGGGAATTATCGTGTTAACAGACGGAGATTTTTTTTCTTTTTCATATTTGGAACCTAGAGGTCGGAAAACACGAAGTTTCGTTAAAGTCCGCATCGAATTTTTGACCAATTGCATAAATTCCCCTATACTTTGTATACCTGGGGAAGTAAAACAGTTGAATTGAGGCTGTGTTGTTTCCAACTCCCCTCTAGAGTACCTTCGAGTTCTTTAATTGGAAAATCTTTGAAAAATTTAGTTACTTCTTCAGATTCCTTCTAAGACAACTATATTGGTTCATACATCTCGAATTAATTAGTTATACATTACAAAACAATTGAGTATTTATATCAATCAAGGATTTTCCAATTAAAGAACTCGAAGGTACTCTAGAGGGGAGTTGGAAACAACACAGCCTCAATTCAACTGTTTTACTTCCCCAGGTATACAAAGTATAGGGGAATTTATGCAATTGGTCAAAAATTCGATGCGGACTTTAACATTTATAAATGTTATTAGCATGGCTTTAACTATATGTAACTACTTTGACCTACGGAACCCTAAAAACAATCAAAAGTGAGGCTATTCCAACATTTGAAATCAACCACTCAATTCATGATAACAAATAACCTTAAATCTTTTTATTATTTCTTTATATAATTGTTGTTGCAGATACTTCAACTACCTGTCCTCTGTTGGAGTGAAGGGTCCTTCCTCACTGCTGGAGGCCCTCAGCTCTACATTCTCGTCCTAGTAGTGTTTGCATATCGGCGCCCCCCTTCCAAAACAACTAAAACATTTCATTGAGCACAATGTCAACATTGTCGGAAGTTTCTATTGACGAACTTGACATTTGTCATTTTTTCAAATATTTTTTTTTTTGTTTGATTTAACTTTCGTATGTATTGGAGTCTAGACAAAAGGGACCCCACAGATTGCTATCCTTTTCTAGATCTAAAGTCGACTAAAATGGCTTCTCTTATTTATTTTTAATGAATACATTTTCATAATTTAACTGACTTTCCGTAACCTGTTTTCAGGTTTAGGCTTATCTGTTTCTATTGTTTTCTCATCTCTGGTGGCATTTTACCAAATTATAACAGAATCCGTTTTTGCTTGACCTGTAAATGTTGATAACTAAAATCCCCACAAATGTTGTGTTATTCCGTATGTTCTTTGAGGGGGGTTGATGTCATTGTTATGTATTAACAAGCATATTTTTGTAAAAAAAAAAATAAGAGAATTTGAGTTTTCTAAACTAGATATCTTATTAAAAGTAACGAATGTAAATAATTTTTATCCTGTACATACGATTGCACAAAAATAAGCCTTAGAAGATTGTAGTTTCGTTTATACTTCGATGCGACATCGATGATATTCCAGTTCCGATAAATATTTATAAATTTTAAATAAATTGTCATTTGATGATTTTATTAATTATTATCATTTATGGTTAAATCTGTGGTTTCGAATGTTCACAACTTTTTTTTTTTCTTATAAGGAAAAAATAACAAGATAAGAGTTTGGTGGTTTGTTCTTCAGTATTCAATAGAATATTCATCATTATGTATATGTTATACATTTAGAAAAATGTGAAATACGTAAATGTTGGTAACATAAGTGAAATAGGACTACATATTCATATATTTAGCCATATAATTTTCTCAAATTTTAAAATGGAAGTTTATATTGCCTTTATTTAATTCTTGTCTCTAACCTTTTCTTTCTTTTTTTATGTATAAAACTGTTCATAATTTAAAATTTGTATCTTGTATATATGTTATTCTACAATTATGTCGAATGATCATGAAATACTAATTTTCATAAGGGAGAAATAAAATTAATGTCCACAAAAGGCAATTGATTTGTATTGTTAATTGTTTTAATGTTGTATGATGCATTTTTTTAAAAAAAGAAAAATATAAATAACAATGTCGTTTTTGTTTGACCCTGTTAAAAAAATGTTTGATCCACTCCTGATTTGTTTAGTTGGCTACAAACTTGTGTATACTTTATATTAATTCAATAAATACAAAAAAATACAGCCACTAAACTTTTCAGGTCCAAAGAGAAAACCTTTAGTTATTTTTTTTTTCTTGACCATATGTGAAAACAAGCTTGAAAAAAATGAAGAAACATTCTGGAGTTATTGGTTATAATTTCCTGGCCTCGAGCCGATTTCCTAGAGATAATAGAAAATAAAACCAACTTTCAAGCTCAAATGGCTATTATCTGATAAAGGAGATATAAAAACATTTAATTTTAGGGATCTCACAGATCGAGCATGTTTACATTAATAAAAATAAAACGAAACATAGCCCAGTAAATTTCGCGAAACTACTGATACAAACGAACGAATGAATGAATTCAATTATATCTTATAAGATTTATGCTCTTATTAGGTACTCGCTAGTTATATTTAACAAAAGAACTTCAAAACAAAAGCTATTCCACAGAGAAGCCACCATAACCAGAGCAATGCGGTTGAGACATCAAAGAACCGTGTTATTGCGGCATTGTAGTTTCATAAAGATGTGGCCTGCCCATTATTCAGTTCGTTACAACTATGGTATATGACATTGACGTAAAGTGCGCACGATTGTCACCCAAAACATCATAAATGAGCGATAACGTAATTCAAGGTACGTAATAGAATTAGACTAGGTCGATATGATAACAGTTTAAAATATTCCTCATATAGATTCTAGGGTTGAGTATTAAGTTCATAAATATTTAATGGAAGGTGTATTCTTTAAAAGGTTCTCGATTGAAAGACAAACTACCCACACAATAGCCGCTCCATTAGGATTTCGCTGATCATAAATAACTTATCCATTTATATATGTAACTCCTTTGGAATGAATTACTTTTGTTTGCTGCATCGAAAAGATGAATATTTGCAAGAACGCCAAAATTATATAATAACCAAATAATCAGAACCTGTAAATGTATTATTTATTTTCAATTATGAAAGCAATTTTGTAATTTAATGGCATTTCAACAACAAACTAGATACATAATATCAAGTTAAAATTACTATTTAATACATAAAAATATGTAGTGCAATTGAAATGCTGACGAATTCTTCACAGGAAAGAGAGTTCTAGCAATATTTAAAAACAAAATGCAATTTATTAACTGTATGGCTGACATTGATATGATTATTACGATGCAGAAGCGGAAATTCCACTGATGTCTAAATATGATGGTAAGAATGGTTTCATCTTGTTTAAAACTTTTTTCGTTTCTTGTTTTGTTAATTTATAAATGTAACGGTCAAACATAATTATAATTTATAATAAATGTCGAATCTTTTTCTTTAAAAAAACTGCTTAACTAAAAAGGTGAGATTTCTTATTCAATTATATTTTTTCACACTTAAATACTGAGTTAGGAAATCAGAAAGAAATATTTCTATTTTTCTTTAAGTTAAGAAAAAATAATATAATTAAATCTGAAATGATTATTTGAAATGATATCATAATTTGTAATTATGAGCATTATTCTTAATTGTAAGTTCCCTTAAATATTTCATGAAATCATTTATACATAGTTAATATCTTGTAAATATTTAAAGTAGTTTCTAATGAAACTAAATAAATTTGTCTTGATAAGCAATGGAAGCTGCCGCCATTTAGCTGCCGTTTAGTTGGTAGCTGTGTTTTGTGTTGGGTTAGGTGGTGCTTGTTACTCTATTTAGTGATAAAGTGTTGACAGTATTTTATTTTAAAGCAATGAGTGGACGTGCGCGTGGCCGCTCTCGCGCTAGAGCTAGAGAAGTGGCTCCAATCCCAGAAGCTAGAGAAGTTGCTCCAATCCCAGAAGCTCCTCAAAGTGGTTCACTCAGGAAGGATACTGGCGAACCAATGGCCACCCTAGCTACCGAAGTGAAGAAGATGTCTATTCGTAGGGGAGAAAGTAGGTCCAAGGGCTTCGACAAAAGAGCCATGGATCACGAAATTATTCGATCAAGACCAAAACACTTGATCTCCAAAAAAGGTATAACTGGTCAGAAAGTTAGGCTTCAAGCTAACTATTTTGCTCTTGAGACCCACACAGATTGGGCTCTGTATCAATATCGCGTTGATTTCTCTCCTGAAGAAGACAGAACTTCTGTTAAGAAGGCCCTTCTTAAGCCCCATAAAGACGTTTTCGGCGGTGCTTATCTGTTTGACGGAACAGTTTTGTACATTTCATGTAGGCTTAATCCGGATCCAATGGAACTGTATTCTTTGAGGGACAGTGATAGGAAGAAAATTAGAATTACCATCAAAAATGTGGGCGATGTTGTTATGGGAGATTATCAATACCTTCAGGTATTTAATATTATTATGCGTAAATGCCTGGACAATCTTCAGTTACAAATGGTAGGTCGGAATTTCTTTGATGCGAAGTCTCGCGTGGAGATCAAGGAATTCAAAATGGAGCTTTGGCCAGGTTATTTGACGTCAATACGGCAATGTGAGCAGAATATCTTAATGTGCTCTGAAATCACGTATAAAGTAATGAGATGTGATACGGCTCTAGATTTGATGAATCATTGTATACAATCTGATAGAAATTGGCAATCCGTGTTCGAAAGCTCCATTATGGGAGCAATCGTTTTGACAGATTATAACAATCGTACATATAGAATAGATGACGTTGATTTTAGAACTCGTCCAGAGAGTAAGTTTAAAATAAGGAATGGAGAGGAATCATCATACCTCGACTACTACAGACAAAGATACGGTATCAATATTAGAGTTAAGGAGCAGCCAATGCTTGTTTCAAAGGCCAAACCGAGGGAAGTGAGGGCGGGAATGACTGAAATTATCTACTTGGTGCCGGAACTCTGCCGGCTAACTGGCCTTACGGATGATATGAGGACTCATTTTCAACTGATGAGAGCTCTTGCTGAACATACCAGGGTTCAGCCTAAAGTGAGAATTGAAAAACTACACAAGTTTAACCGGAGGTTGAAGGATAATGTAAATGTTGTAAAAGATTTGTCTTCTTGGAATATGAAACTGTCAGATTCCCTGGTTGAGTTTGAGGGGAGAGTACTGCCTCCTGAAACGATAATATTTGGGAACGGGTCGGTCCTGAGCGCTGGGAAAGATGCCGACTGGACGAGGAGTATGAGGGACTGTTCAATGTTGTCTGTTCGTAGTCTGCGATCATGGGCTATCGTATATCTCGGGCGAGGGAAGGCCGAAGTAAATACATTTTTAGGTCTATTGATCAAAGCGGCCAGCACTCTCCAGTTCAGCCTGCCGCAGCCCTTCTTGGCGGAGGTGAAAGGGGAGCGATGTGGAAGCTATGTGGACGCCTTGGATACCATTATAGCTCAACGTAACCCACAGCTGATCCTATGTATAGTACCGAACAACAGGGCTGACAGGTACGCTGCTATAAAAAAAAAGTGCTGTGTGGATAGAGCCGTACCCACCCAAGTTGTCGTGGCTAAGAGTTTCACGTCAAAAAATAATATGGCCATAGCAACTAAGATAGCTATTCAGATAAATTGTAAGTTGGGCGGGATCCCATGGACGGTGGCTGTACCGATGAAGGGGCTCATGGTTGTGGGGTATGATGTCTGTCACGACGCTAGCTTCAGGGGCCGTTCCTTCGGAGCGATGGTAGCCTCGCTTAACAGTAGTCTGTCCCGCTACTACTCGGCAGTTACACCCCACACTTATGGAGAAGAACTTTCAAACGACCTCTCGCTCAACATTGTCAAAGCCATAGTCAAGTTTAAGGAGCACAATGACGGGAACGTACCATCCTGTATCGTTATCTATAGGGATGGGGTGGGGGAAGGTCAGATCCCGTTCGTGTTCAACCACGAAGTGCGCATCATCAAAGAACGGTTGAGGGAGGTATACGGCGGGGCTTGGCCACGGATGGCCTTTATTGTGGTCACCAAGCGTCTCAACACTCGTATTTTTCTCCACCAGAACAATCCGCCCCCGGGTACCGTCGCCGACGACTGCATTACGGCCCCTGAGCGCTACGACTTCTTCCTCGTCTCGCAGTCGGTCCGTCAAGGTACCGTCAGCCCAACGGCTTACAATGTGATTGACGACTCGTCAGGCCTGGACGCAGACAGGATGCAGCGTCTCTCCTACAAGATGACCCACCTCTATTACAACTGGAGCGGGACGGTGCGAGTACCCGCCCAATGCCAGTATGCTCACAAATTGGCTTTTCTCGTTAGCCAATGTCTCCATCGGACACCAAACACCGACCTCGACGATCTGCTCTACTTTTTGTAATTATGTAATTTTAAAGCATCGTAAATTTTTATTTTTACAGTTTCCTTCAACTCAGTGTTAAATAAACCGTAAGTATACAAATTCAGCAAATTAATATATTTCCCAAGTTTAGGCTTAATGTCCCCAAAAAGAATTGAATATTGTGCGTATACATTTTTAATTAATTTTCTGTTTCAACTTTCTAGTAGTTAGTATTTTATTATTTTGTTCATGTATAGAATAATCCACCTCTACATGTTTTAGGTTATTATTAATTATAATTTATCCTGTTGTTTATAAAACTATCAACCATTCTTGCACTATACATTTTATGATATCTCACAGAAATACCTATTCTAGCAACATTCCCCGCGATAATTATAACAAACGAGGAGCAAGTTATTTTATTATACTTATTTTAATAGTTTTGTGTTCGTCACTGCATCGAATATAAGATGCACTTTTGAAACATTACGTGTATACAGTATATATTATATATACAGTGGCGTTCATAAGTATTGTTGATTCTTTTAGTTTATTTTTTTTTATAATTAATAAAATAGTGTCTACAAATCCTCAAACATATTCCTAATCCTCAGTGGAGAACGGTTAGTTCTGGATATACGACACTTTAAGTTTCATATAGATAATACATTTACATACACATGTATTATGTGTGCACACATATATGTGTTTACATTTTGTTTTTTAATTTTATTATATTATTCTTGAAACATTACGTTCTTACTTAATAGTGTATAATGTATTTTCAGAAAAGTAAGAATTAAGATTTACTGTTTCTTTTTGTATTACTTATTTTAATATTTTACATATAAGGAAGTAATATTTTCCATGCGGTAGTGAGATAAGTTAAAGAAAATGTGAACAATAAGCTGAATGTTAATAAATTTATAAAAGTTATCTTTATTTTTCTTTCTTAATATTCCATCTAAAGAGCCCAGTAATTAAATGTATATTTATAAATAAGATTGTTAAGGAGTGGCTGCCTGTATATTGTGTATTTTTGAAAACTATTTGGGTTTTATCCCTTTCTGGAGATTATACAAGTGGTTTTTACTTTTCGAGTCCGTATTTACCATCATTACGGGATAATGGCTGATCATGAATCTACCTATTTATTAGAGACAGTTATTTGATGTTTTCTTTTGATCCTGCGTGAAAAAAAAATATATGTACAGAATCAATATCATTTTCATTTTCAACATTTTTTGTAGTATACACATACATTTTTTTCGCTAAAGTCTCTGTATGTTCGTTCCAACAATACGGGCAACTGGCTGAACATATTTCAACCAAACTTCATATTATGAATCTGCCAGTTCAGGAATAAGACTTAGAATACATATGATTTAAAAATTACCTAAAAACTGGAAAGGCTCACTTGGAGACAGAAACAGGTATTTCATGTTTCCTCTCGTGAAAAAATTACTGAATCAATATAATAAACATTTTGTTTCATACATTGATTCACCAAATTCAGAAATAATTGAGGTATTCGAGTAGCGAAAAAGTCGAGAGGTGGGAAATGAGCGGAATTGATATAACGCTAAGTTATTCCCAGGCAAGCCGGGTAACCTGCTAGTTTTAAATATATGTACATAAGTAAAACTACAAAGATAGCCTGGCATGTACGTTTATTGTTGAGGTTTCATTAACATTCAATTAAACTTAACGAGTTTCACTAATTGAGATTGGAAACTTTTCAACTGTTCCATAATTTCGAAAATCTTATCTATATAAGACTCATTTAAATTCAAAATTATTTACAGAAATATAAATGCAAATCTAAAAATTTATATACCCAAAATACACCGTAGGTTTTATTTTTTTAAATGGCTTAATAAATCCTTTTTGTCTGTTCAATATCCCGAAAAAAATGGGGATGGTGTTATTTTTTGTTCAGGAGCTACAGCTGTTTTCGGACAAAAACATGGTATTTTTCCTGCAGAAGTACACAAATTGAAATTTTGAAGCATTGACTTGTTTAATTTTTTTTTTTTTTATAACAGAATTGCATTACTTTCACTATTCGAAGCTGGAGGCCTTTCTTCCCCCTCCTATTGAAATAAAGCTTACATGTTTTCCGTTCATTCTGAGGTTTATTTTATATGTTCATTCTAATGTCTTCATTTCACTAGTTACATCCTGAGTTTCCTAATTCGCAGTTCATTAACTTCCAAAAATTTAATAAGCCTCAAAATTTTCGAAATTGTTACGAGAAATGAGATTGTACTATAATTTTACAGCAATAGTATATCACCTTTTTTGAATAGTGGCTTGATTGTGGCTAATTTCAGTGAGATAGGAAAGCAACCTGATTCAAAACATCGCTAATAATCACTGCAATTGAACACTACGGAATACAAAAAAGCTCTTAGTAGGGAAAGATCCACTACTAATCACCATTTATTGTTAATGGTGGTATAGGTGAAAAAGTGGCCAGTTAGGTCCAAGCAATATTTATTTTTATTTACATTTCGACCTCTTATGTGCCAAGAAACGATTGCTTTTAACATTTCTCATAAATTTATGACCTAACTGGCCACTTTTTCACCTATACCACCATACAGATAAAAGGTCCCAACCAAAAAACAATTTTTTGTTAATGTTTGTTCAATTGACAAAAATAGTATGAGTTCGTTAGCAGCCAATAATAAGTAATGAACTATGCTTCGTAAGAAAACTAAGTTGAAGTAATCGTAACATAATATCGTATACACATAGAGTGTGATCAAAGATGAAAACAGATTCATTTCTAAATAGTGTATTTATCATTCTTTATTATGATCTATATGATTATCATTTAACAAATGCACCCCCTCCCCCTGTATCCAGCTCGAAATTTTCCATTTTTAAAACTCTTCTTTTTGATGCTATGTGCGACTTCCATCTTAAAATTATTTCTGATGTGGTTTCAAATATATGGGGTAAGGTATTTTAAAAAAATGTTGTTTTAATGTTTGGAACACTTAATTAGTTTATTTCTAATTATACAGTATTTCTTATTATATACATACTCACTTCTTTAAACAAATCACAAAATTCTGGTGAGATTTTTTTTTTGTTTTATATAAATATTTTATCAGTTACAATAACAACTAGATATTTATTACAATAATATGGGAAGATAGAGAAGACAAATCAAGAAATGAAGAGGAAAAAGGATTAATATCTAATATATATATATATAATATATACAAGTTATATTTGAGTGCGAGTCGTTGTCAATATTTTATCCACTTTTCTTTTTTCGTTATTTTCTTTTAATTTTATTGTTTTTAAGTCGTTTGTACAGACTGAGAAGAGGGGGGTGGGGGGTTTTTGTTGTGATGATAGTTGACCAGACGGCGGCCCACCAGATATTTGTCATTTTTGATGTGTTCATAAAGACGGGAGAATTGGCGCACTTGGAAGTAGATGAGAAAGGCGATCATAGCTGCGATAAGGACTGTTGGGTAGATCCGTCGGGCGATGATCAGACGAAGGGTGGCACTTTTGACAAAGAGGGGCGTTATTGAATGGGCCACCACGTAGGGGACGGCCAGTGTCAATGCCAAAACTGTAACAAGAAAAATAATTAATAATAAGTAAACTCGTGCACAAAATAGAATTTCCAATTTTCATTATGCGTCCAGGAATTTTGCATTAAATTCTTGAAGAAGAAACTCGTAAATTACAATGAATGGGGAAAACTGGAATGCAATATGACATTATACATTTACGTTGAATGTGCATGGAATGTAGGCGACTAGTAGTGAATTCAACTTTAATTGAAAATCTTGATATTATAAAATGTACATTTTATTACGTTTTATATATTGGCTGTTCCAAAATGCGCAAACACTAGTGACAAAAAAATTGCAAATATAGTAAGTCCTTGTAATTTAACTTCTTTTTTGTTTTATTGGTGCACCTCGCACTTCAATATCATTATTTGAAATAAAGTTATTTTATACTTCAAATTTTCTAAAAATGAAATAATGTTAATTCAAATAACTTATTTTTTATTTGTATTTGAAAAGAAATTTGCCCAACTCTGATAAGATAATATAAAGAAGATAACAAGGTGATATGAAGATAATATCATGCACGCTTTTATGTGTTACCGTTCCTTCCTCCTGCAAGCCGGGATAGGAGTATATGTAGCATCATGTTATGTTACATTTTATATTGTGTGATTCCGTAACGCTATTTACTTTACATAGCGATTTTGCTATTTGAAATTTAGTTCAATCCGGTCGGGAAAGACACATAGTACCAAAATCCATAATTGCTACTTACATTTGATAACCGGTAATGCGACATCGAAAACAACCCTCCTGAGAACCATACCACGGACACCATCCCTATAGGCGGCCTCCAGCCCTCGGCGAAGGAACCAGTCCGGACCCATCATGGTGATGGCACAGCCGATCTTGGTGTAGAGCACACCGAGGGCCCAGTCCTGCCAGAGCCAGGGGACAGGGGTCTGGTCGAAAGGGACTCGGACGGGGGTGACCACCACCAGCTCCAGGAGGAGCCCCGACAGAAGGGGGATCACACCGACCTGCAAAAGAGGGTGACGTTTCAACTCTACTAGCCACTCTCACAACATACATATAGTTCATAGTCCTTAGTCCTACAAATGGTTCCAAAGGTAGAAGACCTGATATGAAACCCTATTAACGAGCGTCTGTCCCCTGAGGTATCTTAGCAAATATTCAAACTAGATTACTGAAACTTTGAACAAAATTAAAGGGTGATATGTAGAACAGGCGAAAAATAGATGGATCAAAAATTAATTGGAAAACAGCCAATAATAATAATAAGCTGGTTGTATAAACAAGATATCTTCAGTCTTCCTTCGTTCTTCACCAAATACACTTGTTAATTATATGAAATGATAAATTACGGTCGTTCCATCAAAACGTGCTCAGATGAGAATTTCTCATTCTTCCCATCTCAAAGCTTCACTTGACAAGAAAATATCCGAGATGCAATACTGAAATCTTTGCGTCAATGAGTTTTAGGGCGGTGCATAAATTGCAAATTAATCCTACATGTTCGAAGAGATGGTTTTCGTTTACATTATGACTTAGTTATATTTATTTGTCCTTAACACAAAGAAAGCTTACAATATTCATGAGATAGATCGTTTGGGGTGCGATAACCCATAAGTATCGAATTTTGAATTAGAAAAAGATTATCTGAAAAATATGGGTCTTTACAAAAGTTCAGCTTCAATTGCTTATAGTTCTCGACGTCAATCTCAAATTTGCAAGCTAAAATTTCATAAATTGTTTAAACTGCAGCCAGTCAAATACGCGCACATTTATCAAGTTACTGTCGCTACAATATTTTTTAATGTATGAATTCAAAAAGCATTCGGGTATTGATATAAAATTTGAACCAAATATCCATGTCCATAATCCAATTATTATCCATGTTTGAATGTGACGCCGGGATAATATTGAAATTTAAAAAATGTACAATATGCATTGAAGAATACCGTTCAAATAGTAGAGATAAAACCGGTATATTCGCAAAGAGGGACGGTGTTATTAATTATTTTATGAGGCCATGGGCCTTGAAAACATTTTTCTGTCTCTCTTTTTATACTTATAGAGTAAGCATTTACCAACAATAAATAAATGTTGACAAAATACATTAGGAAGGAATGCTAGAACATTATGGCCCACATTTGTTTTTTCGGAGGCCACTATTCTACACAATGTGATGTATTTAGTGGTATGGTAGCTACCATGAGAGTGGTGGCAACGAGGCACTTGGCAGCGACAATAGCCCAGGAACGCAATGTTTCGGTGAGTCGACCACGCCAGGAGTAGGCGAGGGTGAGAGAGCGGGCAGCCAGCCAGCAGAGGTAGGCCCCAGCAGCCGCAGTGTACAGCTCATGAACCTGAGGGGTACCCATCGACTAGAAGTTGGTCAAGCACATCATCAGACACAAACAACCAACACTACTCACCAGGCTCAAATTTAAAATTAAGAAAAAAATAAATAATAATAAAAAAAATCTCATAACATAACTTACTTTATATTATTTATACATAAAACTGTCAGCTTAACGGTGTAACAAGTGCAACAATGGATCAGAGTGAGAAACAAAATATACTTTAAGCCTCTCGTAGATCAACTCTTGGTTATTTTATTGGGCAATTTCTATTTGGAAGTAATGACTAATTACTTAATTTTCAAAATTAATTAATTTGGCAGAGAAGCCTTGAATCACAGTCTGACAACTGCCAAGAACATTTATATGTATAAATTGTGAACCTGGCATTTGATTGTGAATCTATTTTATTGCTAATGTATACATAAATAAAAATTTGAGTTATACTTAGTTATTGTGACTCATACCCTTCCTTCAACTGCGAGGCCATATCGCCTACTACCAGAGCGCTCTTTCGTCACTCTGGTGGATGAGCCCGATTCTACTGTGGGAGCCCTAAATTTTGCCTACCTGATTTGTTCACCTTTAACGAATACCTGACATCGTACAGGCTCGGGACCTCGTTTAACGTTCATCCGAAGGAATCAAGGTTTTTTTCACCTCCCAAAGATAGAAAAACCAAAGGGCCTCGGCCGGGTTACGAACTTTCGGTTATATATGTAGTTCGGTAAATAAAATTAATATATCTTTTAAAGATACAACAACTGAGTCACCAGATGCGAACCCTGCTAAGTCAATGTTAAGCAAATTTTGGCAAAGGGCGAAAAACTGTTAAAAACAAACGGTTAGAGATGCAAAGCTGCAATTTTTGTTTTTAAATCGTCAAAAATAAACGCAACTTTCCTTTTATCTGTATATAATCTCAGAATTATTAATATTTAGTTATTCTGATATTTATATCCTACTTAGCAAGTTTTGCAACCGCACGCCAAAGTTATCAGGGTTTGAAATCTTTTTGGCAGCCATCTTTGAAACGATGTAGGTTGCAAAACCTGTTAAATTTTTTATACGCCTGCAAAATCTGTTTATTATTAGCCCCATTCATTTTACAATTTGGTTTTGAAATAAAACACAAGCGAAAAGAAATAAAAGTAGTAGGTATATTTATAATAATTTGTTATTTCTTAAAACAATTCAGTAAATATTTACTGATATTGTTCGAGAAAATTAGTTAACTACCTATTTACATTAAAAGCATTGGGTAGCTACAATCTAAAAGAATAAAATTGTAGAGCAAAGAGCGGTTTCTTAAAATAAAGCTTGGTTTTTCTCTATAAATTAATTAATTTGGTTCTTCCTCTTCTTCGTTCATTAGATCGAAGCCCTCTTCCTCCGGAATTAAAGCATCCTTGTTCTGAAGACGTTCTTGTTGTTCAAATACCTCTTCTTTATAAAAGGATACATTTTCATTTTCTTCCCATTAATTTCCAAAATGCAACAATACAAGTTTTTTATCATCTTTTATTTTTGCGTTCTTCATTGCAACACCTTGCTATGTAGTACTCAGACTTATCAGGTTTTGAATCCCAAGTTCTGAGGCGGCCATCTTGGCCCATATCATTTAACACGTTTTGCACCCTTTATACACTTGGCTCGTTTTGCATCCTACCATGTTGAGAACTTGGCAGGTTTTGCAGCCGTTCGAGGTTTTCTTTTTGATTTTTCAGAGGGTTTTAACAGGTTTTCATCCCTGATTTTAGTTCAGACGTGCAGCAATTGAAAAACTAAATCCAGTGATAGCACTAACTCATTTTTTTTTTAATGACAGCAGGGTTTGCATCTGGGCGACTCAACTGTTCTATGTATGTTTCTATACATACGTATGTATGTTATTTTTGATTCTTTTTCAGCAGATAAGGAAAAAAAAAATAGTAAATAAATAAAAGCTTTACAAAAAAAAGTATTTTGTTTGTCTGTCCAAGCATCACGCGAAAACTGCTGAAACTGATAGTTACTATCGGTTATTCACGAAACACGCAGAATATTTCGAAGTTTTAGAATATAGGCCATAAGTCAGACATCTAAGGGAGGCAGATTAATATCTAGATTTTAATAGGAATTTTAAAATAAGGAAAAAATACTCACAGGTGCAGGTTTGGGTCCATGGTAGAAGGACATGACTCTCCGGCCGAGGAGGACAGGCACGGTGAGGGCAGTGAGCGAAGCAGTGGCGAGTGAGGCGGCAGCAAGTAGGATGAGAGCAACAACGCGGAGCGCAAAGAAAGGCGGGGCAGTGTAGGGTTGGTAACCGACAGGGCCTGCCCGCTGGAGCATGGCGTGGTGGGCCGCCCCCAGCTCTGGCCCCGCGTCCTGGGCCTCAATAGCAGCCCCCCCGCCCCCAACAGCCTCCTCTGTCCGCTCCCCAAGCAGATAAGATCTGAAAGTGAAAGTACGAGTATTAATACATGTAGGTTATTATAGGTTACAGAAATTTAAAATAAAAATGTTGGCCCGAATCTATTTCGCTGCAGTTAATAAAGAATAATTTTAAATACATGAGTACATTTTAAGGCGGGTCTCAACGTGAGCTGGGCTGAGGGGCTGAATGGAAGGAACGCCTCGTGGGAGAGGCCTTACGGATGTATGCCACGCAAGGTTTGATAGGGGACGCTTTCTTACACTGCATCAAGAATTATTAAAATGCAGAAGAGGGGGGATTGCCGGTTTTGGGTAGGTGGAGCCTACTTGTGAGAAATTTACAAGTGGCACCGATCACTCAAGGTTCAACGCTTCTGCCATGCTGTTTAACGAAGCAAACCTTCTTGATCTTATTCCTGTTTTCATAACATTCTTCACTAATATTTAACAAATTTTATTTCTTTTCGGAATAACTCTTTTTGATATAGACATTTATTCTCTAATCATTCTATCCTAATGACAAAACAACTTTTTGCCAAAATAACAGCGTTTTGCCGTCCAACTCTGTAGGGGAGGATATGATGTAAACACTGAACATCACTGTTACTTGGACATTACCCATTTGTTCAACTTAGAAATATTGAACAAAAAAACTAGTTAAAATAAGCCATAAAAAAACGACTACAAACCTAAGTCCAAGAAGCCAGGAAGCAGCGACGCACCAGTAGCGAACCGCAGCCTTAAGCCAGGATCTGGTATGGGACTGTTCAAGCAGTGCAGGAAGAATAACCTGCAACATTATAGAATAATTACATTTCTGAAAACTTTACAATCTATAATAATTCAAGATTACTTGAGGAGACTCAGTAGCACATGTGATGTTCTATTTACAGAAAAGTTACGTATAAGTGTGAGTATAGCTAATTGACAATATTGTCAATTCCAGTGTATATGTGAAATAAAACGAAGAGGTCATTTGCACAGAAAACAACGTGTTGGTGACGTCTCCAGCCTCATTCTCCTATAAAATTTTTTACCATGAACGTAGCTTGAGAGATGTAACATATACAATTACCTGCAACAGAAGAAGTTCGAGCGAGAGTTCGTTGAGTTGTGCGTCCGGATGAAGAGATACAGTGTAAGGGAGAAAGCCGGGAGCGAGCCACCGGAGGAGTCGAACCGGAAACCAGAGCATGAGGAGGACTGCAGAGCCGAAGATAACAGCGGAGGCCACCAGGCGGCGGGCATGACGGCCCATGGGCAGCTGAATCATCTCCTACCATCACATAACACAATTAAAAAAAAGTACGTGAATCACCTCCATTGTACTTCCCCATCTTGAATTATATGTAACCAACCAAGTTTTCGCGCTCTCCGAAACCCTTCCTTCTCCTCGTCAGCCGATTTGGCTCAAAGTCAATTTTTCTCGTATTCAATACACTGTACATTTAAAAATGTTTAACAAATAAGGACAAAATAAAAATAATCAATATCGTATTAAATATTTTATTTTATTACTTAGGATTTGTAATATATTCTTTTTTATAATTACTAGATGAAGTAATAATTCTCATTTCCCATTATTGGGACTTTCTTGAAATTGAATAATTTCTCTTCTGCTCAAAAATATTGTTTTATTTCCTTTTTAGATTCTAATTATCAACATTTATCGAGTTAGATGTCGGGAACATTTGCATATACATTTCCTCTCTCACGCGATGAAAAATTGAAAATGAACAAAATATATATTCTACTCATCATTACTTCATTTGATATCCCACTTAATCATATCCATCAAAGTTTTTTTAACCATTCCCCTCATCATTTTGAAACACCATTTTGAATCTATTCACTCTTGAATTTATTTGAAATACATGTGTTAAATTTCATCAAAATACGACAGATAGTTTTGGAGGAGTTGAATACCACGAAGCTGGGGATAAAAGGTCTTTGCCCCAAGCAACCTAAACTATCTAAAAATGGACTAGAAATTAAATAATATATAAAAAACTTACTAATAACAAAAACCTTAGCACCTAAAGTAACTAAACCGTGTAAATAATAAAAGTTTAACTTAAGAAAACAGTTATCTACTGAACAAAGCTTCTTAGACAAATATTAAATATATAAGAACTAATAGATAAAAAAATAACACACGCATAACTACAGCAAATTTGGAAACACCGACTATCAAAAGAAAACAAATTACTGAAAGCTACCGCACATAGAGAACTGAGAAGCCAGAATGAGAAAGTAGAGATAGAAGAACTTCCCATACTCCAAGTGACGGAATGCTGATTGTAACGTTATCTCTCCTTCTGGAGGGCTAT
This sequence comes from Aradus depressus, assembly GCA_963662175.1. Lineage (NCBI taxonomy): Eukaryota > Metazoa > Arthropoda > Insecta > Hemiptera > Aradidae > Aradus > Aradus depressus. The sequence goes on along the minus strand of OY759214.1, from coordinate 9,246,519 downwards.
ACTATCTTATATCTCAGATACTCCAAGTTACCTGAATGGGGCTGAAGTCAGGATCGTTGAGGTTCTTCAGGAACCAGAGCAGGCCAGGTCTGAGAACTTCTCTCAGTAGGAGGATGAAGGAGGCGAAGTAGTACACATAGACCATTCCCACCAGCCAGTGGATGAACATCGAGGTACCAGGAGCAGTTCTCAACAGATTAACACAATAATTATTAAGTATTAATGAATTTTCACCTATATATGGGTTGCTCAGAGACTAATCATGTAACAAAAAAAATCGGGAGAGCGGAAATGGGAAAGTTTACAGTTTATTTTTTTCGCAATTATAGTAATAAAAAAAGACGTTCATTATTTTCATAGAATAGATATTATTTTTTCTTAATGGCTGTTATAACGACCCAAATGGCGTTGAAAAATAAATCTCCAGCCGTGAGAGAAAACGTAACTCTTGACACTCCCAACAAGTTTAAACTTTGGAGTTTGTCGGAGAAGATATCGAAATTTCGTGATGACAACCATAACACGTCTCGTATTTGTATCCTTCCTTTGAACTTACGGTCCAATGATGCTATACAATAGTTCAAAATAACTTTTTGATATACTTGTGATATTCTCTAATATGTAACGAACAAGTCTTAGTTGAAGGCAAAAATCCATATTCCTATTTCTTATTTCCAGCTAGGATCTCATCCATAAATGTCTCTACTCTCAGACTCGTCGTTTAGTTAATATGACTGAGAAAGCCGGCAATACACTGACAACTGTAGACTGTTGAACACCAGTTGCCCACTCCCTGCTGAGAAGTTAATAGGCTCAGTGTTGTTGGGAAATATGTTGCCGAGATTCACAACCAGATTCAGCAACCCATTGTCAGATAATGACTTACTTTTATTGCCGGAATCGGTCCGTTTATAAAAATCATTACATAGGTTTCATCCATATTTACTTTTATTTTATTTTTATAGGAGTATCATGACTAATTTTAAGACCATAATTTACCTCAAGACTACCATTAAATGGGAATGAAATAATGATTGTGATACCTGAATCCTGCCTGTCTGTCGCGGAGAGTTGCATCAAAAAGACCCAGAGAGCAGATGTCCAGCCACCAGCCGCAGATCAGGGGCAGCACGCCGATCTCCACAACGGAAAGCAGGGAAACCTGGACAGTCACAAGGAGATATCGTTAGGAAAAACGAATGGCGTGAAACTGAAAACTTGCATATGGCCGAGTCTGTCTCAAAAACATTGAATCCTTACGTTTTTTGAACAGTAAACGTCCTTTGTCATTTCACAGTATCGATAGTAATTAATTAATAATGAGTAATTTTTCTTTTGGTTTTTCATATTAAACTCAATTTAGAATACATACTTATTCATAGAGAAATCTAGGGATTTATCAAAAGAAAAATGTGAGGAAAACTTGAATTATTTGAATTTCTGGATGGTCCCTAGGCCCATGACTCCCTAAGGAATATGTGGCTTTATTTTATCTCTGTGATAACGGTTTAAAAATAGAAAGTTGATAGGTTCATTATTTTGAATCCATAATTCTACACATGTGAGTTGTTCAATTTGTGGAACACTGATCTAAATAATATCAACCCAGTACAGATTCCTGACAATTTAGAATTTGGTGGAAATAAAAAGAATATGTCGAAGAATACGTAAGAAAAATGTACCTTGACGACAACGTAGCAGTGTCCCAGGATCCTCCGGCTCTTGACCAGACTGAAGAGGGCAGCCAGGGAGTGGAGACAGACCAGACAGATACCGATGACACAGTAGCCACACAGGGTCGTCACCAGTCCTATAAGATCAAATATAATAAATAAAATAGCTAATGATCAGGTAACTGCAGTTGGAACACAAAACTGCGAGAAACCTATTTCATGTACTCGCGAGGTCGGTTCATTTCGGTTACACAGAATTGTCTGAGATAAAAAGTTGAATAAAAATCCAGATGCAATACTTCTTTTTCAATCGGTCCAATTTCACATTCATCTTTGACTTATTTATTTTCATTACTATCACATTTACTTAATACTATTTATATTTGTAATAGTAAACATTTATTTTTTAATATTTTAAAACCAGGAATCAAAGTTAAAAACCTATTTAAAAAAATAATACGATAAACACAAGTAGCAATACCAATGTTGCCAGGCCATGATGTTTAAATTATTATCCAATTTTTATTGATACCAAACATTTCATTCCTAAGTGTCCACCAGAATCTCTTTTCAAAAGACTTCTCAAATTTCACTATAGTTCATTCCTAAGAATTAATATTTGAAATTAATGAATATGAGTTTCAAGTTCTTTTATTTCTCACATCTCAAGGTTGTCTGTCTTCACGGTGGAATGGTCGATTTGTAACAAAGTGAATTCCAACGAAGCCACTTACCCTGGAAGTGAGAAGCAGTCACGTGATGTTTAATGCCCAATGCAGAGACGGCAAACTGTCCCATATGGTAGGGACAAAAGGCAAAGACGAGAATGAAGAGCGTGTTGAGGGAGACGACCCAGAAGACATGCTCGAGGAAGACAAGAGAACCGTCGAGACCGAGCAGGCGTTCCCAGGTGAGCTCCTCCGCAGCACGCTCCCACTCCAGAGGGTTCCAGTCCCCGCCAGCAGCCACCCCTCCGCCCTCTACAGCCGCACCGCCCCCGTTAGCCTCAACAACCTCCTGCAGAAAAAAGTATACTTAGATGAGAGGTCTAAGCCCAGCTCAACCAAGCAGAAACACTGCAGAGTTACTTTTTACTTTACATAGGCGAGAGCCCTGTCTTCATATCCCTGTTTTATCTGGTAGTACATATTTGATATTATTTCATGTTTCTGATGAAAACCCACACACATGGCTGATAGAACAAGAAATAAACGCTACAAACGCTTACTGATAATACGTGCCCAGAGATCTAACTCCTCTCTCAAGGCAAGACGAAGCTATACAATACTAAAACTTGAACTTGAGGATCTGAACTGAGGTTCTGCCAAGCAATCTAATCTAAACCACATCCAATTCCTTCAATCCAAAGTCTTCCGTAAAATAGCTAATGTTCTCCAAGGAGCACAAAAAAAAAATTAATAATGTGAAGACAAATAAATAATAGATTGAATTTTAGTCTCAAAAAAAAAAAAAAAAAAAAAAAAAAAAAAAAAAAAAAAAAAAAAAAAAAAAAAAAAAAAAAAAAGTAACTCCTATAAACTTTATGGTATATAATTGTAGAATAAAAGTCTATATGATTCCAATTAAACCCTTCAAAATGACCTTAAAGTAGATCCCCCATTAGTCCTTTAGTCCTACTCTTCACTCCTCCACACTTGCACAAATTCCTGAACGAATCCTTAAGCGAAAATGGCACAGAGAGCTTCTTTATACCACTAGTGAGTGGTGAATGAGTGTAACACAGTATTTAGGAAGGTCACCATCACCAGGGTGGTGTCACGCCTCAGGCCATCAGCTCACAGACACCTTCCTACAGGTCATTTCCCAGTGGTGAATCACAAAATTCCCAAAAATTAAGCAGGACAATTTATTACAGCATAAACGTTATCTCTATAGAATAGTGTAGGAATCCTTACCTCATTGAGTTGTGGTTCGACCAGGTTATTGTTGCCAGGTGGAGGGACGGGCTGTCCCTGAGGCCCACCGAGGGCACCGCCTCCCTGCTGCCACCCCGGGGCGCCATCTTCCCGCTCTAGCCAATCAGGACCGCCTCCATGTAGGATCTGCTCCCTCAGCCAGACCAGACCGATGAAGGCGAACAAAGTACAGGTGACGACAAAACAGCCATGGAAAATGTCAGAGCCAATGTTCTCAGTTGAGAGAATGTCCAATGGTAGAGTCAGAACCTGAACAGATATACATTCATACAATGTAGGATAAACCAAAGCCCTGTGAATAGTGACAGTGATAAGAAGGATTCAACTGACTTGGTTAATGAAGTATGAATTAGTGCAAAAAATGAATAATATCTAAAGTAACTTCTTTGGAGCACAAAGAGGTTAAAGTTACCAAACTAACAAAGAAAAAAGGTTAAGAAATGAGACAGGATATCTTGATTATACTTAATCAGGCTCTGAATAGAAACTCATCCTACTTGTAAACTTTGAAGAAAATTTACAATCGTCCAATATTTTGAAGTTTCATTTTATAATAATTTACAGCTTGTAAAAGTACCTTTAGTTCCTTGTCTTCAATTTCAACAAGAAGAAGAAAAGATATGCTTTACGAAATACTGAAAATAAGTGTATTCGGTTTTTTGAAGAGCTTTCAGCTCATCTCCTTCATTCAAAGCGGACTTTGGACAAAATCCAGTCAGTTCTACTCTAGGGTAGAAGAAGAACTGACTAGTCTGTCAAGGTTTCCTGCCCTGACTCGTTTGTTAAGGTGTCACTATAAAGCAAATAGGTAACTCACGGAATCGACACTTCCATTGAAGAGACACCTATAGACACGGCAGGCAGTTAGCGGTACGATGCCTAGCCAGGCTATAGCCACCAGAGTGTAATGGATCCAGTATTTGACGGCAGTCATAATACTAGAGATAAGGCCTCCAGCCACGTCTCTGATGGGAAGCCTCCTCGGCATGTCCGGTGAGTAGATCGGCATGAAGGAAAATCTGAAAATTAAATGTAATCAGTTTAATGTAATATTAATAATGTAAACAACTGCTGTCAGAGCAGGGTAAATCATCTAGAAAAAATACTTCACTTTTTGAGATCCCCACCTCCCCCTCTGTTCCTAGATCAACATTTTAGTGAGTAAGCGACTAAAGGTTATGTTCACTAAGCTCTTATACCCGAAATTGGCAGGAAGGTATTTATTTTTGGATATTGTTTATTTTTTTTAACATCATTCTGTTGTTGTTGAAGGAATTTGTAATGAAGCAACAAAAATGTTTCTAATCAGAAGAAAAAATATAATGATCCTCACCTGTATCCACACAGTTCGCAGTACTCCTTGTGTGAGTATCGCATCCACTGGACAAGACATTCCTGATGAATCCATTTGATGGACCCAGTGCAGATACAGGGATGGAAGAGGGGCCGGTCCGGGGTGCCCTCCGACCGACAGACACGGCAGATGTCACCTGTCTGACTCTCCTCCATCTTCTTAGAGCTCTAGACAGACAAACAGACTAAAAGGACAAGAGGAATAGAGAATCGCCTCTCCCTTATTTCCAGAGGGAGGATGTATGCAAGGACAAATGAGGGCCATTCCAGGGATGGAAGCCTGGAAAACTGCCTGGGGTGTGCTCCAACAGATACAAGTTATCATTCTGACTTTCCTCCATCTTCTTTGACTTTTAGTCAGAGTAGACAAATTTAGAAAGAGAACAATGTTGAGGTATATTCAAACGAGCGATAACGTTAAAATTGAAAATTACATCTTATAATCCAACCTGATTAAAGCTAGATGGCTTCCAAGACCGGAAGAGTAGCAATCGAAAAACATCCCAAGATATTTAGGCTATTACTTTCGACAAAAGAACGATCTGAAATCCTTATATACGACTGGATTAACATAAATTCAACTAATCCAGGACTTCTAAACTCCTGATCCAAAGTTTCAACTAACCTCAAATAGACTTTACGCATACAACTTTCCGACAACCTTGTGTCAGTGAGCCATGTTGTGTTTGAAACGTAACACTGCACACCAATCTCAAAATTCCACACGTTTTTTAATATTAAGTGTAAATTGTTACCCGGTATTTATGCTCGCATTTAAGTTCCATCTGTAAACTATCCATATAATTCACCAAGAGTCATCAGGAGGACATGGTCAAAAGAATTGCTGCAAGTCTACGACCTCACTTTCTTTACTGTTTTACGCATCGTAAATTACCATTGGGAAAAGTAAATAAAAGACAGTAACCTTCATGAAGAGAGCCCCTTGATACATTATAATATACGGAAGTTCAGTTGAATACACAGACACTGTGGATGAGGAAAACCAAATGGTTCTTAAAACTTGAAAATGTCATCACTAAACAGATTCAATTGGGTTGCATCAGAATACTACATTATTTGAAGGATCACAATCATTTATATAAACAGTCCTTCCAACTAATTATTAAAAAGAAAAAAACCAAACATAAGGCAATGAGAATTCATTAAACAGGTGATACAAGTAAACAAAGTATTAATTTGTGCCCTCCATTCGGTACTATCTGTTCATGTAATTACTGCCATGGCATTGACGAAATAAAAAAATAAAAAAGACAAGCATGGGTTTCAAAAATAAATTATAACATTAAAAAAATATCATAAACGCAAAAGCATGACAATTCATCAATTACTAAGCAATAAATACAAAATAAATTGCGTATCATTTTCTGTTTTAGTAGTTAGGTTCAACAGTTTCAATTATTAATTTATAAATATGAAAATAATTAAAAAAAATATGTACTATCCATATAAAAAAAACAATGTAGTATGTTGACAGCTTACCCTCTCAAAAACGAAGTTTACATCACATCAACATAGAAAAATGTCAAATTTGACAAGTACTTCTTACTTCATTACTGTAAAACATAAAAAAAATGCTTTCACTTGGATTAATTTAATTAAAAAAAACGACAAAAACAAAAGAAAAAAAAGGGAACTTATATAAAGATAATCTATCAATTTACTGACAATTTGGGAACTGATAACCTAAAAAACTATGGGCCAAAGACTTCCACAGCAGAAGACTGGCCACTGCTGCCATCTAGTGTGCTCCTCTCCACAGGTGACTAGATCAAAGTTTTCTTCAAGATCTTGTGGAAGGTGTTTTAAAACTTTGTTTAGAAACAAAAATCTAGTGGAAAACTATACATTTTTTTTGTTAGGTAATGGCTTTTTCGTACTAAATAACTTAAGAAAGTCAAGAACTGATTGCTTCAGCTGGACAAGAAGCCCCGATTATCTTCAAAAATGACTGTCAGCCGTCGTTGTGTCAGTGGAGTTATCAAAATTTACTAGTTTTCGTAGGATTTATGGCCTCTGTTTCTGACTTAAGTTTTTCTGTGACTATACAATGCAAAGGAGTTTCAAAGCCAAAGAAATGTTTATAGTTCGGGCCTTAGAAAAAATTTTAGCAGATAAAGACATCAAAAAACCATACCACTCACAATTGAAAAGAGCATGTGAAGTTGCATTAGGTAATGTTACATAATTATTTCTGTTTATAATTTATTTTCTTTAATTTCTTTTTCTTATTTTTTGTTTTTATCTTTATGTTTGTTTTGTTTTTGTTTTTCTTCTGTCTGTTTTCTGTTCACTTTTTAAATACTCTATGCCATTGTAGCACTTATCATTGCAGAGGAAATAAGAAATGATATAAAAGAAGGTGGTGACACGGATGATCCTAGTGGATCTTCTGCTCTGCCTTTGCCAAAAGAGGGCAATGATATCGTATCAGCGGAGAAGTACTTTTTGCCTTTTGAACTTGCTTGTCAAAGCAAATCATCAAAAATTGTAGTTACTGCTCTTGATTGTTTACAGGTAACATTTGCATTATGATTTAATGTTGTTTTTGTATCGATTAGTTGATTATGCACAGCCACTGTATATCATACCGTTTTAGAAACTGATAGCTTATGGCCACCTCACTGGCAATGCACCTGACTCCACTCAACCCGGAAAATTGTTAATCGATAGAATTGTTGAAACGATCTGCAAATGCTTTACTGGGCCGCAGACTGATGAAAAAGTTCAACTTCAAATCATAAAGGTATTAATTTTTCACCATAAACAATGTATAACTTATATCTGACTGTCAAATTAATGTAATTTTATCTGTTCATTCTAGGCAGTATTGACAGTTTCAACATCACAACATGTGGAAATACACGAAGGAACAGTCATTCTTACAGTGCAAACTGTTTACAATATTTATCTTGCGAGTAAAAGTCTCATCAACCAGACGACTGCCAGGGCGACACTTACTCAGGCCATCAATGCTATATTTTCTCGAATGGAGGCCCAAGCGGTAATATCTTCATATTAGTCCTTATTGGTGCTTATAATGTCATCCTGCGCTTAACCCTTAAATACTAAAACGCGTGAAAGTTTGACCAAGGGAAACTATTTTGAGTCCGTTTGAATCTATTATCTTAGAAACTTTCATTTTTATTGATAATATAGTGTGAATAATAGAAACAAAAGAATTTTATATATTTTCATCATTTTTTTTTAATGTACTAGGAATAAAATTGTCTAAATAACATCACTACAAGCGTTTGTTGAGTCTAAAATATCTGTGTGATGCCATGCTGGAAGAGCTTAGGTCCATAAAGGCTACTTTTCAGGGGAAACAGAATGTTATAAGAATTATAACATTATATCATCATGTGAAAACCATTTCATTATATAATTCCATTTTGCAGGCGGACGAGGCAGATCGACAGAGAGAAATGACAGAAGACGTTGAACCTTCAAGTACTGAAGTGGTATCAGACATACTCAACACCATCATTGATAGTATACCAGGTATGTTAAATATTAGATCCTTTAAATAATAATAATAATCTTTGTTCGTTTTTATTGTGACTCAGCGAAATCATATCGACTACTACCAGAGCGCTCTTTTGTCGCTCTGCTGGACATGAGTCCGATTCTACTCTGGGAATCCTAAATTTTGCCAATCCAGATTTAAGGATGGGATCTTTAACAACTTTTGGTAATTGTGGGCTGAACAAATTCAAAAAATAAATGAAATAATTACAGGACAAACTTAGAAAGATCATTCCATTGTAAACTTTCATCAAGATTAAGACTAAAATAATAACTTATTCTATTAACTATTAACATTATTTAATTGTTTTTAAGTCATCGATTTGCCCGGGTAACCATAGGAATGTATTTAGTAGTAATTATTATTATTAGTTGAATAAAAAGGCTTGTTGGCTGGAACAACCTTATCTTCAGCCGATAATGAATATTTGAAGTAAAAAGAGACTGAATTAAAATAAAGGATCCAATTGTCAAGAGTAGGGCCCTCTGTTTAATACGTGTGAAAATTCACCAAATATTTACATAAGTATGGGATGCAAAAATTAGAGCTAATATTTGTTTAAAAGGAGAAAAATACATTGTTACAGCTCAATATCGTTTCATTAAAATCAATATATTTGATTTTAATTCACATTTATTCCTTCAAGTTTTATTTTTCAGATTATTCTATAAAAATTAAAGTATAATATTGAGCAGTTCTTTTTGTGTTCATGTTATATCATGGTATCATGGTATTCAATTCAATACGTAAACTGTGAGGGGGGTAAAGCTTTTTTCATTGCTCATTGGTTTCATAATTTTAGTTGAACAATTTTTCTGATGTAAACTTTTATTTGCAATTTAAAAGTTGTTTTACATCTACTCAAAATATTTATTAATGCTGGGAATCCTCGGAATATGTATTTACACAAAAATATCGAAGTATTAGAACATCGGGAGAATGGAGAAATTAAAATCATTATTACAATATGTTAATAATTTCTATTAATATTTCTAGTCCATACTGCGTGATAGGTTTATAAAAAAAATTGTGATAATAATAATTGTTTTCAGCTTATTCCATTTTATTTTTCATGTTTTTACTCCCAGCAGTTGTGAATAAAAAACTGCCAAACTTGGACGTCCTCCAAAATAAATAATTTGTAATTTAATTGTAATATGTATTACTTTTTTCATGTTACAGAAAAAGACAGCGTTACCACCACCATTCCTCAGGGGGATGAAATGAGCCAGTCACAAACTTCATCTCAGAGTAATTCACTAAACAGAGTTCCTTCTCAGGTAAGGTGTAGGTTTGTGTGTTTTTAGCAAGTATCTAATTTGGAAATCCTGATATCGTTAGATTGGAGAATTGTTTTCTTCTAGAAAGGATTCAGTTAAATATTGGTTGGCAAAAGACGTCGCAGAATTGTCTGCCTGTTTTAAAAAGAATCTCTTGATACTTTGAAGAAAAAAAAGGTGTAATGGTGAAGATATTTAAGAAATGACACTATGGAAAACTATTTATGGTTTGAAATAACTAGGCTAGAAGCCATTCCGCCAGCCTCTTCCTATAAACTCTCAAGAAAAAAAAAATATTTATTTATTATCTATGGTTGATTATCATAAAGAAGATATGCATTTTATCAGCAGCTATGTTCTTAAGTTCATTATATATTTGTTATAACCTTTGATACATTGAAATTTGTTAGTTTAGTCGTATGCGTGCTTGCTTATTGATCTCAAGATCGCGGGCTCGAAACTCGGCCGGAGCCTTCGGATTTTTTATCTAGGAGGTGAAAAAACCTTGAGCACGCCGTCCTTCAGATGGTACGTTAAACGATAGTCCCGAGCCTGTACGCTGTCAGGTATTCGTTTATTTAGGGTAAACTCCTTGTAGTGAAAGCTCAGGCATGAGTCATAAATACAAACATTGAAATTGGACTACAGAATCAAAATTATTGTAACTTATGTACACATTTTCCGTACTTAAGCTTCCTGCTACGGGCTATTGATAAAATGAAATAATTTATGAACTACCGTTTTCTCCGTCTTCTATATATTTATTGTAAAACAACTGATCTCTTTCTTCTCTCATACCGCCTTGTCGCCGTTAACCTGGCAAAGAGGAAGATCGACTTCCCTTGCGAATATTTTGCGCCCTAAAGCTCTTCCATAACTCCCTCTTCTTCTACGTTTTTTATTAATAATATAAAATAAATATATATATATATATATGCATATTAAAAAATGCTATTATCGTTTTAGGACAGTATGGATGGAGGGGATGGAGGTGAGTCCGAGAACAACAAGATCCAGGCCCAGTTCACTCACATCCTACAGAAGGACGCCTTCCTCGTATTCAGAGCCCTCTGTCGGCTCTCCATGAAACAGTTACCTGAGGGAAACCTTGATCCCAAGTAAGTTGTTCCCATATCAAAACTATTCAGAAAACATTAAATGTTTTTTATTTATGTGCCGTACTTCTTAGTACGGTGGTATTATAGCCAAAGGCCAATTGAGGAACATCCGCGACTCCTTCATGGTCTCCCATCTTCCTAATCTGTCACGTGGTAGGAGAGAGGAGGGGAGACCTGGTACGGCAGCTAAGCCATTCAGATGCCAACATTAACGTACTTCTCTTTGGCCGTTCCTTTCTCGATATGTTTCTTTCTGGGCGTGTTATCGCTCTGTTCGTCTTTTGCTCTCACCTCTCCCCCTTTACCAACATGTACATTTTTTCCGCTGTTTTTCTCCTGGGCCCTGAGTTGTCCAGCGGGTTTATTCTGTCTTCCGGGTTGCCCTATGATGTTCATCTAGTCCCTGGATGCCACTAGGGCCCAATATTAAAAGAGGGTGGTTATATGCTCGACCTGAAAGTTTGTATGTATATATATTCCCATATAACTCCTATGTGGTTGAATCGATTAGGGTGCAATTTTTTTTCATGCGGTAGAATTCTCTGGAGGAGATTATAGATTATATTTTACTTGGATATTCGGTCGCCATATTGAATTTCTTCAAACGTTATCTGATGGAGATTAAGTGAAAAACATAATAGTACTATTGAGTGATGAATAGGATTCTGGAGCAATATTCCTAATTTCCGTCGTTTTGAATTTTTTTGAAAGCAGTTCACTCCGATCGAAGTTAAATTGAACATGTATCGATACATTCTACAGCAGAGGTTCTTGTGCGATATTAGTAATTTCTAACCCCTGAGTCCAGACAAGTTGGATCTTTAAATTCATTTACAAACTTTTTAAAAATCAGGATAAAATAAAAAATTAAATTAAAATGAAAAAAAAAACCGACCAATCTGATTATTGAAAAACTAAAAAAAAACTAACTTTTCGTGATCGGGAAGCTGTTAAACTTAATTGAACTCTAGAGTTTTGAATTAATAGACTATTGCAATAGATTAAAACTTGTGTCGAAATATGGTTTTTACCTATGTATCACAGCTCCCCGACCGCGAGAATGTGAAAGCGTATAGTCAAAACACAACATTTTTAAAAGTTTTTCGATTAGATTGTTGGTCGTGGGTTTTATTTTAGGATAGGATAGGATTTGGAGTTTAAGGACGCAAAACAGCAATGGTCATCAGCGTCCAAGGTTTTATTTTATGCATATTTTTAAACAATTTAATTTTCTACTTTATGAGAGAAGTTTATTTATTGGCTAGAAAAAATTTTTGTTGATTTCTTACGAAATGTCTTGAAAATCAGTTTATATGAATATTTTTATTTAAATTACATTTCTAATTTCATCACAATGTTCTGGAATCTGTTTAACTCTCACAGCTATTTAGGTATCATTCAATTTACTAGTACTAGTTTATTCATTAAAAATATTCAGTAAAGGAAAAAAAAAAAGTAAAATGTTAGTTATTAGCAGAGCTATCTATATGAAATCTTGTGTTGCGCTGTCGCTATTGAAGGTGCCACGAGCTGCGATCCAAGCAACTTTCACTTCATCTGCTGCTCTCCATACTCCAGTCTGCCGGCCCTGTGTTCCGCACCAACCCTGTCTTCGTGATGGCCATCAAACGCTACCTCTGTGTTGCCCTCTCTAAGAACGGCGTCTCTTCTGTCCCAGATGTCTTCGAGCTCAGTCTCTCCATCTTCCTCGCTCTTCTTGACAAATTTAAGATGCATCTGAAAATGCAAATTGAGGTTAGTTTTTTTTTTTTTAATGAAAACATTGAATAACTGGAAGAACCATGTTGGCAGTCTCGCCATACATTTCTCCTACACTAATGGATACTGTACGTTGTGAGCTATAATATAGCCATATTTAATACCCTTCAAAGTTATTTACCAATAGGCAGTGATAGTATAGGTTCGGCCAAAGGCACCAACGAGCTAGCCCTTCATGCATATCTTTTGTTGTGTATGTTTCTTGAGAATTTATTTGACCCCCTTTTTTTTTTAAATGTTCGGAAAACCCCAAAACTGCTTCCTCCCCCTGTATCGCCTTGATTGGTTATTCTTCTGTATTCTTCAGTAAGTGAAGAATATAATTTGTTATTTTTAATAATTTTCATTCAAAATGTATCTATTCTATTATAATTAATTTTTTCTAGGTATTTTTCAAAGATATCTTCTTGAATATCTTGGAAACTTCAAGTTCAACATTTGAACACAAGTGGATTGTGATACAAGCCCTGACCAGAATCTGTGGAGACGCTCAGTCTGTCGTCGACATGTACGTCAACTACGACTGTGATCTAAGTGCTGCCAATCTTTTTGAGAGGTAACCTCATTTACTTACATAAGTATTTATATTTTTCATTCATATATAACAGTTTATTATTCATTCGTATTTAAAAGGACGGAGTTTTTCCGTTCTATTTGAAGAGAGTCATAAAAACAATGTTTTTTCTGAACGGCTGTTACGTAAAGTATATAACTGTTCGTTTATGAGTGGAGTGTGGAGACAGACCTGACTGGTTGGTTTCGTTGGCTTCCGGAGCGTTCCTGAATCAGGTCTGTGCAACCAATGCCGCCGCCTATACGGAAAATTGTACCGTATTTCTTCTTGACTCGGTCAACTCAGGATGCTGCCGCGCCGGCCATATAGAAATGTACATTTCTTCCTGATCTTTCTAGAGAACTCCGGTTCTTTTGACACGTCTTTCTTACTCCTTCTACCTCATATATTAATATGTTATCCATTTTTTCTCTTTTCCTCAGACTGGTGAACGATCTGTCCAAGATTGCCCAGGGGAGACAGGCCCTCGAGCTGGGAGCTACCCCCAGTCAGGAACTAGCCATGAGAATCAAAGGATTGGAGTGTCTGGTCTCCATTCTCAGGTGTATGGCCGAGTGGAGTCGGGACCTCTATGTCAACCCCAACCTGAACCCCAGTCTTGGTAAACTCAACCCCTTGAATAATGTTTATACTAAATTAATAAAACAAACTTATTTTTGAAATATTGTCTATTCCACTAAAGATATATATATACAACTACCGGTTTCGGCTTTATACCATCGTCAGGTCTAGTTATGAACTAGAGTTCATAACTAGACCTGACGATGGTATAAAGCCGAAACCGGTAGTTGTATATATATATATATATCTTTAGTGGAATAGACAATATTTCAAAAATAAGTTTGTTTTATTCATTTATTACAAGTTTCCACAATATGTCCGCGTTCCTCAACTTAGAAGTTGTTAATGTTTATACGTTGTTAATGGGATGATTCACAATCCAGTAGCTGGAGGACTGGGGAAGATTTAGTGGGCAGTCATAGTATCATTAAGCTTAGTACACACTAGTAGACCATGTTGCGCGATTTGTCTATAGGCGGTCTCGAGACTAGATCTATAGACCCTCTAGAGACACCGTTCTTTGTCTCGTCTAGCGTCCACACTACGATGTGAATTTGTCAGTCTCATCTTCGCAGTCCTCCATGAAGGACATTGTTTTGTGTGGAATGAGTTCCTGCTTAGTGCTAATTACAAGTGAAAGAACGAGAAAACGTAAACGTTGGTGGACGCGCGAAGTGCTCGCAGAAGGACCTAGGTTCGGTAATGCATTATTAAATAAATTAAGACTGGAAGACGCCATGGGTTTTCGAAATTTCACCCGGCTGTCGCCTACTGATTTTGAAGATTTGCTTCTGATGGTTGGAGAGATAATAATGAAGCAAGATACAAAATTTAGAGAAACCATCACAGCTTCTCTTCGACTTGCAATCGTTTCCTAGCAAGTGGAGACTCATTCACGAGCCTCATGTACACCACAGGCTGGGACGTGTCTCGCCTCTAGACGCCGAGTGACGTCCACAATGTCAAAATGTTGCGCAATATGTATAACGTTGCATGCGGTCTCCCATTCCGATCGGGAGACAGACCTGCGATTTTTGGTCTCGCAACTGGCCCGTAGACGGGGATTGGTCTATAGACATGTCTACGTAGACAACCTGAGACACGTCTCAGAGACCAAAATCGCGCAACATGTCTACTAGTGTGGACTAGGCTTTAGAGTCAGCTTCTTGAGGAACCCAACACAAATTATGTAAATTAAGGCTGTTGAACATTTATCATGAAAAAAGGGAGGCGTACCCAGTGTATTCCGCTATTAACTGAAACTTATATGTTTTTGATAGGGGTTTTATAAAATTAAATTGTTGATGAAATGACGAAGTATTCACTAATATCCAATAACTCGGGAGGAAAAAGACAACATTTCTAACCCCTAAACCGAAATATTTGGGTTTGTTATTACTGATTCCTGAAATGTAGCCTCACAAAGTAAATTTGAAAACCATCAATTATATAATGATACTTAACTTTTTTTACAGAGATATTGTGGAACACTTAATGATAAATAAAGAAAAACCTATGTTTTTTTAAAATATTGTCACTTATTTCACAAAATGTATATAAAATAAGGGAGTACTTTCGGTATTGCTATCATCTTCAGCCACGACTTAACAAATAGTATTTGAATAAAACAAACTTATTTTTTGAAATATTGTCTATTCCACTAAAGATATATATACATATAACTACCGGTTTCGGCTTTATACCATCGTCAGGTCTAGTTATGAACTGATATAATACTATTTACAACTCCTCAACTTAGAAGTTGTAAATAGTATTTGATTTAGGCTGAAGATGGTAGCAATACTGAAAGTACTCTCATATTTTATGAGATATGAAATAGACAATATTTTAAAAAAACACGTTTTTCTTAATTTTTTCATCAATTATATGTTTATATTTTCCTCAATATCCGAAAAACCACTGCACTTTTTTATTTTCTTTATTATAGCACAATTTCTTGAAAACCCTATTAGAAGTTAGTATAGACACAACACATTAAATTTTAATTACATATTATTGAAATGACAAATTGTAATATGATGTATGATGGTTGGTTGTTCAGCTGTAGGATTGGAGGGTAAACCGGCTCCAGGGTCGGGTGGGGCGGCTGAGGACACTAGCACCCCCAAGGCCTCTCTCCGCTCTTATGGCAGTGTCAGCTCTTTGGGCAGTGAGACTGGGAAGCAGGATGTGCCGCAGCAGCTCCAGCAGCTCAAACAGCAGAAGGAGATATGGGAAACTGGCATCGAAATGTAAATATACTCTATATACCTATATACAGTATGTGTTTGGACTGTAAGTGGGTGGGATATTGCTCAACCGGTAGATTGAAAATGCTCTTAGTTTGGAGAACAGTTTGACATTTTTCTTACCAATGGTGTTCAACCTCATATCTCGAAAAATCTAATTTTTAAGGAGTGGCAAAACCCTTTAAAACATTTTGTAGGTTGAATTAAAAAAAAAAAAAAAACTATTTTGATAAGATAATTTATAAACTAATCAAATTATGATGAGGGCATGCAATATTAATCATACTTAATAATAGCCAAGGAAAATTGATATGTGAGTTTTCCTTACTGAGTGCTTCCTTACTGAGCTCAAGAACGCGGGTTCTATATCCGGCCAAGGCCCTTCGGTTTTTTATCTTTTTATCTGAGAGGTGAAAAAACTTTGAGCACACCGTCCTTCGGAGGGGACTTTATGCGTTGGTCCCGAGCCTGTACGATGTCAGGTTCTCGTTAAAGACTCCTACCCTAGGTTAATAAAATTTACTTAGAGTTGTACTCGTGTCCACCAGAGCGACGAACATACCAGCATTTTTTCAACTTCTAAGTAGGAACGCGGACATATTGTGGAACTTGTAATAAATAAATAAAACAAAATTATTTTTGAAATATTGTCAATTCTACCAAAAATATTTACAAAACTACCGGTTTCGGCCTTACACCATCTTCAGGTCTAGTTATGAACTAAGTCAGTTTGCAGAGTGTGACCCTTCAAATACATCTCAGGTGAAAGGGTGCTATTTCCACTTGGGAATCCCCCGGCTGTACCGTTAGCTACATCATGAACTATTTTAACAAAAACCTTTTTTCGTATTTACATAAAACAATATCATTTGACTAATAAGTAAAAAATAAAATAAGATAACATAAAACATATATCTATGTGGAAACAAAAAATAATAACAAACATATATGTGGAAATAGAACCAGTTCAGGGTGTAACAAAGGGGAATAGCTGAAATAAATTTGGTCATTCATACAAATGTTCCTCTTGGTAGCTTTATTAATTTCTAATTGTTCTAAGCTGTCAAATAGCCTGCTTTTTGAGCAATAATGGAGATACTTGATGCCTGTAGTTGGGTGGAAAGTGGTATAAGTATAATTATTATAGCCGGCTTTATAATGAACATCTATTCTGGGTATGGTTGGTTGCCTGATCTAATGATTCAAAGTTGTGTGCGCATTGATTGCAACTAATCAGTTTTGTTGTTTCAAGATGATGTTCTCTCCGTTCTCGATTCGACTAAACTATCGTTCGACTAGATGTATCGTAGCCCTAAAACACCCTTGATTTTCAGCTAAATTGGGCAAAGGAGAAGAAAGGTTTAGAGAGAGAACGGATTCTTCTTATTATTATATTTTTTAATAATTCGAGTTAAATTATCGAAGAATAATTGAAGACTTTTTCAATTATCGAGAGGTTCTTAGTTTTAATGTCTTATTATTTTTGCTAGGTTCAACAGGTCTGGAAGAAAAGGTGTGGTGTTCCTGCAAGAGCATGGAGTGCTGGGGAAGAGCTCCGCAGAGGTGGCAGAGTGGCTCCTCTCCGAAGACAGACTGGACAAGACTAGTGTGGGCGATTTGCTCGGGGACAACACCGACAGTGCCAAGGAGGTAAAAATCTACGATTCTAGTTTAGTTGATCAACCAACATTGAAACTGACCATCTGAACCTATAATTCAGTTTTTGTTGATCAACTTTACTTTATTCCACCAACTTTAGACCCTACTAAACTTCTGTTGTTCATGTCATGAATCCATCACCACCGGTTTTCAGTCAAATAGAAATGTGTTTGATGATTAACTTCTCCCTTTCAGTTCATGCTTATTAATTTCCCAAATGTTTCATGAAAACCTAAAAAACACAACTCTTCATCTGATTTCTGATGTTGGGACCCTTCTGGTCTATACTTTGATCTCGTAAGTTTTCACACGTCTCTTTATCCATTAGAAAAATAATCAGCACACCGACGACAAGAGGACGTCATAAAAAAGTAGGCATAATCCCATCGTTCACTTACCATTCAATAGGATTCGTTGTTGTAACTCTTATCTCGACAGACGATACAACATTAAATGTGATTGGTTTGTGAAAGAATGATGTGAGCTGAATCTAACCTTGTTAAAAGGAACTGTGTGCCCTGGTTCGACAGAGACTGCAAGCAGGTCGTGGACGGACGAAGAAAAGCACTGAAGAAATTCAATTTGGAACCTACAACTCAAAACCTGATAGAGTACAAGAAGGCAAGGTCCATCTCAAGGAGGATCATCAAACAAAAAAAGAAGGAGTCATGGATCACTTTCACGTCATCCATCACCCACAAAACCCCATCCGCAACAATCTGGAAGACAATTCGAAGTATTTCAGGCACCTACGCTTTCCACACCCCAATATTAAAAGTTGACTCCAGTCTTGTTACCGACCCCCTAGAAATAGCCAACATCTTTGCTGAATTTTACAGTAATGTCTCAGCCAGCAATAGTTACCACCCGGATTTTCAATTGCTAAAAGAACATACTGAAACTACTCACATCTTAGACATCGATGACACTGAAAATTTCTATAACCGTAATTTCAGCCTTTGGGAGCTAAAATCAGCAGTCCAGGACCTCAAGAAATCTGCACCGGGTCTGGACAGAGTACACAATGTTATGCTGAAGAACTTATCTCCTGATTCACTGAGAGGCCTCCTTAATTTTTTCAACAAAATTTGGAATGGAAATGAAATCCCAGATGACTGGTCTGAGTCAATAATTCTACCGCAATTAAAGCCAGGAAAGGTCCCACACTCTCCGGATAGTTACAGGCCCATAGCACTCACATGCAGCCCCTGTAAGCTTATGGAGAGACTGGTGAACCGCAGGCTTACTTGGATATTGGAGAAAGAAAATCTTCTGGCGAACATACAATGTGGCTTTAGAAAGGGTAGGTCTACCCTCGACCACCTGGTCTCAATAGAAAATGAGCTTCAAAACGCCTTTTTGAACAAAGAGGAGGCGATCGGTCTTTTTTTTGACATTGAAAAGGCTTACGACAGGGCATGGCGGTATGAAATTTTGAGGCAACTCCATGAATGGGGCCTACGAGGGAACCTCCCAAGATTTGTAAAACACTTTTTAGCTCGGAGATATGTAAGGGTCAGAATAGGCGACAAAGAATCGAGAAGACATCTTGTAGAAAATGGGATACCTCAAGGCAGCGTCTTGAGTTGTACGTTATTTGGAATCGCCATCAACAGCGTCGCAAAATGTATACCCCGACACTGCAAAGGCTATCTGTTTGTCGACGATCTCAGTGTACTTTACAGATTCAAGGATTATGACCGAATGAAAAACGATCTGCAACGGCTCCTTACCAAACTATATGACTGGTCGAAAAAAACAGGCCTCACAATTTCAACACAGAAAAGTGTAGGAGTTTACTTCAGCAGAAGAAGAAACCGAAACCCACCGCCTGACCTCCGGATAGGATATAACAGCATTGAATTCAAAAACAATGTAAAGTTCCTGGGGCTAGTGCTGGACGAAAAGCTCTCTTGGTCCGACCACATCAGACAACTAAAGGAGTCCTGTTTGAGAAGAATGAACATTTTAAAGGTATTAGCAAACACATCCTGGGGCTCTGACAGGCTATCTATGATCCGGCTATATAAAGCCCTGATATTATCCAGGTTAGACTACGGAGGCATGGTCTACGCATCAGCCAGGAGCACATATATTAGCTTATTAGACTCCGTGCATCATGCCGGAATCCGTTTGGCCACTGGTGCCTTCCGTACAAGCCTCTGTGCAGAGTCTGGTATTCCCCCCCTTCTCTTCCGTCGCCACCACATGGCGTCTGGCTATAAAGCATCCCTCAGTATGCAACCTCAAAACCCCGCATATAAGCCAGTTTTCTCACCCAAGTATGCTAGAGCGTATGAGGAGAGGCAAAGTGTGACTAGACCGCTTGGGATTCGGGCTGGGGGTTACGCCGGTGAGCTTCTTGCTACAAACCCACCACCCTTAGTATTGGGGGACCCTCCCTGGCTGACTCCCTCTATACAGATTAACCTTGAACTACATACTAACAGCAAACATGAAACTGCCCCTTCAGTATTTGTACAATCCTTCCATAATTTATTTCATAGACTGCCCCATGCAAAAATTTTATATACTGATGCTTCAAAATTAGATGAGGGTGTAGGAGCGGCAGTCGCAATGGATGGTGCTGTCTTAAAACGACGACTCCCAGGCATTTGTAGCGTTCACACTGGTGAACTGTTTGCACTGTCCATGGCGTTGTACAGCATCATGAATCTCAGGGGAGAGCGGTACATTATCTGCTGTGATTCACTCTCAGCCCTGCAAAGTATCCAAGAGTTATACTCTGATAACTGTTTGGTTGCCAAGATACACAGCTATTACAAAACCCTCACCGAACTGAAGAAAACTATCCTCTTTTGTTGGGTTCCTAGCCATGTTGGGATAAGGGGTAATGAATTAGTAGATGCTGCTGCGAAAGAAGCGGCAGCAAGTCTTCTTGAGGAAGTTGTGGTATATACAAAGAAGGACCTGCAGCGGTGGCTTCGACGTAGCGTGATGGAAGGCTGGAGAAATATGTGGGAGGAGATCGAGAACAGCAAGCTCAAAGTGGTGAAGAGAGATGTGAAGCCGTGGGGATCCTCTTGTAGAGGCAGCCGAAGGGAGGAGGTGGCGTTGACCCGACTCCGAATTGGCCACTCTCGGCTAACCCACGGCCATCTGATGACAAGAAGTGAACCGACCACATGTTGTGGGGTGCCCCTCAGTATCCAACATATCTTGGAAGAATGCCCCCGCTACGGAGAGCGACTGGCCAGACTGGCCATACCACGCTATCTAGCTGAGGCCCTCAAAGATGACAGCCGGATGGCTGATCGTATCGTTGACTTCCTCACGAAGACTGGGCTCATCAACCAACTAAATATACAGTCGTTAAATGACAAACATGGCTGGGGACTGACCGACTGTCAGTTGACTCTGCAGATATATATTTTTGCCTTCTGGATAGGTATATGCAAATTTAAAATATAGCTAAGTATGTGTGTATGTGTATGTATGTGCATATATATGTGTATATATATATATGTATATATATATATGGATAACTTATGTGTGTGCTTGTATGGGTAGTGAATGTGTATATATGTATGCATATGATAACAAATATCATTTAAATTATGAAAATAGAAAAAAAAAATATCAAAATATATAATGAAAAAAAAAAAAAAAAAAAGAAAAAAAAAAAAAGTTACAAAACAAGGAAGAATATATATAAAAAATCAGTAAAAAGAATGGTAATGGAAAAAAAAAAAAAAAAAGTAGGTGTGTGTAATTTTATTCCTTATCATCTATCATGCATTGTCAGCTAGTACATAGGACTATAGACTTATAAGATATGCTTTGCAGCTCTGTCGTAAAAATTCAACTACACTGTAATAGCTGTGTGTTTGGCCTCCTTACGTAGATCTCACTGTGACTGCTCCCAGATCGCAGCGGGAATGTGCCGTTCTCCTAGAGTCTCTTAGCTGGGCCCCGGGATAGTCGGTCCGTCATCATGTTGTCTCTCTGGTCCGCTCTGATCTGCCTCCAATTATATGACTGCATATTATGACTACCTATTTTTCTTATTTTTTGTTATTATTTTCTTAAAAAAAAGGGGAAAAAAAAAAAAAAAAAACATATATATATACCTATATATATATATATAGATATAGTGAGCGATACTGCAAAATACGCTAGACTGGCGCTATGACCCTGGCTGTTGCGTGCCAAACAAAAACCCAAATACTACTACTACTAACCTTGTTCTCGTACCCAACACACAAAGAACAGACTTGTTTAAATATTTTGAATTGGAAATATATACTATTACATTTGTCTCCAGGTGATGTACAGTTACATTGACCAGATGGACTTCAGTGGAAAAGATTTGGTCTCAGCGCTGCGCCACTTCCTCCAAGGGTTCAGGCTGCCTGGCGAGGCTCAGAAGATAGACAGGCTCATGGAAAAGTTCGCTTCCAGATACTGTGAATGTAACCCAAAGTAAGGATTACATTAGTTTTTATGGTAAAAAGAAAAATGTTTTGATTTATCGTTTATTCTACTTTTATTTCACATTGTAAGGCTTTTTCACTGACAGTCCGCGTTTTACTCCCCAGCTTTACGAAGTATAGAGGAAGTTGTGTTATCAGTCAAAACTTCGATGCGGAATTTCATATTTTCTGACCTCCAGATTCCAATTATGAAAAAAATGTTTGTCTGTATGAGTGTCTATGAATACGATAACTCCCATTAGAAGGAATGTATCGAAACAAAATTTTATGTGTGAATCCAAAACCCTCTAATGACGTCACTCATTGATTTTCAGCTAAATCGACTAAAAGAAAGGGGTGGATTAGGGGGGAGGCTTAAGACAACAACTCTAATAATTGCCGATAGAATGGATGTATTGACACGAAATTTCATACGTAAATTCAAAGCTCTAGAAGGACGACACATCGATTTTCAGCCAAACGGGCGAAAGAGGAGGGGGATTAGGGGAGAGGCTTAACACAAAAACTCTGATAACTGCAGATAGAATGAATGTATCGACACAGAATTTCGTCTGAGGATTTAGGAGTTTCTATATTAGTCAACTGTAGAATATTAGAGCAAACGGTCGACTGGTTTTGGAGGAGGAGCGAAAAGTTAATTGATTAATTTTTTCTGGGGAAGTACATTGCCGGTCATTCACCGACTTTTTTAGTTGTGTTTTACTTATTCTTAATCTAGATGCTGATTTTAGTGCTAAAAATAGTCTCGCTTTTCGACAGGGCGGGAACTAATTGAAAGTAGTACTTCAATTGCCCAGAAGGGGCTTGATGGCTTTTTTTGCTTAAGGTATAAAAATTCCTCAAACGTTTATTTATTAGATTTTGTGTTGAGGATGAACGATAGTCGTTCCTAAATCAGAAAGATTTTCGAAAACTCCCTCATTTTTATTAATATCATTTTACGAGTGACTATATTGATTGGCGAACTGCTATATTGTATTGTCACGTCGGGCCTCTCTGCCATTAGTGCGCCTCACTTTCCGGGGAAATTGTACTGGGCATCGGGAAGAAATTGAAGAAGTCCAGTCACTCCCAGTGCATAACATTTATTTTATGTACATTAGCATCAGGACAACACCCAACACGCCCGGCCCACTACCCCTGGTGGCAGACTCTCTGATGGCAGCCCCTATCTCTCCCTCGTTCAGACTGTAACTCTCTCTCGTCCAGACTGTTACGACTGTTACTGCTTCTCGTCCAGACTGTTACTGTCTCTCCTCCAGCTTGTAACTGTCCCCATCTCCCCACTCCCTCTCTAGGGTGTGAGTAGTGGTGGGGAGGTAGGCAGGAGCTGACGGTGGCCGATCGCCCAAGTCCCGGGTCCTCTGTTACAGTATTCCCATCGTTATTTGGCACATTGTAACAATGAATCTAATTGCTTACAAAAAAGAATCATAAAAATGGAAGAACTTTATTGTATGGAAAAAAGTTAAGCCCTTATGCAATCAATAAAAATGTATTTTGAAGGAACAGAAATGTATTTAATTTACTTTGTACATTTTCCATTATCCCTCCTGCATAAACATACATATTGTCTCGGAAAATGTCCTTTTTAGGTGTGTTTCATTGTTTGGCCATTCTTCAGGATGATAGCACCTCCTTTCCTCGGCCACAAGGAACAGTTTTTATGTTCTTATCAAGATTTAGATACAACAAACAGTTACTTGAATCATGACGTAAAAGAATTTCCCTTGCAATCTTCATTTGGTCATTATCAAGATAATGAGAATATCTCCAAAGTTAGAGCCTGTAGAATACTTCTTTTTAATACTATGTAGTTATGAGAAAGTAAAAATATTATTCAAACATTCTCTATAATTGTTTATGAACAGTTAATATTTTGTGTTTGTGTTTTTAGTAACGGCCTGTTCGCGAGTGCAGACACAGCCTACGTCCTAGCCTATTCAATTATCATGTTGACCACTGACCTCCACTCGCCTCAGGTCAAGCACAAAATGACCAAAGAGCAGTACATCCGACTGAATCGAGGGATCTCGGAAGGAGAGGAACTACCGGAGGAGTATCTGAGTCAAATCTATGACGAGATAGCAGGCCACGAGATCAAGATGAAGACAGTCAACAAGCCCGGAAAACAAGGTATCAATCAGTTCTCTTTCCTCGTTTTGCGTTTTCGGGAATTTATAGTTGTCAGCCTATAGTATTGCCGGTGGTGTTTTTCTATAAATCCTTGATTACATTCGAAATAAAGATGAAAACAGTTAGTCTTTATTTCTGTAAAGTTTGAATTTTGGCGCTTTCGACGTTTCACGGTTACTGTTACTGAAAATGTTGTAAACCTGGGAAGTAATGTTATTTCCGCATCTCATCGGCCAATTTCGATATTTAGATCGGAGAGTGAAATCAATGTCGGGAAACCTGGAACAAAGTCGTAGCAATCTGAAATTCTCCGGATAGAATCCTGAATAAGAAATTAACCAAATCAGAGTGGGGAAACATGGTTTTTCTCTGGGGAATGATATTTCAAGCATTTCTGTTAATTATTGGAACATACACAAACTTTTATCTTTATTTTAGTACCAATTATTTTTCTCCTTTGATGCATCTCTGCGCAACCTCTTCCCTCTCCCGTTTAATATTTTTAGATGTCTCATACCCTACGTTTGAACCGGGCTTATAAGGATGCTGTGAAATTTAATGAAAATCCTCACCCATCCCGTTCAGAATTTTGGGGTATCCCATAGCATATTTTTGAAACGGTTTTATGTTCCTGCCCATCCAGTTAAGGATGCTACATGTAAAATTCCATGAAAATGTGATCAGCCGTTTAGGCCTGACGTTGAAAGAAACCCACAAACACTCGCCATTTCAACTATTAATATAGATAGTGGGAGGAGGGTTGGAGATTCTGTCCTTAAGTTTAACACTTAACGTCTCAAATAGGTTTTCATTGTGCATCAGTTTTTTAAATTTCGAAGTTGTTTACAGCATGTGCAAATAGCTTTAATTTCTCGTCATCAGTTCCGGATCCAGATTAAGAGTAAATCAAGTATTCGAAACGATGATAGAGTGAAAAGTGTTGAGCTTTATGAGTGAGCCTTCAGCTCATCTCCATATTTACTAGGACAAAAAATCTGTCAAATGGAGCAACGTGATGTGGATTCTGAAGAATACATAAAGTATTTAAAATTATTCCACTTTCATTTAGACTAAACTATGCAAATTCATCAATTGTCAAATTTGAAATCAAATGTAGTCAATTTAATTAATTTTCGTCTTCTTTGGGCACAAACTGAATTATATACCGTGTAAAGTGTACGGTATAATTAAGTGTAAGCAAAGAATAAACTTTCAAATAAACAAACAAATTTTAGATAGAGAGATGCTAAATAGATTTTAATATTTCGGGTTTTTGGGCCACATAATTTAATATTTTTTCAAAAAATTGAAAATTTGACACTGATATTCTCTCCCCTTTGACAAACTAGGCTTAACTAAGCCATTTAATCTTTTGTTGTCAAGAGTTGTTTCGCCCTAAACTGACGCGGGACTAATGTACGATCGAAGGATATCCATTTGTAGTAGACGCAGTAATTGGCAATATTTGACGTGAACATCGACTTAATTGGTTTTCTACTAGATTGCTTACATATTTAATAGACCTAATAATTTTTATTTAAGCATTTATTTTTTATTGTATTATTACAGATTTTTTTCTTTTAAATTTGCTTTCTGAAGTAGGAAAACAAGGTATTAATTTTCCGTTTCGAAATAAACATTTTATATGAAGTTATTTATTTATATTTATTTAAGTATTATTGTATGGTAATTGTTTTAACTTATTTTTATCTATATATAGTTATCCAAAACGAAAAAAGACGAAAGTTTCTGTGGAACATGGAGATGGAAGCCATCTCAGCTGCTGCTAAGAACCTAATGGAGTCTGTGAGCCATGTACAATCCCCATTTACCTCAGCCAAACATCTGGAACATGTCAACCCCATGTTCAAGGTAGGAGGAAAAATTATAATTTATATATTAAAAATATTATTATAATAATGTGGTGACAAAGAAGAGAAATGAGAGGTGGACGCTTGTGTAGAAGAATGGAGGCATCGAAAATGAAGGAAGCGAAATCTGAGGAAGAGACTGGAGGAAAAATTAATTATTAAGGAACTAAGCCTCGTGTTCGTGTCGAGCAGCCTCTACATAAGAAAACATGAAGCTATCTCCGAACAAGCTACGAGATATTCAAAGGGATTTGCTACAGGAATGTGAGTTAGGCAGGTTTGCAACCTCACTGTTGGTGGTCTTTGTATAGCGTGGTATACATACATACTTCAAGAATGAAGTAAAATAAAAAACATGCATTTGGGCACAGAAACGTTAGCCCAGTAAGCTACTCATTGTCACATGATTGACAACGATGCATCCGTGTATCCATTAGGTCGATAAAAATTTTATCCTATCTGTGTTCCTCTAGTAAAATGCATTTTTCTCTAGACATTATTATTTCCATTGTATTAAATTGTTGATATGATTTAATTGTGTTTCAGCTTTCTTGGACTCCCTTTTTGGCAGCATTTTCCGTTGGTCTTCAGGACTGTGATGACCCCGAGATTGCATCGCTATGTCTGGATGGGATCAGATGCGCCATCAGAATAGCTGCCATCTTTCATATGACAGTAAGATTATCTAGTTCTATATTTAAATACTCTTTATTAATGGAGATGTTATGGAAGTCCTTTTAACAAACTTTACCCACTTTTTAAAATCCCCAGTTATATAAAGTTCAACGGAATTTCATGTTTTCTGACCTGTTATTCCAAAAATGACAAGAAACAATTTCTGTCTTAGTGTGTGTATCTGTGAACACAATAGCTCCCGATATAATGAATGTTTCGTACACGAAATTTTATGTGTGTATCCAGAAGCTTCTAGTGACACCTATTGATTTAAGCAAAGTCTGCCAGAGGGAAGGAGGGGATTAGGGAGAAGGATTAAACATAAAATAACTGCTGATGTAATGAATCTATCGATACCAAATGTAGTATGTGGATTCAGAAGTCACTATGTTAGTCTAATATTGAGTTTTAGCTCAAACTGTCGACTGACTTTGGAGGGAGAGAGAAACCTTAATTTGTTAATTCGTGCTAGGGAAGTGCCTAGCTGATGATTCACCGTCGACATTTTTCTCTGTACCATCGTTTCCAGTATTGTTTTCATTCTTCATGAGACGAAATAGAAGACAAGAAACATGTGCCTGTTTTTTTCTGTTGTAGTAATCATTTAATCATTTGAAAATAATCCTCAATATGTTGAAGTTGATGTCGTTTTTTTTCTTTATATTCCAACTGTGATGCAGAATAAATAAAATATTGGAAACAAAAGTAGAGAAAAATCAGTGGTTGGTGAATGACCGGCAATGTACTTGCCCAGAAGCAATTAGTCAATTAACTTCCTGCTCCTCCTCCGAAACCCAGTCCATCGCTTGCTCTAATATTCAGCAGTTGACTTACATAGCGGCTTCTAAACCCTCATACTAAATTTTGTGTCGATAAATTCATTACATCGGCAGTTATTGTCGGTTTTTGAATTAAGCCTCTCCTCTAATCCCCCCTTCCCTTTGGTCGATTTGGCTCAAAATCAATAGATGTTGTCGTTAGAGTTTTGGATTCACATATGCAATTTTGTGTTGATACATTCATTATATCAAAAGTTACCGCGTTCCCAGACCGACTTTTTTTTTTTTTTTTGTAATCTGGAAGTCAGAAAACATGAAATTCCGCACCGAATGTTGGCCCGATTGCATAACTTCCTCTATACTTCGTATAACTGGGAACTAAAAGTGTTAACGTTTTTTAGCAGAATCTCGGAGTTGATCTCCATTTATGCCTTCCTTCAATTGTCGAGCTCTACATCTTAACTAATCTAAATTGTTATTATTCCAGTATGTTGGTTGACAATGTTGACACATGGTATGTCTATGTTTCAGTTGGAGAGAGATGCCTATGTGCAGGCGCTAGCAAGGTTCACCCTCCTCACAGCCAACTCTCCCATGACGGAGATGAAGGCCAAGAACATCAACACTATCAAGACTCTCATCACTGTAGCTCACACTGATGGTCAGTCTTACTTCACTCCCTCCTTTCTTTATATATTTATAGATTTAGCAAAAGAATCACTATAAACATTATATGAGCAGTTATTACTTTGTTGAGTTTAGCCCCCTCCGATATATACTCGTATATATTTTTTGATTAATGAAACTCCGTTTCATACTCGACATGGAATTTGTGATCGTAACATAACTGCGTATAGCTGGGGGGGAAGTGAAAAATCGTTTAGAAATTAAATCTTAAAAAGGAAGATCGTTCTGTAAATTTTTCAGGGAAAATAAACAAATGATCATTCAAAATCAGTAAATTTGTTCATATCGAAAGATCCTGGGCCCAAAAAAACTGGTAAATAGATGTACAGTTGATTTTCTAGAAGTTTTAAATTAATTGTAAACGCTGCCTTTTGAAAAAAAAAAAAAAAAGGAGATATATTACTTTTTCAAAAGAACTATCTATTACTTAAGTAGCAAATAGAAATTTATTTATGTACTTCTCCAACCATAATAATTTCAGTTATTAGTTGAAAAAATGCTGCACCTCCATTTATTACATTGAAAACTGACATTATTGCAGAGATATTGTGAAATAATTCAAATGGACTTGAAAAATAAAATAAAACTTGTTTATTTAAGATATTGTCTAATTTCACTAACTATATATACATGGGAGTACTTTCGGTATTTCTACCATCCTCAGCCAAAAGCATCAGTCTTATCTCTTATGCTTTTGGCTGAGGATGGTAGAAATCCCGAAAGTACTCCCATGTATATATAGTTAGTGAAATTAGACAATATCTTAAATAAACAAGTTTTATTTTATTTTTCAAGTCCATTTATTACATTCTTTGCAGAGTCTAAGAGGATGTCTTTTACATACTACATTTTCGTCTTCAGGATCTCTTGTCGACCACAAGCCTGATCTCTCTCTCTCTTCCTATTACGTCATTGATAAATCCTGTCATGTATTTATGATAGGTATTAAGAAAGATATCCTCTTAGAACCTGCGAAGAATATAATAAATTGTGCAAATATGAAAGAGAAAATATCTTTTTAAATTGTACAATAACAGTACCTACTTTATCTCTGACTATACAAAAATGTTGACAATTTCACATTGTATTTTGAATCCAACCATTTACCATTAAAAATAACATGGAAAGAAATTTTTGAAAAAAAAAAAAATCATGAAACATTAAAAAAGACTGCACTTTGTAATGCCTGAACTTTCGAGTTTTTCTCCTAAAATAGAAAAACTGCTGTTTGAGAGGCGTAACTTCTTAAATATTATGTTGAAAACAATAAATTTGTCTCATTTGTCATACAAAAATACTATAAACCATTACATAATTATTTTATTATGTCAATGAAATTATTTTCAGGTAACTATTTGGGTAGTTCTTGGTTGGACATAGTGAAGTGCATCTCTCAGTTGGAGCTGGCACAGATGGTGGGCACATCTATCCGGCCTCAGTACTTCGCACACAACAAGACAGCAGACATACTGGCCATGAAGCTCAACCTCACTTCGCTAGATCGTAACTTTTATTCTTATTTATTATATTTTCTTAGTAATATTAAAAGTGATATATTCCTTGTTAGATTGCGTCTTAATAGTTAAGGGATGAAAATAAGAATCAAAAATAGTCCTTTCATTGTTTATTTTCACATTTAGAAGCAAGTTTACTTCTCTCCATGGTGAATCTGGAAGAATATCGTTGAAACATCTTTGAGAAGTGTTTTTCTGAAACAGAGTTTTTATATCCTGATAGTTTTAAAAAATATTTCAGCTGTTGTTACAATCATGCGCCACTTAATTGCATGAAGCCCCCCACTTTAACGTCAACTTTTTTTAAATGCCCTCAGGAATTTTAGAACTATTCGAAAACTACCGAAAACGTTTTCGAACAATAGACGGCTTCGAAAAGTTAATTTCCATAACTATTTTTAAAAACCTTCACAAACTCTAGAATAATTTGAAAACCACGATAAGCTAAGAGTTATCAAATTTGTAGTATTTCTTCATTTATTAACTTGAACATTGTAGTCAACGAATTATTGTAATTTTAATCAACAGATCGACAGCATTAGTTATTCTAGTTGGTTTTCGTAAATTGTTTTCGACTTACAGATCTACAAAAATATAACTAACATATTCGACAAAAAGACACTTCCGGAAGAGTTATAAAAATATTTATCTTCATTTTAACTAAATTAAAAACAGTATTTACTGTATTTATTAAAATTATTATATATTATATAATGTATACATACTTATGACTTATCCTATTACCTAATAAATATTATTTTCTTTACTGCCTCTGTCCTATTGTAGCTAGTGTGAAGGAGTCTATAGGTGAGACGAGTTCCCAGTCGGTGGTGGTGGCTGTGGACCGTATCTTCACCGGCTCCATGAGGCTGGACGGAGACGCCATCGTCGACTTTGTCAAAGCACTCTGTCAGGTTAACTATCTACATATTTTGATTCTTATTTTAATCATCTAGTTCATTAGAGTTTCTAGAATATTTGTAATTCAAATGCGATTAGTTAGACGTGTAAATGTTTGTGAGCCGTACTATACACGCCTGACCTGAACATGTCAGGTTACATTCCTTCTACTACGATCAAGAGTTATATTTTTAAGGCCACCACATTTATTTATTTATTTCCTTGAAATTATACAAAACACTTTTATTGCTCTCGATCAATAACTATACATTTGAAATATATAACACTGGCAATACAGTGCGCGTTTGAAAAAAAAAAAATGTGAGGCCATAGACTTTATTGTCTGAATGTAATCACAAAGTTTTTATATGGTACTCTTGATTGGATCAAAAACCTTCTGTTATCCTGATCTACAGAAATAACACACTGCTTTTGGTACTTGTCTGTGGTTTCATGCACCGTCTTCCATTTGGGAACACCACGTTCCAACTTCCCTTTTTAATAAGAAATTCCTTATTTGTTTAAATATTCTGGCTTATTAGTAACCAATTAATTCTCGAAGTGCATTGCTAAAACATACACACTGGTAGCGACTTCTAAATCGACTAATTCTTTGAATTTATCTATTTAAAATGTTTTATCTACACTTTTTGGGCTTATTTTGTATTATTCGTCTTGTGATAGGTTTGTACTGAAGAGCTGAACCACCCCAACGGCCCAAGGATGTTCTCTCTACAGAAACTGGTTGAGATATCCTACTACAACATGGGTCGTATTCGACTCCAGTGGTCCCGAATATGGCAGGTTGGTACATTATATTTTTCATTTATTATTAAAGTGTTTGCTGTATTTATGGCCAGAAATGAGCAGAATAAGTGTAAGAATTATTATAATAATAAATTATATATTATACTATTTTTACCTACATATTAATTTGTCTGTATTCTGTCGATCAGGTTCTTGGAGAGCTCTTCAATACGGTTGGATGTTCTCCTTCTGAAGAGATTGCTATTTTTGCTATTGATTCGCTGCGACAGCTCTCTATGAAATTTATCGAAAAGGGGGAATTCCCCAACTTCAGATTCCAGAAGGATTTCTTGCGGCCTTTTGAACACATCATGAAGAAAAACACGTAAGATATTTAATTTTGGTATATACGTGTTTTTTTACGATCTTCGATTATATGAATTATATAGATTATAACCTTAATAATAAATTAACCTTGTTGTGCTTTTAATAAATACTTAGGTCGAAGACCGTAAAATGACACCTTTATAACGAGTTTACGTTTTTTAAAATAAACTTGAGGCATTTACGAAATAATAATACCATTCTCTTTGTCCAAAAGCT
Source organism: Aradus depressus (assembly GCA_963662175.1). Classification (NCBI taxonomy): domain Eukaryota; kingdom Metazoa; phylum Arthropoda; class Insecta; order Hemiptera; family Aradidae; genus Aradus; species Aradus depressus. Next base: position 9,214,423 of record OY759214.1, on the reverse strand, counting down.
CTTCAATGTTCGTTTAATCAACATCACTTGCACACAATCAACACAGTGGGGGTGTCAATAATGGCCCTGAATGTTACTACATTTTATCTTGATTTTTTTCAGATCAATTATGTCCATTTCAAGAGTTTTCCGAAAAAGTGACATTTGTTCAAATTCAAAACAAATCTGAAAGTTCCAAACTTGACCACGACGTTTCTACAAACTTTTCCCTTATAGAAATTAGTTGAACTTTTAAGAAAAACATTTCACTTGCATCTGCTAATTACGTCGAATCATATTGAAAAGTTCATATTTGAAAAACTCATGAAACGTAACCTATAGACTCCCCTATAAATCTTCCATTTTTAAATATTTTTCTGACAGTGTTCATCCTAAACTCTTCCTCAATTTCTGTAACATTTCTATGTACTATTATGACTAGAAATCCTACTATCCGTGACATGGTGGTCCGATGCATAGCCCAGATGGTCAACTCGCAGGCCCACAACATCAAATCTGGCTGGAAGAACATCTTCAGTGTGTTTCATCTGGCTGCCTGTGATCAGGAACAGTCCATCGTAGAGATGGCCTTCCACACTACCGCACACATCATCAGTAAGCATACATTCTTTACATAAAAGCAACACTTTTCATTGTATATTACACAGGTAATAGTTATATATTATAGCCCCTGCTCCCTCGCGGTCAGGTTTAAGTAAGACAAATGCTTAACACTATCTTTATATTTCTTGTGGAATAGATACACAGTGTGTCTCCGTTCTTCAGTTTGAAAATTAAGAATATTTCTCTTTGATTGGTACTTCTAATTCTTAAGCTTTTTACGTGCAATTTTTGACGGGGTGTAGTTGTGTTTCATATTTGCAGCTGCATATGAAATACTAAATATGAGTAAGCAATTCCAAGTTCTGAACCAATTGAAATTTTACTATTAGATTTTTAAGCTCTTAGCGGATATGATCCTAGCAGTCAAATAATGCTGATGTGTTGCGGCGAAGAGTGGACCTTTCATCCAAAACCATCCCATGGGACGTTAGTTCCGGTTTTATAAATAGATGGCACTAAACCAAAATTAACCAGAGCTGGTTTTTATTGATTAGTCTTTCATTTTTTATTTTTCAACTTAATTGTAATTGGCGGTTGTTTGCAGAGCACCTGTATGCGGACCACTTCAACGTGATGCTGGACAGTTTTCAGGACGCGGTCAAGTGTCTGTCTGAGTTCGCCTGCAACGCCAGCTTCCCTGACACCAGCATGGAGGCTATCCGACTCATCCGCTCTTGTGCAGACTGCGTCCACGATAAACCCAACGTAACTTATATCCATCACTCATAATTGCATATCTCTGGGTTCCGGATGAGGAAAGAGAAACATGATTGAAGAGTTCCTTTTTATCCCTAAAAAGGGAGTTTTAGTGATAAATAAATGAGCTTACAAAAAATCCAGCTTAAATGCTCAAAGCGGTGAGCACGTCGTTGGTCGGTGTTACTAGGTTCCGGTTCCGATCAACGCGAGAAGTCTGGTCCTTGTGTTACTGTGGGGTACATTGACATGTATCTGACAGAGGATCTCCGGACTCTCCATCCTTACCATCATCAGTTTATGAAGATTTTCAGAACACCCACCAGAGTTTCAAAAATAATTATTTTAATGTTTACCCTCTCTATATACCTGGAAGCTGCATCTCTTCTGTCGTACAGGTCGTGTCAGAACATTGGGAGGACACAGAGGACGGTCCCTGGGTTCGAGGCTGGTTTCCTCTCCTGTTCGAGCTCTCCTGTATCGTCTCCCGATGTAAGCTTGACGTAAGGACCAGAGCTCTCACTGTTCTCTTCGACATTGTCAAGACACACGGCTCTGCCTTCAAGTCTCGTTGGTGGAAGGATCTGTTTCAAGTCCTATTCAGGATATTCGACAATATGAAACATCCAGAACTTCAAGCTGATGTAAGTTCATTTATTTTTCCTTTTAGCAGATTTTTATTGATATCTGCTTACCACCAAATTCATCAAGTATGCCCTCGGAACAGGTTTTGAGTGATCGCTAATTTCCTATGTATTTATACATGATGTCTCAAGGTATTGCGGGCCAATAAATTGGCCTTGTAGTGTGTATACATTGTATGGGGGCGCTGCTGGTGTGGGGAAGTTATAAGATGAAAAACCACTCTCGAGCAACGCCATATATCTAGATATAAAATTATGAAATTCATAAAACCAAATATTCTTGACTCGTGCATTTCCTGAACTGCCATTTACAAGGTACGAAATATATCTGGGAATCTTTATTTTTGACTTAACAACTAGTAAACCTTGAACGGAGTATTATTATTATTGTTTTTTTTTTAAATTAATTTGCAATTAGAGATGACTTACCAACGTTTTAGTTAGCAGTGCATATCGCTTTATGTCCAGTTTTGACCTCAGACAATGCAATATAACCGACTTTTCAAGGTCGTAATTGAAATTTCATACCACTCAGAATAACTATTGGAAAAGTTTCCAGAGATATCTGCCCGTTATCCATAGAATTCTGGAACACAATCATACTCAAGGACTCTTTATGTTTGCCATTTTGAATGAGGAGGAAAATGAAGAGTTTTAGTTTGAATTCCAATTGAGTTTTATTTATTCGATATTTAAAAACATTTCTGATCTTAATCATGAACTTTTTTATCCGCTGAATTCGCGTCTCTGTAACCATTAACAAACTTTCAGAATTAACTTTTTTTTTACATGGAGTTTTCAAAGCGTTTCCGTCTTCAACCGAATCAGTTTTCAGGATTTTTTGTTTCTATAAATAATGTTAGTTACTCTTATTTATTTTAGTTTTTATTTTATTTCTGTAATTTTGAAATTTGTTCTTTTCAAGAAGTTAGGAATATATTTTTTTGCCGTTTTACTTATGTTTTTATATTTTGCGCCCCGTAACGTTACAGTCACAAGCCAGCGGTGCTCATGTTACCCATCCTGTAAACAGCAATGGGGCCATTCCAACGGTGAGTAAAAGGGTGCGTTTTTTTTTTTTTTTTTTTTTTTCAAAAATAATTTCTAACTTTCGGTATTGGACGAGAAAGCATGTTCTCTTCGGGATTGCATTTTATTTCTGGGTTCTTATTGACATATTTATTTCTTCTACTAACCTTGGGAAGTTTTCTTCAAAATGATTTATTATTTTTTTCTCATTAATGAATTAACCATGGATGTTGTAAATGAGTTGAGGAATATAATGATTTTTTATTTGCTACTGATTTTCGTACGGGATACATTTGCTGCAGGATTTATTAAGAAGATAAATCTAAGCTGACATCTATCGTCAGAGAACAGGACGAATGATTTGAATAGACAAACTCCGTTATCAATTTGAATTCATGGCAGAAATTCACCAACTAACCTGTGTTGTTTTGAATTTTCTTTCTCACTTCAAAGTAACCTTTTTTATTTACACAAATAAATCCTCTGATATAAATCTAAATTTTAATTTTATTTGATAGTTCGATTCTTTCCTTATTTATTCTTCGGACTGCTTTTGATTTATTGAGCGAATAAAATATGGGTGAGATATTATAAGAAGAATTATGTCTAGTGGTGTCCGCTGATTTTGATTTAGGGAGCTAAGATTTCGAAAAAACGGGCGAGGGTGAGTGGTTTGGAAAATGACCATGGAATGGATTGTTTGCGGCTCTCAACCATTACACGAATAAGAATAATTTTAGTGGTAAACCAAACTCGACTTTTCCTTTGAGAGGCGTTTCCTAGTTTGTTTTTATTGGATCAGTACAAAATAGGTAGGACGCTGTATGAGCCTTGGCGTCATTATAAAATTAACCGACCCGTTTCGAATTTTCGAACTCGAAATATTAACGTTGGAAACAATTTTTTTTTTTATCGGAACTTTCAGTTTGTGCTATTCTACTGGTCAACGGCTGGCACCTCAGCTAGTATTGTGCCGGGCAACAGCGGGTTCCTCAGTAAATGTTCATTTAACCTCCTTAAACATGAAAAAATAAAAGTAATATGTATAAGCGGATTTCCACCAAACGGACAAAATAGGAACTCAAGTTTCCAAAATCAGAAACATTGCGAAGACTTATGAGTTGTTGGTCACTGTTTTTGCCAACAAATGAGTTTCGTGTTTTGTTTTTGTCTCAATGAGCAGTTTGCCCAGGGGAAACAGCAAGCATCAACAGCTAATGTTTATTCAAATCTTAGTAATTTCTACTGTCTCCAATCTTCATTCAAGTTTTTGATATATCTAAGAACGTTGCACTGCTACAAAAATCCGCTAAACAGCTTCCTTCTCAACTAATAAGGAACAATTGATTCCATATACAGTTTCTTTTTCTTTTCAAATTTAGAATTTAGGAACTTTTTTCTGCTTTAGAAAACATAATTCGGTTGTCTGTCTGTTTGGTGATAATCAGACTTAATGACAAGGCCATGTGTGACCGACCTCCTTCACGTACATTCTTCCTACTAGCCTACTTTTGTTTATCTTCAATTAATTTTTCTGGTTTGTTTTTACCTGTTAACAGAAAGCGGAATGGATGACGACTACCTGTAACCACGCCCTCTACGCTATTGTGGATGTGTTCACTCAGTACTTCCCTGTGCTCGGCCCCATCCTCCTTCAGGATCTTTACAGTCAGCTCTTGTGGTGTGTTCAGCAAAGTAAGCTATCCTTTATTTCATTTGATACCATCAGATTACCCAGCGTTGCCTGCAAGAAATTTATCATTGTATTACTTTAAATAATTTTAAAAAAACTTCATTTTTGTAATATTGTCTATTTCACAAGAAATTTAAACATAAACAAACATAATATTTTCTCGGTCGGGGAGCTGTGAAACCTATTTAAACTTCAAAGTTGGGGAAGTTGTAATCAATAAATGGAATCTATCAAAACTTACCCAAACCAAATATGTTTTCGTTTCTCAGCTCCCCGACCGCGAACATTTTGAAGTGTGGAATCAAAATGCAATATTTTTGAAGTGTATTGATTAGGTTATAGGTCGGGGTTTTTAAAACAAATGTATTTTATTTTTGTTTAATGTTCTTATATATTCTTTACTCGAGGAGAAAAAATATTCTCTCTGCAGGCTGCCCTTTCCTAGTTCTAAAACATTTTTGAAAACTTACATTACAATTCTTGACTCTGTACTTCCTTAATTTATTCAACTTAATTTAAATTGAACAAATTAAATAAAAAGTAACCGGCATCAACCGAAATTGGTCCTGGAACTTTCACATGCCGAAGCAACTATCAGTCACTACGCCGTCAGGTTGCTATATACTATGCTATACTCCTGCATGTGTTCGTACGGTGATGTTTTCTTTATAAATGTATATATTTTGCAGAGAACGAACAGTTGGCTCGGTCAGGTACCAACTGTTTGGAGAACCTGGTGATCTCTATAGGTCAGCAGTTTGACGATACCACCTGGACCAAGACCTGTCACTGCCTCCTCGATATGTTCAAGTCCACAGCCCCTGTAGAGCTGCTCACCTGGGTCCCTGACAACAAGCCACATCAGGTATCTAGTCTTTCTTTTTGTGATTGAGAGAATGGACCACCCAGTGGGCTGGTAAACTGAAATGGAAAGTTATATGTTCTGAATTCTATTTCACTCTGCAGAGGACCCCAGAAGGGCGCTTCTGTCAGTCGACCTACTGGGTCACGGTTGAGTCATACATTACACCTGGAATATTATTTTTCTACGTACATGTTGAAAATATCGTAGAATGTGTGGAAAAGTATGTTGAATGTATGTATTTATATTATCACTGAGTAATTAAAATAAATGAAAAAATCTGAAATATTTTAATCTTTATAAGTAAAATTGTATGGAGGTGGCTTGTCAATTAATTTGGTATTTTTTAAAACTATTTGGATTTATCATTTTCAAGTTAGACAAAGACCATATAAGTGCTTTCTAGCTTTAGTGTCTGTCTGTCTGCTTGTTACATCAACCCGGAGAAATGACTGAACATGATTTCAAACTTTATTTGTTCTATACATTTGTTTTGCTAAAGTTAGGAATAACGGAGATAGATAACATCTTCGAGTAGCGGGGTGAGTGGGTACCGGGGAGTGAGTTGGTGGGGGCGAAGGGGAGGGGTGCTTGCTCACCTGATTACCCTCATTCCCGAGTTCTCCTCAACCTTCGCTGTACATGTACTTCGTTTTCTCTCACTGACTATATCAATTTGATTTCATGCAATCCGTAACTACCAACTAATGTTTAATATTATTATTTTTATTTTATGTTTTGCAGCCGGAAATGTTTTTGATCCAGAACGCAGTGCAGTTGGAGTTGATTCAAACAGTGGACAACATCATATTCTACCCTACCACCTCTAGGAAGGAGGACTTGGAGAACCTAGCCCTGGCTCAGGTGAGTTCCGCCAATTGAATTGAGGCTGGCTAAAAATTTGCCATTGAAAAAATGCTCTTTGACTTTGAAAAGTTATAGAAAAATATTTTCTGCCGTAGCAATCATGAATCAACTTCGCCTTACTTCATAAGTTGGCCATTTATCTGTTTGTTTTTCTTCAACGTTTTAAAAAGCAAATAAAACAGTAAAATTAATTTTAACGTAGTAATTTATTTTCTGATTAAACTCATAGCCTACAATGGCGACTAAAAGTATTTGCGCAGGCGAAATATTAGTTATAAATACAAGACGAAATTAAATTCGACCGTTAAATGTCCATCAATTAGTGCAAGTTTGTTCCATAGTTTGAAAGAGATCCGCAAAAGGAGATTCCCAAAACATGAAGGAATGTTTCGGTCTCAGTACATACCTCCGTACAACAAAGAAGCTTGTATTGTGTAACTCGTGTTTCACATGTACAGGGAGAGATGAGCGAGCGGTTGTCAGAGACCCAGCGTGAGGAGCAGGGGATGTACTCCTGTCTCAGCAGCTCCCATCTCATGACCCTCGTCGACTGTCTTATGGAGGCCCATTCTCTTGCCAAGCGGTTCAACACCGACCACAATCAGAGGAACCTCCTCTGGAAGTCTGGTAATCATTTATTCATTTTAAACATTATCTATGAACGAGGTGTACTTTAATAAAGAAATGGTTTTGGTCAGTTGTTGATTGTTTTACATAAATGTTTATAATATCTATTTTTTGAAGGTATATACGGTGGTAAGAAGCCGGAACTGATAGCCCAGGAGACGGCAAGTCTGGCCTGCGCACTCCGGATACTGCTGAAGATGTCCTGCGATGAGAACCGAGCCCAGGACTGGCCACTGGTTCAACATAACCTTCTTCAGGTAACATAACATTATCATTAGTCATAACATTTTGTATTTTTGAAATGAATATTCTATGGTATCGTATTTCAGTTTTCTCACTTCTCCGTTGTTAATTTTTGTTTCTATACTCTTCTATTTTCAATGTTAGTTATTGTGATTCATGCCCGGGCTTTAACTACGAGGTCATATCGCCTACTTCGAGAGCGCTCTTTTGTCTCTTTGGTGGACATGAGCCCGACTCTACTGCGGGAGTCCTAAATTTTGCCTATCCTAAATTTTTATTTATCTAGGGGAGGGTTTTTAACGAGTACCTGACATCATACTGATATTTTCTAATTTGCAGAAGGAATAGTTAACCTCAAGAACACATTTATTATAGATACTGATGGGAGTGCTTCCTGAAAAGTTTGTATATTGCTATTTTGAGAAGTTGAAAAATAATTGGGTGAAGTGATGCTGTAATAATATGAAGTCAGGATCTTCTTATGCAACCCGAAGAGCAAATTGTCTTGTATAAACGTGGAAAAGTGTGTACGAGTATAATCTTGGTTGTATATTTTCCCGTACCACCGTTTGGGAACCGCTGGTTTAGGTTTTTTGAACGTTTTCGTAGTGCTCTTAAACTTTTGGCCTGCAATGTTCCTCTTAGCCAATGTTTCAAAAAGTAATCTAAACATATATGTATAAGTTTCACTCAAAAACAGGGTGTACTTATTACAGCTAGCTGTTGGTTTGTTTTTAAGAAGGATTGTGTATGTAGTAACAGGAATCTCTTCACCAATTTGTGTACTTATTTCTTCAGGTTTCCTCTGAAGCTCTCTCCTACTTCCTGGCAATACCTTCAGAAATTCATCGCTCTGTGTGGACCTCGCTACTTCTGTTGTTCTTCACACGACTTCTCAAAATGCCCGACGATAAGGTATATTCTCCCCCCCCCCCCCCCCCCCCCCCCCCTCCCTTTAATTTAAATTATCTGACATAACCACTCTTCCTCAGCTGGTTGATTGGTTGATGTGGTCTTCCTAAATAATTCTTGACCATTGATCCAAATGTAATTCAGAAACGTCTTAAGTCATTTTTTGCAAAAAGTATATTTGTGGTGAACAATTTTAGCGTTGGTTTAAACATTCTAATATTTCTCAACAGCTGAAGTAATATCGGCGTGCAGCCGAACGAATAGATAAAAATGCACCACTATGCAATCCCAACATTTCGATATATTTTATATGATCAGGGCTTAGAATACAGATGGTTGAGGAGAAGTCATTTAGGCCGTGTGGAGTCTTACATTGCATTCGCTCTCTGTACTCTAAGCACTGACGATGATATCAAATATATCAAAACCTTGGCGATTGAATTTTGTTGTATTTTTTGTCTGACTCTCGAGTCCATTAGAAATATACCAGATAGTACACTAAACAGAATAATAAATGAACATACGCAGTGTGCTATAGACCCTTATCTTGGCATAAACTTCAGTTACTTGAGCAAATTCACACGGAACATTCTTACTAAAGACTACCTCATTACCGTTGATCCAGAAATTAATGAAGAATTGAAGAATGGCTGTGATTGATTTCTAAACTATTCATGGTAAAATTAGACAACCATCATTATCTCACCATCCAATAGGATTCATGATTGCATCTTTCTGTATTTTAACTGAAATTATAACAATGAATTTTATTGTACAATGGATGAATGCTGGTTAGCTGCTAACAGTTAACTCTTAGTGTGAAGCCCAACTTATATAATTCATAAAACAGATGAGTTAGTATCTGAAACTTAGTTTTTTCTTTCTTGCTTTCATATTATTCAACTACCATATTGAATTCATTAAGTTAACCAGTGTATTATTTTACTATTTCTGGTCACACTTTTTCGCCATCGACGGTCGGCAATTTCTGAAATTTCAAAAACTAAATTCAGATTCATGTTGTGGGTTTCTATAGTTTTTTTGATATTTCATTTGTATTTTTAGGGAGATATCTCTGTATAAAAGATATATTTTTAAAATGTACCCTGGTTCTAATTGCTCCTTCAGAGGAATTTTTACATTTTCGGATTTTCCTCGTTGTTCTGGGCTGGGTTGGGTTCTTTCGTGTTCATTTGTAAAATCCTGAACCTAGGAACCGAGAAAGACAATGTAAAGAGGCTCCCAGGATGTGCTCTCAGTTTTTTATATTATATTAATAAAAAATTGACAAAAAAAGAGGGAACAACACTTTATAAGTGGAATACACTCTTAGGTTACGCGTAATCTACACCGATCCATGTCTGTTTCTGTATTTTTTTCCTGATTTTACGAAAAAAAGGAAAATAAAAACTTACCACTACTGAAGAGGTTTAGAAATTGAGTGAATCTGTGGTTAACAGTTTATCTTCATATATATATATATATAATAACAACTGTTATTCATATAACCTAATGGGTTACTTACTGTCTGTTCTCAGTTGGGAGTTCACGTGAACGCCCACTACCCACTCCTGTGCAACATGATAGCTCTGGACCTCAAACCAGAACTGAGGTCGGTCCTCACCAAACTGTTCCTTAGAATAGGACGCTTCTTCCAGCTGTCTCCTTCCTAGTGCCCTGCACCAGTCACCATTACTCCCACTCAGTAAACGTTTGTTTTGTATACTTGTATTGTCAAAAAAATCAATATGGTCTAGTCATATAGAAATGGACGTTACTTGTCGAGTTATCAGTGCTGGGGCTACCACAAACTCACGATTACGTTTTTATTTATTTTTTTGCCAATTAAGACCAGGATTAGTGCCAGACGGAAAGGAATAATCCTGGTCCTTAGAGCATGAATTAGTAATTAAAATAAAAGGGAAAACATTAATTTTTCTTTGTTTTTCTTAATTTCTTTCAGTTTTTTTAAATTTATTTTTTATAGAAATTCAATTGCGAAGAAATTTAAATAATTCAAATTGAAAAAAAGTATAAATTTAGTCGTGATTTTAAGGTTTTCCACACAGTTACAAAGAGCATGGAAGAAAGATTTATATATTTTATTTGGTAAAACTTGCAATATTTAACTATTTTAATTAAAGTAAATCTTAAAATATATGTAAATGTAAATAAAAATTGAATTCGAATTGAAAATTTAAAAAAAAAATATCCAAGATATATATATTTTTTTTAAATAAAAAAAAAAGTAGGGAATTGTATAACAACTTTTATAAATTGTTATTTAAAAAAAGTTTATTTATTTGTAATATCTTGAGCTTATGTACTTTCTTTATTATATCAATTGTTTTAATTACTTTTATGTTTTATTTTTTCTTTGTATAATGTTGAATTTTCCAAATTATGTTGAATTTTACTGTTTATTTATTGATTTGTAGATATGTAATTATAGTTGGTTTATTGAGATTAGGCAGACGAGGCCCCACTTTTATGAGGTATCCTACCATTACATCTGTTTGGGGCCAAGCCCTCAACTGCAGAGATAGAGAGAGCAAGGATTGGAGGAGACGTGCGGCACTGCTCGCCTCGTCCGCTCACTCAAAACAAACTTTAGTCTCATGAAAAATGTTATTTAGCATTAATATATTTATAAATATACGAGATAAATCATTTTGTTACGTCCTTTGAGTAATATTCCATACATTATTATGCCTTAGCAGCTGTACTATTGGCCTGATAAGATTGCCCCTCCCATTCTCTGCGGTGCTTTTTAAGAAAAAAGACAACACGAATACCATTTTTTAAATATTTAAATATATTCAGTTATCACATGAAATGTGGGGAAATGGAATGATGGGGAAGGAGGGGTGGTACCCCTTCAACATTGGCCAATCTAGTTGCTCCCTACTATAGAATTGTTTGTTAATTATGTCAAATTAAAAAAAATATATATATATATTTAATATAAATTTAATCTATAATTTATTAAGGCTGGAGTTATTATTTTTCATCTTAGTGTGAAGCACAATGAACTGAATATAAGTGCAACTTATTATTTTCTATGTAAGATGTAGGCAAGTACAGTCTGTGCGATGACAATTGGATCTAGAGTGGCTGTTTTTTTTGAATAGCTTGTAAAGTGCCTCCCTCCACACCCCCGGCCTGACCCTCAAGGACCAACGGTCACCTTACAGACTACTCATATTTATAATTTGTCTCACCTTTACAAGAAGAGTACTTTAATAGCTTGCTTATAAATCCGAACACTTTGTGAGTATTCATAGAAAAAAGGAACTTTCTCATCTTGTGTTAGTTTTGGTTAATTTTGATATTTTCGAAATGGGGAATTATGTTAGCAAAAAAAAAAAAAAGTAATCTCTAGTTATGAAAGTTGTATAGTAATTTGTGGAGAGATTACTTGATTAGAACGAAAAGACCAAAGTGGCATGTGTTAAAAATATATTTACATTGAGTTTATTAGATTAATGCTCCATAAACCCGTCATCTAATGAACGACTGGCTGGTTGTATCCTGGTAGGACAAAATATAATCAATTATTCTGATACATCTTAAATACAAATATATATTAAATTAAATAGTAATTTAATTATTAAATTTGGTTCTGTTGAAACTTTGTTATGATTATACAATTTATTTTATTTTTTTTTTTTCGTTTTTAAGAAAATTTGACTTGTTTTTATTTTATATTTAAACAACAGAATATTTTTATATTGTTATGCACTTATAGTTTCTGTCCAATCTTAAATGTATGAATATTTAGAAAGAAGCAATTTTATTTTAATGTCGACTTCTCAATTTGTTTCGTCATTCAACCAAAAAGATGATTTCTAAATGTCTAATCCAATTTCGCATTTGGACTATGGGCGGTGTTGCTTCTCCTATTTAGGACTTATATTTTTAAATGTGCTGGGTTTTTGTTTATCATAATTTATGAACTTCACATTTAAGCCTTGAAACGGGAGAGTCAAAAGTAACTCCCAGTTCCCTGCGTTGTTTGTATATTTTGTATTATGACCAAATCATTTTTTTTTTTAAATTCCTCAGGCTTGTAGTATTCTAACTTATATATAAAGCAAATGAGCTATAGTAAAAAAAAAATCAAAACAACGGCAAATTATATTTATACTGTATCTATCTACCTTACAAGATTGTTCCCCGCATTTCTCGATTTAACCATACTGTAGCCATTCCCTTGACTTGTAGCCATGTCAAATCAACCAATGTTTGAACCTCCTCTCATATTTCTATGATATTCTGAGTATATGTTGTACCTAGTGAGATAGGAAGTTCAAAAATATAGATTTTTCTTATTTTTTACAGCAAAGGCTCATTTTACACTTCTTAGATAGGGCTTTAATTTGATGTTTTACTCATTGAAGGACTCAAAAACATTTAAAAAAATGTTCGTGAAAAAATATAGTCGAACTGACGTAAGTTTCGACATAGGATACAGATTGTTCCAATTGTTTAATGCATCATTGGTTGATTTGACATGGAAACTCAGTGCTAAATTATCATTAACTTCATACAGGATGATTGTTATAAATATGTACATTTATTTATTATTGGTGCATTTTTTCTATCTCAATTTAGTAAATTTATTTTCATTGATTTCACATCATTAAATTTGGCTGTTATTTTTTTTTTATGTTGATACACTTTTTTTTCACAGCTTTTCCATTGTTATATTGTATCGTAACTTTTGCAAGTATTAAACATTTTGAAATGAATAATTGAGTATTATACATATATTTATTATTTCGTTAAAAGTATAATAAATTGTAGATAAACTTACCCAGTGGCCTATTTTAATTTTAATCCTTTTCCTTTCTTCTACGCAAAACAACGTCGTTCTGGATCTGTTGGAATTTTATTTTTATCTCTAAAAAATTGTGGTAATGTACACATGGTTTGAAAGACAATGTCAAGGGCTTTACGAAACTGGAAAAATTAAAAGCCCGTTAAATGTGTTTGAAAATCACTTCCTTTCTCCCCTCCCCTAAGAAATAGTTGTAAGTACCTACTAATTCGTTCTGCTTTTAGTTATCTGTGAATTCCTTTTTTTTTATTTTTCTTTATTGCCAGCGACGGCACTTACCGTCAAATTCTCTATACACTCATTTAGTATATTGAAAAAAAATTGGCAGGGAAATGAAATGTTAATAATAAAAACCATTTGATTAATTTCAAAAATAGTTTAATTTTTCATTTTACGGCCATCTATAGGTAACATCTGTGAAGAAGTAGAAATGAAGCCTCAGCTTCTTGTGAAGAATAGAAATGAGGGGTACTTGTGAAGAATAAAAAAGGACTGTATTTGTGACTAATAAGAATGATGTCTACTTTAATTTAAGTATGGTGCTTCACTCACCAACCGGGATCTTATCTTTATCATTAACTGATTTGCTTGGCTAAATTTGCGAGAGGTATAATTTATTATTAATGATTGGGGCAAGATCAACTACATAAAGGCAATCTTTGATCTTTTAATAGGTTCAGTTACATTTGGCATTATATAATAAAGTACAGACATTTATATATGAGAAGGCGGGAAAACAGAATACGCCTAGGGTCTTACTTGAGGCGGAGGAGCAGCACGGCAGGGCATCTTCGGGTCCAGGACTGAGCATCGTGCCATTGTCATCAGATCTTTTAAAGGCCTCCAATTCCCTCCCCTTCTCCAAAATCTGCTCTGTTGTTTTGGGTCAGCATTCTTGTTGTTTTATTTCCAAAGTCAATATTCCTATTGTCTTTGAGTTGTGTAAGCAAACACAACTCCTTGCTGACCCAAAAAATCCTTTCCTAATTTCACCGCATCACACATCAATACTTGTAGTAAAATTTAAACTTGACATCACTAAAGGATTAAGAAGAAGAAGAACCTCATTTATCTTTCAGCTAATTAATTTGTTGAACTGGAAAATAAGAGATGTTACAACAATGGATGGTGAATGATTCGGGCTAACCATTTGGTATGCTGTCAAATTCCAAATTTATGTAAAATAATTATCACTGTTCAAATTAACTAATGCATATCACTAGACTATTCCAAGGTGCCAACTGTCTGTTGTAATTCAATACATGGGTAGCCTCCCTTCTTAACAAAGTTGCTCCACATGTGTCATCACAATTTTATCCAAAAGAAGGTATTTCAATAGGACAGCAGGGGTCGTGGCTGCCAGTCAGGAAGCCGATGATTATCTTGAAGAAACACATGATCTTCTTAAATATCTTTATCCCTCCTTCATCACATCCTGCCTCTTCATCAGCATCTTCCTCTCCTTCTCCATTTGCTCCTGAATCTGACTTTTCTGCTAAAAAATAAATATAGGGAATAAGTGAATGAATAAATAGAAAATACTATGGTTTCAAAAGCTGAAGAGTTGATTTTTTTTATTAGAGAAAATTTCTTACATGAGGAACTACAATAACATTCCACTATGATTAATTTCAAACATAGAGTTTAATTTTTCATTTTACGTGGCCATCTATAGGTAACATCAATACTTGTAGTAAAATTTAAACTTGACATCACTAAAGGATTAAGAAGGAGAAGAACCTCATTTATCTTTCAGCTAACTCCACGAGAGAAAAATGTGTATGAAAGAATTTGTAGCGTTCAACTTGTACATAGCTACTTGCATCCAAGGACATGCAATCAATCTTCCATAACGGAAAGGAAGGATTTATATTTTCCTAACCCGCAAAATGGTGAAATCTTAGCTTCATGATATTTTGTTTTATTTTATTATTTAATAAATGTTCCATTATGCTCTGGTATATTTGGCATATCAACCTCTTGTGACAAATCCTAACTTAATGCTGTCTATTAAAGACCTTTATTTTTCATGTCAGAATACATTTTTGCGAGTTGTGTCCGATATAGAGGAAAGTTAATAAAATGAATAAAAACAGAACTTATTTAACTTTTATATTGTCTAATTCCAAAAAAAATATTTAAGTTCTTTGTTTTACATAAGAAAATAACATTGGCTTATTGTGGGTCACCCCGTAACCCGATGGTTGCTGTGTCTGGCAGAACCAAAACCATTCTTCTCAATAATCTCTTCCTCTTACGAATAGGTGAATTGATACAAATTCTATTCCCAACAAACAAAAACGTGGTTATAAGTGCGATCAACAGAAAATGCAGATTAAACCGGGATTTAAAAGTGTACAGTCGCAAGATGCATCTTTAAGAGTTGGCTCGTGTTCTGATAGCAGTTATCAACCTCAGGGATCCAGATCACACATTATCTACTCCTCAATGTGAGTTCTTACCATTATTGTTGGTTGTAGTAACTTCTTCAATCTCTTGACAATAACTCAAATACGTAACCATCTGTAACAATAAAATAACAATTCAAAAAGTTGCTAGTTTAGTGGAAAACAATTATTGAACTACAGAAACATGTTTTGCTTAGACTTACAAAACTGAACCATCAACAATGTTGTAATTCCTTCCTCTAACTAGGTACCTTATCTCAGGTTCTACTTAGGCAGCAGTCTATAGCATTATAATGTAGAACTCACAAACGCGACTTGAATAATGACAAGAATTCAATCGATGTTACGGGGCACTACGAAGACTAATTGGACTAAAATCAAAATTTTCTACTACTAACAATCTGACAAGTTACAAGACTATATACGACCAATATAATGAACTTCCGGTCTCGACTTATGGCTTACAGCAAACATTCCAATATGAACAACATCCACGCTTTTCAAAATGCTTCGCCGAATTGTAAAAGCAACTTTCTACCTCACCAATAAATTACTTCATGTAAAACTGAATATCCCTACCGTCCAGGAACTAATTCAATCCTGATTTTTAACCTTTTACAATAACATTTCATCCCATCCAAACCCATTTCTATCCTCTCAATCCTATCCTGTTATTCCGCCACGCCGTCTGAACAGGAGGTGGTCTCGAGATCTTCTAAGTGAAGTTTATACATTTTACTATTTTCCACAATAGCTATCACATCTGCTCATTATAAATTGAAATACAATAAAATAAATAAATACAAAATAAGCCACAATGGGCGATAATGGGCCACAAAGATTTATGTCATACCTATATATAACACCTAATGACAAAAAAACATTAAAAGCTATTTACCAGTATTAATAGTAGTTTCATATTCGACCTATAAAACCTGATATTTGCAGAACAAGACGAAAAGTGAAGGACAATTTGGTGAAACCAGACGCCATCAGATCGGTAAATCGGAAAGCGATCTACTAATGTGATTTTAACTAGGGGAAGTTTCGTAGAATGACATCCCATAGCCTAATTGCTTCCTATAAATTAAATCAGAAAGTTGTAATGACTATATTAATTTTATGTATGTTTTCAGGCAAATCTTTTTGTGAATTAATGACCCGCTACTCCGGAAGAATTGATCAGATATTCATTTAGGAGTTTTCAATGGAATTTCATGATTTCCGCGACCTCTGATTCCTAAAATAAAAAAAAAACCATTCAACACCTATTTATGTTCAGTCAAATCGCCTGAAGGGAAAAGGGAGGGGGTAGAGGGGGGGGATTAACACAAAAACTATAATAACTGTCGATATTATCGGAATTTCATTTGTAAATTCAAAGCACTAAAGGGAAGACTCCTATTAATTTTCAATAGAAGGATAGGGGAGCTCAACTCGAAAATCCCAATAACTGTCCATGTAATGAATGTATCGACATGAAATTATATATTGGAAGCTAACATTGCCACTTTGAAGTTTTTTTCAAGAAAATAAACGAGAGATCACAAGATCTGCTTAGGAATATTAGACATTGCTCACGAGTGTTTAACTGCGGGTATTTAAACCTATTTCCCTATCGAACTACGTTTAAAAAATATATATTTTTATTTAAGCTCAAGATTATATCAAATATTCTAAAAAAACAATTCGGGCACTGCTACTCCCCCCCCCTCTTCCTTCCTCTTTGTAAATATTGTTGATTAAGTTACTGTACTGAAACTACTGTTTCTATGGATATAATAAAAGTAATAATGATAAAAGTAACTTGCATTCAAAAACTCTGAGTATTTATTTCTAAATGTTACTCTAAATTTATCAACTGTTAAATGTATAAGCATCGTGGTACATTATACCTTTAAATTTTAGAAAACAATTTGTTTTTAGGTTAATATTCTAAATAATAGGTTAAACATTCTGGCTGAAGGTTAAAGTTAAATTACTTATTCCTATAAATATTAAACTTTAAAGTAAAATTGAACGATGAATATGCATGTTTGTTTTAGTATGTAGGCGACACTGTCATATGCCCTTTGTTTTCTTCCTTGTTGGTTAAAAAATTATTGTTTGTAAGGATATGTGTGATGTCAAATTTTACGTCTTCTTTTTCAAATTTTTTTCATCATAAGACAAGGTGAGAATAATTATGTTGTCGTTATTTATTTTATCAGAATGCCTTGTTTCGGATTTGCAGCACCTCACAACTGCGTATTTGCACGTACTTTATTAGACAAGGTCATTTTCGTTCGGTTTGCCCCGATTTTGTCCTGACCTATAACAACATTTTAGTAAATCATGTAATATGACAGTTTAATGAATAATTAAAAGATTTGTTTTTTATACATTAGGAAGTGATTACAGGAATGTTTTTGTTTTGTTTATTATTCAGGTTAAAATGACAGAAGATTTAGTTTTACCGTTGAGCTTACAAAGATTGGAAATTACACATGAAAGGTAATTTGCTACACTTAAAATTAATATTGGAGGGAAGTTTACTAATATTTTAGCATTAGAATTGAATATTTTTATCCATACAATGATTATTTTGAATTCTTATAGTGTGTATTCTTTAAAATTACTATTTAGGCCAGAGTCTTCAAAGTTTGAGGAGAACAACCCCTTTTCAGTTCCTGGTTTAACTGAGACTCAGCCTGAATGTTTTTTCGAAAGTTTGTCGTTGAAAGCTGCCTGCTCTAAGGGAAATTGTCTATGCAACAAGAAAAAGGACCCCGAAGAGTGAGTAGTTTTGTATTAATTACTTATACAAATATTATAACTATATGCGAAAACAACTAAACTGAGTGTTCGCCTACCGAAATAATAACAATCTAGTTTTAGACTGTTAATGAAAAATAATTCTTAAATTATATATTTGATATAACCGTCTCAAAATATGTTGCCTTGGGAAGTCATTTAATTTCATTATAGCAAGTTCAGTAGCAATTTTTTTGAAACCTTCCCTACGTGGACTGAAAATGTAATTTTCCCTTTACAGTAGTTCGTATCTATATAATAGTTACAATGCTAACTTCTTTTTACTAAAACGATTGGCCCTGTTGAAGAGTAGGCTCGAGCCTCTGGTATGTAACATGTGGTACAGTGGTATCCTGACGGGTCACACATAATTTTGACGATTTGAATAACTCTGTTTTTTTTTTTTTTGCCTAACCATTAAAAAAATCTCCGAAAAGTCATGTTTTGCATTCAAGTACATCAAAATCGAGTTTGCCATGGAAATAGTACATATATCCTCAAAATATCGTAAGCATTTGTGTGGCTTTCTATGGTCAGCTGGTGAAGGTACGATGGTACTGTTCCTGATAGCGTCATTATTGAGTTATCAATAGTGTATTTGACAAATAACATTTTATTTTGGTTGGTTCCTTTTCAACTGGTCTACCGATGTTAACAATGTGTTGTACAATCTATGTTTTAGGCAGCAGGATGAGGTGCTGAAGAAGCTGAAGGGAATCCAGAAGCGGTCTGTGCTGCGGAAAAGCCGCCTTCACAATGTGGTCCTTCGGGCACCCCTTCTCAAACTGAACGAGGTGAAGGGGCAGAGTAGCCCGCCCCCTGGAGTTGCGGGGGCCGGAGCCAAGGGCGGCAAGGAGCCTGAGGACAGGCTAATGGCCAGGAGGTGAGAAAACAGCTCTTCTTGTTGGGTACAGTTGGGTACATACTGAGGCGCTGTTAGGACAGACAGAAGGGCAAGTTCAGTTGCTGCTCTCTATAGGCATATTGCGGTCCTTCAATTGTTGACAGTTCACTAGCCAAGCCCACGCTGCTTAAGAAGGGTTCTTAATCATGTGGATCATGTAGTTAAAATATTTTATTGTTGCTTGATTGTAAGGCTGTTTTGGAATAAAAGCTCGTGTGATAATGTTTTTCCCAGAGGCCTCGGTACTTTCCGATGATATTTCGGGATGACTTCGTCATGTTACAGACTCAGCTAAATATCATCTGCATCAATATTCTGAATCTCTAGTCACGATTCATACAAAATATGGCCACAAGATCTTCTTGTATTAACAGAGACATCTTTTTGACGCACTCAGATTTTTCAACATAGCGGGCCCATTACAAAGGAGAGTTGCCAGAAAACATAACAAAATTTGCCTCGGCCTTATTTATTTTTTTTTATGTTCAATATTTGAGGCTTCAAATTGTGGGTTGGACGGCTCAGGTCTGGAGCCCTGGAGTGTATCAGTATCTTCTCAGTTTAGCAGTCTGAGTTAGACGGCGGCTAGGACTGACCTTAGTTAGGCTGGGCCAACAGAAGAAATATAGATGTAACGTGTCTCGCTTTTAGCGGCCAGCACATCTCCAGTAGCATACCCTGGACATCCACAAAGCAAAGTCAAAACTAACCTTCTTCTACTGGATTAGTCATTTCGAATGTTCTCCATAATAATTCTACTGATCTGGAAGAGTACTTATATAAACAGTAACTGAGGGCAGACTGACCCACAAAATTACTTAATGTTTGACAATTTGATGATCTGTCTAGCGAGGAAGATGCGGGTGTTGAGAGTGGTAGCAGACTGACCCCGGTCCGGAGCATTCTGAGGGCCCCAGTACTAAGGATAGAAGGCGGACTGACTGCTCCCCCTTGTGCCAGCTACCACACCCAGCCAACACTCTCCACTCCCAGGTTAGTTGTTATGGATGTGAGGGTACCATGGTGAACATCCACCCAAACTCCACACTTATGGGACTTGCGCTTGGCCGGATAAACTGCGCTGATAACTTACCGTATTCTTCTGTAGCCAGCCTTTCATTCGAAGTTGGGGTTTTCTTCATGTTTTAGGAACTCATGATCAAAATGTGTTTATGTCGCTCTGCATATCTCCGAAGCTAATAGATCAATCTTCACCAAATTTGATACACTACAATGATTTGAACCGCTACTGGGCAGCTAGCTACTTTCAAGCTAAACAGTCAATCGGTTTGATAGTTATGCTGCGTTTTATCTTGTAATAATTTCAGTTTTGAATTGACAAGAGTAACAGCTTCAGCGCTCATCTGTTCAAAATTAAATTTTTAGCATCCATTTCAGTTAATATTGCATCTATAAAGTGTTGGTTTGTTTCAGCTGAAGCGTTTTAGAGACCTCTTTAAATAAGTCCCGTGAGGTTTTGATTAAAAATCTGATAGTTTTTACGTTCAAATAACATCAAAATTTCAAAAATCATTCTAAAGGCTCTGGGGAATTTTATACATTTTTATTATATTAAGTCTTAGGTATATGCTACTGTTAAAGTCAGAAATTTGATTAATGTCGACATTAATTAAGGCCTCTAGTTAAAGTCGGAAATTTTAACATTTCCATCTTCAATGACAGTCTTATCAGCAGATGTGAGCTGTTAAAGTTGGAAAACACGTGTGGTGCAAGGAAGAAGGTTATAAAGCTGTTGTTTATTTACTTACATAGGTATGTGAGTTTGTGTCTTGTGAAAAGTTTTAAATTATTTTAGTTTTTTAAATGAAAATGTCTGTTTTTTAAACATACAAATAAATTTCTTTCAAACAAAAGGGAAGATAACAGTTTTTTTTTTTATCTAAAGAAAATACAGCAGCATCATAGACGAAGTGTTGAAAGCAAAAGCTAAATGTACTGGCAAGATTACAAACGTCTAAAACGTTTTGATGTGATCGTTATTTGTAAATATTTTGTTTAAGGATTTTTTTAAAAATTATTTAGAAGTTATAGCGAAACAATTTTTTTTTGTTTACTTGTGGTCCTAAAATAAAAAATAATTTCCTACAATAGCAGTGGTTGGCGGTTAATGTCTACGTTATGACCTTCCTCCCTTGGCTTTTGTTTGTCAACAGCTCAAATCAGCTAATGTCGACATTGGGTAATAAGACTATGGGTGAAGATGGAAATGACGATTGAAATGTTAAAATTGCCGACATTAACCAGAGGCCTTGATTAATGTCCACATTAGCCGTTTAGTGACTTACAAACATAACTTACAATTTTGGTTCACCGGTTAGTTGAATAGTTGTCATGTCCTTGCTTTAACTACGAGGTCGCTTACTACCAGAGCGCTCTTTCGTCGTTCAGGGACATATCTCGACTCCCCTGTGGGAATTCGAAATTTAGCCTACCCAGGTTTATTCACCTAGGGTAGGGGGTCTTTAACGAGTACCTGACACTGTACAGGCTCGGGGGTTTGTTAAATAAAATATGATTAAGGTTAGCTGAATAAAATATAATTAAAAGCACTGTTTCTATGGCAACTATACCAAATGGCGACTTTTATTAAATAAATGTTGTTTTTCAGAGAAGATTTGGCTGGAGGTGGTGGTGGAGTTAGCAGGACGAGCAACACTAGCGCCTCTGCCCTCTGCGCCGTCCAGGCCAGGAACCCAGCCCCTGACGACACCAACATCGAGGAGCTCGCCTCATACTTCGACCTGTTTGTACATATACCCAAGAAGATGTCTCTCATGGCCGAAATGATGTATATTTAAAAAGGACAAAAAAAAATGTTGAGACCTGCCTTGTTTTATGGGTATTTTTTGGTTTTTTTCTTCAACAGTTTTTTTTTTCAATCTTGTGTTTATTTAATTTTTTCTTGTATGTATATAACATTTAACCTGCAAAGAAATACATTATTTTTTTCATATTGTAGTAATCCTTATATTTATACGATTACCAAAACTTTGTTTTAAAATATGAAACTTCTATCAATATTTTGTAATACAAATAAACTATTGTTTCTAATTTGGAAGATAATTGTTATTGCGTTTGTATGAAACTTTTATTCCATGTATGGGCATTTTTGGTTAGTCATATAAAAAGAATATTTCAGTTTGGTTACATAAGTCTAAGGTATAGAGATATATATTACACAATATAAATAAAATAAAATTTAAGTACAAAAACAATTAAAAACTGACCATTAAGTTAAAATAAGTACGTACAATATCTAACTTATTTTTACAATTGTATTAAGGGAATTTAAGGACTTGTAGAAAGCTGTATATAATTTTAATTAATTAATAATAATGAGAAAAAATAATAATATTAATAACGATAACCGTAGTAAAGTAGGTAAAGTTTTATAAATGGGTCTTTCCATGTCAAATTAACTCCCGGATTCTATGGTTTTCTGAGCATATGTTGATTGTACTTAGTGATAATACAAAAAGAACTCATTCAAAATTTGTTGAGCAATCTTTTCGGAGATACGCTCGTATAAAAAGGTGGAAAAAGCATTAAATTGTGTTGAATAGATTAGGGCTTTGATTTATTATATAATTACAATTATAATTTTTTTTCCAAGGGATTTCAAAACTTTGTACATATTTTAAATACCATATCGTTAGTTAAAATCATAACAAATCTTTGTATACATAAAACCTAAAGATGATAAGGGGAGTAGGTTATCTAAAAACAAGTCTAATTTGTCAGTCGATCGTCAAGATAGAAGGAAGGGGGTTCCGTTTCGCCAACATGACTCACAGATGAAAGTTTCAGTACCAACTCTACAATATTCTCCACAATTTTGTTTCCATTTGTATTTATTTCATCTGTAATCTTTGGAAAGATTTATTTACAATATTTACTGTACTTTACCAATCGCTTGGTACTTTTATATCTGAAATTAATTATATAAAGCTTGTTATACTTTTGCGTATATTTGTAGACATTGAAATATGTATTTTTTTCTTTCAATTATTTATTTACTACTACGTTTTTGTAACAATAGTTATCGCAATATATATATTTTTTATTTTTATTTTTTTCATTTATTTTTAACTGGCCTAAAATGAATGTTAGCTGTTAACTGGTTATACATAAAGAAACCTGTCTAGAATAAAATACATATGATGGGTGGGCTTCGAGGGTCACTAACTTTAGTAACAACTCCAAGGTTGCTTATACCCTTTATTTTTCGGGTGCACCTTGCGATTGTTCAACATCACCCGTCTTTGTTTGTAGAGGGAGCTCGGGATCTGGTTAGTGCTCAAGTGAGGTTATGGCGGGCCGGAGGCGAACACCGGTCGCCACACATTGGTCATACCACACATACCGGTGGTCGCCCCAGCCCGTCACACCGCTTTTTTCTGCTCTCGCCTGAAGCCGACAAACCGGCTGAACACCGGGTAGCCGGTCTCCGTCACCAGCTGCCGCTTTTCCAGTCCAAGGTATGATCCGGTCACGCGAATCAACTCTACCCTAGCCTGGTCATACAGCGGGCAATCGAGAACTACGTGTTCTGCAGTCTCGATGCCCCCACATGAACCGTTTGGGTTGTTCTTCCTCCTAAAGAAGAAGAGAGTTCGGAGTTAAGGTCTCCGTGACCTGAAAACATCTGGTACATCCAGTGGTCAGCCTGGTTTCTTATACCATTGGCAAGTAAAAAACGTCTAAATTGCTAACAAAAACTATTACTTTGTTCGTTCAGTTACCTTTATCCTTGAGTAATATATAATTAAAGCAAAGGAATGTGCTTACATCTTAGATATTTTTATATTAGTAAAGGGCGTTGGTACCACAGAGGTAGCTTACCTAATGGGCTCAAAATCGCGAGTTCAAATCCGGCTGTGGCCCTTGAGGCTTAAGCACATCGTCTTTCAGAGGAGACGTTAAATGGCAACCCGAGCCACGGCCATGGCTACGCTCGGTACTCGTAAAAGACTGCCCCTAATTAAATGTTGGTAAGCAAAATTTAGGTCTCCCATAATGGAGTTTCCAGGGAAGGGATAAGAATAAGAGCATTAAATGCTTAGGTTCCCTGTTGAAAAATTTGAGAAGTCGCTTAAATATCTGCTTAAGTAAAATCGTACAATAATTTCGTAATTCTAAATGTCGGTTGTATTGAATTGAAATGTTAAATAATTTAAAACGTCTAGGGCAAAATTAGATTGTAACTATTGAGAGAACATACAGCTGAACAAAGGAAAGAATAGGAAACATAAGGAAAGTATATTTGTGAATAAAATGTCGCTTATGATATTACACTGGTATGAGGTCAATACTTTGAATCTGCCTATTCCGAGATAGATTTTAGAATAGATATGATTTCAAAATCACTAAATATAGGGGACAAATATTTGAAGACAGAAACAGTTGAAATGACGAAGTAAGATTTGTGTACATGTTTTAGTCAGGATCAAACTAACTCCCGGGCAACCAGACTGGTCGGTAATAGCAATTGTAAGTAAGTAATGATTCTTCAAATAATATCAAGTTTTTGTAACTTCGTAAAAATCATTTGATGACAAGGTTACATAAAATAGAAAAGTACAATTTGCAGTAGTTGGTTTTATTGTCTAAATATAGATGGAGGAGCCCATGTTGCTCTGTCTGAGGCTTCCTGGCACCTGATACGAAACGGATCGGTTGCCCGAGCTACCGTAGAGCCACGTCAGGTCCTCGTGCCCTCCCAGGATGGACGTCTTCAGGTGATTCCATGTCTTGCTCAGTTCTGAAAACAAGTAAAACCAAATAAAACACATTGGAGTGGACATGAGGAAGCTGATAAGTTCCAGTATAAATAAATGAAAAATGGCAGCTGTTCAATGTCAACATTCAAATTTCTATCTTAAAAATTAATTAAAAAAAGTCGTCGGTGAATCACCGGCTATGTACTTCCTACGAATTCATCAATTACGTTTTCTCTCTCCCTCCGAAGCCAATCGACCGTTTGGGCTAAAAGACAATATTTGACTTACATAGTGGCTTCTGAATCATACTAAATTTTGTGTCAATACATTCATTACATAGCCTGTTTCCGATTTCGTGGCTCAATCAATCAATAGGTGTCATCCTTATATATAACATTTCATGTCGATACATTCATTACATCGGCAGTTATCGGGATTTTTCAGTCGAGCTCCTCCTAAAACCCCTACCCCATTCCTTTCGATTGATTTCGCTGAAACTTAAAATATATCATTTATTTAGAGCTTTAAAATTACATATAAAATTTCGTGTCAGGACATTACAACGGCAGTTATTAGAGTTTTTGCGTTAAGCCTCCCCCCTGCCATTTGGCTGAAAATCAATAGCTGTTTGTTGTCTTTAGAGGGTTCTGGATACACATATACAATTTCGTGTCAGCACATTCATTCGATGTCAGTAATAGTGTTCACACATACAGAATTATTATTATTTTTTTTTGGGGGGGGGGGGGGGGGGGAATTAAGAGGTTGGAAAACATGAAATTCCGTTGAAAACTCCGCATCGAATTTTTTACCGATCACATAACTTCTCCTAAACTTCGTACAGCTGGAAAAGTAACAACTGAAGATATATACTTCATTTTATTTTTGTCGGTGAAAAGCCCTGTTTTTTTACAAGCAGTTGACATTTCAATGTGTTGTCTTCAATAGAGAGAAGATGTTTGCTTCGTTCTGGGTTTACCGCAGGTAGAACGTTTCCTAATTTCCACCCCAACTGATGATAACTATTTATCCTTAAAAGTACTTTCTGAAAGTGTAAAAAAAAATTGATACTTCAAAAATTATTTTTAACCCAAATACTAAAAAGTTGTAAACACTTCACAGAAGTAATAGTTTTGAAGGTTAAAAAGGAAGTTTAGGCAGTAAGTTACTCGTTTGTCGGATGTATGTAGTTACCGTGAAGTTTGTTGCTGAGGAAACCCCTCTTGTTGACGCCTCGCTTGCTGATGTAGCGAGTCACCTTCATCTCGGCCATCGTTGTGGTCACCTCACATTCACAGAACTCCACCTCTGGAGGACAGCTGCAGAACAACAGTAAAAGTTGATGTATTAAGAACAATTTCATCTTTCTGGACCGGGGCTCAGTACATTTACAAGATACTGCTTATGTTAATGACCTAATCAAAAATCTTTTCAAATAATAATAATTATTACCTACGAAAACTCGCATTTCAATATTCCCTACAATTATTGTAGGGAATATTGAAATTCGAGTTTTCGTAGGTTGTCCGGTTTTTGAGATACATGACGAAAACCGTCTTGAAATGTAGGTTTGAAACACATATTTTTATACTTTTCCTAGATTTACCCGAAAACAGTCATCGAAAAATTAATTGACTTACTAAAAATGTTTCTTATAAAATTTCCAATCGCTTCTAAGTCCTCAAATTTGAGATAGGATCAATACGACAAAAGTTATATCGCCCCGATGAATGTAAACTAAAATTTAGTTTACAGTCTTCGGGGCGATATAACTTTTGCCATTTAATGTCTATAAGGAATATACCCATCTAGGTAATGAATAAATCGTCACTCATAGCAACGAACTTTTTAAATATGGGTTTATTATAGTCAGTTTTTTGGAAAAGTTATAAAAACATTTAAAAAAATTAAATATGAGTGATGAGGCCATTAACGGACCTTCTTATACCAACCACACTTATAGATCAGTCTCTCTCCCCCTTCCCCTTCTCAAAATTATTGTAAGGTTCCTGAACATTACCGCTATTTTAACTAATGACATTTACTGGTACAGACGAATGATCACTCGTTGCTTCAATTACGTATTTTTGACATTTTCCAAATTTTTTACATGATTAATGACTTTTACGCTTTCTGATTATAATCCAAATTTAGTAGACATTTTAAAAGTCAGAATTTAAATTAGTTTTCCTTAATCTTTCTGAAACCTGCAGTTGACCCTAACTGGCCTAAGAAGAGCTTTCCAAGGTTGCATCAGTGTGCATCTTCTATGTAGAACTCTGAGATGATTTAATTTAAATTATATCATATGATCTCCACTATATCATATGTTACACTTTTATATTTATTCAGTTTGATTCTCGTTTCAATATGCCAAATAAAGCCTTCGTTCAGAAAAGGTTTTTCATTTCAATTTATTTGGCATATTGAAAACTATGGAAAAATTATTTCGACCGGAACGTCTCCAACTCGACCCTAATGAAGCCGCTGCAGCTCAAAAGTGGACTCATTGGTTCCGGACGTTCCAGAGCTTCGTGAAGGCCTCGAAGGTGGAGGAAGATCAGAAGCTGGAGCTGCTCATCAATTACATCTCCCCGAGCGTATATGAATATGTAAGCGAGAGTGAGCAGTACGACCGGGCCATCGCTATCCTTCAGGCGCTTTACGTGAAGCCCCGCAATGAGATATTTGCGAGGCATGTCCTAGCCACTCGACGGCAGTTAACAGGTGAGGACATTAACCAATATTCTCAAGAACTATTTCTGCTTAGCAAAGACTGTAATTTCAGAGCAGTCTCTGCTGAGCAGAATAGAAACGAATATATTCGTGACTCTTTTATCAGTGGGCTATTGTCGCCTCATATCCGACAACGCCTTCTCGAGAATTTTTCCCTCTCGCTCGAAGATGCTATTCGACAGGCCCTGTCATTAGAGATGGCTCAGCAGCAAGCCGATGTATACGCTTCTTCTGGCCCCATTATTAATAAATTATCCAAAGATGACCTTTCTGAGGAGTCCCAAGAAGATGTCGTCCCACCTCGGCTGCTACTGCACCCAAATGTTTTTTTTGTGGGCGAGGCAGGCATCCCCGCGTGAAATGTCCAGCAAAGAATGTTACCTGCCATAAATGCGACAAACGGGGGCATTATGCGGCGGTATGCAAATCTTCCGATCGACCTCGAAATGTAGTTGCTTCCACCCTGGCTGCTGCTCCTTCCTCTCTTCTGAAGTCAACTGTGAGAGTCAAGGTGGACGATTAACTGGCTGATGCGCTGGTGGATACCGGTAGCTCAGATAGCTTCATCAGCAGAAGGTACGTAACATCGCATTTTTCCTGCTCAGGGTACTGTTTCCATGGCCGCTTCCTCATTGAAATCCTCTGCTAAGGGTACATGCAGGGTCAATCTTTCACTCATGGGTCATTTACATACGAACGTAAGTCTAGCCGTTCTCGAAGGCTTATGTGCTGATGTGATTGTTGGGCATGACATTCTGCAGCACCACGCCAAGGTTGAGGTTAACTTCGGGGGTCCTAAAGAACCTCTCTCTACAGCTGCCAGTGTGACTCCAGTCTCATTGTTTGCCAATCTGGTGTCTGATTGCAGACCTATCGCCACAAAATCTCGTAGACTCACTAGAGAAGATGCTGAATTTGTTAGGCGGGAAATCACCAAACTCTTAGAAGACGGTATAATAGAGGAGTCAGTCTCCGTGGCGAGCCCAAGTTTTGGTCACCTCTAGCATGAATCACAAAAAGCGGATGGTGATCGACTATTCTCAGACAATAAACCGATATACCCTCCTCAATGCGTTTCCCCTTCCCCGGATTGAGGATTTGGTGCAATCAGTGTCAAACTATGAAGTTTTCAGTTCAATTGATCTCCGTTCCGCCTAACACCAAATCCCAATCCAGGAGTGTGAAAAGAAGTACACCGCCTTTGAGGCTTGTGGGAGGTTGTATCAGTTCCGAAGGATACCTTTTGGTGTGACGAATGGGGTTGCGTGTTTTCAGCAAGCTATCGATAACATAATCCGCGCCGAGGGCTCGGAAGCCACTTTTGCTTATTTGGATGACCTGACTGTCTGCGGGAAGAGTCAGGAGGAGCACGACTCCAATTTAAGAAAATTCTTAGAAGTAGAAAAATACAATCTTACTCTGAACAGGGACAAATGTAAGTTCTCGACGCGCGCAATAAACATTCTAGGTTATACTGTTTCCAACAGATGTATCAAGCCGGACCCTGAGCGGCTTCGACCGCTTCTCGACCTTCCACCCCCACGGGATGCCGCTACTCTTCGCAGGGCCATGGGTATGTTTTCTCATTATTCGAAAAGGATCAAAGGGTTTTCCGAAAAGATACGACCTCTCGCTCAGTGTCAAACGTTTCTCATGCCTCATGATGTTCTGAGTAATTTCGAAGCCCTGAAACAAGATATAGGAAAATCGACTTTGAGTACTATTGATGAGAACACCACGCTTATTGTCGAAACTGACGCCTCCAATTTTGCTATTGGGGCTACCTTGTCGCAATCCGATAGGCCAGTGGCGTTCTTCTCCAGGACTTTGTCTAACTGTGAGCAGCATCACTCGGCGGTAGAAAAAGAAGCCTATGCCATCGTTGAGGCTTTACGCAAGTGGAGACATTATCTTATGGGTCGACATTTCAAACTTATTACTGATCAGCGGTCTGTCGCTTTCATGTTTGACATGAAGCACTCTAGTAAAATAAAGAACGAAAAGATATCCCGATGGAGACTGGAGCTTTCAAATTTGACATTATATACCACCCGGGGAAAGATAACGTGGCAGCGGATGCTTTGTCTAGGGTATGCTCTACACTAGAGGGATTAGGCGGCAAGAATTTTTACAATCTACATGTCGAATTGTGTCACCCGGGTGTCACTCGATTCTACCATTGGGTGAGAACTAAGAACCTACCATATTCGGTGGACGATGTCAAAAGGTTGACAGCTACATGCCCTCAATGTGCGGAACTGAAGCCCCAATTCTACAAGAATGAAGACAAGCTAATCAAGGCCACCACTCCGTTCGAGCGCCTCAACACATAGATTTCAAGGGCCCTTTGCCATCTACCTCGCGAAACCGCTACATCCTGACGGTGATAGATGAGTTTTCACGGTTCCCGTTTGCCTTCGCCTGTGCTGATATGACAGCCTCCACTGTAATAAAAAACCTCCAACAATTGTTCTCCATTTTTGGTTTCCCATCGTATGTGCATACTGACCGAGGGACCTCCTTCATGTCACAAGATGTGAAAAACTTCCTTCACCGCCAAGGAATAGCAACCAGCCGCACAACACCCTACAACCCTCAAGGCAACGGCCAGGTCGAAAGGTACAACGGCATAATTTGGAAAACGATGACCCTAGCTCTCCGTTCCAAAAGGCTGAATGTGGACCGGTGGGAATCAGTCCTATCAGAGTCGCTTCATTCCATTCGCTCCCTCCTCTGCACAGCGACTAATGAAACCCCTCATGAGCGCATGTTCAGACATCAACGTAAGTCGTACTACGGGGTATCTCTACCCTCCTGGCTAAGCTCACCTGGCCCCGTACTTATAAGAAGGCATGCTAGAGCAAGCAAGTACGAACCACTGGTTGAAGAAGCGCATCTCATGGAAGCCAACCCGGACTATGCGCATGTTAGGATGCCCAACGGCACCGAGTCTACTGTATCAATCCGGGACTTGGCTCCAGCTGGACCGACGGAAGCATTCCCTCAGAACTCTAAACAAGCACAGAGCGAGCTGGAGGCTGCGGGGAGTCCTGTTGAAGACACATGGAGGCAGCCCCCAAGTCCGCTCCCCGAGGCTAACCAGCCTCTCCTCAGGCGCTCTACCAGGGCCCGCCGACCTCCCAGCTACCTGGCTTACGTCTGATGCTCCCAGCGGGGAAGAATGAGATGATTTAATTTAAATTATATCATATGATCTCCACTATATCATATGTTACACTTTTATATTTATTCAGTTTGATTCTCGTTTCAATATGCCAAATAAAGCCTTCGTTCAGAAAAGGTTTTTCATTTCAAACCCAAAATATTTGTGAATCCGAAAGTTTCTTATTCACCTAATGTAATTATTAGTTAATGAAATGCTCACCAATAACTTCCCGGTCCGAGGCAGTCAAAGGCAGGAGCATGTCTGCAAATGAAGTAGACATTTTATAGTTTTACTTTAAACAAAAACAATGGGGTTTTTAATAAGGTTTGCTTTGATTGCCCAATCAATTCAAAATATTGCTTAGTATTAATTTTACAATGAGTAGAAAAGAGCGTTGTGTAGAAGGATTTGGATGTGTGCCAAGTTTGGAATGGATTTTGTTGAAGCGGAAGTGGATTAGGGAATGTTTAGGCCTTTGTGGAGGACTTTGTTAATAACCTAGAAGGGAGCATTGACAATGGGAGGACTTACGATTGGAATGACTATTCTATTTATGTTGAAACTCTTGGCTGAGTCTCACAGTTCCAGTCCATATTGATCGTATAACTCTTATGAACAATTTTTCAGTTTATTGTCTTGGGTAATTTTGATTTAGGTTCAAATAGTTGTAAGAGTCCATACCGTCTGTTGAGGTCTCGTCGTTTGTCTTGTATGAGGGTTCCACGTGATGAGACCGTGGTTTTAAGATGAGTGGGGATAATATCGGGAGTGTACGTTGTACACAAGATCCGATGATATCCTTTGAGGTATTCCAGCCATTATAGGTGTCAGATCAGATAGGACTGATCCGTGACGTACCACAAAACTGTCCTCACTCAAGTAAGAATTGAAGATGAGAAAGCCAAAAAAACAATGACGCTAATACAACGGGCAAATGACTGACATCAGTACAGCAGCATTGATTAACTTCGTTTTTAGTACCTATCAAATAACGTGTAATTCAAAACGAATTCCATTCTACAATTATTTTCTTATTGTAACAATAAGAATATTTCTTCTTGTAAATAATTCGTTTAAAAAAAACTTTTTCAATGCAACGCTATTTGTTCAGAAAAAAAATATCTACATGCGGCAAAACTGGTTCAATTATTTTTGCTTTCATTAATTGTAGTATTTGGTAGACTCCTCCTGGGATCATTGCCAAAAACTACAGGGTTCTGTCCGGAGGCCTAATGACCATGCATTGTTAATATCGACATTGCTAGGGTTAATCCTCCACTAGTAGTAGATTATGACCATGAAAAATTGAAGAAAATTACCTTACAATGTACGCTTAATATTTAGAAAACAAATCAGAAAAATGGACAGTATTATATAGTAACGTGAAACAACGGGTAACCTTCGGGACAAAAAGTATTGTCTGTTTTTCTTGTAGTGGCAGGTTTTTA
This sequence comes from Aradus depressus, assembly GCA_963662175.1. NCBI lineage: Eukaryota > Metazoa > Arthropoda > Insecta > Hemiptera > Aradidae > Aradus > Aradus depressus. The sequence goes on along the minus strand of OY759214.1, from coordinate 9,182,211 downwards.
CCATTAAACAGCCGGTGGGAACTATACAATTTACAATTCTTCTTTGACTTTCAAGTGAGACAGGAGATTTTTCACGGCTAGAGGAGGAAGAATGTTGGGCTCTAACGTACGACGCAGACTAACGGTTTTAGTTTTTTGAGCTAAAAGGTAAAATTTTACATCTGAGTGCTCACATTTATCGAAACGATTTCAACTCAACTAAAAGGTTATTGAGCAGCTCGATGCAACGAGTTTTTCGCCCTAAAACCACAATTTCTCTCTCTCTCTTCACGATAGTGGTACTTTTCTGTATTACTAACTAGTATTATTCATTTTATCCGAATTTTTACTTCTTATCTCATATTCTGTTATGGCGTCACATAATTATTTAGATGGATGGATCAAGATATTTTTATAGTTAGTTATTACCTCCCAGATAAAATAAACTAAGGGCCTCGGCCGGGTTTCGAACCCACGGTCTTGAGCTCAGAAGGCAAGCATGCATACCACTGAGCTACCGGCGCCCTCAGATATTTTTATATATTGTATTTTATAGAAATAATGTTTTTATCTAGTCCTGGTTGTTGATGCAACATGTACATTTCTTTATTACTTTTTTTTTATATAAGGCATATACCGTTTGATAAATAAAATTTAATGCTTCATCTTCTGCTAGTTATATGCAGTGATTGGAAGGGGGGGGGGGGGGGGCGCTACTTACGTTCCCTCCTCTAGACAGATGGCCTCGGCCACCTCGAACCCCTCTGCATCATCCCTCCGACATCCTGTCCAGTCCGACCAGATGGAAGTAACCACAGGAGCCTTGGACGTCACCGGACCATACTCTTCACAGAACTTTGGCAAATTGGTAAATAATACAGTTTTCAATATTTGAAGAGTTCAGAATTATAAATGAACATCTATTTTTAAATAGACAGAAAATAAAATGGCATTATATTATAAGTGTTACAAGTGAGAACTTGTCAGTAAGAACTTTTTTTTGCTTGTTTTGTGACTCATGCCCGAGCTATAGTTACGAAGACACATATGAGCCGTTTTTAAACAATATAAACTCATGAGCGTATTGCCGTCTTTAGTTCATTATTATTATTAATCTTTTCAAACAACCACTTTTATTCCGACAAATTTTCTCATTCAAAAGCAAGAGAGAGCTTTCGGAAAGGTTTTGGTTGTCATCGGGAGCATAGCCTTGGGCATGCCTGCATGCTGTTAAGACAACTTCTAAAGTCTTCATTCAGTAAAGAAGTAACCTTCATTCATTCAACTTGTTAGTTTTCAGATGGATTTATGATTATATCATTTAATTTTTCGATGTCTAATAATGTTCTTCTTTTCAAATAAATGTTTTCATTAATAAGCATTACATTTTATTTTATGTTTAGTCTTAGTTCTTGTTTTATTTAATTTATCTATTTGAGTTCTGGAATGATTATAGTATTTTATATTAATTTTATCATTTCAAAATTAATCTTTTTAGATGCATTATTAATTTATTCCTTGTAGTTAGTTATTATGACTCATGCCCGGGCTTTAACTAGGAGGTCATATCGCCTACTACCAGAGCGCTCTTTTGTCACTCTGGTGGACAGCCTGACTCTATTTTGGGAGTTCTAAATTTTGCCTGCCCCAAATTTTCATTCATCTAGTTTAGGCGTCTTTAGCGAGTACCTGACGTCATACAAGCTAGGGACCATCGCTTAAGTTTATTTTACCTCCTAGATAAAATAAACTATATGCCTCGGCCCGATTTCGAACCCGCCAACTTGAGCACTTGTACTGTATGCAAATCTCCTCTAATATGTAACTATTTAGTACTTATCTATCTACTATATTTAACATGTTAACAATATACATACAAGGATATCTGCTGTATGAGTTGACTCACCGGCTGCTGGTAGATGCAATTTGGGTCACACTGGACCAGGGCCAAACCGTACAAGTTCTTGGCTGCACATCTGGCCACACCACACACACTGTGCGTTGAACAAATTGATTTGGGCAGGGGTGCTCGATAGCATGTCAAAAAACCTATGGAAAAAGTAAATAGAAGAAGAAGCTAATGAGAATAATTATTGTTTATTGTACAGTTTTCAACGGAATTACGTTTCAACAGCTCCTGAACACGTTTTGACCATTTTCACGATGATGTATGTTTGTGTGAATGTGATTGGAACTTTGTCGGCGCACTAACTCGGAAACTATTGAATCTATGAACTTGACATTTGAAATGATTTCATATGTGCTAAATTAGATTTTGGCCGAAATCAAACGAAAAATAAGACCACTTTATTTCAGGGCAAGAAAACATTTTACAAGATATCGCTTATATTTATGGCCCCGAGGACGAATTCTAAACGATGTTATTAACACCCAACACTATGACATCTACTCCCCCGGCTCTCCCACCTATTGGCCTACTGATCCTAACCGCAACCCAGACCTCGTAGACTTCTTTGTTGGATCTGGCACAGGATCCTTATTCTCCTCTACCTATTCCTTCCCCGACTTATCCTCAGACCATAGTCCTGTTCTCCTCACCGTTGGTCTAACCCCGTTATGTGTCCCACCAAAGCCTTCCTTAACTCCCGGCCCAGTGAATTGGGATCTCTTCAGAACCTCCTTAGAAAACCAAATTGAATTAAATGTAATCCTTAAAACTCCTGAGGACTTAGATGAAGCCGTACAAAAATTCACTAAAGCCATACAGGACTGTGCTTGGAACGCTTCATCTACTCCTACTCCTCCTACAGTTTCAAACCCGAACCCTCCTCTTCCTCGCCACATCCAACTTCTCCTTTCAGAAAAACGCAGCGCTCGTGCCCTATGGCAACGAACACGGTATCCTTCCGACAAAATTGCCTTCAATAACCTTTCCCGAAACCTCAAAATCCAACTTTCACAATTCCGCTACGAAAATTATAATGAATACCTAGCTTCCCTTTCCACCAAAGATAATTCCCTGTGGTTTGCAACCCGAAAAATTCTAAAATATAGTCCTTTATCCTATCCCATCAAGCAAAATGGCTCCTGGGTCAGATCCGACGAGGAGAAGGCTCAGCTCTTTGCCTCTCACCTCAAAAATACGTTCACACCCCATCCTGATTATAACGCCCTTCATACTTCAGAAGTTGAAGAGTTCCTTACCAGTCCTTTGCCTCTCTCTCCTCCGCCAAAGGCCTTTCATCCCCCTGATGTACAACACATTCTAAATAAAATTCCAATCCGTAAGTCTCCTGGATTTGACCTGATCACAGGGAAAATCCTACAAAACCTTCCCCGCAAAGCTGTCCTTTTCCTCACCCTTATATACAACTCAGTCCTCAGAACTACCTACTTTCCTGTCCAATGGAAGTATTCCATCCTTACTGTTATTTCCAAACCCAACAAACCTCTCTCTGATGTCTCTTCCTACCGTCCTATTAGCTTGCTCCCAATCTTCTCTGAAATCCTTAAAAAACTCTTGTTGAAACGTTTTATCCCAATCCTTGAATCTCAATCCATTTTACCTAAACACCAGTTTGGATTTCGTCCTGAACATTCCACTACCCAACAGTGTTTTCGGGTTGTCGATTGCATATCTAATGCATTAGAATGCAAGGAGTATTGCACGGGCGCCTTTCTCGACGTGGCGCAAGCCTTTGATCGAGTCTGGCACCCGGGGCTGCTCTTCAAACTGAAACACTTCCTTCCCAGTACCTACTACCTCATCCTGAAATCTTACCTTAGTGATCGCCATTTCAAGGTCCGAGTAGGCTCTGAGTACTCAGAACTCATACCTATTCGGGCCGGTGTCCCACAGGGTAGCATCCTAGGTCCCATCCTTTACAATACATATACTGCCGACATTCCTATCCATCCTCAGACATTACTGACGACTTACGCTGACGACACAGCAATCCTTTCCACCAATCCTGATCCTGCTGTAGCCTCACTCATCCTCCAGGAGCACCTCACTGAAATAGAGAGGTGGTGCAACCTCTGGAGAATTAAATTAAATGAGCAGAAATGTGTTCAAGTCACATTTACCCTACGCCGTCAATCCTGTCCTTCCGTCATCATTAACAACATCCTGATTCCCTCTTCAAACTAAGTCCGCTATCTCGGGTTTTACCTAGACAGTAGACTTACGTGGAACCCACATACACGACTTAAACGACAAGAACTGAATCGAAGATACGGACTGTTACGTCGACTACTTGGACCAAAATCGAAACTGACGACTAACAACAAACTTACGATTTACAAGACCATTATACGTCCAATTTGGATTTACGGACTCGAACTTTGGGGTACAGCTAAACAATCCAACATCAATCGTATCCAAGCATTCCAGTCCAAACTCCTCCGACGAATTGTCAACGCTCCTTTCTATGTCACCAATAAAGTCCTACATAGAGATCTCAGTATTCCCACTGTAAATGAATTAATCAAATCCCGATTCCAATCATTCCACAGAAACCTTTCTTCCCATTCAAATCCTCTCGCACAAGACCTTTCCTCTCATTCCCATCCTGACAATCCTCCCCGCCGCTTGAACAGGAGGTGGCCTCGCGATCTTCTCTCGGAGGATAGTGAATAATGACAATTAACTTTCGAGGGAGTGTCAGCGCTGGCTGGCTTCTCCCATCAAGTGACGTTATATTTTTCTTTTACCACATATTTGCTTATTATGTATATATTGTATATCGTACTCGTTGAAGACCCAACCCTATCGGAATAAACCTAGTCAGGCGGTAGGCAGAATTTAGTACTCCCTTAGTAGAGTCGGACTCATGTCCACCAGAGTGGCGAAAGAGCGGTCTGGTAGTAGGGGATATGACCTTGTAGTGAAAGCCCGGGTATAAGTCATAATAACTAACTAGAATGTCTGTATCACATTCACCCCAACTGACCCTAAGTATTTAAAATGAGCATGTGTTTTTAAGTAGAGTTCAGATATAAATATAAACATTTCTTCATAAATACCAACGTGAAGAAAACTATGTTCTTCTCTATTTTACGATATAAAATGAATTGTGAGTAAGATATATTTACGTAGACTTTACAAAAAAGCAATTGTTCGACAAAAAAAAAAAATTATTTTAGAAATTTCTCATAATTTTAACTTATATCGAAACAATAGACAATATGGCAACATCTATTAGAGATTCTCAACAGCGGGTTGAGAGACAAGAACAAAAGTTTTTGAGAAAAATAATAAAATGAAAGACCAACTCGGCCAGGATTCTACCTTCGACTGGATAGAGTGTCCTCTGTGCGAACTGCTTGCCGCAGTCACAGGCTTCGTTGACCTGGACCATCATGGTGGGATCACAGAACCGGCGATGTACTCTAGCAGTGGAGTTAGCATTGGGAAGGCCTTCTTCAAAGGAACACTCGTAGGGACGGGCCTTCCGGAGGGGGAGCGAGCAGAATTCCCAGTTGCGGAAAGTGGCGCACTCACAGGTGCCCAGGTAGAGCTCAGCCACGCCGTCCAGAGGCAGCTCTGCATTGGATGGCGAGCTCCGGAACTCAACGAACAGCTGACAACAATCATTGGAAATAAAAAGATATATCGTCGCTGTACTTACATTACAGAAGTGCGTAACTCCCATACTCCAAGTTTTTTAAGATTGAGGTTGAGCCGAATTTGTTTGTACATCGAGAACTGTTTGTAACTTCATATAAAAGATTACTTTACTCGCTTGGTTAATAGGAGGGGCTATCCCGTAAATGTTCAGGGTTAAAAGCGAACGCGAACAAAAATCCTTGCAACATTTTGTTTCCGGCGGGAACGTTACTCCAAAACCATCATACATCGTTTCTTCTGAAACATTTTTCCTTATAGACCCTGGAAAAGGTTTATACTAAACGTTTATAATTTTCATCATTAAATTTCATATGAAAGCCTATTTCAAAAATTATGTTTTTTGAAACTAACAAGTAATCCGAAACATTAACAAACTTCAAAGTAACCCATAATCATTGTTTCGGCTCTCCCATAAAGTTCACATAAAAGGAGTTATAAGCCATTAGTAAAACAAGATTTTAAATATTTTTTTTTTACTATAATATATTTAAAAATGGTCAACTTACGCTACAATAACCTTGTCCAATTTCGATAATTGTACAGAACTGTAGATTTATTTGAGCTATAATAGCCTCCAGATCATAGCCCTGTGAGCATGACAGTAGACCCCCCTCCCCGCCAGCAGAGAGGCCAGACAAGCACACGACCAGCACTAGCACAAGTCGACAAGCAAGCATGACCGTAGCGGAGTGACCTCTCAATCTTCATCTCAGCTCATCGTATCCATGGAAATTGGTTACATTAATGTTTAATATATTAGCATCTGTTAACATTAATAGTCATTTATAGATATAAAAAAATATTACGGAGAAATTCGATTAGGGTCACACACTGAAGGGTTACGTGAAGGAATAGTAAATATACATGAAATAAATTTGATATTAAATTATAATAAATATGTAGTTCTGCAATATATTTAGATTCTGCCTACGCCAATTACATGACGGCCAATGATCAAGGATCCTCAATGATTCCATAAATTATTTCTCCAAATATACCTAAATAAGTTCATTCAAACTAATAAATTAATTATTTTCAATAAATAACTGTTTTTATTCATTTAAGATAATTAACCTTAATATAAGTACAATTGAGGGGGTTAGAAGCAAAGGGATGTATGTGACAAAAATGCCATTTCGAGATAATTACCTTCAAAGTTATAGCAACATCGTAAATTCAGGTATTACCCAGGTATTTTCCACTAGATAGCATTACTGGTACTAACAATCGTTCTGATGATCATTAGCCAGTAGTCAGGGTAGGTGTCAAGGAAGATGTTAACACACATATCTCAATTTCAGCCGATTTGTCACATCTCTTTGCTTCTAACCCCCTCAATTACAATCTATAAAACAGCTGATCTCATTTATGTACTGTCACCTTGATAATAAAAATATAATTATAAATGTGATATGATATGATTTTATTTTTAAGGGCAAAAAACTGCAGGGTTATCATCGCCCTTCAAATGTAGCTATAAAATATAACAGACATATATATAGCTATATATAACAAATAGATAAATAAGCAATACTATATGTTATGGTACAGTCCGGATTCTTTCAGAAAGAGAATTAATTGATCTATAACAGACTTGTCGTCCCCGAGAGCCTCCGACAGATTGCGTGGGATATTGTACTTGACCATGAGACGCTCATAGGCACGGCACTCCTCTATTATATGTCTGACAGTGAGGGTGTAGCCGCAGGCGGCACACTGCGGGGGCTCCTCTCTAGACATGATGTAGCCATGGGTAAGTCTGGTGTGGCCCATCCGGAGCCTTCCCAACACCACCTCCTCTCTTCTGATGTCCCTCGATGAACTCTTCCAGGGTTGTACACTCCGCTTCAACATTCTTAACTTGTTCATTTCCACTTCGTCCCACATGCTTTGCCATTCCCAGTGAATGTTGGCTGCTATCGGTCGAAGTAACTCATTGGGAGTCAGGGGGACAGGACAGACTTCAGGGAGATTGTGTGCATCTTTTGCTGCTTTGTCCGCTCTTTCGTTGCCAGGAACACCGGTATGAGCAGGGACCCACACGTATAGCACCGTTTTACCTGCCTGTATTAACATGGTATGATACCTATGGATTTGGTGAACTGTTGGATGAATGGGGAACAAGTTGTCGAGACTGTGCAAGGCACTGAGTGAGTCCGTGCAAACGACTATGGTCTTTTCAGTGACTGTCATAACGGAGCACAGAGCCAGCGCTATAGCCTTCAATTCTGCTGTAAATATACTACAGAGTGGGTGGAGCTTATATTTATATGTGCTGTTGTGATCTACGAAGGCACATGCCGTGGAAGTTTCCGATCTGGATCCGTCAGTGTAAATTACTTTTGGATCAGAGACAGCTTGCAATAGAGAATATAAGTTCTCTCTGACTTCTATAGGCTTGTTGTGAGCGTTGTAATTATAAATGTGATTAACTATACACAAATCCTAAACGATATGGAGGAGGCAGTGGAGATAAAGTTGTGGTAGAGGTGAAGGAAACTGGCGGTGGGGAAGTAAGCATTATAGATACAAAGTGGTGGTAAAAGGAGGAGGCGATGGAGATAGAGAAGACGGTTTAGGTGGCAGGGGAGACGGAGGTGCCATGGAAGTGGGGGAGGCGTTAAAGTGGCGTTAGAGAAGAAAGTGGGGAGCCAGATGGAATAGGTAGAGTGTAGACGAAGTGCAATACATGTTTCAAAATTTTAGAAAAACAATACATTTTATAATTATATTTTCTTTCTTTTTTTATAAATGGTTCTTCGAGCTCCAGTTTGTAAGCTGATTGCGCTAGCGTGAAAAATATTAGGTGTTTGCAACAGGTATTTTTTAATAGTAACAACTTGTTTCGGTTCCTGAGAAGAAGCAGTATCCGAAATTGCAACCCTTTAGTATATCACACCCGAACCCATTCTAACAACCACATGTGCTTATTCATCAGTTTCACGCCCTAGTTGGTTTTAATTCTAATTTTACTCCCTTATTAATTTCCAGTCACTTCTAAAAGATCAGGTGGGGGGAGAGAGAGAGAGAGAGAGAGAGAGAGAGAGAGAGAGAGAGAGAGAGAGAGAGAGAGAGGAGAGAGAATTTGAATCCATTTTCGATGCAGTGCGGGGCAAACATTTTTTGGAGCTGGAGACATTCTGAATTTCAATTAGCCACGATTGGTCAAACGGGAGCTAGAGGCAAGAATCATTAAGTTCCTTAGAGCGGTTTTAGAGAAGGATTTGTTTTTTATTTTGATTATTTTAAATTGCACGTATAACTAATCATCTGGATTTTTTGCAACGATTTCAAGAGACTTATTCAGTTGTTATAAATGAACATATTACAAGTGCAATATTAATGGCGATGATAAAGTTGGAAAACGTTCAGAAATTCATTTTTCAACATTATTTTTCTCTTTTAATGTTTGTCTCGAAGAACGCTAACGCTGAGAAAATGATCTATTGAAGATCAAATCAAGTCCTTTGGGTTCCTGAAAGTTCGAATGAAAAATTGTCAGAATTCAACATTGCATTCAAGAATGCAACTCTGGTTAGGCTTTTAGTAACATCACATTTAAAACTTCAGTACATTCCTTTATTTTCAAATAATTTATAAAAATCTTAATAATAAATAATCTATTTACATATACATAAACATAGAAGAATACATGACGAGACATGATAGATGGATTCTTAATTATAGATATGTACAACACAATGCTTGTAAATAGAGAGAGAGAGATATGCAATTTTCCTGAGAATATATATTTTGGTTAATTTATTTTATTTTTTCTGAAGAATTTTCCCAACTCCATTGTTTTTCTAAAGAGTAGTATTAACTTACATGTTACAATATACAGTGAGATACCACTTTTCTATAACTTCAGCAGTGTGTGATATACTGACATAAGAAGACAAAAGTAAACTTAATTCAAGTAATGATGAAGCACCAATGTTGAAGAAGTCAGCCTGATTCAATGGCATAGTGTCATAATGGGGCTTAGACAGCAATGGTGCGTCCTCAAAAAAGAAATAGACGGTGACATAGAACTGTGGGACAGCAGACACTGGGGAGACAGAAAGTAGGGGGAGCGAAATTTGGTTCTAGTTAGTTATTATGACTCATGACCATGCTTTAACTGCGAGGTCATATCGCCTACTACCAGAGCGACGAAAGAGCAATAATTAACCTGGGTAGGTATAATTTTTGAACTCCCAGAGGAAAGTCGGGCTCATGTTGACCAGAGCGACGAAAGAGATCTTCCGTCGCTCTGGTCGTCATGAGCTCGATTTTACGCTGGAAGTTCGAAATTTTGCCTACCCAGGTTTATTCTCCTAGGGGGGAGGGGGGGGTCTTTAACGAGTATCTGAGATCGTACTGGCTCGGGACTGTCGCTCAACGTCCCTTCCGAAGGACGCAGTGCTCACATTTGTTTTTACCCCTCAGACGAAAAACCTAAGGGCCTTAGCCGGGTTTCGAACCTGCGATCTTGAGCACAGTAAGCAGGCACTCTACCTCGTTCTACTGTCAATATATAACATCAGTGAACATACTTTACAAGTAATTCAGTGGTAGATTTCAGCAACCAGTGAGTATAACAGCTGAAAAATAAATATATATAATTAAATGAAACGTATTGAGGTTAGAAGGGTGGGAGGTGCGCAGTTGGCTGGAGAAGTTGGGGAGGTCTGACAGGAACAACGGTGAAGCGGGACTTGCGAGTGGTGAGTGCTGGGGCGGCTGGCAGCTGCGGAGACAGGAAGGTAGAGGAGTGATGGCCGGAGGGGGTGAGCAGCCCCGTCTTCTGGAGACCACCTGATCAGGCACACAACACATTTAAAGTCAAATCAATTTTCACTACCAAGCAAGCACGTGAGCAAATTAAATTTTGCACTTGGTGAAAAAAGACAAAATAGGCGAATCTGATAAATGAATCAAACTTTTTCTTCAATGGATAGATTGTACTTTCCTAAGCTTATCATCAACTTCTATTAGATACATATTGATTCTGGAGTTCATTCTTCGTAGTTTTTTTTAAAAATGTTATAGCACATACAGTCGCTGGTTAATAAGACCACAAACTACATTATTTTTTAGCAAAGTAGTTTTACCTGTATTATTAATTTACAATATTGAATAAATAAAAAAAATAACTTTTATATTGTTTAATTCCACAAAAATATATTTAGATTACCTAAGATAGTGACCCCTGACTCCTGGGGAAGACCCTGGGTTAGGGATGGGGGAATTCTTAACATAACATTTACATATACTTGAGTTGTCAATAATCTAATAAAATGATGAAAATACCAAAATAGAGAAAATGTAATAGTAATTTTATAGTAGAATACATATTATATATAAGAAATAAGGACTATAGACATAATACTAAGGTACAAGAAGAAAATAAAATAAAAATGCGTACAATCTTTATAATGAAAATACACAGTCGTTCAAACAATGCCCATTTTTTATAGTTCTATTAATTTTCAGCTGTTGCAGAAAGTCAAGCTGTCTGCACTTCTCATGACTTTAGGTCAGAAGAACCTAAGAACTGTATAAATATGTCAAGCTAACAAACTTAAATGTCACTTTTGTACTTTGTGCTGACGGTGGCGTAAAACGAAGCAGGTAGACTTTATTTATATATTTTTCTAGAATTAGACAATATAAAAGTTAAACAAATTCTTCGTTCTTATTTATTTTATTAGCTTTTCACTAAAGTGGATCGACATAAATAGCAGAAATGTATTCTGACATTTACAGTGTTGAACCAGATAAGAAAGTGAGAGCTAACATTTCACTCTTTCATCTTTTGTGGGATCTACTTGTCACATATTTATAATAATAAAAAATCATCTATGAAAAAGTTACCAGATAGAGAAAGTCGGTGGATAGAGGGCTGCATGAGGTTGGCCAAGTCCTGCGCTAGAGGTCTCCGTAGGTTGTGTTCTCCTGCTGTCCATGTTCCACAGCCCAGGCCCTATAATCAACATTCAACACTTTACCAAATCGGATCACTTTGATAGCTGACCTATTTTAAAAGTTGCATCCTTGAATATAAATACATTTACCATTTGAGTTCGGGAGAGATCCGGAGGCATGACAGTCCTGTAGTGCTCATCTTGAACCAAGATGTTTTCACCAAACCTTTAAGTTAGAATTACAACATATTTTTTTAGTAATTGAAAATTATACTAATACAGTAAAATCATAAAAAAGTTTTTTTTTTTTTTTTTCATAAAACCATGATATGTATATATTTAGATAAACTGATTGTCAAATTTTTTTTTTTTTTTACTATTTTTGCCAAACTGTTAGTAATTTACTGGGAGTATATTTGTTTATTTTTTAGTTTGGTTTTAAAAATACAGAATAGATCCTACGAGTTCATTTTCTAGCTAAGTTTCAAAGGTTGACTCCAGCGGGGAGAACTCCTGATATCGTTGAATTGACAAAAGCCGGTCAACACAGCTTTCAGCAAGGGCAGAATACCAATTTTGAAGAGTTAATATAACTATAGTTATCTATTAAGGGACATTGGGATACTTCGGGGTTTATATTTTCGAGGTGAAAAAACCTTTAGCACGCCGTCCTTGGGATGGGAAGTTAAGAAATGGTCCCGAGGCTGTGCAATGTCAGATACTTGTTAAAGACCTCTACCCTATTTGAATACACCTAGGTAGGCAATATTTAGGACTTCTAAAGTAGTCGGGCTCACATTTATAAGAGTGACGCAAGAGAGCTCTGGTAGTAAGAAATATGACCTCGCAGTTAAAGCCCGGGCATGAGTCACAACAACCAACTTAGTTGGTGTTATCAAAAATATGTATAAAGCCTAATAATATAAGGTTAAAGGGCACCGATATCTCAGATGTAACGTGCTAGTCTACTGAGTGAGATCGCGGTTTCGAAATCCGGCCTTAGGTTTAAATCTTCGTGGTGAAAAAACCTTGAACACGCCGTCCTTCGGATCAGAAGTTAAGCGATGATCCCGAACATGTGTCGTTAAAGACCCCTACCCTAGGTGAATACACCAATATAGGCAAAATTGAGGATTCCCAGAGTAGAGTCGGGCTCATGTTTACCAGAATGACAAAAGAGCGCTGGTAGTAGGCGATATGACCTCGTAGTTATAGCCCGGGTATGAGTCACAATAACTATCTAATATAAGGTTATATATTACATGTTTTTTTTTTTTTGAAAAGTGACAACAAAAATTCTTATTTTTATAGGTCTAGGTAGATTCTACGTCAACTTATCATACCACTTTGAATGCGTCATGACGAGAAGAACAATATTGCTTTAAATTTTCTTTTTTGAAAACGAACAATTTTTAAACAACGATCTTACGAAAAATTCAAACTCGTGTCACGTGATAACCGGAGACCGGAATGGAAATCCCAGCTTAAGCGGAAATATCTGTATATTGTATTTATCTATGAATAATAATTGAGGAGCTGTTATAGCATGTTTCGTAATAGATCTATAGATAGATTGAAACACTAGGTGGAGTAATTGAGATTAGATTAGTAAAACATCCATTTAAGACAATATCATGCTATTTTTCAAATTCCATTTTGGAGAAATTGAACATTATGCAATGTACGATAAATTAAATGTTTGAATAATAAATGATAAATAATCAATTATAATAGGTTTATGCAGTACCTCACTCTAAGACTCTCCGTCTCCTCGTGGGTCAGAGGTTTGTATTCCCTCAGCTGCTTCCAGTCTGAGCAGTCTGCCTTCTTCCACGGAGCTACCTCTTTCACCTAAATATTTGAAAAATGTAATTTCTTCCCTAATTTGGAGTATATGAGGACGTTAAACAAAAAAATGTTAGCCATTTTATTTCAATTTTTAGTAAAAATTATAATACAATAAAAACAAGACTGCATAACAATGCAGAGAGAATTCTGTGAAAATATTGAAACTAAAACTTCTACTATGGAAAATCTACCACGTCGATGGCAGCGCTTTTCACCTGGTTAATTTCGACGTTTTTGTTAGAAACTGATTACGGATTTTGACGTAAACAAACCCATTGTTTATACTCGCTGCTCTCTCTCTCCCTGTTCGTACTTTATTCGTGTTTATCGTTAGTGAAAATGAGTTTGCAATATTCCCACGCAACCTCTTGCGCATTATGAATTGATCTGGGACTAAAATGGTACTCAGTGATCGAATGGAATATTATTCCTAACTCCAAGGCTCGCTCAAAGTGACCATGGATATCACGTACTCCTTTACGTCACAAAAGGACAGCCAATGGACACCCAGACTTTAGACTGGGGAAATATAAAATATGTTTTTTTATTAGTTAATTATAAAATTAATTTCTTTCCCCTTTTAGAAATGTACTTTATGTTTAGTATTCCCAACACCTAATGAAATGCTTTGGAAAAGTTTCATTTAAATTCTTCACCCATGCAAATTGTACAATATAATAAGTAATTTGAAATATATATTTTTGAATATGGTGTTTACCTTGAGGAGGAGTATTCCTGCCAAGTAGATGAAGACAATGTTGAGAAATGACAAGAAGAGACTAACACCTCCCAGTATGGTGTACTCTAGAGAAGGAGTGGAGGACCAGAAACTGGAAGTACCTGCTGGAGCCTGGGTCCAGACCAGCAACAAGGCAGACCTCGACCACAGCAGACCCTCCAAACATCATTATTAAATAGTTTATATCCATATCGTTCGCATATACCAAACTTATCAATTAAGAAATCAGACTTTTCAGAAAAATAAAAAAATAAAAACTTCCGTTTGCTCAAAAGAACATTAGTTCTTAAATTAATTTTACTTCCCATAGGAAGTATACATATAATTAGTCAAAAATTTCAAATGTGAAAAAAAGTCTGTATGTCTGTGAACACGAACATGGTAACTCCCGATTAATGAATATATCAACACGAAATTTAAAAACAAAGGCTCAATTCAAAAACTCGAATAACTGCCGATGTAATGAATTTATCGATACAGAATTTAGTATGAGGTTTTAGGAGCTCCTGTGTAAGTAAACTGTTGAATATTAGCGCAAACGATGGACTGGTTTTTGTGGGGGAGCAACAATTTAATTGACTAATTTGTTCTGGGGAAGTACATTGTCGGTGTTTCACCGACGACTTTTTTTCTTAATCATTATTATTACATTTATCATTATTCATAGATTTTCACAGTAAACACATAAATCCAAAAACAATGTTACCACTCGAAAAAATATCACGGTAGCAATAAGCATATGCACAGATTACTTAAAAATAGCCGTAGTGTGTACCTCCCAAATTAGAACACAACCAACCTTGAGTCATAACATGAATAATATTTAAAAAAATGCAATTAGAGAAATTTACAGTTAAATAATATAAAATTTGCCATTTTAATAATAAAGCATGTTTATTATCTTCATGTAATCTTCACAGAAAGTTTCAAAGGTTGACTCCAGCGGGGAGAGCATATTGTCGAATTGACAAAAGCCGGCAAACATAGCTTTCAACAAGGGCAGACTACCAATTTTGAAGAGTTAATATAACTATAGTTACCTATTAAGGGACATCGGGATACTTCGGGGTTTATATTTTCGAGGTGAAAAAACCTTTAGCACGCCGTCCTTCGGATGGGAAGTTAAGAAATGGTCCCGAGGCTATGCAATGTCAGATACTTGTTAAAGACCTCTACCCTATTTGAATACACCTAGGTAGGCAATATTTAGGACTTCCACAGTAGTCGGGCTCACATTTATCAGAGTGACGCAAGAGAGCTCTGGTCGTAAGCAATATGACCTCGCAGTTAAAGCCCGGGCATGAGTCACAACAACCAACTTAGTTGGTGTTATCAAAAATATGTATAGAGCCTAATAATATAAGAAATATCACGGTAGCAATAAGCATATGCACAGATTACTTAAAAATAGCCGTAGTGTGTACCTTCCAAATTAGAACACAACCAACCTTGAGTCATAACATGAATAATATTTAAAAAAATGCAATTAGGGAAATTTACAGTTAAATAATATAAAATTTGCCATTTTAATAATAAAGCATGTTTATTATCTTCATGTAATCTTCATAGCAAATATATGAATTATTTTTCAACTAAGAACTCAGTTTCTATTAAGTCCTAACAATTGGACGTTAAGTGATGGTCCCGAGGCTATGTGATGTCAGGTACTCGTTAAATAATGGTAAATAAACCTAGGTAGGAAAAATTTAGGACTCCCACAGTAAAGTCGGAGAGCGACGAAAGAGCGCTCTGTTAGTCTCCCTCCCTTTTCTTATTAACCTATTCAGGGGCTGTGCTTCGAATGCTATAATATAATATTTTGAGGTCGGTTTCTAAACCCAGGCTGAAGGAAATCTGTCTTGATGACCTTCCAAGTTCTCGCCCAGAGGCGCCACCACTTTCTCACAAACAACATATCTGTTAGTACTGATCCACTAGTCCATATGGCTAACTTACAGCGTTAACTGCAGGAGGGAGGAGTGCTGCTGAAATCGCGACCCCTTGTAGAGAGCCTGGGTTCTCTCCCAGTAGGCCGACAGACAGCGCTGCTCCTGACAGGAGGGCTATCATTGCAGTCCACAGCGACCTCACCGTTCCCCTGAAGAAAAAACAAACACTGGTGTTCAATTCTTTTTATATTTTCTTTCACGAAAACCATATGGAAAGATATTTATTTCTTACCATGATTTTCTCGCTAATATCGCAGAATCTAATAATGAGCCACTAACAATGGTGGAACAGGCTATTCGCATCTCGGTATGGCTGCGCGTTGTCTATATTAATTGTTTTTATTATTATTTTACTTTCAGTTATTATGCAACTAAAAGAAAGGAAGAAACAGAGAAGCGGAAAATAACCGACGGAAAAGTCGAGGAGAATGAGAAGTTGTTTGGGAGGAAAACCAGGTATGAAGTTGAAAAACAAAATTCGATAAATAACAGGGAACTGGACAGAGAAAGGAGGAAAGATGAAATAAAACGGATCTTGAACATCAGATAGTCTGCATCAAACCGCAATATTTTTTATTTTGGAGAGTAGAACATGGAGAGTAGAACAGAGACTGAGGAGGGAGGAGCTCTTCGTTCATCCCCCCCAGGTACTTTCATAATCCATGAGTTAATAGAAGAAGTTCCTCCCGGAAAATGATATTTGACAATACAATACTAAAGTTGACTATTTAATCACTTACTTACATGGAGTACATGAGAGCGGTGGGCCACACTGTGGTAGTCCCTTCGAGAAGGGAAGCAGGGAGACCGAAGAGGAAGCCAAGGACCAAACAGAGGAGAAGGCCGATAAGTCCGTTGACAGCTCCCAGCTTCTGCAGCTTTCTGTCTCTTATCACGGTGCCAAACATTCCCGCAACCACAGGGCCCTGTCAGCCAACAAACCAATGCTAACTTTGCTAGGGAAGACTAAGGCGACACTATTCTAACATCGATTGTTCAGCAACTTGCACGCCTAAATATGTAATTTAAATAGTGGGTAGTTATACAGGCCGCCTAGCCTTGAGACAGGTTTATCAATGGAAAATTTCGTATTATTATATCAGATATTGTATAATACCATAAGAGGAGACATGAGCATGCTGGCAGCCAATATTAGGGGACTGTCCTCCACCAAACCCACTGCTGACGTTAGTCTGAAACAAATAAATAATTTTTACTCAGACCTTTTAGGATTTACTTCTTTATTTAAATTTATTAGTACATAAGTTATTTTATATAAAGTAGTATTTAAACACTTCCGCTCTAATACTCCGGTTAATTTTATCACCGACATCACATTTACTTATGGTGATTTACCGATTGTAAATATTCAAAATAAAGAATTTAATAATTAATATGTCATCAGATCTTACGTCTGTAATATTTTTATTTATACATTTTATTGATACATATATATATATTTTTTTCATTTTGAGGTGCTCTGTTGGAAAGTAATTTTATACAAGCACCTCAACTATCTTCCTCTTTCTTAACCTGGTCCATCCAAAAATTGAATGCAGAAAAAGAAATTCAGAAAGATAGAGTTAAATATATATGTGTTTCCACCATTAGTTGATCTTCCTGTTACTTCATACATTTAATTTAGGTTGTTTTTAGATATAAATTTCTTTTTACATTCTCGCTGCCTTGAGAATTATTATTGATTTCACATTAGTTTCATGATCGTTGTAGTCTGTTCCTTGTTTCCAGACCGACTAATAGGTGCAGCATGAACTAAGCTTCTAGGCACTGTATTTTCTGACTATTTATGTATTTGTTTTGCTACTTAACATTTTTGCAGAGATATTGTGAAACACTTAATAAAAAATATAAAGAAAAACGTATGTTATTTTAAAATGTTGCCTATTTCACGAAATATATAAAAGTTACCATCTTCAGCCACGACTTAACAAATACAGTATTTGTTAAGTCGTGGCTGAAGATGGTAGCAATACCGAAAGTACTCCCATATATTTAGTATATTTTGTGAAATAGAGAATATTTTTGAAATAACATACGTTTTTCTTCATATTTTTTTTTAAGTGTTTCACAATGTCTCTGCAAAAATGTTAAGTAGCAAAAGCATGCTCCCGCACTTCCAGAAGTCGTCTTCAAGTTTGCTCCCAATTTTAAACTTGCGCATTTTCATGAATTCACCGTTAGCATTCAGTTTTGTATGATTACTTCCATCATATAGGACAATCTACGTTTGTAGTTGGAAACCCGACCTGATTTCCATCCTGTCCATCCACCGGGTAAATTACTCTACTTGTAGAAATAAAGGCAATTATTTAAGGAACTGAAAAAGTTTTAAACAATACTTACGCAGCGACCACAATGAGAATCAAGAAGTCGAACGTTAGCGAGGTCCTATATTTGACAGCTTGTACGACCTGGGCTATGGCGAGCCGAGGTCGGACCGACTCCACGAATCTCCCCCAAGAGTAAACATCTTCATCCTCATCTCCCTCATACCTAGAGATAATAACGTTTATTAAAGAATGGTGGCTCCACACCAGAAAAAAAAATGATCTACCCCCATTGAACTGAGATCTAAATCAAAATTTTGAGTTGTTATTTATCAACGTGAAAAGTCGATCTTATTAAAATGTCTTCAATTTGTTTTCAGTTTATTTGTTATTCTAATTTCTTCCATAAGTAATGAAATAAAAATAAACAGGGACAAATGGGATGGCGGTGTTATGGCCTTTGTTACACGGGGCACAAGTTAAGTGTAAGCACAGTTTTAGGCCTTGTTTCTTAAATAAATTGATTTCGGAGAAAACATTTTTTTCAATCACAAAGGAAATGCTTCTTTTTCCTTTTCCTACCCAGAAATCAGCTTATCTTGATGTTCTTTCGCTCCGGGTAACGCCGCTGATAACTAGCTGAAACCTTTTTTTTCTTCTGAGTTTAGACCGTGAGCACAAGTTTTTTATTACATCCATAAAAGTTGTTTAAAATTAAAATTTAACTGTAATATTAGTTCAAATATCACTGTATATATAATTGCGGTTCATTTTAATGCATTTTCAAAAAAGAAAATAAGGAACAGTGAAGATTCCAATAACAGTAACAGCATTAAATTGAAAAATCCATAAAAAGGGTTTTATTGTGAAATCAACTAAATTCTTACCTTTCAATTTTGATGTATGGCTTGTCATTTTCTTCATAATGAAGGTTACACGGAAACACTCTGAAATGTAATGTAACGAAACCAATAAATAATTGTTATTGTTAATATTAGGTAAGCAGAGCACCAAATTTGTTAGTAATAAATCCAAAATGAAGACATGATTCACAATTTATTACAAAATAAGTAGGTAAATGTTAATAATTGATGACAAAATGTGAATAAATCAGAAGTTGACACACTTTACTTACCCAATGGAGGATTTTCCTTTAATACCAATTCCGTTAGAGGTAAGTAGGGTTAAAGCCTCTTCAGTTTTTGGTCCATTCTCCAGGTAAAACACCACCTGTTGTATACGATATTAGTTTAAACTAGTTGTATTATCCAGCATTACCAGGGATATTGACTTTCTCTCATGCTATTTCTAGGCCATTCTTCGACATGCATTCATGATGCAGCAATTGTCAGTAAAGAAAAGAATCCTTTTACCTTTTTGGCCCCTCACACCCCCTCCCCTTTCCCAACTCCCACAGTTCCAAATAGCCTATGAACCGGGCTATTTTTATGTTTCCCCCTTCCAACCTTTAAAAATAAAGATACCACATAGGCTACGTTTTAACGTTGCTTATAAACATGAGACATGTGAAATTTCATGAAAATTCTATCAATCGTTGAAGGAATTATTAATTAAGTAAACATCAATATTTTTATTATATTAATTAAATATTTTTGGACCGCCCTACTCCCCCCCCTTCTCCCAAAAGTTTGAGATTCCATATAGCCAAAGTTCGAGGACATTTTTATTAATATTGAGGTAGTGGATAAGTGACACACCGATTCTAACGCCTCAACAAAAATGTCATAATTTTTTCATTTATTGACATTTTATTTATAATTAAAAAACGAAATTAGAATTGAGAAGCCTAGAAGCCAAGAGGAACAGTGCAATACATTTTTGAGATAATCTCAGCTCAGCGTCAACAGTAAACTGGAAGAAAGCATTTATCATAACTAACTAAAAATCATACTAACAAAATATATATATATATATATTTTTAAATATTACATATCACCTCTTTGCGATTTAATTTCGTGCCATCTTCGCTTCCTTGGGTCCAATGTTGATTTTTAACTTTTAATTCATTGAGAACATCCTTTAAGACCTGAAAAATAGAAAGCATTTCATAACTCAATTGTCACATCTTAAAAAACATTGGACAAACATAATAAGTGTGTCTTCAGTAATACTTGAAATAATAATTAGAAAAATGTATACATTTGAAGCGCCTTAGGAAAAGCGACCTTATCTTATTTGTTGTAGATTTTCATATTTTGAAAATGAAAATAATAAGTGAGTTAAAGAATAAAAAAACAAAGATACATTTCTAGCTAAACATTAAAAGAAATATGTATATAGAAATTAATATTAATAACTCAAAAATAACAGTTTTGAAAAATATCAATGTAAAATCTCTTTTGAATAACTACTGCTAATCATCATTTGCGATAAATTCTGAACTAATAACATAGAACAAAACTTGCTTGTAGAATTAAATAAAAAAGAGAAGGTTCCTATTGCCTCACAAATGTATTTTAATCATAGTAGAAGGTTATAATCACAAATATATTAACGGAAATACAAAACATTTTGAAGTCCATTCTTTTAACCTACTCACTTTGTTTACTAGTATATACTCAGGCCTAAGTCCGACGACAATAAAGACACTACACACTATGCAGGAATAATAATACAGATAATAACACTCATATTATTTTAAATTCACAATAGCGATTATTATTAATAATTATAAATATAATGGTACTTACAGTCTCCTCTTTTTTCTCGGCTGGAATTATGACACGGAACTGGACAGCACCACTCATGTCTGTTTACTGATGGGGATTAACCAACCCTTACCTAGCTAATCCTATACAATAAATATACCAATAGAAATTGTAGACAGTTTACAAAGTAAAATAAATACCCCCCCCCCCCCCCCTGCTCCAAATCTTGGATGTATCTCTTCATATTGAACCAATTATGTACTTTTGTACTACCCCAGTTATACTCAATACTTTACAATATTTTAATTAAGATTTTCAGATTCTTCACCAAAAAACTAGTTTTCGATATTTTTAGTTTTCTTGTACGAGCAATAGTTTTCGAGATATTGGTCTTTGAAAGTTGCGTTTTAGATATAATCAATTGGGAGTGGATTCATAGAGATCTCAGCCCGCAAACCGGGCGAAGAGTGGAGGGACCCTCCCCCCTGCTCAAAATCCTGGCAACGCCCCTGTCAATTTCACATGTATCTTTTAATATTGAACCAATCATGTACTTTTATACTTCCCCAGTTATACTCAATACTTTAACTTTCTAAGGGAACTTAACATTTTTAGCCGAGATATTTCGAAACACTGAATAAAAAATAAAGAAAAACTTTTTTTTTTTTTTAAATATTGTCTATTTCACAAAATATATATAATATAGGAGTACTTTCGGTATTGCTACCGAGGCGATGTGCTTAAAAAAGAGGACTATTGGGTAGGTTTCAGAACAAATAATGCATTATACAAGCACCTCAACACTAAAGAAAATACAAAACCAGAAGAAAAAAGTGGGGTTTACTATCTAAAATGTAGTTTTTGTATTTATGTAAGTCAAACTGGGAGACAATTTAAAAATTGTCAATTGGTGCTGGACCATCTCGTTCTTCAGCGTATAGAATGTTAACTGGATTAGAACCATCTTGTTTCTTTTTTAACATTTTTTCAAAACGTTGTATCTCAGAGTCTATACGACCTGGCGAAACCAGTTTCACCTTAAACTTCAGCTATTTATCTATACTACAAATGTTATTACGTCAAACTTTGTCGTAGGATTCACCATTTAGTTGCTACCGAGCAATAACAAACTGAGAATTTGAACTTTTCATATTTTTTGGAAAAAAACCTAAAACTCAAAGAGGTCTATCTCGGAAAACATTACAGCTACACGTTTCGTATTAGTCTCAAAACTTAGATAATTTAAATAAGTAAAAAAAAAATACTTCATATATTTTTTTGTCAGACCGATACTTTAGGAGATATTTGGAAAAAACAGGAACAAGTCCAAAAATGTAGCGGTTTTTTCAAGATGGCAGCGCCCGCGGTGGTGAGGGGAATTAGAAAACTTGAATTTTTCAACACTGTACCAAACCAAACAACATATCAAAAAATTAAAACTACCCTAATTTTTGTAACCATTTCTGACAATTTGACTGGATTAGTTGCGTTTTATTTAAAATCAATTGTGAGTGGATTCATACAGACCTCAGCCCGCAAACCGGGCGAAGAGTGGGGGCGACCCTCCCCCTACTCACAATCCTAGCTACGCCCCAGTCAATTTCACATGTATCTTTTAATATTGAACCAATTATGTACTTTTATACTTCCCCAGTCATACTCAAATATATATATCTCAACAGCACTAAAGAAAAAATAGAAACATAAGATGAAAGTGGGGTTTACTATCTAAAATGTAGTTTTTGTAAATTTGTTTATGTAAGTCAAACTGGGAGACAATTTAAAAATAGGGTAAAAGAACACGTTTCAGAAATAGGCTTAAACATTGACACAACACACACCTCAGTAAAATTATATCGTAAAAAATATAATTTTTTTACAAATTTTTAATTAGAATTTTCAGATTCTGCACATAACAACTAGGATTCCGGTATTTTTAGTTTTCTTGTACGAGCAATAGTTTTCGAGATATTGGTCTTTGAAAGTTGCGTTTTACTTAAAATCAGTGGATTCATACAGACCTCAGCCCGCAAACCGGGCGAAGAGTGAGGGCGACCCTCCCCCCTGCTCACAATCCTAGCTACGCCCTGTCAATTTCACATGTATCTTTTAATATTGAAACAATTATGTACTTTTATACTTTCCCAGTTATACTCATTACTTAAACTTTCTAAGGGAACTTAACATTTTTTGCCGAGATATTTTGAAACACTCAATAATAAATGGAGAAAAACGTATGTTTTTTTTTTTTATTGTTTATTTCACAAAATATATATAATATGGGAGTACTTTCGGTATTGCTACCATCTTCAGAGGCGATGTACTTAAAAAAGAGGACTGTTGGGTAGGTTCCAGAACAAATAATGCATTATACAAGCACCTCAACACTAAAGAAAATACAAAACCAGAAGAAAAAAGTGGGGTTTACTGTCTAAAA
This sequence comes from Aradus depressus, assembly GCA_963662175.1. NCBI lineage: Eukaryota > Metazoa > Arthropoda > Insecta > Hemiptera > Aradidae > Aradus > Aradus depressus. The sequence goes on along the minus strand of OY759214.1, from coordinate 9,158,803 downwards.
TGTAGTTTTTGTAATTTTGTTTATGTAAGTCAAACTGGGAGACAATTTAAAAATAGGGTAAACGAACACGATTCAGAAATAGGCTTAAACATTGACACAACACACACCTCAGTAAAATTAAATCGTAAAAAAATTTAATTTTTAGAATATTTTAAATACGATTTTCAGATTCTTCACAAAATAACTAGGTTTTCCGGCATTTTTACTTTTCTTGTAAGAGCAATATTTTTCGAAATATTGGTCTTTGAAAGTTGCGTTTTACTTAAAATTAGTGGATTCATACATACCTCAGCCCGCAAACCGGGCGAAGAGTGAGGGCGACCCTCCCCCCTACTCACAATCCTGGCTATGGCCCAGTCAATTTCACATGTATCTTTTCATATTGAACCAATCATGTACTTTTATACTTCCCCAGTTATAGTCAATACTTTAACTTTCTAAGGGAACTTAACATTTTTAGCGAAGATATTTTGAAACACATAATAAAAAATAAGGAATAACGTATGTTTAAAAAAAAAAATATTGTCTATTTCACAAAATATATATATACGGGAGTACTTTCGATATTCCTACCATCTTCAGAGGCGATGTACTTAAAAAAGAGGCCTGTTGGGTAGGTTCCAGAACAAATACAAACACCTCAACAGCACTAAAGAAAAAATAAAAACATAAGATGAAAGTGGGGTTCACTATCTAAAATGTAGTTTTTGTAATTTTGTTTATGTAGGTCAAACTGGGAGACAATTTAAAAATAGGGTAAACGAACACGATTCAGAAATAGGCTTAAACATTGACACAACACACACCTCAGTAAAATTATATCTAAACAAATTTTATTTTTAGAATATTTTAATTACGATTTTCAGATTCTTCAAAAAATAACTAGGTTTTCCGGTATTTTTAGTTTTCTTGTACGAGCAATAGTTTTCGAGATATTGGTCTTTGAAGGTTGCGTCTTATGTAAAATCAATTGGGAGTGGATTTATGAGACCTCAGTCTGCAAGCCGGGCGAAGCCCCTGCTCAAAATCCTGGCTATGCCCCTGTCAATTTCATATGTATCTTTTCATATTGAACCAATTATGTAGTTAACCCGTAACTGGTGTGGTGGATTTTTTGTAACGTAACTGGTGAAGTGGGTTTCTATACCCAGAACTTTTCCCCTCCCCCACGAGCTTAACTTGCGGAGGAAAAAAAATATTTTAATTTTAATTAATTTAGTGACATGTGTTTATGACCTCAAAACATTTAAACACAAAAAAAAAATTTCTAGGGCCCCAAAAAAGTTTTTTATAAAACTTGTCAATAAAAAACAATTTAAGCTATAGAGTTGCTAAAAATCCCAAAATATAATTTGCAACACCTTTTGGAATACAAATTGCGGCAATACTCTATTATTTAAATATAATAAAAGTAAAAAAAAAAATTATAAAAAAAAAAGTTAATTTTTAATTAAAATTCCGACACATCATTCAGCACATTCTTTACAGACTGGAATCACACAACTTCCACATATTGGCACTTTGCAACCATTGCAGACTTTTTTGTTTTTTTGTCAGATCCTCTGGGGCACTTCTGGCATCTTACTTGTTTGTCCAAGTCTTCCGGTTTTTTCCATATTACTTAGTTACCTTTTTTTTTACTTTTTTTGGTAGAGGTCCATAAAATCAGACCCAGACGAAAAATCTGAGTCCAAAGTACGCGGCAGTGAAGTACTTGCCATTGGCGGTGATGTACTTGCCATTACCGATGGAAATTCGTCATCAGTCAATTCTTGTTCTGAATCAGTTTGATGATCACTAACATAATCACGAGATACATCTTCATCACCATTGCACTCACTTTCTCCTTCAAGTATTGATCATCAGAAACGTTTTTTTAGATGCCATAACAATAAAAGTATATGTAAAAAATATTCATAAAAAGTTATTTATAAACACAGTAGATAATACCAAAAACCCACAGAAGAAATAATAAAATAAAAAAATCGCGAAGTGCAAAAAAGTTACTTATCTGGTGACGTGGGGTGTAAATTACCCTGAACTTACATTTATTTGGAGCTGACACGAAATAACACACTAGAGAATCAAAATAATACACTAGGCAAGGAGGGCATAGACCGACTGGAAGGTACCTAGTCGGACGACAAGTTACCCACAACCCTCTGGCCCCAGTGGTGAATCATAGTTTTCGCTGGGTATCACACACCCCACGTCACCAGTTACGGGTTAAAAATAGGGTAAACGAACACGATTCAGAAATAGGTTTAAACACAACACACACCTCAGTGAAATTAAATTGTAAAAAAATTAAATTTTGAAAAAAATTTAATTACGATTTTCAGATTCTGCACAAAAAACTAAGTTTTCCGGTATTTTTAGTTTTCTTGTAAGAGCAATAGTTTTCGAGATATTGGTCATTGAAAGTTGCGTTTTATTTAAAATCAATTGGGAGTGGATTCATACAGACCTCAGCCCGCAAACCGGGCGAAGAGTGGGGGCACCCTCCCCCCTGCACACAATCCAGGCTACGCCCTGTCAATTTCACATGTATCTTTTTATATTGAACCAATTATGTACTTTTATACTTCCCCAGTCATACTCAATTATATATATCTCAACAGCACTAAAGAAAAAATAGAAACATAAGATGAAAGTGGGGTTTACTATCTAAAATGTAGTTTTTGTAATTTTGTTTATGTAAGTCAAACTGGGAGACAATTTAAAAATAGGGTAAAAGAACACGTTTCAGAAATAGGCTTAAACATTGACACAACACACACCTCAGTAAAATTATATCGTAAAAAATATAATTTTTTACAAATGTTTAATTAGAATTTTCGGATTCTGCACATAACAACTAGGATTCCGGTATTTTTAGTTTTCTTGTACGAGCAATAGTTTTCGAGATATTGGTCTTTGAAAGTTGCCTTTTACTTAAAATCAGTGGATTCATACAGACCTCAGCCCGCAAACCGGGCGAAGAGTGAGGGCGACCCTCCCCCCTGCTCAAAATCCTAGCTACGCCCTGTCAATATCACATGTATCTTTTAATATTGAACCAATTATGTACTTTTATACTTTCCCAGTTATACTCATTACTTTTTTTTTTTTTTTTTTTTTTTTTTGTTTACGAGGAGGTGAAAATCTCTGACGGACAAAGGAAAGTAGCTTGCTTCCCAATAGTGTGGGAACTGCCTCCACTAAAAACACCACCCCTGCTCCTGGGTGCTTTCATCCCTGTGTGGGACCATAACACCCTCTTCGTCCTCCGTTGAGGAAACCATAGTTGTAGCTTTCAGGAGTGCGGTGACGCGGAAAGCTCATACCGGGTTAGGACCACCTAGTGTTGTTGACACCGGTGGTCCGCCGAGGCTCGGGGTTAGGAGGCGTTTTTTCGCCACCTCCACTCCGCTACAAATTGGGTGAATGCCGGGTAACTAAACTCGGTCACCAGTTGCTGCTGGGTCAGTCCCAGGTACGATCCGGTTGAGCGTATCAACGCTGCCCTGGGCCCGTCGTACAGTGGACATTCGATGACCACGTGTTCCGCAGTCTCGACGCCACCGCACGCACAGTTCGGGCTGTCTTTTCTTTTGAAAAAGAAAAGCTTAGCGTTGAAGTCGCCATGACCAGTTAGTAACTGGGACGTCCAATGGTCCGGCTGGACCCATGTGGCTCCGAGTCGTGCCCGCACATCCGGGAAGAAGGCGTGTGTCGTTCGGCCATCCGATGAATGCGTCCAGCGTCGCTGCCATCTGGACATTATCCACTCCTGAACAATGTCCCTGCAGCGCTCTGGTCTGCCATCGCCCTGCATTTCCGCCGCTAGTGCCGCGCACAGGGGCCCATCAACATCCTGTCCCAGAGGCAGATTGCGTCTACAATAGTACGAGGCTATGGCTCCGTCCAAGACCAAGTCTATGGGCGGGGCCGCGGCCAGCACCTGCAGCGCAGCTTTAGAGACGGTGCGATAGGCCCTCGTCACCCGCAGCAGTGCGGATCGCTGGGCCTGCTGAATAATTCCGCGTTGCTGCTTAGTGGGGCGTTGCCACCACCCAGCAGCCGCGTATCTAGCTACTGCCTCGAAAACCCCCGTGTAGATTGCTCTACACGCTGGGTATCCGAGGCCCCAGGTGGCCCTGGCTAAGCAGCTCAGGGCGTTAAAGGTGGCATTGGTCCTGTCCTTAATGCCAACAACATGTGGAGTTACATTGAGGCCCCGGCTTAACCTAACACCTAGGTACGTTACGACCTCCGGGCACTCAATGCGCATCCCCTGGATTCTGACCAAGAGTGGATGGCGCGCGTCCACTCTCCCTCTCATAAGCAAGGCCTGGGTCTTGCTTGGTGAGAGTGAGAGTTTGTTGCTGCTGCACCAGTCCCCTATATAATCTATAGCTGCCTGGGCGTGTCTGGTTAGAGCGGCTCGGCTATCTGCGTGCACCGTGACCACTAGGTCGTCGACATAGGCTATTGCCTTATATCCACGAGCCTCGAGTTCACGGAGCAGTCCGTCAAAGAGTATGTTCCACAGAGCCGGTCCTAGGATCGACCCTTGTGGGCAGCCTCTTGTGATATCCACTGATGAGCTCGAGTACAGATTGCTTATGGACGCTGATCTGTCGCCCAAGAAGCTCACGATTAGGCCGAATATATTTCTCGGCGTTCCAATTTCATGTAGCTTCATCAGTATGGCCGGCCACCAGGCGCAGTCGAACGCTGCGGCTATGTCGAAGAAGACGCAGAGGGCATACTTGTCCCTGCGCTCCTCCACATCCGCCCTCAGCGTCCGGAGTGCATCCTCCGTGGAACGACCCCTGGAACAGCCAAACTGTCGCTGGGACACCGAGGCATATACACGGTCCAAAAATAGGCAACAGGCTGATTGGTCTGAAACTCCCCGCCCGGGTTGGGTCCCTATCCCCAGGCTTGGCAAACGTGCAGACAATGGCATGTTTCCAAGCCCTAGGAAAGTGGCCCAACCTAAGGCAGGTGTTGTACAGATACAACATTATACTCATTACTTAAACTTTCTAAGGGAACTTAACATTTTTTGCCGAGATATTTTGAAACACTTAGGCCAACCCTACATTAGGCAATTCCGAAGCGACGCGACCGATACTCAAGTATCTTGAGGGTATCTTAGACGTCACTTCCTATGTTGAGTGGTGGGGAGACACAAACGACGCCACTCCCAGGAGACGCGTATCCTACCCGTACCCTACCAGTCTCACGCTACCTGCTAGGAAGGTCGCTCGTCTCTTGAGTCTCCTGCGTCGCCTCGCCATGGCTAGTGAACACGTGTTCAACATACAATTTGTGGGTGAAATTGAAAAACGCCCTGAACTGTACAATTATAATTTGCCTCAGTATTCCAGGAAGGACGTTGTGGAGAAGAGATGAACTGAAGTTGGGAAGCAAATGAACATGTCAGGTATGTATAATATATTTTTATTATTGAACTAGCTGACCCGACAGACGTCGTTCTGTCAAAAGCTATTGGACCGGATTTTTTTTTTTTGACCACTTGGAACCACAGCTAGTTCCTACTTAAGAACGCCGGGCACCTTAGATAGTATGCGCCTTGCAACTCCGTGAAACCAGGTATTAAGTTCTTAGGAACGCTGGGCAACACAGATAGTATGTAGTTAGGAACGTTGAGCATCGCAGCTAGTATGTGCCTTGCAACAGCGGATGCCCTAGGTATTTTGTGCTTAAGAACGCTGGTGATAGCTATTATTTACCGTGCAACGGTGGACCTCCTAGGTAATACATGCTTAGGAAACCCACCATATTAAAATTAGAGCTATATCCCATCTTTAAGAAAGCTCCATGTGAGATTCATTCTGCATTAATGCACCCCCGCCCCTCCCTTAAAATTAGAGCTATATCCCATCTTTAAGAAAGCTCCATGTGAGATTCATTCTGCATTAATGCACCCCCTGGCCATCCCGCCCCCCATGAAGGTTGGGCTTCATTATTGCGTTGGGAGCGGGCATAGTCGCGAAAGCGGTCTGCGCACGACCCCGGCGGTCGTTAGCGAATGGTGTGCGAGTGGTGATCTCAGCGCCGCGTGTAGTGGAAGGCGGCTGTCCGAGCCGACTTTTGCGTCCAGGCATACGATGAGTAGGCCAATTGGTGCGTTGAGGTCGTGGGTTGCAGATTTCATCCAAAGAGGCTGGAGGCGCTGAAGTCGCGGGTCTCGGCTCAGTTTGCGCAGAAGAGGCGTCGCAGGTGGATTCGTTCGCGGTAGCGGGAGGTGCAGTCTTCTCAGCAGCAGAAGATCTACGGCGTCGGCGCTGGTGCCGCGGGGTCTTGTTTTTTCTAAGTCGACTAATTTGACTTTCTTCGCGACATTTTTCAAATGAAAATAATAAAATGGACTGTATGTACTTGCGTTAATCCGGCCCGGAGGACCATGTTGGTTTTGGGTACAGGTTAAATGAGAACTTCCTCACTATGAATAATAAGTATATTATGTATTTAAACAACAACTTGTACAAAACCGCGTGGTAACGAACACAAAGTCAGTTGTTCAATAATAAGTCCCATACCGCTTGGGAACTACACAAGTCACTCACTTACTGTGCTTGGTAACAGACGACTCACTTTATACCCGCGTGGTAATAACCAACTCACTTCCGCATGGTAACTAACGACTCACCTTATACCCGCGTGGTAATAAGGACGAATCCATTCCGCACATCGCGTGCTGGCTCGACCCAGACTCTCAGTCCACCCCGCGTGGCGACCAACTGGTCCCTCTCGTTGTTAAGAGACGACTCACTTTATACCCGCGTGGTAGTAACCAACTCACGTCCGCATGGTAACTAACGACTAACCTTATACCCGCGTGGTAATAAGGACGAATCCATTCCGCACACCGCGTGCTGGCTCGACCCAGACTCTTAGTCCACCCCGCGTGGCGACCAACTGGTCCCTCTCGTTGTTAAGAGACGACTCACTTTATACCCGCGTGGTAGTAACCAACTCACTTCCGCATATTAACTAACGACTCACCTTATACCCGCGTGGTAATAAGGACGAATCCATTCCGCACACCGCGTGCTGGCTCGACCCAGACTCTCAGTCCACCCCGCGTGGCGACCAACTGTTCCCTCTCGTTGTTAAGAGACGACTGACTTGTAGTTCAATGAATCACACAAGTCACTCACCACAGGTCGTTCAAGGAACACACCGCAGGTATCGATTCTCGGCGTGTTCCCGAATTCACCCGCTCTGGCTTCCCCTCGCGCGACCCAACATCCCATCTTTAAGAAAGCTCCATGTGAGATTCATTCTGCATTAATGCACCCCCGCCCCTCCCGTCCAAAAGGGTCACAGCCAATTTTTAAATATTGCTTTTGAAACTCCATTTAGGTATATGCTTGCCCCCCTGTACCCCCCTCCCGTTGACAATTGTATATCATTTTTTTGTTTTTGTATTTTAAGAATACTACACGTGAAATTCCATCACATTCCGATCATCCGTTAAAGATTTATCACTATCCTTATATGTAGGCCTACCCCCACAACCCCCCCTCCCGTTCAAAATTTTGAAATGTCACGTAGCGTATTTTTCAATTTGGCCTTTAAGCATACTACATGTCAAATTCCATGACATTCCAATCAAAAGACCTATCACTATCTTTATATGTAGGCCTACCCCCACAACCCGCCCTCCCGTTCAAAATTTTGAGATGTCACGTAGCGTATTTTTCAATTTGGCCTTTAAGAATACTACATGTGAAATTCCATGACAATCCGAGCATCCGTTAATGACAGCACTATCTTTATATTTAGGCCCCCCTTACAACCCCCCCTACCGTTAAAAATTTATGGACGCCACATAGCCTATTTTTTAACTTGGCTTTAAGAATACTACATGTGAAATTTCATGATAATTCGTCCATCCGTTAATGCGCTAGAACAATTTTTGTGCTTAGCCCCCCCCCCCCCCCCCCTCCAGTTGACCGCTAGGAACTCTCTTCATAAGAACCTTCCTCGGACTTCAACGAATATTTGAAAAAAAAATTAGCCGAATTAGTCCAGCCGTTCTCGAGTTTTGCGCTTAGCAAAAATTAGCATTCATTTTTATTATATAGACTAGCAGTAATACCCGGCGTTGCTCGGGGAACTTTGACTTTTCACCTAATATCTCTCATTCGAATCCAATTCAATTCTTCGACAGTACATTCATGATGTTATAATTTGCAATTATTCATATAGAATAAGCCTTATAGTACTTCAACGGCAGACACCACAGCTAGTATCTGCTGTTTCAACAACGAATTTTCAAATTTTGTTTTGAAATTACTACATGTGAAATTCCATGACAATCCGACCATTAGTTAATGAGCTACTACTATTTATATACTTAAGTCTACCCCCACTATCCTCCCTTTCGTTCAATATCTTGAGAGGTCACAAACCCTATTTTTCTATTTGGCCTTTAAGAATACTAGATGTGAAATTTCATGATAATCCGACCATTAGTTAATGAGCTACCGGTATCTTTATATTTAGGCCTATCCCCACCACCCCCCTCCCGTTCAAAATTTTGGGACGCCACATAGCCTATTATTCAACTGGGGTCATAAGAATACTACATGTGAAGTTTCATAAAAACCCGTCGAGCCGTTTGGGCGTGATGCTGGAACAAACAAACAAATAAACCCCGTTTCAGCTTTATTAATATAGATTTCTTCCTTGATAATTTTAGTTGGAGCCAAACGGAAACGTATTTTTTCTTTATATTTGGTGTCTACTGAGCTCAGGATCGAAAGTTGGAAATCTAGACGGGGCTCTTAGTTGTTTTAACTGACATATTATTTATTTTTTTAAATATCCTTGAGCACTTCGTCCTTCGGTTGAGACTTTCCCGATAAATCTGAATTTGTCTTTGGTTGACCATCTTCATTTATGGTCGCTGCCTATCTACCAACATTGCTGTATTAATTTGTTTTTCAGAAAATATGTCAAACGGTACCTCAAAGCCCACTTATATTCCACATTTCTTCCTTGATAAATTTAGTTGGAAACAAACGGTAACTTATTTTATCATACATATGGAGTCTATCGAGCTCAGGATCGCCACTTAGAAATCTAGCCAAGGCACTTAGATCAGATAATTTAATCGAAAAGATAAAAATAAATTTGCGCACGTCGTCCTTCGGATTGGACTTTAGGCTATGATCGAGGGCCTTTTTGTATGTCAGGTGCTCGATAATGAGTCGTATGTTATGTAACTAAACCTGGGTACCTGAAATTTCACTTAGGTTAAAAAAATCTTGAGCACGTCGTCCTTCGGATGGGACTTCCCCGATATATCTGAATCTGTCTATCAGTTTTAACAAATATTAAATCTAAAAACCGTTTAAAAGCGAGAAATTTGAAGAATGGAGTCTACCGAACTTTGGATTGGACTTCAAGCTATGATCGAGGGCCTTTTCGTATGTCAGGTAGTGGATAATGAGTCGTATGTTATGAATCTAAACCTGGGTAGCTGAAATTTCACTTAAGTTAAAAAAACCTTGAGCACGTCGTCCTTCGGATGGGACTTTCCCGATATATCTGAATCTGTCTATCAGTTTTAACTAATATTAAGCCTATAAACCGTTAATTTAGCCCTAGGATTTAGCCCTACTTTTTTCGAAAACATTTTTATTTAGATTCTTGTGTAGGATTCAGATACCCCGGTTGTTCATCAGTTTTAACAAATATTAAATCTAAAAACCGTTTAAAAGCGAGAAATTTGAAGAATGGAGTCTACCGAACTTTGGATCGCCATTTAGAAATCTAGCCGTCACTTAGGTCCGATGTTATAATCGGGAAAATAAAAATAAATATGAGCACGTTGTCCTTCGGATTGGACTTTAAGCGTTGATCGAGGGCCTTTGCCTATGTCAGGTACTCGATAATGAGTAGTATGTTATGTATCTAAACCTGGGTAGCTGAAATTTCACTTAGGTTAAAAATACCTTGAGCACGTCGTACTTCGGATGGGACTTCCCCGATATATCTGAATCTGTCTATCAGTTTTAACAAATATTAAATCTAAAAACTGTTAGAAAGCGAGAAATTTGAAGAATGGGATTTCGTCAGACTTTTTCGAAAAACATTTTTATTTCGATTTTTGTGTAGGATTCAGATATCCGGGTTGTTACACATCAGTTTTAACAAATATTGAATCTATAAACCGTTAAAAAGCTAGAAATTTGAAAAATTTGTATTTAGCCCTACTTTTTCGAAAAACATTTTTATTTCAATTTTTGTGTAGGATTCAGACACCCCGGTTGTTCATCAGGTTGGTTAGGTTAGGTTTTATGACTCATGCCCGGGCTTTAACTACAAGGTCATATCGCCTACTACCAGAGCGCTCTTTCGTCACTCTGGTGGACATGAGCCCGACTCTACTGTGGGAGTCCTAAATTTTGCCTACCCTAAATTTTTATCCATCTAGGGCAAGGGTCTTTAACGAGTACCTGACATCGTACAGGCTCGGGACCATCGCTTAACGTCCCATCCGAAGGACGGCGTGCTTAAGTTTATTTTACCTCCCAAATAGAATAAACTAAAAGGCCTCGGTCGGGTTTCGAACCCACGATCTTGAGCTCAGAAGGCAAGCACGCATACCACTGAGCTACCGGCGCCCTCAAGGTTGTTCATCAGTTTTAACAAATATTAAATCTGAAAACCGTTTACAAGCGAGAAATTTGAAGAATGGAGTTTACCGAGCTCAGGATCGCCATTTCGAAATCTAGCCAAGTCTATTAGGTCAAAGGTTTTAATCGGGAAGATAAAAATGAATTTGAACACGTCGTCCTTCGGATTGGACTTTAAGCTATGAGCGAGGGCATTTTCGTATGTCAGGTAGTGGATAATCGGTCGTATGTTATGAATCTAAACCTGGGTAGCGGAAATTTCACTTAGGTTAAAAAAACCTTGAGCACGTCGTCCTTCGGATGGGACTTTCCCGATATATCTGAATCTGTCTATCAGTTTTAACTAATATTAAGCCTATAAACCGTTAAAAAGCCAGAAATTTGAAGAATGGGATTTAGCCCGACTTTTTTCGAAAAACATTTTTATTTCAATTTTAGTGTAGGATTCAGATGTCCCGGTCGTTCATCAATTTTAACAAATATTAAATCTAAAAACCATTTAAAAGCAAGATATTTGAAGAATGGAGTTTACCGAGCTCAGGATCGCCATTTAGAAATCTAGCCAAGTCACTTAAGTCAGATGTTTTAATCGGGAAGATAAAAATAAATTTGAGCACGTCGTCCTTCGAATTGGACTTTAAGCTATGATCGAGGGCCTTTTTGTATGTCAGGTACTCGATAATGAGTCGTATGTTATGTATCTAAACCTGGGTAGGTGACATTTCATTTAGGTTAAAAATTACTTGAGCACGTCGTCCTTCGGATGGGACTTTACCGATACATCTGAATCTTTCTTTGGTTGACCATCTTCGTTTCTTGATGCTGCCTATCTACCAACATAGCTGTATTAATTTGTTTTTCAGAAAATATGTCAAACGGTACCTCAAAGCCCAATTATATTCCAGATTTCTTCCTTAATTTTATCATACATATGGAGTCTATCGAGCTCAGGAACGCCACTTAGAAATCTAGCCAAGGCACTTAGGTCAGATGTTTTAATCGAGAAGACAAAAATAAAATTGAGCACGTTGTCCTTCGGATTGGACTTTAGGCTATGATCGAGGGCCTTTTTGTATGTCAGGTGCTCGATAATGAGTCGTATGTTATGTAACTAAACCTAGGTAGCTAAAATTTCACTTAGGTTCAAAAAACCTTGAGCACGTCGTCCTTCGGATGGGACTTTCCCGATATATCTGAATCTATCTATCAGTTTTAACAAATATTAAATCTATAAACCGTTGAAGAGCAGGAAATTTGAAGAATGGTATTTAGCCCGACTTTTTTCGAAAAACATTTTTATTTCGATTTTTGTGTAGGATTCAGCTAACCCGGTTGTTCTTCAGTTTCAACAAATATTAAAACTAAAAACCGTTTAAAAGCGAGAAATTTGAAGAATGGAGTTCACCGAGCTCAGGATCGCCATTTAGAAATCTTGCCAAGTTACTTAGGTCAGATGTTTTAATCGGGAAGATAAAAATAAATTTGAGCACGTCGTCCTTCGGATGGGACTTTCCCGATACATCTGAATCTTTCTTTGGTTGACCATCTTCGTTTCTGGTAGCTGCCTATCTACAAACATAGCTGTATTAATTTGTTTTTCAGAAAATATGTCAAAACGGTACCTACCTCAAAGCCCACTTATATTCCACATTTCTTCCTTGATAATTTTAGTTGAAACCAAACGGTAACTTATTTTATCATAGATATGGAGTCTATCGAGCTCAGGATCGCCACTTAGAAATCTAGCCAAGGCACTTAGGTCTGATGTTTTAATCGAGAAGGCAAAAATAAATTTGAGCACGTCGTCCTTCGGATTGGACTTTAGGCTATGATCGAGGGCCTTTTTGTATGTCAGATGCTCGATAATGAGTCGGATGTTATTTAACTAAACTTAGGTAGCTAAAATTTCACTTAGGTTCAAAAAACCTTGAGCACGTCGTCCTTCGGATGGGACTTTCCCGATATATCTGAATCTGTCTATCAGTTTTAACAAATATTAAATCTATAAACCGTTGAAGTGCAGGAAATTTGAAGAATGGTATTTAGCCCGACTTTTTTCGAAAAACATTTTTATTTCGATTTTTGTGTAGGATTCAGCTAACCCGGTTGTTCTTCAGTTTCAACAAATATTAAAACTAAAAACCGTTTAAAAGCGAGAAATTTGAAGAATGGAGTTCACCGAGCTCAGGATCGCCATTTAGAAATCTAGCCAAGTTACTTAGGTCAGATGTTTTAATCGGGAAGATAAAAATAAATTTGAGCACGTCGTCCTTCGGATGGGACTTTCCCGATACATCTGAATCTTTCTTTGGTTGACCATCTTCGTTTCTGGTAGCTGCCTATCTACCAACATAGCTGTATTAATTTGTTTTTCAGAAAATATGTCAAAACGGTACCTACCTCAAAGCCCACTTATATTCCACATTTCTTCCTTGATAATTTTAGTTGAAACCAAACGGTAACTTATTTTATCATACATATGGAGTCTATCGAGCTCAGGATCGCCACTTAGAAATCTAGCCAAGGCACTTAGGTCTGATGTTTTAATCGAGAAGACAAAAGAAAATTTGAGCACGTCGTCCTTCGGATTGGACTTTAGGCTATGATCGAGGGCCTTTTTGTATGTCAGGTGCTCGATAATGAGTCGTATGTTATTTAACTAAACCTAGGTAGCTATAATTTCACTTAGGTTCAAAAAACCTTGAGCACGTCGTCCTTCGGATGGGACTTTCCCGATATATCTGAATCTGTCTATCAGTTTTAACAATTATTAAATCTAAAAACCGTTTAAAAGCGAGAAATTTGAAGAATGGAGTTTACCGAGCTCAGGATCGCCATTAAGAAATCTAGCCAAGTCACTTAGTTCAGATGTTTTAATCGGGAAGATAAAAATAACTTTGAGCACGTCGTCCTTCGGATTGGACATTAAGCTATGATCGAGGGCCTATTCGTATGTCAGGTACTCGATAATGAGTCGTATGTTACGTATCTAAACCTGGGTAGCTGAAATTTCACTTAGGTTAAAAATAACCTTGAGCACGTCGTCCTTCGGATGGGACTTCCCCGATTTATCTGAATCTGTCTATTAGTTTTAACGGATTTTCAGGATCGCCATTTAGAAATCTAGCCAAGTCTATTAGGTCAGATGTTTTAATCGGGAAGATAAAAATAAATTTGAGCACGTCGTCCTTCGGATGGGACTTTCCCTATAGATCCGAATCTTTCTTTGGTTGACTATCTTCGTTTCTGGATGCTGCCTAAGAACGCCGGACACCTTAGATAGTATGCGCCTTGCAACTCAGTGCAACCAGGTATTAATAAGTTCTTAGGAACGCTGGGCAACACAGATAGTATGTATGTAGTTAGGAATGCTGGGCACCGCAGCTAGTATGTGCCTTGCAACAGCGGATGCCCTAGGTATTTTGTGCTTAACAACGCCGGTGATAGCTATTATTTACCGTGCAACGGTGCACCTTCAAGGTAATACATGCTTAGGAAACCCACCATATTAAAATTAGAGCTATATCCCATCTTTAAGAAAGCTCCATGTGAGATTCATTCTGCATTAATGCACCCCCGCCCGTCCCGTCCAAAGGGTCACAGCCAATTTTTAAATATTGCTTTTGAAACTACCTTTTAGGTATATGCTCCCCCCCCCCCCCCCCCCCATACCCCCCTCCCTTTGACAATTTTGAGACGTCACATATCCTTTCTTTGTTTTTGTCTATTATGAATACTACATGTGAAATTCCATGACAATTCGATCAACTGTTAATGACCGATCACTATCTCTATATTTAGGCCTACCCCCACAACTCCCCTCACGTTCACGATTTTGTGACGTCACACACCCTATTTTTTTTGGCCTTTAAGAATACTACATATGAAATTCCATGACAATCCGATTATTCGTTAATGACAGCGCTATCTTTATATTTAGGCCTACCCCCACAACCCCCACTGCCTTTCAAAATTTTGAGATATCACATAGCGTATTTTTCAATTTGCCTTCTAAGAATACTACATGTGAAATTTCATGATAATCCGTCCATCTGTTAATGTGCTAGAGCAATTTTTGTGCTTAGCCCCCCCCCCCCCCCCCCCCCCCCTTCCAGTTGACCGCTAGTACTACATATGAAATTCCATGACAATCCGATCATCCGTTAATGACTTAGCACTATCTTTATATTTAAGCCCCCCTTACAACCCCCTCCCCCCCCCCCCCCCCCCCCCCCCCCTACGGTTCAAAATTTATGGACGCCACATAGCCTATTTTTTAACTTGGCTTTAAGAATACTACATGTGAAATTTCATGATAATCCGTCCATCCGTTAATGCGCAAGAGCAATTTTTGTGCTTAGGCCCCCCCCCCCCCTCCAGCTGACCGCTAGGAACTCTCTTCATAAGAACCTTCCTCGGACTTCAACGAATATTTGAAAAAAAAAAATTAGTCGAATTGGTCCAGCCGTTCTCGAGTTTTGCGCTTAGCAAAATGTAGCATTCATTTTTATTATATACAAGAGAGGGTCAATTGTTGCCTGATAACAACTATACTTTTGCTATAATATTTAATACTGCGACTACTACTACTTTATTTATTGTTTTATTTAGTACATTATTATTATTATTTTCATTTATATTATTTTTACAAATAGGTACCTACGATAGTATCTTGACATATTTAACTTAAATTTGAATTTTCTAAAGACAATAATTCCACTGCCAAGGAAGGGATGCTTGAGGGGTGACGAAATAGTTGGCTCTTAACCGAACTGGACAGTCTCAGCCATCCTTTCCAAGTAAAAAAAAACCTGGTCCTAAACGTGGACTCTCTAATTATGATGTGGATGCTTCGTTCATTGAATTTTTCAAAGCGAAAAAAGCCAAAATCTCCACACAAACCCGTGAAGATAGGAAAGCTGTTGGAATCAGATCTTTCCTTAACAGTCTGAACCCATGACTCAAGACCAACTGAAACAATTCAGACGAAAGGTTTTTCAACTTATCGATGACATCACTGCCCAACACCTCAACGTTATTCATCATACAACTCATTAACCCCCCCTTCATATTCCCCCCCACCCCATATCGCCACACCTCATCAAATGGAGCCATCTACTTCCGCAGAGCACAGTGAAGATGGAATTGATCCCAAAAGCCGTGGACCAAAGTCTTTTTCACAGTTACTTTCAGAAACGATTTTAGATGAGCGTGATGAAATGCCACTTATGTAATCATTCTTAAATAAAAATTTATTAAATTACTTATTTTTTTCATAAATTACTTACTTATTCCATAAATTACTAAAAATTTAATAAATTACTTACCTCAACGTAATCAAGATTCTTTTTTCTGCACTCACACATTCCCGCATTTGTGTGTTCCTCTGTTTTATGGATGGAGAAACAATTCCAATCAAATGTAGGAATGATTCTTTCGTCATTCGGTAGAATGCTACGAACTTGGAATCCGACTTTTCCAGCTCTTTAGCAGCAACAAATAATCTGCAGTTAACATTCCTTTCGATGAATTAGTTTTTCAGAAAATATGTCAAACGGTACCTCAAAGCCCATTTATATTCCACATTTCTTCCTTGATAAATTTAGTTGGAAACAAACGGTAACTTATTTTATCATACATATGGAGTCTATCGAGCTTAGGATCGCCACTTAGAAATCTAGCCAAGGCACTTAGATCAGATAATTTAATCGAAAAGATAAAAATAAATTTGCGCACGTCGTCCTTCGGATTGGACTTTAGGCTATGATCGAGGGCCTTTTTGTATGTCAGGTGCTCGATAATGAGTCGTATGGTATGTAACTAAACCAAGGTAGCTAAAATTTCACTTAGGTTCAAAAAACCTTGAGCACGTCGTTCTTCGGATGGGACTTTCCCGATATATCTGAATCTGTCTATCAGTTTTAACAAATATTAAATCTGAAAACCGTTTAAAAGCGAGAAATTTGAAGAATGGAGTTTACCGAGCGCAGGATCGCCATTTTGAAATCTAGCCAAGTCACTTAAGTCAGATGTTTTAATCGGGAAGATAAAAATAAATTTGAGCACGTCGTCCTTCGGATTGGACTTTAAGCTATGATCGAGGGCCTTTTTGTCTGTCAGGTACTGGATAATGAGTCGTATGTTACGTATCTAAACCTGGGTAGCTGAAATTTCACTTAGGTTAAAAATAACCTTGAGCACGTCGTCCCTCGGATGAGACTTCCCCGATATATCTGAATCAGTCTATCAGTTTTAACAAATATTAAATCTAAAAACTGTTAAAAAGCGAGAAAATTGAAGAATGGGATTTCGCCCGACTTTTTCGAAAAACATTTTTATTTCGATTTTTGTGTAGGATTCAGATAACCCGGTTGTTCATCAGTTTTAACAAATATTAAAATTAAACACCGTTTAAAAGCGAGAAACTTGAAGATTGGAGTTTACCGAGCTCAGGATCGCCATTTAGAAATCTAGCCAAGTCACTTAGGTCAGATTTTTTAATCGGGAAGATAAAAATAAATTTGAGCACGTCGTCCTTCGGATGGGACTCTCCCCATACATCTTAATCTTTCTTTGGTTGACCATCTTCGTTTCTGGATGCTGCCTATCTACCAACATAGCTGTATTAATTTGTTTTTCAGAAAATATGTCAAAACGGTACCTTAAAGTCCACGTATATTCCACATTTCTTCCTTGATAATTTTAGGTGAAACCAAACGGTTGATAATTTTAGTTGAAACCAAACGGTAACTTATTTTATCATACATATGGAGTCTATCGAGCTCAGGATCGCCACTTAGAAATCTAGCCAAGGCACTTAGGTCTGATGTTTTAATCGAGAAGGCAAAAATAAATTTGAGCACGTCGTCCTTCGGATTGGACTTTAGGCTATGATCGAGGGCCTTTATGTATGTCAGATGCTCGATAATGAGTCGGATGTTATTTAACTAAACTTAGGTAGCTAAAATTTCACTTAGGTTCAAAAAACCTTGAGCACGTCGTCCTTCGGATGGGACTTTCCCGATATATCTGAATCTGTCTATCAGTTTTAACAAATATTAAATCTATAAACCGTTGAAGAGCAGGAAATTTGAAGAATGGTATTTAGCCCGACTTTTTTCGAAAAACATTTTTATTTCGATTTTTGTGTAGGATTCAGCTAACCCGGTTGTTCTTCAGTTTCAACAAATATTAAAACTAAAAACCGTTTAAAAGCGAGAAATTTGAAGAATGGAGTTCACCGAGCTCAGGATCGCCATTTAGAAATCTAGCCAAGTTACTTAGATCAGATGTTTTAATCGGGAAGATAAAAATAAATTTGAGCACGTCGTCCTTCGGATGGGACTTTCCCGATACATCTGAATCTTTCTTTGGTTGACCATCTTCGTTTCTGGTAGCTGCCTCTACCAACATAGCTGTATTAATTTGTTTTTCAGAAAATATGTCAAAACGGTACCTACCTCAAAGCCCACTTATATTCCACATTTCTTCCTTGATAATTTTAGTTGAAACCAAACGGTAACTTATTTTATCATACATATGGAGTCTATCGAGCTCAGGATCGCCACTTAGAAATCTAGCCAAGGCACTTAGGTCTGATGTTTTAATCGAGAAAACAAAAATAAATTTGAGCACGTCGTCCTTCGGATTGGACTTTAGGCTATGATCGAGGGCCTTTTTGTATGTCAGGTGCTCGATAATGAGTCGTATGTTATTTAACTAAACCTAGGTAGCTATAATTTCACTTAGGTTCAAAAAACCTTGAGCACGTCGTCCTTCGGATGGGACTTTCCCGATATATCTGAATCTGTCTATCAGTTTTAACAATTATTAAATCTATAAACCGTTAAAAAGCAGGAAATTTGAAGAATGGTATTTAGCCCGACTTTTTTCGAAAAACATTTTTATTTCAATTTTTGTGTAGGATTCAGATATCCCGGTTGTTCATCAGTTTTAACAAATATTAAATCTAAAAACCGTTTAAAAGCGAGAAATTTGAAGAATGGAGTTTACCGAGCTCAGGATCGCCATTAAGAAATCTAGCCAAGTCACTTAGTTCAGATGTTTTAATCGGGAAGATAAAAATAACTTTGAGCACGTCGTCCTTCGGATTGGACATTAAGCTATGATCGAGGGCCTATTCGTATGTCAGGTACTCGATAATGAGTCGTATGTTACGTATCTAAACCTGGGTAGCTGAAATTTCACTTAGGTTAAAAATAACCTTGAGCACGTCGTCCTTCGGATGGGACTTCCCCGATTTATCTGAATCTGTCTATTAGTTTTAACGGATTTTCAGGATCGCCATTTAGAAATCTAGCCAAGTCTATTAGGTCAGATGTTTTAATCGGGAAGATAAAAATAAATTTGAGCACGTCGTCCTTCGGATGGGACTTTCCCTATAGATCCGAATCTTTCTTTGGTTGACTTTGGTGGGGGGGCCTAAGTATAAATATAGAGCTAACTCTTTAACAGTTGGTCGGATTGTCACGAAGTTTCACATGTAGTATTCCTGAAGACC
This sequence comes from Aradus depressus, assembly GCA_963662175.1. NCBI lineage: Eukaryota > Metazoa > Arthropoda > Insecta > Hemiptera > Aradidae > Aradus > Aradus depressus. The sequence continues at coordinate 9,139,618 of OY759214.1, read as the reverse complement.
AAATAAAAAAATAGGCGGTGTGACGGCTCAAAGTTTTGAACGGGAGGGGGGGTTGTGGGGGGGCCTAAGTATAAATATAGAGCTAACTCATTAACTAATGGTCGAATCGTCATGAAATTTCACATGTAGTATTTTTAAAAGCCAAATAGGAAAAAAAGGTGTGTGGCGTCCCAAAGTTTTGAACGGGAGGGGGGGTTGTGGGGCGGCCTAAGTATAAATATAGAGGTAACTCTTTAACGGTTGGTCGGATTGTCACGAAATTTCACATGGAGTATTCCTGAAGACCAAATAGAAAAATAGGCGGTGTGACGGCTCAAAATTTTTTACGGGAGGGGGGGTAGTGGGGGGGCCTAAGTATAAATATAGAGCTAACTCATTAACTAATGGGCGAATCGTCATGAAATTTCACATGTAGTATTTTTAAAAGCCAAATAGAAATATTAGGTGTGTGACGGCCCATAATTTTGAACAGGAAGGAGGGTGTTGGGGGGGGGGGGGGGGGGCTAAATATACATATAGAGTTAGCTCATTAACGGTTGGTCGTATTGTCACGAAATTTCGCATATATTATTCCTGAAGTCCAAATAGAAAAATAAGGTGTGTGGCGTCCCGAAGTTTTGAATGGGTGGCGGGGTTGAGGGGGGGGGGGGGACTAAGTATAAATATAGAGCTAGCTCATCAACGGTTGATCGTATTGTCATGAATCGGATTGTCATGAATTTCACATGTAGTAGTAGTAACTATCTCATTAACTAATGGGCGAATCGTCATGAAATTTCACATGTAGTATTTTTAGAAGCCAAATAGGAAAAAAAAGTGTGTGGCGTCCCAAAGTTTTGAACGGGAGGGGGGGTTGTGGGGGGGCCTAAGTATAAATATAGAGCTAATTCTCTAACGGTTGGTCGTATTGTCATGGAATTTCACATGGAGTATTCCTGAAGGCCAAATAGAAAAATAAGGTGTGTGGCGTTTCAAAGTTTTGAACGGGAGGGGGGGTTGTGGGGGGGCCTAAGTATGATTTATCCGGAAAGTCCCATCCGAAGGACGACGTGCTCAAGGCTATTTTCAACCTAAGTGATATTTCACCTACCCAGGTTTATTTACATAACATACGTCTCATTATCGAGTACCTCACATTCGAAAAAGTCCTGGAACATCGCTTAATGTCCCATCGGAAGGACGACGTGCTCATAGTTATTTTTCACTTCCCGATTAAAACATCTGACCTAAGTGCCTCAGCTAGATTTCTAAGTGGCGATCCTGAGCTCGGTAGACTCCATTCTTCAAATTTCTCGCTTTTTAACGGTTTATAGATTTAATATTTGTTAAAACTGATAGAGAACGACCGGATTATCTGAATCCTACACAAAAATCAAAATAAAAATGTTTTTCAAAAAATTTGCGCTATTTAACGGTTTATAGGCTAAATAATTGTTAAAACTGATACGACAGATTCAGATTTATCCGGAAAGTCCCATCCGAAGGACGACGTGCTCAAGGCTATTTTCAACCTAAGTGAAATTTCACCTACCCAGGTTTATTTACATAACATACGTCTCATTATCGAGTACCTCCGAGTAGACTCCATTCTTCAAATTTCTTGCTTTTTAACGGTTTATAGATTTAATATTTGTTAACTGACAGAGCCATAGAGTGTGCTTGTTTCGGATTATGCCAACGTCAGCACAACGTTCAGACTGACTTTAAATATGATGACACCGATCCACTATGGAAGAAAAATGCCAAAAAAAAAAAAGATGTATGTATAGATATGAACACAAATTAAAACTTGTGTACATTGTGATATAATCTATATTAATAAAGCTGAAACGGGGTTTGTTTGTTTGTATGTATGTTTGTTTGTATGTATGTTTGTTTGTATGTATGTTTGTTCCAGCATCACGCCCAAACCGCTGGACGGATCTTCTTGAAACTTCACATGTAGCATTCTTTTGAGCCCGATTGAATAATAGGCTATGTGGCGTCCCAAAATTTTGATCGGGAGGGGGGGTTGTAAGGGGGGCCTAAGTATATAACTAGTGCTAACTCATTAACTAATGGTCAAATTGTCATGAAATTTTACACGTAGTCTTTTTAAAAGCCATACAGGAAAAAAAGGTGTGTGGCGTCTCAAAGTTTTGAACAGGAAGGAGGGTTGTGGGAGGGCTAAATATACAAATAGAGTTAGCTCATTAACGGTTGGTCGTATTGTCACGAAATTTCGCATATATTATTCCTGAAGGCCAAATAGAAAAATAAGGTGTGTGGCGTCCCGAAGTTTTGAACGGGTGGCGGGGTTGAGGGGGGGGGGGGGACTAAGTATAAATATAGAGCTAGCTCATTAATGGTTGATCGTATTGTCATGAATCGGATTGTCATGAATTTCACATGTAGTACTAGTAACTATGTATTCGTTGTGGGGTTCACCAGGGTTCATCAGCCCCAGCGTTCCTAACTATGTACTGGCTCTGGGGTTCGCTGATGCAAGGCACCGACAAGACATTTACTAGCTGTGATGCCCAGCGTTCCTAATTACGTACTAGCTGTGGGCCAGCGTATTTAACTACGTAGGTACTAGCTGTGGGGTCCGCCGTTGCAAAACTCATACTAGCTGTGATGCCCTGTGGTTCTAAATACATACTATCTGTGGGGTCCGCAGTTGCAAGGCACCTACTACCTGTAGGGCCCAGCGTTCCTAAAAACGTACTAGCTGTGGGGTCCGTCGCTGCAAAAGCATACTAGCTGTGATGCCCAGGGTTCCTAATATCGTACTAGCTGTGGGGTCCGTTGTTGCAAGGCATTTACTAGCTGTAGTTCCCAGCGTTCCTAACTATGTACTAGCTGTGAAGTTCGCTGTTGCAAAGCACTTACTAACTGTAATGCCCAGAGTATTTAACTACATACTAGCTGTGGGGTCCGCTGTTGCAAGGCACTTAATAGCTGTGATGCCCAGCGTTCCTAACTTCGTACTAGCTGTGGGGTCCGCTGTTGCGAGGCACATACTAGCTGTAGTGCTCAGCCCCAGGGTTGTAAGGGGGGCCTAAGTATATAAATAGTGCTAACTCATTAACTAATGGGCAAATTGTCATGAAATTTCACAGGTAGTCTTTTTAAAATCCAAACAGGAAAAAAAGGTGTGTGGCGTCCCAAAGTTTTGATCGGGAGGGGGGGTTGTAAGGGGGGCCTAAGTATATAAATAGTGTTAACACATTAACTAATGGTCGAATTGTCATGAAATTTCACACGTAGTCTTTTTAAAAGCCAAACAAGAAAAAAAGGTGTGTGGCGTCCCAAAGTTTTGAACGGGAGGGGGGGTTGTGGGGGGGCCTAAGTATAAATATAGAGCTAACTCATTAACGGTTGATCGTATTGTCATGAATTTCAAATGTAGTAGTAGTAACTATGTATTCGCTGTGGGGTTCACTGTTGCAAGACATTTACTAGCTGTGATGTCCAGCGTTCCTAATATCGTACTAGCTGTGGGGTCCGCTGTTGCAAGGTACTTACTAGCTGTAGTGCTCAGCCCCAGCGTTCCTAACTATGTACTGGCTGTGGGGTTCGCTGTTGCAAGGCACCTATAAGACATTTACTAGCTGTAATGCCCAGCGTTTCTAATTACGTACTAGCTGTGGGGTCTGCTGTTGCAAGGCGCTAGCAGTGTGGCCCAGCGTATTTCACTCGTAGGTACTAGCTGTGGGGTCCGCCGTTGCAAAACTCATACTAGCTGTGATGCCCTGTGGTTCTAACTACATACTATCTGTGGGGTTCGCAGTTGCAAGGCACCTACTACCTGTAGGGCCCAGCGTTCCTAAAAACGTACTAGCTGTGGGGTCCGTCGTTGCAAAAGCATACTAGCTGTGATGCCCAGGGTTCCTAATATCGTACTAGCTGTGGGGTCCGTTGTTGCAAGGCATTTACTAGCTGTAGTGCCCAGCGTTCCTAACTTCGTACTAGCTGTGGGGTCCGTTGTTGCAAGGCATTTACTAGCTGTAGTGCCCAGCGTTCCTAACTATGTACTAGCTATGATGTTCGCTGTTGCAAAGCACTTACTAACTGTAATGCCCAGCGTATTTAACTACATACTAGCTGTGGGGTCCGCTGTTGCAAGGCACTTAATAGCTGTGATGCCCAGCGTTCCTAACTTCGTACTAGCTGTGGGGTCCGCTGTTGCGAGGCACATACTAGCTGTGGTGACCAGCGTTCCTAACTACGTACTAGCTGTTGGGTCCGCCGTCGCAAGGCACATACTAGCTATGATGCCCAGCATTCCCAACTACGTACTAGCTGTGGTGCTCAGCGTTACAAGCCACATACTAGCTGTGGTCACAAACGTTCTTAACTACGCACTGACTAGGACGTCCAGCGATGCTAAGTATTCACTAGGTGTGGCTTCCGCCGTTGAAAGGCGCATACTAGCTGTGGTGCCCAGGGGTCCTAAAAACTTACTAGCGTTACAACAGCTGAAGGACTATAAGCCTTATTCCGTATGAATAATTGAAAATTATAACATCATGAATGTACTGTCGAGGAACTGAATAGCGTTATAGAAGATATTGGGAGAAAAATCAAAGTTCCCCGGGCAACGCCGGGTATAACTGCTATAGATTTAATATTTGTTAAAACTGATAGAGAACGACCGGATTATCTGAATCCTACACAAAAATCAAAATAAAAATGTTTTTCAAAAAATTTGCGCTATTTAACGGTTTATAGGCTTAATAATTGTTAAAACTGATACGACAGATTCAGATTTATCCGGAAAGTCCCATCCGAAGGACGACGTGCTCAAGGCTTTCAACCTAAGTAGAAATTGACCTACCCAGGTTTATTAACATAACATACGTCTCATTATCGAGTACCTCACATTCGAAAAAGCCCTGGATCATTGCTTAATGTCCCATCCGAAGGACGACGTGCTCAAAGTTATTTTTAGCTTCCCGATTAAAACATCTGACCTAAGTGCCTCAACTAGATTTCTAAGTGGCGATCCTGAGCTCGGTAGACTCCATTCTTGAAATTTCTCGCTTTTTAACGGTTTATAGATTTAATATTTGTTAAAACTGATAGAGAACGACCGGATTATCTGAATCCTACACAAAAATCAAAATAAAAATGTTTTTCAAAAAATTTGCGCTATTTAACGGTTTATAGGCTTAATAATTGTTAAAACTGATACGACAGTTTCAGATTTATCCGGAAAGTCCCATCCGAAGGACGACGTGCTCAAGGCTTTCAACCTAAGTAGAAATTGACCTACCCAGGTTTATTTACATAACATACGTCTCATTATCGAGTACCTCACATTCGAAAAAGCCCTGGATCATTGCTTAATGTCCCATCCGAAGGACGACGTGCTCAAAGTTATTTTTAGCTTCCCGATTAAAACATCTGACCTAAGTGCCTCAACTAGATTTCTAAGTGGCGATCCTGAGCTCGGTAGACTCCATTCTTGAAATTTCTCGCTTTTTAACGGTTTATAGATTTAATATTTGTTAAAACTGATAGAGAACGACCGGATTATCTGAATCCTACACAAAAATCAACATAAAAATGTTTTTCAAAAAATTTGCGCTATTTAACGGTTTATAGGCTTAATAATTGTTAAAACTGATACGAGAGATTCAGATTTATCCGGAAAGTCCCATCCGAAGGACGACGTGCTCAAGGCTATTTTCAACCTAAGTGATATTTAACCTACCCAGGTTTATTTACATAACATACGTCTCATAATCGTGTACCTCACATTCGAAAAAGCCCTGGATCATCGCTTAAAGTCCCATCCGAAGGACGACGTGCTCAAAGTGTTTTTTAACTTCCCGATTGAAACATCTGACCTAAGTGCCTCAACTAGATTTCTAAGTGGCGATCCTGAGCTCGGTAGACTCCATTCTTGAAATTTCTCGCTTTTTAACGGTTTATAGATTTAATATTTGTTAAAACTGATAGAGAACGACCGGATTATCTGAATCCTACACAAAAATCAAAATAAAAATGTTTTTCAAAAAATTTGCGCTATTTAACGGTTTATAGGCTTAATAATTGTTAAAACTGATACGACAGATTCAGATTTATCCGGAAAGTCCCATCCGAAGGACGACGTGCTCAAGGCTATTTTCAACCTAAGTGAAATTTCACCTACCCAGGTTTATTTACATAACATACGTCTCATTATCGAGTACCTCACATTCGAAAAAGTCCTGGAACATCGCTTAAAGTCCCATCCGAAGGACGACGTGCTCATATTTATTTTTCACTTCCCGATTAAAACATCTGACCTAAGTGCCTCAGCTAGATTTCTAAGTGGCGATCCTGAGCTCGGTAGACTCCATTCTTCAAATTTCTCGCTTTTTAACGGTTTATAGATTTAATATTTGTTAAAACTGATAGAGAACGACCGGATTATCTGAATCCTACACAAAAATCAAAATAAAAATGTTTTTCAAAAAATTTGCGCTATTTAACGGTTTATAGGCTTAATAATTGTTAAAACTGATACGACAGATTCAGATATATCCGGAAAGTCCCATCCGAAGGACGACGTGCTCAAGGCTTTCAACCTAAGTAGAAATTGACCTACCCAGGTTTATTTACATAACATACGTCTCATTATCGAGTACCTCACATTCGAAAAAACCCTGGATCATCGCTTAATGTCCCATCCGAAGGACGAAGTGCTCAAAGTTATTTTTAACTTCCCGATTAAAACATCTGACCTAAGTGCCTCAGCTAGATTTCTAAGTGGCGATCCTGAGCTCGGTAGACTCCATTCTTCAAATTTCTTGCTTTTTAACGGTTTATAGATTTAATATTTGTTAACTGACAGAGCCATAGAGTGTGCTGGTTTCGGATTATGCCAACGTCAGCACAACGTTCAGACTGACTTTAAATATGGTGACACCGATCCACTATGGAAGAAAAATGCCAAAAAAAAATAAGATGTATGTATAGATATGAACACAAATTAAAACTTGTGTACATTGTGATATAATCTATATTAATAAAGCTGAAACGGGGTTTGTTTGTTTGTATGTTTGTTTGTTTGTATGTATGTTGGTTCCAGCATCACGCCCAAACCGCTGGACGGATTTTTATGAAACTTCCCATGTAGCATTCTTTTGAGCCCGATTGAATAATAGGCTATGTGGCGTCCCAAAATTTATGTCGGGAGGGGGGGTTGTAAGGGGGGCCTAAGTATATAAATAGTTCTAACTCATTAACTAATGGTCAAATTGTCATGAAATTTCACACGTAGTCTTTTTAAAAGCCAAACAGGAAAAAAAGGTGTGTGGCGTCCCAAAGTTTTGATCGGGAGGGGGGGTTGTAAGGGGGGCCTAAGTATAAATATAGAGCTAACTCATTAACTAATGGGCGAATTGTCATGAAATTTCACATGTAGTATTTTTAAAAGCCAAAAAGGAAAAAAAGGTGTGTGGCGTCCCAACGTTTTGAACGGGAGGGGGGGTTGTGGGGGGGCCTAAGTATAAATATAGAGCTAACTCATTAACTAATGGGTGAATCGTCATGAAATTTCACGTAGTATTTTTTAAAGCCAAATAGGAAAAAAAGGTGTGTGGCGTCCCAAAGTTTTGAACGGGAGGGGGGGTTGTGGGGGGGCCTAAGTGTAAATACAGAGCTAATTCTTTAACGGTTGGTCGGATTGTCACGAAATTTCACATGTAGTATTCCTGAAGACCAAATAAAAAAATAGGCGGTGTGGCGTCCCAAAGTTTTTACGGGAGGGGGGCAGTGGGGGGGCCTAAGTATAAATATAGAGCTAACTCAATAACTAATGGGCGAATCGTCATGAAATTTCACGTAGTATTTTTAAAAACCAAATAGGAAAAAAAGGTGTGTGGCGTCCCAAAGTTTTGAACGGGAGGGGGGGTTGTGGGGGGGCCTAAGTATAAATATAGAGCTAATTCTTTAACGGTTGGTCGGATTGTCACGAAATTTCACATGGAGTATTCCTGAAGGCCTAATAGAAAAATAAGGTGTGTGGCGTCCCAAAGTTTTGAACGGGAGGGGGGGATGTGGGGTAGGCCTAAGTATAAATATAGAGCTAACTCATTAACTAATGGGCGAATCGTCATGAAATTTCACATGTAGTATTTTTAAAAGCCAAATAGCAAAAAAAGGTGTGTGGCGTCCCAAAAATTTGAACAGGAAGGAGGGTTGTGGGGGGGGGGGGCTAAATATACATATAGAGTTAGCTCATTAACGGTTGGTCGTATTGTCACGAAATTTCGCATATGTTATTCCTGAAGCCCAATTAGAAAAATAAAGTGTGTGGCGTCCCGAAGTTTTGAACGGGTGGCGGGGTTGGGGGGGGGGGGGTATATATATAGAGCTAGCTCATTAACGGTTGATCGTATTGTCATGAATCGGATTGTCATGAATTTCACATGTAGTAGTAGTAGTAACTGTATATTCGCTGTGGGGTTCACTGTTGCAAGACATTTACTAGCTGTGATGTCCAGCGTCCCTAATATCATACTAGCTGTGGGGTCCGCTGTTGCAAGGCACTTACTAGCTGTAGTGCTCAGCCCCAGCGTTCCTAACTATGTACTGGCTGTGGGGTTCGTTGTTGCAAGGCACCTACAAGACATTTACTAGCTGTGATGCCCAGCGTTCCTAATTACGTACTAGCTGTGGGGTCTGCTGTTGCAAGGCGCTAGCAGTGTGGCCCAGCGTATTTAACTACGTAGGTACTAGCTGTGGGGTCCACCGCTGCAAAACTCATACTAGTTGTGATGCCCTGTGGTTCTAACTACATACTATCTGTGGGGTCCGCAGTTGCAAGGCACCTACTACCTGTAGGGCCCAGCGTTCCTAAAAACGTACTAACTGTGGGGTCCGTCGTTGCAAAAGCATACTAGCTGTGATGCCCAGGGTTCCTAATATCGTACTAGCTGTGGGGTCCGTTGTTGCAAGGCATTTACTAGCTGTAGTGCCCAGCGTTCCTAACTATGTACTAGCTGTGAAGTTCGCTGTTGCAAAGCACTTACTAACTGTAATGCCCAGCGTATTTAACTACGTACTAGCTGTGGGATCCGCTGTTGCAAGGCACTTAATAGCTGTGATGCCCAGCGTTCCTAACTTCGTACTAGCTGTGGGGTCCGCTGTTGCGAGGCACATACTAGCTGTGGTGTCCAGCGTTCCTAACTACGTACTAGCTGTTGGGTCCGCCGTCGCAAGGCACATACTAGCTATGATGCCCAGCATTCCCAACTACGTACTAGCTGTGGTGCTCAGCGTTGCAAGCCACATACTAGCTGTGGTCACAAACGTTCTTAAATACGCACTGACTATGACGTCCAGCGATGCTATTTATTTACTAGGTGTGGCTTCCGCCGTTGAAAGGCGCATACTAGCTGTGGTGCCCAGGAGTCCTAAAAACTTCCTAGCGTTACAACAGCTGAAGGACTATAAGCCTTATTCCGTATGAATAATTGAAAATTATAACATCATGAATGTACTGTCGAGGAACTGAATAGCGTTATACAAGATATTGGGAGAAAAATCAAAGTTCCCCGGGCAACGCCGGGTATTACTGCTAGTCTATATAAATAAAGTTGTTTTGTTTGTTTGTATGTATGTTTGTTCCAGCATCACGCCGAAACGGCTGGACGGATATTTATGAAACTTCACATGTAGCATTCTTTTGAGCCCGATTGAATAATAGGCTATGTCGCGTCCCAAAATTTTGAACGGGAGGGGGAGTTGTAAGGGGGGGGCTAAGTATAAATATAGTCCTAGCTCATGAAGGGTTGGTCGGATTGTCACGAAATTTCACATGTAGTACTCCTGAAGGCCAAATAGAAAAATAAGGTGTGTGGCGTCTCAAAATTTTGAACTGGTGAGGGCGTTGTGGGGGGAGGGCCTAAGTATAAATATAGTCCTAGCTCATTTAGGGTTGGTCGGATTGTCACGAAATTTGACATGTAGTATTCCTGAAGGCCAAATAGAAAAAAAAGGTGTGTGGCGTCTCAAAATTTTGAACTGGAGAGGGCGTTGTGGGGGGAGGGCCTAAGTATAAATATAGTCCTAGCTCATTAAGGGTTGGTCGGATTGTCACGAAATTTCACATGTAGTATTCCTGAAGGCCAAATAGAAAAATAAGGTGTGTGGCATCTCAAAATTTTGAACTGGAGAGGGCGTTGTGGGGGGAGGGCCTAAGTATGAATATAGTCCTAGCTCATAAAGGGTTGGTCGTATTGTCACGAAATTTCACATGTAGTATTCCTGAAGGCCAAATAGAAAAATAAGGTGTGTGGCGTCTCAAAATTTTGAACTGGAGAGGGCGTTGTGGGGGGAGGGCCTAAGTATGAATATAGTCCTAGCTCATAAAGGGTTGGTCGTATTGTCACGAAATTTGACATGTAGTATTCCTGAAGGCCAAATAGAAAAAGAAGGTGTGTGGCGTCCCAAAGTTTTGAACGGGAGGGAGGTTGTGGGGGGGCCTAAGTATAAATATAGAGCTAACTCATTAACTAATGGGCGAATTGTCATGAAATTTCACATGTAGTATTTTTAAAAGCCAAAAAGGAAAAAAAGGTGTGTGGCGTCCCAACGTTTTGAACGGGAGGGGGGGTTGTGGGGGGGCCTAAGTATAAATATAGAGCTAACTCATTAACTAATGTGCGAATTGTCATGAAATTTCACATGTAGTATTCCTGAAGGCCAAATAGAAAAATAAGGTATGAGGCGTCCCAAAAATTTGAACGGGAGGGGGGGTTGGTCGGATTGTCACGTAATTTCACATATACAATTCCTGAAGGCCAAATAGAAAAAAAAGTTGTGCGGCGTCCCATAATCTTGAACTGAACAGGGGGGGTTGTGGGGAGGGGGGGCTAAGTATAAATATAGAGCTAGCTCATTAAGGGTTGGTCGTATTGTCACGAAATTTCACATGCAGTATTGTAGTATTGAATAATAGGCTATGTCGCGTCCCAAAATGTTGAACGGGAGGGGGGTTGTAGGGGGGGCCTAAGTATAAATATAGTGCTAGCTCATTAACGGTTGGTCATATTGTCACGAAATTTCACATTTAGTATTCCTGAAGGCCAAATAGAAAAATAAGGTGTGTGGCGTCCCAAAAATTTGAACGGGAGGGGGGGTTGTGGTGGGGGCTAAGTATAATTATAGTGCTAACACTTTAACGGTTAGTCGGATTGTCACGAAATTTCACATGTAGTATTCCTGAAGGTCAAATAGAAAAATAAGGTCTGTGGCGTCAAAATGTTTTGAACGGGAGAGGGGAGGGGGGGGGGGGGGTTAAGCATAAAAATAATGCTGAATGATTAAAGGGTAATCGGATTGTCATGAATTTCACATGTAGTAACTATGTATTCGCTGTGGGGTTCACTGTTGCAAGACATTTACTAGCTGTGATGCCCAGCGTTCCTAATTACGTACGTACGTTGCAAGGCGCTAGCAGTGTGGCCCAGCGTATTTAACTAAGTACTAGCTGTGGGGTCCGCCGTTGCTAAACTCATACTAGCTGTGATGCCCTGTGGTTCTAACTACATACTATCTGTGGGGCCCAGCGTTCCTAAAAACGTATTAGCTGTGGGGTCCGCCGTTGCGAAAACATACTAGCTGTGATGCCCAGCGTTTCTAACTAGGTACTAGCGGTGGGGTCCGCCATTGCAAAACACATACTAGCTGTGATGCCCAGTGGTTCTAACTACGTACCAGCTGTGGGGTCCGCTGTTGCAAGGCACTTAAGAGCTGTAGGGCCCAGCGTTCCAAAAAACGTACGATTTGTGGGGTCCGCTGTTGCAAGGCACTTATTAGCTGTGATGACCAGCGTTCCAAACTACGCACTAGCTGTGGTGCCCAGCGTTGCAAGGCACATACTAGCTGTGGTCACAAACGTTCTTAAGTACGCACTGGCTAGGACGTCCAGCGATGCTAAGTATTCACTAGCTGTGGTTTCCAACTTTGAAAGGCGCTTACTAGTGTGGTGCCCAGGGGTCCTAAAAACTTACTAGCGTTACTACAGTTGAAGGACTATAAGCCTTATTCCGTATGAATAATTGAAAAGTATAACATCATGAATGTACTGTCGAGGAACTGAATAGCCTTATAGGAGATATTGGGAGAAAAGTCAAAGTTCCCCGGGCAACGCCGGGTATTACTGCTTGTAAAAAATAAAGAAAAAAGTATGTTTTTTTAAAAAAACAAATTGTCTATTTCACAAAATATATATAATATGGGAGTACTTTCGGTATTGCTAATAATACATTGTACAAACTTCTCAACAGAACTAAAGAAAAAAGAAAAACATAAGAAAAAAGTGGGGTTTACTATCTAAAATGTAGTTTTTGTAATTTTGTTTATGTAAGTCAAACTGTGAGACAATTTAAAAATAGGGTAAAAGAACACGTTTCAGAAATAGGCTTAAACATTGACACAACACACGCCTCAGTGAAATTAAATAGTAAAAAAATTTAATTTTTACAAATGTTTAATTAAGATTTTCAGACTCTTCACCAAAAAACTAGGTTTTCAATGTAACGGCTGGGCTGCATCTGCCCAGCTATTTTCTGAGAAAGATTAAAATGTGCAGACTCTCTCGGGGACACCTGCTAAACTTCCCAGGGAACGGACTGGAGCAGACCTAAGCCTTCTTCGTAGATGGATTGGAATGCGCTAGATCGTGGGAAACGTAGGTCCCCGGAGAGTGGGAGAGGAGCCATGGAGGGTTTTGCTAGGGCAGAGAAGAGGAAGTCTTGTCCAGGGTCCGAAGAGAGCAGTCAGGTTATGCTGGGGACACAGTTGCTTCTTGAGGTGATCTTCTGCCTGGGTAAGTGTATTACTGTTACATAAGTCATTTCAGCTAGTCTAGGTATAAGTGATTCTAGTACTAAGTTGTCATCTGGGGCTTTAATTATACATGATAATTGCTCACGACTGTCTTCTTTTCATTCCTTGAAACCACCCATAGAAATCCCCAGGGCGGGTTACAATTCTGGTGTCAGGTGTGGGGTAACAGTTTTGATCGTGTAACCCGGGGATATTGCTATGGAGGAATTAAGGGCCGCCAATGCAGAGTTAGCCGCCGAGTTAGCGCGGGTGGCGGCGGGCAGCAATACCTCTGTCCCTAGGAACTATTCGCTGCAGTCTTTGATCGAAAGTTGGGCCGGGGAAGCAGGGGACCTTAGTGCTAGGGAGTTCATCCGGCAGATGGAGAATGTGGGCTCGGTGGCGAGATGGTAGGACTCCGACCTTGTTTTAATGTGTAGGCTCAAACTGAAGGGGCAAGCTAGGACATTCCTCTAGGGGCAACCGGAGTTGAATAATGGGGAATCCTCTTTTTCTCAGTTGAAGAGGGCGCTAATCGAGCGGTTTGAGCCAGCGAAGGGGCCCGGTTTCTACGCGCGGGCCTTGCATAGCGTCAAACAGGGGACTGGGGTGGGAGTCCAGCAGTTCCTGGACCGCTGTCGTAACATAGGGATTTTTGCCATCGAATCCCCGGAGAGTCAGGTGGAGTCAGAGTCAAAGTGGGCGAAAGTCCACAGAGAAAATGCAGTTCTGGCCGCATTTATTCATGGACTGCGGGGGGAAACGGGCCGGCAGCTCCGTTTTAACCCGCCGGAGATGCTGAAGGAGGCCGAAATGCGGGCCCTTGTCGATGAGCAAGCCGTGGTAGAGGAAACGCCTAAACCATCACCAATCTACCAGGTAAACTTGGGAGGGCAAAAGATGGCGCGACAGGAGACCAAGGGGCCGTGCTTTGCGTGCGGAGGTGAGGGGCACTTTGCTAGGCAGTGCCCGAGAAGGCGCCTAGGGGGAAGAAAAACGGAGGGCCAGGTTGTTTTTCGAGGGACTTGTTTCCGATGCGGGGTCGTGGGGCACCGAGCAGTGCAATGCCAGCGGCCACAAAGGGGGCTAGAGGTGAGGCGGCGACCGGCGGTAAACCCGCCCCTTGCCTATGTGACAGATGAAAGAGGGATACGGGACGATGGAAGGGAGGCAAAGAATGGCGAGGGCTGGTTTGCCCCAAAATAGAGCCGCCTAGGAGTCATCCCGAACCTAGGCGGGCAGTAAGCGGGGTATTAAGAAGGACAGAAAAAGATAGGCACATACCAACCTTGTTAGCCAAAGGTCGCGGGGCGGTGATACTGTCGATAAATACACGAAGTAGGTTGCTCCAACTCCTAGTTGACACTGGCGCTGAGATCAGTGTAGTCAGGGTCAGAGAACCGGCGGTTCCCCTCAAGAGAACGGGACTGAACCCGAGGGGAGTTACTGGGGCGGAGCTGAGGGTAGAAGGGACGCAGAATTTACGATGCCGTGTGGGCGGAGAAATGATCGAGCATCCCTTTGCCATTGCAGATATATGCACTCCGTACGACGGGCTGGCGGGGTTAGACCTACTCACGCTGTTAGGGGCACAGATCGATCTGCGGACGGGGCAGGTCAAGTTCGGCACTCACGAGGTGAGGGTTATCCGGCAAGACGGGGCCGGGGAAACTCGAGGTGTCGTCGGGGATGGAGGGACCCCGGTAGGGGGAGATAGAAAGATGGGCATTTGACATATTATGAAACACCTAATAAAAAATAAAGAAAAAAGTATGTTTTTTTAAAAAAACAAATTGTCTATTTCACAAAATATATATAATATGGGAGTACTTTCGGTGTTGTTACCATCTTCAGAGGCGATGTACTTAAAAACGGGGATTGTTAGATAGGTTCCAAAACAAATAATACATTGTACAAACATCTCAACAGAACTAAAGAAAAAAGAAAAACAGAAGAAAAAAGTGGGGTTTACTATCTAAAATGTAGTTTTTGTAATTTTGTTTATGGAATTCAAACTGTGAGACAATTTAAAAATAGGGGAAAAGAACACGTATCAGAAATAGGCTTAAACATTGACACAACACACACCTCAATAAAATTAAATCGTAAAAAAATTTAATTTTTTACAAATTTTTAATTAGAATTTTCAGATTCTGCACATAACAACTAGGATTCCGGTATTTTTAGTTTTCTTGTACGAGCAATAGTTTTCGAGATATTGGTCTTTGAAAGTTGCGTTTTAGATAAAATCAATTGGGAGTGGGATTCATAGAGATCTCAGCCCGCAAACCGGGCGAAGAGTGGGGGCACCCTCCCCCTTGCTCAAAATCCTGGCAACGCCCGTGTCAATTTCACATGTATCTTTTTATATAGAACCAATCATGTACTTTTATACTTTCCCAGTTATACTTAATACTTTATACTCAATAACAAGGGAACACATTTTACGTCCGATTTCGATCGAAATCTAATCAGATCAAATTTAGTATATGTGTCACCCAATTAAAGTTCAAGTTCATGACTATAATCTAATTAGAGGTAAGGCACTAACAAGGTTCCAATTTTTTATTTTTTATAATTTTTTTGATACCAATAAAAAAACGATAGTTGAGCGGTCATAAGTTTCCAACCACATGCACTTAAAGACACACGCAGACGCCATCATCGTGATATTGGTCAAAATGTATTTGGGAACCTTGAAACGTGGAAATACTGGAGTTTTATTACCGCTCCAATTTTGAATTTGAGAATAAATCTTCGCAGGCCCTAAATTTGATTTGGGCTGAAATCAATAGAAAATTGAGAAAACTTTTTTACCTTGGAACCAAAGTACAATTTATGTGAAAACTACTATTTATTTATTGTGATTCATGCCCTGTCTTTATCTATGAGGACATAGTCGACTACTCTCTTGACCCTCTCTTTCGTCGCACTAGTGGACATTTGTCCGACTCTAATGTGGGAGTAAATTTACAACATACAACATAAAATTCCGCGATTAGTGCATACGGTGCCTGAACTTCTCATTCATGGGTAAGTGAAACACCATTTCAGAGGGCAGCAGTGTTTCTAAAATTTCTAAAATTGTCCAACTTAAATTGTTGATATATCTCCTGAAAATTATTATTTTAAAGTCAATATTGGTCAGGTCAACACATCGACAATGACCAATTGTCCGTACCCCCCCCCTCCCCCCTCTTGAAGTAGAATCTGGATAATGATACTAAATAACTTTAAAAAATAGATATATAGTGTGGCCAGCATAGGACTTTCTTCATCATCATCATCATCATCATCATCCTCGGCGCTAGAGCTCCATTCGAGCCTTGGCCTCCTCTAGAGACTTCCCTCAAAGACTCCTGTCCAGAGCAAGAGTTCTCCAGTTTTGCAGCCGAAAGTTCCTTGAGTCCCCGTCGACTGCGTCCATCCTGGATCACCAAAGTTTTTTCGCGGGGTGTCAGACTCCTGCATCATCTGTACATGGCCTCCCCATTGAAACCTCGTCAGTCTAATGAAGCCTTTGACCTTGGGCTCCCCAAACTCTGCAGCTACCTCGGCATTATTCTTAATCCTAAACATGCCATTCTCCTAGACCGGACCAAGGATCCTCCGCAGAACCTTTCTCTCAAATATCTCCAAGCTTATCTCGTCTACCCGGACCATCGTCCAAGTCTCTGCCCCATAAGTCAGGACAGGCCTCATCAGGGTTTACTTTCTTCCTTAAATGTGTGTATTCCTTGCAAAGAGAATCTTGCTTGTCCAAAAACTCTGAACTGATTTTAACTATGTTTAGAATAAAAAATAAAATGCTTAGTCTTCAAAAGTTATATTTAAAATATGGTTAAAATTAGTTTAGCAGTTTTTCCTGTTTTCAGTAATTCCTGGGCTGAACACCGAAAAAGTAGCCGCGAAACACGAGCTACATTTAATAATTAAGTTAATTTTTATTCATTTATTCATTCAACGCTAGGGTTATTAATTGCGTAAAGCAGGTCAGCTTTTATACACTGAAATATTCGTATAAAAACTCGATCACTGTTTTCTAAATGACTGTTGGACAACTGGAAAGCTGGCTACAAATAAAAAATAATTGTAATTAGTATTCAAATGTATATACAAACATTAATGTTTCAAAATGTTTTATTAGAGTTCAGATTTATAAATATAATTTAAATCCCATTACCTTAACAGAAGTAGGGCCGGATTGAGGGGGCAACAAGGACAGGGGCCCCCGGGCTTTCACAAGCACCCCCAAAAAATTGATAGATTCAACGATTTCTACAAATATTTATATTATTTTAAATTACTAATTATGTTTAGGGAAACGTTTTCTTTCAAATCCTTTTTTTTTCTAGATCAACTTACAAAAAGTTTCACATAGTGTGCATAAATGGACAAACCGAAAAAAGAAGTATAAATCGAGAAAAAAAAAAATATATATATATATATATAGTATATAAAAAATAAAATAAACAACGATAATTTAACGTCTAAATAAAATATTAAATTGTATCTGGAGTCAGCCACTCACACTTGAGTACTCTATAGTTGATTTTTTTTTTTTTTTAACAAGTATGATATTTATAATTTTTAGGATGAATATGTAGTAATAAAATATTTAATGAGAGAAAAAGAACAATAAAAAATAAATAATAATAAACGATAAATTAAAAATAAGATAAATAACTTCGTTGTTATATTACGTGGTTTGTTATTAGAGGCTACCAATCATTTGTTGCCCAGAGGCCCCTATTTCCTTAAATCCGGATCTAAACAAAGATATATTTCTGAGAATTAAAAAGCCCGGGCATGAGTCATAATAATTAACTATAGCGACTGGTAAAATAATATTGTAGAACGGTGATGTGACGTAGGAAGAGATTCAGCCAATCAGCTGAGAGATTTTCAACTTTTATCTGTTTGTTTTTTTTGCTTTGACATCAATCCCGAGACTATAGGCATTATTCACAGGCAATATTTGTCAATTAATATAATAATATTATTACTGAAAATAAAATTTAAAATATAGGTACAGTCAAAATCGTCTATAACGACCTCCAATGGGTTAGGAAAATCTGGTCGTTATAACCAGTGGTTGTTATAATCACACTTTTTTTTTTTACCCAATCGGTTCATTAACAAATGAAAGGTCAACAACAATGGAATAAAGGTTTAAAAACACAGTAGGTTATAGGTTATGTTTAAACAAAAAACAAAAAAAAAAATTAACTTTTGTTTAAATAATTAAACTAACGATAACGTAATAAGTGATAGTTTGTGTTCAATTCTTAGTGTATGAAGATCCTGCTCCTGAGGAATACTGTATGTAAACTTTCCTGCTCTGTCAACCCAGACAAGACTAATTTAACATTGTTCATTTATTACGAGATCTCTAATTTTTTTTTTTTTTTTATTTTCTTTATTAGGACAATATTTTTGTATGTATATAGCTCCTAGAATTTAGATATGGAATCCTCCAGTGGGGGGAGACCCCCCGATACATATAAAAATCCTAATGAGAATAATATTAATGAAAAAAATAAGGACAGTTGTAACAATATAGAAAACGGTTTACAAGTAGTAAGTAATATAGGAGATAACACTAAGATGACCAACAAACGGCAAAACTGTGACAGCCTTCAGAATGCAGCCAAAGTGTTCGTACGTGATACTACAAGCATCACCTCTGAAGAAGAGAAAAATAAAAAAAATCAGGAATTTCGAAATCGTATGATTAAAAATCGCTTTTCTGCTATTGATAAAGGTCCTTACTTCCTGTTTGTTGAGGGCATTGAGAAAAACATAGGAAAATTACATCGAATGACGTTTGGAAAATGGATGAGTAAATACACAGATATCAGTTTTAGTGATATCATAAACATATCTTGTACAGGTATGAACAGAATTAAGGTGGAAACTCGTAGCGCTTGTGCGGCCAACGCGCTAGTTGCCCACGAGGTGTTTAATAATTCTGAAAGATTCGCTTATATTCCCGAGTTCCTTACCACAAGAACTGGAGTTATTAGGAATGTAGACCCCTGCCTCTGTGAACAGGAACTACTATCTGTCATGAAGACAATAGTGAAGCCTCTCAACGTTAGGAGGCTCACCAGAACTGAGAAGATTGGTGATAAAAGTGTATACACCCCCCTCCAAACTTGTTTTGTCACATTTGAGGGTCAAGCCATCCCTGACTATGTAAACATTTACGGGGCGCGGTGTCCGGTCCGGGCCTACGTCCCCCCCGTCAGACAATGTCTCAAATGTCTACGTTTCTCCCACTCGGCCAACCAATGTCGGAGCGGCCACCGCTGTCTCCACTGTGGCCAGAATCATTTCATCAAAGATTGTCCTTCCCTTCAGAGCCAACCCGTCTGTGCAAATTGTCAAGGCCAGCACTTGAGTAATGACAAACATTGCCCGGTTCTTCTCAAAAGAAAATCAGACAATGAAAAAAAATTCTCCGACCCAACTTATGTTGACATTGTAACCAATAAATTTCAAATTTTAAGTAACCTCCCCCAAGATTATCTTCCACCCAGCAAATCAGATGGAGAATTTCCTATGCTTGGCAGTGGCGGAAGCAGACATGTAACGAGGTTCCGTCCACGGAACACCAGAGTGCAGCAGCCATCCCAGCCCCAGCCCCTCCCCGTCACCCATCCACATCCTATACAGCCCATCTCTGAGAATCCTCACCGGTCTACCCAAGTAGAAAAATATATTTCTATCTTCATGAAATTGATAGAAACATTGAAGGCAGATCCAACGATGCCCCATGAAAAAATGGTTGAATATCTCGGCTATGTTTTGTTCAATCTAGTAGATAAAAATCAATCTGCTGATAGTATATGTAAAAAATATGAAAATATTCAAAATAGCTGCTCGTCTATGGAACAGTAAATCTCTTATAATCTTTTTGCAAATAGTCTGCTCAAACATTTTCTATCTAGTTCAAAGTCAATTGTTTTTCTATTTGTTTTATTTCTCTATGTTATTTATTTATTTTTCTCTATTATTCAGTCCGGAACACTTTGATGTATTAATTTGTAATAATTTTTTGTCAATGTTCCTTGGCGACTTTTCTTCAGGTCGGCTTTATATTTCTCTTGCCCGACAATGTGGATATTTATTAAGTTTTTTCTATTATCTAATTTTCAGTGTAGAGGCTTTTTTTTACCTTTATTCTATCATAAATTATAATCCTGTATATTTCCATGAATAACTATAAGAATTATTCTTGTAGTTCTCATTCTACAGATCTTGCTTCGAATTCCTCTATGCGTATTCTACAGTGGAATATCCGCTCATTCTCCTCTAACAGGAACTCTCTTGAACTCATTCTTTGCAGAGAGCGAATCGATGTAGCAATATTATCTGAGACATGGTTGACGCCTAACCATGGGTTCAAGATATCTGACTACGAACTTATCTCCAACGACAGACAGGACGGCTATGGAGGCAGCGCCGTTCTTCTCCATAAGAGTATCTCTTTTGTCCTTATACCAATTTCCAATCCCTTTGAAGACATCCTTCAGATCTCCGCCATAAAAGCTCTGCTTCCTAGAGGATGGTTAACAATAGCCTCGATTTATGTCAAGCCAAACCAGTCTCTGAGTGTGTCCGATTGGTGCAGCCTCCTCAACCAGCTTTCTCAGCCGGCCTTCATAGCTGGAGACTTAAATGGCCATCACCGCGCCTGGGGATGTTCATATAACGATGCAGCTGGGGCAACACTGCTCCACCTCATGGATCAGTACAACTTGTGTTTTCTTAACGACGGCTCCCCCACCCTTATAACTAGACCAGGTCGGCAGCCCTCAGCCCCTGACCTCTCCCTTCTCTCAGCTAGTCTGGCTCCATCTTGTTCTTGGTCCATCCTCCCCGACCATATTGGCTCTGATCACTTCGCCCTCCTCGTTCATCTGCAGATAGATTCGGCTCGGATCGACAACCCATCTCTTCCTCTACAACGCTGGCTCATCAACAAGGCGGATTGGAATGGTTACACACAAAATATCGAATTCCTTGTTCAATCTAGTTCTCCTGCATGTTATCAGGATCTAGTTGATATCATCAATCGAGCAGCTAGCAAAAGCATTCCACTTCAGAAATTGAGTTCTACAATACCCCAAAGAAACACGAAACGCGTCCCCAAGCATTGGTGGGATGACAGCTGTCAACATGAGTGGGAAAAAAAACAAAACACTTTTTGGAAATATAAAGCACAACCGACCATGAACAATTACCTGGCAGTTCAGAAAGCCACAGCTGTCTGTAGGAAATTTTTCAAGGAAAAAAAGAGAGAAAGTTGGGTTCGGTTCTGCAATTCTTTGAGCAGAGAATCAGATATTGGATGGGTTTGGAAGAAAATCCGACAAATGAAAGGTTCTGCCATCTCACGCCCTTCATCTAACACTCAATGGCTTGAAGACTTTATAGATCTTCAGGCTCCACCGTCTGTTGCTGAGAACATTATATGCAGTAACATAGCCATCGACGAAGAAGTGGAATTTAATGGCCCATTCACCATGGATGAGCTAGAAGCTGCCATCAAATCTAACTCCAACACTGCTCCTGGATACGATCGCATCCATTACCCTATGATTTATCATCTACCAACTATTGCCAAGCACTGCCTCCTTCGTATATTTAATTATATTTGGATGCATGGTAAGGAAACTCCGGAGTGGGCGATTCAAGTGATCATCCCCATCTTAAAACCAGGGAAACCTGCTGATGAGCCCTCTTCATATAGACCTATATCTTTATCCTCCTGCTTCCTTAAAACATACGAAAGACTGATTAAAGCCAGACTTGAGTGGTGGACTGAAAAGAATAATTTGCTTCCCGACTTCCAGCACGGTTACAGGAAATCTCATAACACTTTCGACAATATCTCTACTTTGGTCTCCGATACATACAGCTCTTTCTCAGAGAGTAAACTAACATTAGCAGTATTCCTGGATCTTACAAATGCTTATAATTGTGTGAATATTAACATTCTGAAAGAGATCATGCTGCAAATGGGTATACCTGGAAGAATAATTCAATCTTCTATAAACCTTGTAAAAAAGAGGACTCTTTACATTCAGTTAAACAATGAACTTCACGGTCCACGCTGTGTTCATCTCGGCCTCCCTCAGGGTGCCGTCCTCAGCCCTCTTCTCTTTTCACTTTACTCATCCTCTCTGCAGAAACTTTCATCTCCAACTGTCAAAATATCACAATTTGCAGATGACATAACAATATACACTTCCCACAAAACTGTAGATGGAGCCATCAATGAACTCGAGCCAACATTTGAGCTGCTTTCTCAGTGGAACAAGACAATGGGTTTTTCCTTATCTGAAGAAAAAAGTACTGCCATGCTATTAACTCGTCGTAGAAAAATAGACTTCCCAGATGTTTTAAAACTTGGGTGTTACAAAATAAGATCCTCTCTCTCTTGCAAATTCCTCGGAGTAATTATTGATCGTAAGCTCTTGTGGAGACAACATATTCTCTACTTGGAGGAGAAGTGCGAGAAGGCTTTAAACATACTACGATGTGTCTCGAAAATCAAATACGGCTCTCACCCCAGCATTTGTATTATGTTATACAGAGCCTTAGTCCTGTCCCGAATAGACTACGGCAGTATGTTTTACGGAGATGCAGCAAAGACACATTTAGCCCGCTTGGATAGACTTCAGTTTAAAGCTATAAGATGCTGCCTCGGTGCTATGCTGTCCACTCCAACTAATACTTTACTGGCAGAGGCTAAGGTGATGCCGTTACATCTGAGACGAAATCTGTTGGCAGGTAAATTTTTATCCAAACGCCTAAATAAACCAAATGCTCCAGTGATCCCTTCTCTAGACCAACTGACTTATCTGGTCAATACATCACCTACCTGGCAACACAAACGTCCTCCCATCCTAATCCAACAGTTGGTGCGACTTAAACATCTGACTCTGGGAAGTCATATCTCCAGCAAGGATACAAGTGTTTCATATTCATGGGAGAGCCGTCTTCATAAAGCTAATGTTATAACAGACCAAAGTGATTTGACTCCATACCCTGAGTTCGTTCAGAACTGTTTTGAAGCGGGATTTACCCCTGTTGTTACTACCATTTACGCCGATGGTTCTAAATCCCAGAGAGGAGTTGGAGCTGCTTTTCTGGACCCCCACAATAAATATTCAAGGCAAATCCAATTAAATCGCATTTCTACAATATTTTCAGCCGAGAGTCTTGCCATTAGAGAGGCGCTCAAGTATCTCCACAGCCGACCTTTGGAGCATGCCATTATACTATCCGACAGTCTCAGCGTTTTAACAGCTCTCAGAAACCCCTTGAAGATCGACAATCCTCTTTTGTTTGAAATCATTCAGCTACTGATCTCTCTGTCCAAGACCAACACTACCGTATATCTGATGTGGATCAAGGGTCACAGTGGCAACAAGTACAACGATCTAGTTGACAGGCTGGCCAAGGAGGCGGCCGAGTCAGGGAGTCTCATGGACCTCTTGACAACCTCAGACATCAATTCACACATCAAAGGAGCATCGATGCTGCTATGGCAGAAAGAATACGACGCAATGAAGAACATGAAGGGGAGCTTCTTCACCAGGATCCAGCCTTCTATCCCTTCCCAGCCATGGTTCCACCACCATAATCGAACCAGACACTTCTTCACTTCCATTTGCCGCCTTAGACTCAACCACAACCGATTACCATTCCACCTTCATAAAATCAAAATTTTAGATCATCCTTTTTGTAGCTGCGACGGACTCACTCCAGCTGACTCCAATCATGTCTTGTTAGCTTGTCCACTAACTGCCCTCCACAGAGACCAGCTATTTCATACCTTAATATCCCATCGTGTCCCTCTACCAACCGATATCAGATTAATAATTAGTAGAGTTAAAAATATTGAGATCCTAGACGCTCTTTTTAGTTTTATTTCCGCAAATAGTATAGTTTTATAGTTACTCCAAATTTAATGCTAACTACATCTTCACTTGTAAAATTATTTAGTCCCTTCTTTTCAGTCCCCCCTCTTGCAAAATGTCTAAATTAACTTATTTAATCCATCCTTGCCAAATTTGTACCTCATTAGTGCCTTGGCTGATATGCATTGATCATAAGGCCAAAACGGGAAAAAAAAAAAAAAAAAAAAAAAAAAAAAAAAAAAAAAAGGTTTAAAAAACTGAATTACAAAAACAACACATTATATTTATTTTTAAAAAAAGCACTTATTTACATTAAAGAGTTGGAAAAGAGTTAATAAGTAAAAAAAAAATAAAATCGGGCCGTTAATAGGAACATTTTTCTTTCGATGAGACTTTAAACCATTGCAGCAAAGCTGTGTCAAATCAGTTCGTTGGCTCTTCCGAATTTTCTTTGCAGAAAAAGATTCCTCCCCATAACTTTGTTTTGTTTTTTCATTATTGGCCCACCGGTAGAAATTATTGAGTGGAAACACCGAATTCTTTTGATCAAGTTGAATTTGAGTCACATTCTTCCAGCCGCCAAATGATGCTCGCTTTTTCTTCGATGGTCAAAAATTTTCTTTTATAAGTCATGTTGACACTTTTAGAAAACACAAACAACCTGAGGATAATTGAAAATAAACTTTAAAAAACCCACCACGTCTTTTATGATTCATGAACTGAATTTTTAGATCTTGAAACAATTATGTATCCAACTATCTCTTACATGACGTTTTATTTACATTCTGTTCGTCGTATTGACGACTTTTAATTCTGGAAGTTGTCTAACTTCGCGTTACTACAGTCGATGTCGTCGTTATATCCACTGTCGTAATAAAGGATATCTTACCTGTAATTTGTAATGGCGAACCAAACTTTTTCTCTAGATTTCGTCGTTATAGACGGTACGTCGTTATACAAGGTTTTGAATGTATATATTAGGTTAATTCTAAAACAGATTTTTGAATTCCTGCTTCAAATGATTTTCGCAATAGGTAACTATTTAAAAAGTTTTGTTTAAACATCTCCATGTTTCGTTCATAGTTCAAAAAGTTGATTAGCCTTTTTTTATTTTTTTATAACCTCCTCTTGTACTTCCTCAAACTGATGAACAAAATACGTTTAGGCTTAATAATCTTCTCTTATTTTGATTAGAACAGACGAAATAGATGAATAATTATAACCTACATTATTCAATGAAATGTTGTATTAGGCAAAAAAAAAAAATTGTCGGTGAATCACCGGCAATGTATTTCCTCAGAACGAATTAATCAATTAACTTTTCGCTCCCCCTCCAAAACCAGTGGACTGACGAACAAAATACGTTTAGGCTTATCTTCTCTTATTTCGATTAGAACAGACGAAATAGATGAATAATTATTACTAACATTATTCAATGAAATATTGCTTAAGGCAAAAAAAAAAAGTCGTCAGTGAATCACTGGCAAAGTACTTCCTCAGTACGAATTAATCAATTAACTTTTCTTTCCCCCCTTCAAAACCAGTCAACCGTTTACGTACATACGGGCTTCTAAATACTTACACTAAATTTTGTGTCGATAAATTCACTACATCGGCAGTTATTAGGGTTTATGAATTGAGCCTCTCCCTAAATCTTTCTCTCTTTGGCCGATATCGTTGAAATTTGACAGGTTGTGTCCTCCGTGGGTTTTGATCTCACGTATGAAATTTCATGTCGATATATTCATTACATCGGCAGTTATTGGGGTTTTAGTGTTAATCCTCTCCCCTAATTCCTCCTTTCTCTTTGGTCAATTTGGCTGAAAATCAATAGTTGTCATTGAAGCTTTCTGGAGTCAGATATAAAATGTTGACATTCACTCTGTAGGGAGTTATCGTGCCTACAGAAACACAGAATCTGTAGGTCGGAAAGCATGAAATTCCGTTGAAAACTCCACATCGAATTTTTTACCGATTACATAATTTTCTCATACAGAAGTAAAAGTAGAAGTGTTTTTATTCGGCGATTCATTTTTAGGACCTTTCACTCTATCAGACCACTTAGTCATATCGAGTTAGAGCAATGAGGTGGGATTCCCTGATCACCGTCAAAAAGACTTTCGCCGTGTTGGTGCTGTCTTCCTTTATGTCTTGTGTCCTCAAATGAGAAACCCCAGAGCCACCAGCCTGATTGGGATGTGATCGATTTGGATTTGGCGGTTGGGAAGCAGAAGAGTGGCGGCGCCCCTGGGAGTGATCTCATAGACGCGGCCATAATCAAGAAAGCTCTCCCGGCCATCAGGCCAGATCTGATGCACCTGTACAATGCCTGCTTGAGGCGGGGCCACTTCCCGAGAGCATGGAAACGGGCGATTGTTTGCACGTTTCTCAAGCCTGGGGACAGGGACCCTGCTTTGGCAGCGAGTTATAGACCAATCAGCCTCCTTCCCGTGCTAGAGACTCTCATCCTCAACAGAATTCTCACCCAGGTTCATGCCTACGTGTCCCATCGGCAGTACGGTTGCCTGAGGGGTAGGTCCACTGAGGACGCCTTGAGGAGGCTGAGGGCGGATGTGGAGGAAGACGGGGGCAAATATGCACTCTGTATCTTCTTCGACATTGCAGCAGCCTTCGACAGCGCCTGGTGGCCTGCGGTCCTCACGCGACTGCGGATGATGGGACCACCTAGGAATCTATTTGGACTGATCTCCGGCTTCCTTCGCGAGCGCTCTGCAACCATGAGCCAGCGCTATGCCAGCACTACTGCGGAGGTCACCAGAGGCTGTCCCCAGGGTTCGGTCCTCGGACCTACTCTGTGGGGCATACTCATTGACGAGCTGCTCCGTGACCTAGAGAACCGAGGATTCAAGGCAACAGCCTACGTCGATGATCTCGTGGTCACGGTGCACGCAGATAGTCGCGCTGCTCTGACCCAACGCGCAGAGACCGCCATTGGGCATATTGACAGCTGGTGCTGCGCCAACAAACTCGCCCTCTCGGCCGGCAAGAGGGAGGACTGACGCCCGGCATCCTCTGGTCATAAGATAGCATGGGCTGCGCGTTGAGTGCCCGGCAACGGTTACGTACTTAGGAGTGCGAATCGGGCCGGGTCTGAACGTGACACCCCACGCTGTTGCCATTAAAGAAAGGACTATAGCCATTTTCAACGCTTTGAGTTGCCTACCTCGAGCAACATGGGGCCTCGGCTACTCCCCGTGTAGAGCTATCTACACCGGGGTGTTCGAGGCCGTTGCGAGATACGCGGCCGCAGGATGGTGGCATCATCCCACGAAACGGCAGCGAGTTATCCTCGTTCAGGCACAGAGAACAACCCTGTTAAAGGTCACGAAGGCCTACCGGACTGTCTCTACGGCAGCGCTGCAGGTACTGGCGGGAGCCTCACCCATTGACAGTCTTGGACGGGGCCGTCGCCTCGTATCACTGCAGACGCAATCTGCCCCTTAGAGCAGACACCGACGAGCCTTTGCGACTAGCCCTGGAGGAGGAACTACACGGACAGTCCAGACCAGAGCGTTGTAAGGATATAGTCCAAGAGTGGATAGTAGATAAACGGCAGCAGCGATGGTCACAATCATCAGACGGCCGAACGACCTGGGCTTACTTCCCAAACGTCCGGGCAAGACTTGAGTCGGTTTGGGTAAAGCCGGACCACTGGACGTCCCAGATACTATCGGGTCACGGGGATTTCAACTCCAAGCTCTTCTTTTTCAAGAAGGACAGCCCGAACTGCTCGTGTGGCGGCGTCGAGACTGCAGAACATGTAGTTCTCGAATGCCCGCTGTACGACGGGCCTAGGGTGGAGTTGATACGCCGGACAGAATCGTACCTGGGACTAAACCCAAGGAAGCTGATGAGTGAGGCTGATTACCCGGAGTTCGGAAGATTCGTCGCCTCCTGGCGGAAGGTAAAGAAGGCAGTTTAACGTGGTTCCGGGGATGACCGTTGGGTGCTGGTAACACGGCCCGCCTGCGACCATCCTCGGCGCAACGCAGCCAAGAGCGTAGGTGCCTGGCCCCGAGTTCCCTCGGGAAACGCCGAAAAGGTAGGTTGGGGGACCCAACCGATCGCTCCGATGTTTGGCGGGGTCCAACAACCGGCCATAGCAGCAATAAAATCTTAAATAAACGAGAATTATATGGTGTCCTTATTCCCCCGGCGGCGGACGTGTGTCGTTGAGCCTCCTTCAGGGGCCGGTACTATATTTTTTTTTATGTCACTACAGTGTTTTATCTAATTATTTACGACATCCATGGCCCCGGGAGGGAGTTCTATCTATGAAATAAAACTTACTCCCGGACGGGATTCGAACCCGCAAACCATGGTGAGACCATGCGATCAAAGCCCTACGCTCTAGCCTGCACGGCCACCATGGCTCCATCTGTAAAGCATCTGGCGTCTCTGTAAAGTTCTTGAAATGTCTTTAACGAATCCATTCACAATAGTTTTCTAATAATCGTAGATAAGATACAATTTAGAAAAACATATCTACAGTGAAAATTTCCATTTTCTTAACCATCAAACACACAATGTCTTCCATATGTCTCCCCCTCCCCCTCATCTTGTTCATTGTTATTTGCCCCCCCCCCCCCCCCCCCCCTCCCTCCCCATATCTACCTAGCTAACTAATAACAAATTTACTCTAAACTTAAATAATTAGTATTGTTTATCGTCAATATGAATTGTTTATACGATTCTTTATTTAATCTATAGCAAAATAATTATTTTTAAATAGACTGTGCTGGCTGTTGATTCTCGTAACCATAGTTTCCATTTCGTTTTATCAGTTAACTCATTGTTGTAGTCAAGTTTTCAAACAAATATTTACCGAATTTCTATTGTCTTATAAGTTATTTATCGTTTATTTGAAACTTTTTATGTAGTTCTTGTTAAGGACAGGGTTACAGCTAAGAAAAATAAATAAATAAGCCTCACTTTAAGTGAATATGTAAGTATTTTGAAAAATGCTAACCAAAATCATAGAAATATCATACACGTACATTCTTTAAATTTATAATATTGTCACTAGTGAAAAAGTAGAGAATCGTTCGATCTTGGCCTTGAGTTTATTCTAAACACTAATACCGCGCACACACACTAATAGCTCCAAGTTTGTGCGTATCTGATCAGTGAAATTCACAAACAAAAGTTTATATAAATGTTCATTAAGCCTCTTTTTCATTATTTTATCTTTGAAAAGGGACATATATAACATGAATACCATGGTTACGAGAATTAACAGCCGGAATGCGTAGTCTATCTAAAAGTAACAATTGTAGCATGTTATGCCTCAACAGAACAAACGCATTGAAAGCACAGGAGACATGTGAAGTTAGGACCTTTTTTTAGAAAATTGAAATTTTGTCTCGATCTTCTAACAAAGACCGCGGTAATCAAAACCTAGTGTGTACTTCGTGGAAACTTGAAGGGTTAAGACACAGGTAGCGTTAAAAGCACAATCAAAGGGAAAAAGCCTAAAACCCCAATACTCTCGCATTATATGTACCTCAAAAAAGTCGACGGTGAATCACCGGCGATGTACTTCCCCAGAACGAATTAATCAATTAACTTTTCGCTCCCCCGACCGTTTGGGCTAATATTCAACAGTTGACTTACATAGAGCCTCTTAACTACTCATACTAAATTTTCTGTCGATAAAATCATTACATCGGCAGTTATTAGAATTTTTGAATTGAGCCCCCTCCCCTATGGTCTATATCGTTGCAATTTGACAAGTTATGTTCTCATTCGGTTTTGACTTAAAATATGAAACATGTCGATATATTCATTACATCGGTAGTTATTGGGGTTTTTGTGTTAAGCCTTTCCCCTAGTCCCTCTCTTCTCTTTGGTCACTTACATCCCCAGCCTAGCGCCCCAGCAGCTGCGGAGTCAGCAGTATATCTTAGCTTATATATACGCTCCTTTCCCCCCACCAGTCAGTCTGTCATTAGCCATCCTTCATGTAACATCTCTTGTACCATCTAAATAAGTGTTAATTGTCAAATAAAGTTTTTAAAAAGTTCTTTAGTGAAGTGCGAGATTTAATTGGCGCCCGAACAGGGACTAGCGCTGTTGAATTAGGAACCAGAAGCCCAGCTTTAAGGAAGACTGACGCCGTTCCGAAAAGGAGGAGTTAAGAAGATCCGAAGAAATTCCAGATATTTATTCTGCAACAGGACCTGGACTCTTCCACAACAGAAGTATTTCAATACTTATCCTGCTAGCCATCAACCCAACCATCGAATCAACCCTTCAGAACTTCCAGGAACTTGAGGTAGTTTAAAACATTTATTAGGTTAAGAATTTTTATATGTTGAATGACTAATTTATCTGACAGACTCAACATTAACAGACAAATAGACACTATGACACAATCACCACCCACTATGACACAATCACAACCCACCATGACTTCCTATTCAATGACACGAGATGATTACGAACACATCCCTACTTACGATGGGAATCCAGGAGACTTGATATATTTTATAGAGGCAGTCACCTCTGTCTTTAACTCGGTCTGCCAAGATACAAATTTACTACAGAATCAAAATCATGCACGTCTCCTAACCAAAGTAAAATCTAGACTAGTAGGAAATGCCAGACATTGTCTCCTTACAAACACATTTAACACTGTACAAGACATTCTATTTTATTTACAAAACTCTTTCAAAGATTCACGGACAATAGAACAATTATCCGCCGAACTCTTTAGCATTAGACCCCATTACAAAGAAAACCCCCTACAATACATTGACAGAATTGCAAACGTGAGAGCCTTAATTTTTTCAAGAGCAAAAATGGAAAATATAGATCAAACAGAATATATGCGTATGAAGGATCTAGAAATAAATTACCATGTTAGATCTAACCTTCATCCCGATCTGTGTGACTTCTTAGCCCATGTCAATTTAAAACATCTAGATGATCTAAGAAACTCCTTGCACAATGACGCTTCTCACATAATGGACAGACTATACGGGAACAGACAAGACTTTTACCCAAAACCTCGAATCCAAAACAACCGTTTATGGAACCCACCAGTACAGCGGGAACCTAGATATAATTTTCCCCCTCGAGACTACCAACAAACCTTTAACCAACCTAGACACAATTTTCCCCCTCGAGATTATCAACAAACCTTCAACCAACCTAGATATAATTTTCCCCCTCGAGACTACCAACCTAGACAGAATTTTTCCCCTAGACCAAATTTTTTCCAAAATAAACAACAATACAATCAACCTACACCACAAAGACATGACTCACAAAACACTGTGTCCATGAGAACCGTTAGGTCAAATCCAACACACCATATAGAAGAGCCATTGGAGACCCAAAATAAGATCAACAACTTAGAAGCCACAGTCAACTCATTAGTGGATAAGCTAGATCATTTTTTAGGATTAGATCGGCCGCCCCCTGCCCCGAATATACCGTAAGTTTATTGGAAGATCTTCCTCACTTTAGGGACAAATTGGGAAAGACATGGCTTTTGGACACGGGATCATCAAAAAATTATATACACCCAAATTCTCTACCCGAGGGAATTAAAATTAATTCGGAAGAATTTGTCGTCAAGACCCCCGTAGGACGCGAAAATGGTTCACAGAGTATTGTGATAAACCTAGCTCCGTATCTAGGGATCCACGACGAATTATTAGTTAAGTTTTTTATTTTTCCTTTTAGTAATAAATATGACATATTAGTCGGTTTTGAGACGATGAAAGAAACACAATGTAAAATAGATTGTGAAAATGAAAGTATTTCCTTATTGAATAAAAATGTAATAATAAAAAATAATAAGATATTAGAAAATAATTTGTTTTATATTAATAATGAAGAATTAAAAAATATGATAAGGCACCAACATTTAGATGATAAAATAACTAACAAACTATTAACGATTACCCAAAAATATAACAGAATAATAAAAAGAGAAGACGAACCGTTACCTGCTACTAGCCTCCTAAAACACAAAATTATCTTAAAAACTGACCGACCCATTTACGCTCGTAATTACCGATATCCTAACCAATTTAAAGAAGACGTTGAAGACGAGATAAACAAATTATTAAAAAACGGTATAATACGCGAAAGTATCTCCCCATTTAATTCTCCAATCTGGATCGTCCCCAAAAAAACGGACGCTAGCGGTAAACGAAAAACGCGAATGGTTATAGATTATCGAAAATTAAATCAAGAAACCATACCGGATAAATTCCCCTTACCCAACATTGAAGATCTTTTAAATAAGCTTAAAGGAGCTAAGTATTTCTCCACCATAGATTTAACTTCGGGATTTCACCAAATTCCTATGGAGGAAGAGTCAATAGAAAAAACTGCCTTCAGCACTGAACAAGGTCATTACGAATTCTTACGTATGCCTTTCGGACTTTGTAACGCACCCCCTACATTCCAACGAATGATCAATATGGCTATATCCAATCTGAAAAATGTTCTAGTTTACATGGACGACATTATAATATTTTCTGACACAGTAGACGAACACCTCCAACTTCTAACAAAAGTTTTTCAGAGAATACAAGACCACAATTTAACTATACAATTAGACAAAACTGAATTTTTGAAAACAGAAATACCATTCCTTGGACATATAGTATCAATCGAAGGTTTAAAACCTCATCCAGATAAAATTCAATCCATTATTGACTTTCCTGTCCCTCAATCGGAAAAAGAAATACGACAATTTCTCGGACTGACAGGGTACTATCGAAAATTTATTCAAAATTATGCCCACATTAGTAAGCCCCTCACACGGCAATTACAAAATAAAATTCCGCAAATAACAGAAGAGTACACTACAGCTGTCCGAACGCTGAAAGACCTCATTACAAATTCTCCTATTTTACAATTCCCCGACTGGAATTTGCCTTTTACTTTAACTACCGACGCTAGTAATATCGCCGTTGGAGCAGTGCTTTCCCAACTTTCAGAAGGGAGGGAACACCCTATTGCCTTCGCATCTCGAGCACTTTCAGAGACAGAACAAAGATACTCTGCTATTGAAAAAGAACTACTCGCAGTAGTATGGGCATGTAATCATTTTAAACCTTACTTATACGGAAAGAAATTCACACTACAAACGGACCACAAACCACTTATTTGGATATTCACGATGAAGAATGCCAATAATAGACTAATGAAATGGATATTTCAATTATCTGACTTTGAATTTAACATCCAACACATAGAAGGAAAAACGAATGTAGTAGCAGATGCACTTTCAAGAATAACACCACAGCAAAATTCTTTGAACGCCCTGGAACAACAAAACATTGATACTGAACTTGACTTAGACAGCATAATCAGAACCGTGAACATGAATCCAGAATATGACACGCTGATAGCAGACCTAGAGAACATGATAACTGACCAGACAGATAACAATACTAGGGAAGGACATGAGTCAGACTTAGCTACAGTTCACTCACAAGAAACATCTAACCAACAAGTATGGATAGTAGACGAAGACAAACCAATTAACGTTGAAAAAAATCAAATATTCCTACAACGAGGAAAAAGGAAAATATATTATACTAAGCCTTTTGGAAAAAATAAATATTTAATTGAAACAGCATACCCTTGGCAACAAGATCTAGAAGGAATATTGACCGAAATATTAAAACCCAATACAGTCTATGGTATCCATTGCGAACCAAGTATAGAATCACTTAGAAATGAATTTGAAGGAACATTCAACTCCATTTCAAAAATAATACAAGAAAGTTACCCTACGGTAAAAATAAAAAGATACAAAAAGAAATGTATAGATGTACTTTCGGAACAAGACCAAAATGACATTATAAACAACTACCATACGGGCAAGACATTCCACAGAGGAGGACTCGAAACATACAACAAACTAAGACGACAATACTATTTCCCCAGAATGAAAGACATTATAATGACTTACGTTAATAAGTGCGATACTTGCAGACAGACAAAATATGACAGGAATCCAATAAAAACAAAATACTGCATTACTCCCACACCAGACAAACCGTTTGAAGAACTAATGATAGACACTCTACACTATGACCAAAAATATATAATTACCTTAGTAGATACGTTCTCTAAACGACTATTTGCTAGAATAATAAATCATTTAAATGCCACTCAGATAACACAAATTATAATAGAGTATCTCGAATTATTCCCAGCCCCAGAAAGAATAAAAATGGATAACGGGAGAGAATTCAAAAATTCTCTAGTCGAAAATTTATTGAACACTCAAGGGATCGAACCTTATTATACTACCACAAATCATCCTAACTCCTTAGGACTACTAAACAGAACTCACTCTACCCTAATTGAAATTATTAGAAGTACCACTAAACAACTTAGAGAGTAAATTAAAAATAGCAATAATTGTTTATAATAACTGTCTAAATCAATATCTAAAATTAACACCCAACGAAATTACATTCGGACCTAACCATAAAACAGTTAAAGAAACGGAAGGACTGATAAAAGAAAAATTAATCGAACAATACCATGAAAAATTAAAAACTGTACAAACATTAATTAGAGAACAAATTAATCAAGAAAAGGAAGTTCGAACGGACAGACTTAATAAATCTAGAGAAGACCCAACGATACCTGACGAAACGTATGCAAAGGTACAAAGACGTGTAAAATCTCAAAATCCTTATAAACCTGTAATCCAACTTAAAGATAAAAATAGAGAAATAAAAGTACATAAAGACAATTTACAGAGAAAGAGAAAAGATTATAAGAACAAAAAGAAGAAAACTAAGACTGACGATCATTCTGTTTCAGATGAAGACCCAGATTTGGATTTGGTTACTTTACCTACTGACACCGACTTTACAGTACCAAATAACGGACGTTAGCAAATCTCCCGGTGTCGTACCTATAAAATTACCTGACTCCTATATACTTGACAAATACTTCACTATCACTCATTACATTAATTATACTAACCTACACACAGAATTACAAGAGACTGAGAAAATATTACTACATTTTAAACGCTTAGGAACCTATAACATCGCGGACCACCTATTGACAATTACGAAACATAAATTACAATTATTATTTAATATTAATGAAAAGACGAGAAGCAAAAGAGGAATAATTAACGGACTTGGATCCGCCATCAATTGGCTAACGGGAAACATGGACGCGACGGACAAAGCAAAATACGACAAACTCATAAACGAAATGGAAAAAAACGAACATCACTTAGAATATAACATTGAACACCAAGCACAATCAAATAAAGACTTAACAGAAACAATACAAAAAGACATTAAAATTCTTAACAAAAATAATGAAAACTTAAAACAAATGACAAATAATATTGACAAAAATGAATTAAGACTTAGCCTCAACGAACTATATAACACACTTAACTACATACACATTAGAGTTGCTGAATTGGAGACTACTCTCGAATTTTGTAAAATGGGCATCACCCATTCTTCTATCTTTAATAATATTAATTTTAATAGGTTTAACATAACATTGATATCACATAATATGGAAACATTATGGCTCTTTAGTAAGCTTAGATGTTTGATGACAAACGGACTTCTCCATCTCTTTATATCACTTCCTCTAAAAACAGACGTAATGAACACATTTTTCTTTCTTCCTGTACCAGTTATAAAAGACAACAAACTGATAACGACAATGACAAACCACTCTTTAATTTTAAGAAACAATGTAAATACATACTTAGGAAACTGTACATTTAGCATTATTAATTATTATTGTAACCATTTACGAGTTATACACGACCCATGTTTAACCAACTTATTGTCAGGTTCTTCTGACGCATGTGTATCAACTACCATATTATCGAAACCTTTTATAAAATATAATTATGATCTTAATCTCTATGTTAGCTTTAAGATGCCTCTGGTACATATTCAACCTAATTCCACTCCTTTATTTCTTCCTAGAACCTCTCTTATTAAACTCCCACAGGATGAATATCTGTCAGAATGCGACAGGCCTGTAACGAAAATAATTGACTTAGTTCCTTTAATATTTGAACATACTCCTGATCACATTGCTAACTATAACTTAAGTTTTGAACAATTATTATTACCCAATGTATCCTTGACTGAACTTGAGGCTTTAGATATAATTACCTTCTTTAATAATGACACCTATTATAAGATATTTTATTGTTTAACTATTTACTTATTTATAATCCATTTAGTTATATTATGTACCCATTTTATTAAAACTAAATGCCTACCTACCTCAAGTTCCGCAACAACTACAAGTACACCGGAGATCATCCAACTCAACTCTACTCGACCTCCAGTGTTCCACGACCCATGGGTCCTGCCCAATTCTCAAGGGACTTCGAAGCTTCAGAAGGGAGGACTTACATCCCCAGCCTAGCGCCCCAGCAGCTGCGGAGTCAGCAGTATATCTTAGCTTATATATACGCTCCTTTCCCCCCACCAGTCAGTCTGTCATTAGCCATCCTTCATGTAACATCTCTTGTACCATCTAAATAAGTGTTAATTGTCAAATAAAGTTTTTAAAAAGTTCTTTAGTGAAGTGCGAGATTTAATTGTCGATGTAGCTGAAAATCAATAGTTGTCAAATAAATTCCCTTATACTTCGTATAGCTGGGGAAGTAAGAAGGGAGGAAACGATCAAATATTAAAATATATAAAAGTAGGTATTAATATTGAATATAATAATATTGAAAAAATTCGACAGACTGGTAATGACGTTGGTAAAAACATTCACTGTTGTCATCTAGATAACTAGTTCTCATGATAATCGTCAACTTCGGGGAGCTGTTCTCGTGTGAAAACGTTGGCACACTGAGAGTTTATTTTATTATTTAATGACTGTCTGCACAGGCGTAGATTCCATGGGGGCAAGAGTATCGTTTCGCCCCCACAATAATCTAATGAAAATTTACACAAAAAATTAAAAAATAATTGAAAAGGAAAATATAATTGAGACCAAAGGGAATGATTCAAATCCTCCCATACGGTATAAGAAATATTTATTAAACAATTTATTATTATAATAGTCGGTCGTAGGAAAAAACGTATGTGCAACACATGTGGATATGTAAGCCCCTTATCCACACTAGTTTTACATCGTACAATATACGTACTATTAAATTCTACTTATGGTTGTTTAATTATTATTATTATGAAGTATCATTTTTATTTAAAACGGCTAGATTACAACTTTGACAGAAAGGGTATGATCAAGAAGGGGAGGGGGAGAGTTGGTGCATTGAGTTCGCCCCCAGAACAAAAATGATCTTTCTAAGCCTATGGCTGTCTGCTTTACTTATAAATGTTTGCTAGCGACTGTAGAATTCAAAATTCTGGGGGTATTGAGGGTCAGTCAATGAAGAAAACACTATTCAAATGCCAACGTTTCGATATATTTCATATCATCATCAGGGCCTAACAAACATGGGGGTATCAAGATTAGAAAAATATAATTTTAAGAGAACTACTTACTGGCTAACAGATATTTTACTATGTTGAGAAAAAAATAAAATAAAATAAAAACTCATAATTATATAAATAGTAACATAATTTAACTTATTAATTAAATGAAGAATTTTAGACAGAAGTGACACTAACCGAAAATGAAATAATACATAATAAAGAATAAATAGACACACAATGAAATTAATCTAAATTTTAAATATTAAATATAATTGGAGACAGAACTATGGATTCAGCAGTTTTGAAGCAAATTGGCATAAATGTTGCTCAGGTGCGAAAATTGACAGTATTTGAGGTTTTGGTTATTCTAATTCTATTTGAGGTTTAGGTTATTCTAAAATTCTTCATTTAATTAATAAGTTAAATTATGTTACTATTTATATAAGTATGAGTTTTTATTATTTTTTTTTTTTTTTCTCAACATAGTAAAATATCTGTTAGCCAGTAAGTAGTTCTCTTCAAATTTAAGTGCCGTTAACTGGGGTTTTCCCCGGATGTATTATCTGTTACCCTCGACCCTTCTGTACCCTTAGTTGAACGTAAGACCTCACAGTCTTCATGCCTTCTCCTCAACCATCTATATTCATAGTAAGTTTCCTTGTTATTCATCAATGTGTATATGTATGTGAATGTATTAGGATGTATATATGTATTTATGTGGAGTTGTATGAGTGAATGTATATTTATGTACCTATATATAATTTTAATCGATCACCCATTATATTTTTCTAATCTTGATACCCCCATGTTTGTTAGGCCCTGATGATGATATGAAATATATCGAAACGTTGGCATTTGAATAGTGTTTTCTTCATTGACTGACCCTTCAATACCCCCAGAATTTTATTTATAAAATAACTTTTTAAATATGAAAAAAAAAAAAATTAAAATTTTACATTTTTACTGTTCATTGTGAATATCGATGTAAAATATGTTTTTCGTAACTTATAAGCCGAGTACGGCTGTGTATTCAGCTATGGAGTTAAGCTGCACGCACCTGCGGTTCCTCTGAATATCTTAACGAACCTGTTTTTTTTTTTAATTTTGATAGTTTCTCTTGTACCTCAACATTGTTTCCTTGTTATTGATATGGCGTCCGAAAGAATAGGGCTAGTTTTTATTTTGTTATCAAATATAGAGATTTTTTTACAAGGAAGATACAAATTTTGTTATTTTACAGTGGTTTACAATAAAGACATTTAAAAAAAAATCAAGTTCCCTGCAAATTACACTCTGTTTGGGCGTAACAACTCAATTTGTCTCACTGGCGTCATCCGAACAGACATTTTTTGAATATCTTATGTCTAGCAATAACACCCAAACTTGAGATTCGTAGTTACGAACAGCGGATATTCATGAAACTTTGTGCTTCACAACATTCTGTCGTGTGATTTCGGTTTGAATCACCAAGTTCACCTATTCAATAGGCCAATTGTGACGCCTAGTTTAGTCATGTGTTTTTTCGTTTATTTTGTTTAATATTGACCTAATAATGAAATAAAGAAGAGCAATATAGTAACAGTTTTCATTTCATCATATTTATTTCAGTTATAGAACCCTGACAATTGGAGATCAGGGATGGATGACGAAGATGAGGAGGAATTCGAAGAGGACGACAAACGTCTTATATTTATATATCAATATTTAACTAAAACAATGAAGTTCAAAGTTGACAAATGGTACAAGATGATGTCAGTCGATGAGTACAAGGTAAATTGTTTATTTATTTATTTATTTACATATTCACAACGACAACATTTGTCACTAGTGATCGTGATGATGTACTTTTCCTCTGTATGTAAACAAAAATAGACAATCAGTTGGAATATAAATAATACCAGCGTTGATATTTCAAAATAAACAAATCAATATTTAATTTAAGTATGAGAGAAAGTTTACATAAACATCCACTCGAACTAATCCAATTAGAGAATTAATTGGTTATCGTACCTATATATCTATGGATCTACGGTGGAAGGGGTGATTCCTCCAACTTGGAGACAGAAACTTATTTCATATGTGATAGTAAGATGTTGTGGGACGAGATTTCTAATAGAAATAAAAGACGTTGTCTTCCCACTGTTTTATTTTATACCAGAACCGGTTTTCGACGCAACAGCGTCATCATCAGTGGTTCATCCCACCCACACAGCACAGCGTTGGGGTTTTCTCAGCTACTAATCATCCTAAAAATAAAAAATGGTGAATCACCGGCAATGTACTTCCCCAGAACGAATTAATCAATTAACTTTTCGCTCCCCCTCCAGAACCAGTCGACGGTTTGCGTTAATAATTATTCAATTATTATAATCAATAGTTGTCTTTTATAGGGGCTCCTAAATCCTCGAAATAAATTTTTGATTTTAATCCCCTCCTCTGAACCCTTCATCTTCCTTCAGTTGATACCGCTGAAATTTGACACGTCGTCATTGAGTTTTGACTTTAAATATGAAATTTATTATTGATACATTCATTACATCAGCAATTATTGAGGTTTTTTATTTGAGGCCTTCTTTTCTTCTGATGATTCCGCTGAAAATTGATAGGTGCTGTCCTTATGGGATTCAGGTGACACACATAAAAATTCGTGTTGATTCGTTCATTTATTGGCAGTTATCATATGTTAAAATAAAAATTAAATTCTAGTTAGTCGTAACCAAGCCAAAGGATGAAATATAGAATATAGGTTGTCCTTGTGGCAACGATTTCTTATATGTTTTGAAAAAAACTTTTTAGACAGCAATGTCGTAGGTTTTTGTGTTGAGGCTTCCCCCTAATTCCCCCCTTTTCTTTGGTCAATTTGGCAGAAAATCAATCGGTGTCGTCATTAGAGAGTTTTGGATTCACATATAAAATTTCGTGTCGATTCATTCATTTTATCGAGAGTTATCGTGTTCACAGACAGACAGACATTTCGTTTTTAATTTGGAAACTAGAGATTGGAAAAGATGAAATTCCGTTGAAAACTCTGCATCGAATTTTTGACTGATTGACATAACTCACACACACTTTTACGACCTGGCTGGCTGTACTACGGTGGGGCGCGGGAGGCGATCATCGACGTGCCTGCAATCATCCCCGACTTTCTTTTTTCTCAGTCAGGAGGCGACAAATCGGCTGAACACTGGGTTTGCGTCACCAGCTGCCGTAGGTCTTAGATGTAATTATTTATTTTATTTCACATTCTTCTTGTTCTTTAACGGTCTTCTCTTCGAAATTCACCAATTCCTATTCAGTTTGTGGTTCCTAATAATTCTGTACTCCACATTTGTTTGTTTACAGGCTAACATGTTAGAGTTTATCAACGACCGGGAATGTGACAAGCTGATTATCAACATGTCTTCGGGTGGAATGTTGGTGCCCACGTTAACCTTTCCTTCCAATGCCAAGACAAAGTCGTCCTACTTCATCAAGAAACAATCCGTCCCCCTCACTGAAGACAATATCCGAGATATCCTCATCTTCGGGGACCTCTCTCCCAGACCTCTTGAAGAAATGTCTGTTCTACTAGAACATGTGAGCATATTTTCTAATATTTCTTCTACTAGTTGGTTGCCTGGAGATAACTTTGTATGTCTTATTACTTCGATCTATCTAAATAAAGTTTTTAATGAGTATGTAGCAGCCTTTGGTACGCGCCCCACCCTGTCTTAATATGGATATGCTAAAATGCATATGATCAGGTAGGAATTTTGATTTACTGCATTTTTGGTTCTACATATTAACCTCGAAACGTCATACGTTATAGAGCTAGCACTAACTTTATGTTACGCCCCCTCCCCCCATGAGCCCCCTCCCTTGCTTCATTATGCGATTCCAGTATTGGTTTGAACTGGCTTTATAAGGATTCTACATGTGAAATTTGCTGAAAATCCGATCATAGTATAGAGAACACTAATTTTAATTTTATATTCCTATATGTGAAATTCTATTTAAAAACTATCAGCCGCCAATGAGCACTTAATAGGACTAGTTTTATTCTTTTCCTAAAACTCACCTGTTACAAATTTTGAGACATAAACTCATAGCCTACTTTTGAATTGAGCTTATAAGAATCCGACAAGTGAAATTCCATGATAATTCGTCCAGCTGTTTAGCCGCGATGTTGGAACAAACAAACCAACCCCGTTTCAGCTTTATTAATATAGATTGTAAATATCCAGAATATGTCCTGGTTTCTCACCTTAGAATTAGTAGAGGTTCTACTAGAAAATAATTTTGAAATGTTGACATGGCAACACTGATATCGTTTCTTTGTCACTTGTGTTTGTAGGGTTATATTTTTCTTGTTTTTACCTTGATTCCTTGTTTTTTTCATTTTTCATTCATTTAAAAAATAAAATTATATTTAATGCTTACTGTTACAATAATAAATAGTTGCAATTAGATGAATGAAGAATGCATCGGTAATAAAATCTAATTATTTGTAGGATACATGTACTGAATGTCATTTACTTCGTTCTGAAGTTAAGTTTGGATCTATAAAGTGAAGTTTCATTAGCCTGAATAAAAACATAATCTCTCCTTTACAGTGTCTCTTTACCAACGTACACATTTGGAACTTAAATCCCACCACTGGAGTTTTATCTTCTTAGATAATTTTCTTATAATAATAATAATAATTATTATTATCCTTTTAAGGTGCTGGTTCCCCTACTGACCAGTGGTAAGAACATGAAGGGTTGGACTGAGCCGGTGGTGGAGGACGTGAAACGGCGGGTGATCGACATGAAAGATGTGGTGTACAGAATCAAAGGACTGGCCCAGGGACTCACATATCTGCCCATGCCGACAGGGCTGGACAGGGTGGTCCAGGTGGAGAGGCTGCTGGTAGAGGAGTGAGTAGACCCATTCAGAGTAGTCTTAGTAACTACGGGTGGGTAATGGCATTCTTTCCCTCCCCACTAAGACTTTAAAAGAGAGAAAAGGGAAAAGATGATTATAATATTTTTATAATAAAGATAGCCGTTAGGTTGGATGTAGGAATCGTAGAGAGACCATTATTCCCATTCGATCTCAGTCAATGTCGGTGCGGAAAAGTTGCAGATAAATGGGAGGGGGGATAATTTTCTCGCAAGTCTTTAGGAGAAAATAAGGGGGAAAAGCGGATTTCCATAGTATGTAGCTACAGATAAGAACAACAGGGTTTCGGACGCATTTATGAATCACCTCATGAACACAGATGAACATTATCCTAAACCTGAATGCTCCTTTCTCATACATCAAAGTACTGGCTCAACTCTCTTCAAAGTTTACACCCTTATTACTCTGGAGCGTTGTACAATCTGTAAAAGAAACGAATTGGAAAATGTATGCCACCTGTTTTAATATCTACACTTCCATTAGAGTCCCTTACTTCTGGCCCATAATAAGAATGAGATATCCAATATTTTCTATTGTACAATCAGCGTTTTGAAACCTAGATCATTCATTGTTAATGAATAATGTATTTCTATTGCCATATTATATTGATATTTATACACTCCCATCCTCACTCCATATTCACTCTCTTTGTCATATTATTATTATTATTATTATTAGTTTGTATTTATTTATTTTATTTATACATTTTTTCCTCTGTAGTATTACTTTTCATTTTTATTCTCTTAATCAGTATTGTTGCTTTTATTTGTTTCCCTATATAAACTCATATTAATTTCATTTGTAAATTTTAGACTTTATTCCCACTTTTAGCTTTGTACCGATTTAACTAAATTTATGTATTGTTTATTTTATTTAGCTAATCTTATAGTATTGTGCAAAAGTAATCAATCCTAGGTAGTTCGCTATAAAAACAAAAAAAAGTTTATAAGAAATATAATGAGTCGTTGGAAATATGACTCATGGGCACCAATACCGTTATTCAAATAATATTTGTTTTTTACTGCTGATGGTATCACCGCGGTCAGATTATATCTGAATCTATATGCCTATATTTTTAATAAAGTTCAGGAGACCCGAAGCAGTAAAACCTTGTTTTCTACAATTTTACACTGACTTAGAATATGAACCGGTCTCATTTTCCTCGCCACATTTTCTGCACAAGGCTTCTAGCTATGTCCATATTGTGTTGGTGTTTGTTCATATGACGTGTCCTATGTTCTGTGTTACTTAGGATCCATTCTGCTCATATTCAGGAGTTCTCGGCTCCTTTTCTCTGAGGGTTCCACAACAAAGAGTTTTGAATGTTTTTGCTTTGGGACCCCTCTCCAGAACTGGATGTGTTTCCATTTCAGCCAACTAAGATGGCTTATTTAAAAGAATAATAATTTTTTGTAACTGCTATTATAATATACAAGAGGGCGCCGGTAGCTCAATGACATGCGTGCTTGCCTTCTGAGCTCAAGATCGTGGGTTCGAAACCCAGCCGAGGCATTTAGTTTGTTTTATCTGGGAGGTAAAATAAACTTAAGCACGCCATCCTTCAGATGGGAAGTTGAGCGATGGTCCCGAGCCTGTACGATGTCAGGTACTCGTTAAAGACCCCTGCCCTAGGTGAATAAAAATTTAGGGTAGGCAAAATTTAAGACTCCCACAGTAGAGTCGGGCTCATGTCCACGAGAGTGACAAAAGAGCACTCTGGTAGTAGGCGATATGACTTCGTAGTTAAAGCCCGGGCATGAGTCATAACAACTAACTATAATATACTAAGAACGGAAGTGAGAGTATCGTGTGGTTAAGGCTGTAGATGCTCTGATATTTTTTTAATATTTCATGTTTAGCCCGACTTACAAAATGGACGTAGAGCTGAAGTGTAACTTGGAGAGGGTTTTGATAAAATGGGCTTCTCAGATGAGCGAAACCCTTCGAGAATCAACCAAAACTGCCTTTGAAAGAGAAAAACTTCCAACTCCTGACTTAGGTAAAGAATTCTCGATCTAATCATATACATTTTAACACAAAAAATGGAAATGATGTAAATTTGTTGTTTTTTTTGCAGATTTAATATTTTGGTCAACCAGACTGAAAAATTTCCAAAACCTTTATGATCAGTTAAAAGATGATAAAATAAAAAAAATGGGATCTATACTTGAACTAACTGGAAGTCCTTATTATGAAGTTTTTAAATCAGTCTTTAAAGATGTTGTTGCAGGTAAGTTTCCTTGTCTTACAACGGGGCTTAAATATCGTTGCTTATTATCTTCAATTTAGTTCTTCCTTTTACATCCACAGCTATACGATGTATAGGGGAAGTTACGCATTCGGTAAAAAATTTGATGCGGAGTTTTCAACGGAACTTCATGTTTTCCAACCTCTAGATTCCGAATATGAAAAAAAAAAAATGTCTGTGTATTTGTATACACGATAACTTCCGTTAGAATGAATGTATCGACACGAGATTTTATATGTGAGTTCAGACCCTTTTAGCGACGACACCATTGTTTTTCAGCCAAATAACTAAAGGGGAAGGGGATTAGGGGGAGAGGCGGAACATAAAAGCTCTAATTACTGCCGATAGAATGAATGTATCGACATAAAATTTCATACTCAAAGCC
Organism: Aradus depressus; assembly: GCA_963662175.1. NCBI lineage: Eukaryota > Metazoa > Arthropoda > Insecta > Hemiptera > Aradidae > Aradus > Aradus depressus. The sequence goes on along the minus strand of OY759214.1, from coordinate 9,094,873 downwards.
AAAACCCAATGAGAACATTACCTGTCAAACTTAAACGATAACGGCTGAAGGGAAGGGGGTTCAGGGGAAGTGGCTCAACTCAAAAACCCTAATAACTGCCGATGTAATGAATGTAACGACACACAATTTAGTATAAGGATTTAGGAGTGCCTATATAAGTCAACTATTGAAAATTAGCGCAAACGGTCGACTGGTTTTGGAGATGGAGTGAAAAGTTAATTGATTAATTCAATTAAAAAGTGATTCACCAACTTTTTTTTTTTTTCTAGAAATTTGAGATCTGAGAACAATGAAAATTCATTGGTGCTAATAAAATAATTAATGAAAAAATTGAAAAAAAAAAAATGAAACTTCAATTATTACCGAAGTGAAATAAGACCTGACGAGCTACACACTTGAGTAAAAATATCGTAAAATCTCTTCTCATTTTATATGAATAAAAATAAATCACACGTCGTTTGGAGTACTTTTTTACAAGTTGGGCTGGGATTAAACAAGTGGGTGAGCTAAATTATAAAGCTTTAAGAAAGCCAGTTATCGTGTTCACTGATATTCACGAACAGGCTGAGAGAACCATTTTTGGAATCAGTTGGTCGGAATCATGCAACTCCGATGAAAACACAACTTCGAATCTAAAACATTTGATGACTGAGGAATTGTTTACATGTAAATTGTAACATTTCTCACGGCAGGTCTACACGAGGCGCAGTCGATAGACCGACACCTGTCCACATTGAACAAGTACCTAGACGGCCTGGAGTCTGTGGAGCTGAACGAGTCTCAGGGCATGTTCGTACCTCTCATCTATACCATCTGTCTCATCTGGATCAACTGTCCCTACTTCAACCATCCGGACCGCATGCTCACCCTCATGAGGGAGATATGCAACATGTTGACCCTACAGGTATGTTCCTTTTCTGTTAGTTAGTTATTGTGACTCATGAGCCGACTCTACTCTGGCAGTCCTAAATTTTGCCTACCCAGGTTTAGTTAACTATAGTGGGGGTCTTTAACGAGTACCTGACATCGCACAGGCTCGGGACGATCGCTTGTCCCATCCGAAGGACGACATGCTCAAGGTTATTTCATCTCTCAGATAAAAAACTTGAGGTCCTCGGCCGGGTTTCAAACCCGCGATTATAAGCTCAGTAGGCTAGCACGCTACCGGCTCCCTCAGTTGCATTTCACTCATTAAGTGAGGCAAGGTTACATTTATTGAGCTTTTGCATCTATGAAATTGGCGGGAAGAAATACAACAACCTCGGTATCTTAATAGCTCTCATCTTCTAGCACAAATCGTATTATTTTGATTTGGATTAGTTAAACAATATTTAATTTGGTTAACTAACTAAAGTAATTAATAGGAAACATGTTGCCAATTTTGGTTAGCAATTGCTTAAAATACCATTTCCCAGCCCCGAAATGTGCTAGTATTTGCCATGCAAAGTTAAAAAGTCTAGACAGCACAGATGAGAGGATGCCATGTCTACCACAGAAGACCACACAACAATGGCCGATAAGTACGCAAGTCATGTGACTCAACAGCTCCTCTCTGACGTTTCCTACATACTTTTTATTTGTTGTTATAAGAAAAAAAATATTACAGAGAAGTGTGATGAGGGTTCCGTAGATGAACTCTAGCTTTTATGTACAAATAAATAAACAATGATTAGACAGTTCTGTAATATATTTGGATTCTACCTATGCCAGTGCCATGGATACGTTTTCATGGTTTTGAATATCTTTTATAAATAAGTAGGTAATTATATAAATATAATTATAATAATATCAGTATATATATAAATATGTATGTAGATTATAGATAATAGAATATGAAATATTTTTCAACTAAGAGTTTAGTTTTCATTCACTTAGGATTTTCTAAAGGTTAGGTTAGGTTTTATGACTCATGCCCGGGCTTTAACAAAGAGGTCATATCGCCTACTACCAGAGCGCTCTTTCGTCACTCTGGTGGACATGAGCCCGACTCTACTGTGGAAGTCCTAAATTTTGCCTACCCTAAATTTTTATTCATCTAGAGTAGGGGTCTTTAACGAGAACCTGACATCGTACAGGCTCGGGACCATCGCTTAACGTCCCATCCGAAGGACGGCGTGCTTAAGTTTATTTTACCTCCCAGATCAAATAAACTAAGGGCCTCGGTCGGGTTACGAACCCACGACCTTGAGCTCAGAAGTCAAGCACGCATACCACTGAGCTACCGGTGCTCGCATGTTCTAAATATACTTACTATCACTAAATATAAACAGCTGTTTCCTTTTATGTACTATCACCTAACTCAACTAAACATGGAATTAATTGTACACAAAGCCCTCTTATACGTTTCTATATTTTTTTTGTTGTTACATTTTACGAATGCAATAGAATTGACGAGCAGATAATTTGGATTAGTTAATTTTGCTATGTAGATGCTATTGGAAGCAGGTTTTTTATCCATATTAACCTGAAAATACTGGATTTCCTTCACTTATTATTTTACTTAACAAAATCTGTACATTTTCTATATCCATCTTTATTTCATCTAATGCAAAACTGTATGATTTATTGCAGGCTGAAAAAGTTTTGGATCCGCCATCGATATTCCAGGGGGAAGTTGAAGAAACTCTTCCTAAACTTTCCAAGGTTATAGACAATATGAGACTTTTCAGGTAGTTCAAGTTATTCTCTCATACTTATGATTCTTATTAAGCTTGCAATGTCATGTACCAAGAGACTTAACATACACTGTTCATATTATTAAATTTTTATGATGTATATTGTGATAATAAAATAATAATAATTAATTAAAAATAAATAATATATAACTTTTTGTAGAAATTGGCTGGTCTTATATTAAATTTTGATTTCTACAGTAGTTTCCGAAAGGGTCCAAAACATATTGTTTATGACGTACAATTTTGAAGGAAGTAAAAATTAAATTGGTAATTACTCCATTTGTATTGCTTATAAAATATAATTCTGAGATGCCAGGAAATTTTTCTATATTTGCAAAAATGTTTATCTAATCCAAAGGTATTTTTTATTTGGTTGACAGGGGAAATTAATATAATATAATCGAGAACAAAATATTGGGTTTATTAGCACAACCTACCTACATTATAAGGATTAAGAGAGCGCCGGTAGCTCAGTGGTATGCCTGCTTGCTTACTGAGCTAAAGATAACGGGTTCGTAACCCGGCCGAGGCCCTTAGTTTATTTTATCTGGGAGGTAAAATAAACTTAAGCTCGCCGTCCTTCGGATGGGACGTTAAGCGATGGTTCCAAGCCTGTACGATGTCAGGTACTCGTTAAAGACTTCTACCCTAGGTGAATAAAAATTTAGGACTCCCATAGTAGAGTCGGGCTCTTGTCCACTAGAGTGACGAAAGAGCCCTTTGGTAGTAGGTGATATGACCTCGTAGTTAAAAAGCCCGGACATGAGTCATAATAACTACATTATAAAGATAAAAACTAAATTTGGAAAATAAATAAATAAATTATACTTATACAAATATTCTTACTATAATATCTAAAATGACGTACGTCTTTTCTTTGTGGCAGTTTAATATAAAGTATATAATTTAATGTAAAAAAACCAGGATATTCTCTTGTAGTTAACTCACAATTGTCCTTCTTAATAAAAAAAATTTAACATTTCAGCTGTTTTCATAAAAAACTGTGCTGTGTGGGTGGGATGAACCACTGATGATGACGCTGTTGCGTCGAAAACCGGTTCTGGTATAAATAAAACAGTGGGAAGACAACGTCTTTTATTTCTATTAAAGATGGGCTACTTCCCTCGTGAGGACTCAGGGTTGGCTCAACTCTAATAAGTCAGCTGCATAAAGACAAGACTGCACTCGCATTCTCTTTAGACGATGCCAATTGCAGATAATGCTTTTTGGCAAAATTTTGGATAAAGTTGAACTGGGCACCGCACGAGGAAACTAAGCAAAGTGGTGTATCTCCTTTGAAGGCTTAGCTCTTAAAGCTGGACATGTTCAAGGTCCAGAAAAACGCTCTCCGAGTGATGTCTGGAGCCAGAAGGCATAGCTGCAGAAATTGAAATTTAATGTTTTTTTCATTATTTTTAAGACATGTTCTATGCAATCTTTGAATTGTAACTTTGATTGAAGAATAAATAAATAAATTCAAAGCCTACCATCACTTTGTGAAAATAGTGTCCGTAATTTTTGTGCTACAGTGTTAAATGATCATTATCCAATTTTGCGTTTTTTTTTTCAAAATTATTGCGATAGTTTTAAAATAGGAACTGCAACTTTATTGATGTTTTATTTATTTCAGGAACACATTCCTCCATTACCAGGACGAACTTCCCAAACTTTACCCTCCAGACAAAGATGTCAACCCTTGGCATTTCCACCCAGATTTAATATTTACCGAAAGATATGACAAATATGTACAACGACTTGCCTGTATGGAGGTATTTTTTTTTTTGTTTTGCTGTATTATAATATTAAATTTCCATGACTATTCGTTTATATGGCGGACAAATCTTTGCAATTGAGCACAGTTTTTCCGAATATATTTTTTCGATATTACCTTGGAATTTCGGTAACCAAGTTTGCTTAGACCTAGTCCAATTACCAATTTCTGTGTCCATTCGTTGTTATATTTCTGAATTTTACCGTAAAACCTTAAATCATTATTAGGGTTGCTGTAAGTAATGCCATCCTTGTGGTATTTATTACAAGGTTTCGGGTGGCCCCAAAAAAAAGCTCATAAAAAATGCTAGTTATTTCTTTACCCATCAACAAAATCCCCAACTACGTCGGTGAACAGAACTGATTCATCGGGACATAATAGTGAGAGGCAAACAGAAAATCTTTTGAGACCTTCAACGTCTAATCTTTCACATATGAGGTGCCTACATTAACAAAAACTTGTGACAGGGGTGGAGCTTCCAACGGAGCAGTGTTTGGCATATTCGGCTGAAAATCAATAGTTGTCGGGTTCTGGATGTACATATATTTTTGTATCGATACATTTACTCTATCGGGAGTTATCAAATACAGACAAACACAGAGAATTTTTTTATTTTCGGAATCATTAGTTTGTAAAACATTACTTCCCCTGTACTTTGTATAGGTATAGTACAGAGTTATGTAATAGGCCATTCAATGTTGAGTTTTTACCGAAACTCTTATAAATTTCAATCAAAAAAAAAAATCATACATTTTTTGGATAGAATGAATAAATCACAATAAATTTATCCTTGTGTTGTCAGGATATCTTCATAACGACAGCGGACTACCTGAAGCTGGAGAAGGCTGAGATAGGTGGCTACAAGGCAGCCACATTGAGTGGAAGGCTCATGGCCATCTTTGATGAGTTCAATACTCTGTACGCTACGTTCAGGAATGTCACCTATGACCCTTCGGATCTGGGCGATCCATCCTTCCTCGACGATTATGATATGTAAGTGTAATTGTTGAAAATATCTGTCAAGTCACACTGTCGAACTTCAAAAATGGAAATGTAACGGGCGACTTATACATTCTGAATTTCAAAAAAAGGTGCCATTACTACCGGGTGTTTTCTACTCGATGACCCCCGTATAACACCCCTAACTTTTTTTTACGAGACTTGGCGATATAGCTCAATTTTTTTTTCTAGCTATTAACTATATAAAAAGATATTGATTATCTCTTTTTCACATTTTTATCTCTTTTGCCCAGTCAGTAGGTTTTACAAGTATCATTCATTGTGTCAATACACACGCAGTTTGGATAAGAAACGAACCAAGAAAAGAAAATGAGAAAGACAAAACAGAAAAAGCACAAAACAAGATAAAATAACTGAATAAGCCGACGGGTCAAGGGAGCCAAGACACGATGTTCACCCTCGTCTGTGTCTGTCTGTGGCATCGTAGCTTCAAGACGGCGAAACCGATTTCAAAGCGGTTTTTTTTTGTTTCAAAAGTTGGTATTTGCGAAATGGTTCGAAATATGGCTGTTTGGTGGAAATCGGATATGCCGTTTCCAAGATCTTCAGGTTTAATCAGAGCCTGTATAGGGATCTCGGCCTCTATTACTGCTAGAGATTTGAAGTTTGAGCTCAATTGTTTATAAGACCAAGCCCCTCCCCCTCCAGCCCTTCAAGCCCCCCCAAAAAAGTTGCAGTTAAAATAAATGAATTAACAAAAAACAAAATGTTTATATATTTTTTTAAATTTCTTTTTTAATACTATCCCAGTTAGCTTTAGTATGTTTTTTGTATACAATTCAAGTCAAAAAAGAAAAATTACTCGAAAATATTGCCCTTAGGAGAAAACTGCTTTTTATAAATTTGCTCTATCTGGAAGAAAAAGTAGGGGTTTCCATCGGGAAATTGTAAGTTGGGGTTGTGCGAATCCCCGTTGGAAGTACTTAACTAGCTTCAACTGTTACAAAACCCGCAGTGTTGCCACTTTAGTTGGCACCCAGTACTAAGTAAGTACATATTCTAATATAAGTTGTTTCTATAAAAATATGTTTTCAGGTGGAAATCTAAAATTTTTGATTTTGATGCTCGTCTTGGATCCATTTGTTCATTAGCATATGACGATTGCACTAACTTTGAACAAATATTCAAGGTAATTTTTCCAATTGTAATGTTGTAATGTTCTTTCATTTTTTGTTTGTTTGCGTTTTTACAACTATCTTGTAACTTTGCCTGTTTCAGTTTATAAATCTTTTCGGTACTCTACTTGAGAGACCTCTGGTGAAGAAAGAACTTGATCATAAACATAAGAGAATTGTTTCTATGTTTGAGGAGGAACTGGAAATGGAAAAGGTAAAAAAATACATTTTTATATATAATAGTTTCATCATAAATATTGAACATATTTTTAAAATAATATATATTATTAAATACATACCTACCTGTGTGTACCTTTGTGATAAAGCTCATCCAAAATAACTCAAAATATGATTGTATTTGATTCAGTTAGGCTTCTTATTATATTTTTTCATATTTATACACACATAATTCTTTTTTTTCTGTTTTATTATTTTTTTCAATTTATAACTAATAATAGACTCAATCCATCCAAAATTTATCAACGAATATTATAATTTTTATATAAAAAGTTTGCCAAATAATAAAAAAAAATAAAAAAATGTCGGTGAATCATTGGCAATGTACTTCCCCAGAACGAATTAATATAAATTAACTTTTCGGTCCCCCTCCAAAACCAGTCGACCGTTTGCGCTGATATTCAATAGTTGGCTTACATAGGGACCCCTAAATCCTCATGATAAAGAACATTATTCTTCACAGCAGTCTGGTGTATTTTAGCCCCAACCAAAAAAGGGGGGGGAGGGGGCTCTCAAACAATTGAATTAATTAATTAGATTTAGGCCATTTGAAATTGATATAGGTTTTATAGCGCCCCTACCTCGAAAATTTGAAAGTATATTCAAAAGACATTTTTGAAATGTTTCAATTAAAATACTACATAGTTGGTTTTTTACTTGCCCAGCTATACGAAGTGTAGGGGAAGTTATGTAATCGGCCAAAAATCGGTCGATGCGGATTTTTCAACGGAATTTCATGTTTGCCAAACCCTAGATTCCAAATATGAATAGAAAAATCTGCCTGTTTGTGTCTGTGAACACGATAACTCCCGATATAATGATTGTATCGACACACTAGCATAAATTACTGCAATACTTCATTAAAATAATGCACATAATAATTTTTCAATGTCCTAATAAATGCCAAAGTAATGAATTTATTTATACAACATTTAGTATGAAGATTTAGGAGCCCCTATGTAAAAGACGAAATAGAACTCTGGTAGTAGGCAATATGACCTCATAGTTTAAAGCCCAGGCATAAGTCACAATAACTAACTGTTGCATATTTTCTTAAGAGATTGTACGATGAACAAGAAGAGAGATATAAGAAGACGGGGTTCTTGGAGGTGGCCACTTACTGGCCTCCTGTGGCCGGCTCACTGCTATGGACCAAGAGTATGCGAGCTCGACTCAACTTTCCTCTTGAATGCATCTCCACATTCGACCATCCGTAAGTTACATAAGTTTTCATTGAATGCGTTTAAAACAAAAACAAGTTCCATACATGCGGAATCTGCGTAAAGCGATTTTTTGTAAAGATATTACATAACATACCTATTTTTCTCATAACTATATTGATTAGATATAAAAACGAGAAATGCAAAACTGAGCATGTAATAATTAACAGAACCTGTTGGTTCAGTGGTAAAGTACTGAATTCTGAACTGTATATCTCAACTTCTAATGAAGTTAGCCGGACGTTTTATGGCTCAAATTAAAGAAAACACTCTATATAATCGGTTTCTTACCCAAATAATATAATATATTAAATTCAAGCGTTTAGCGCTAAATAACGAATTATTATAAAACAAATCTTCCGCCATTTACTCTCCTTTAGACGGTCTGATTTTTTCTAATTTGAGAACTTGATCTTCCTTTTTACAAGAAAGATTTTTGTTCAGTTTGTTGTTACATTTACAACATCGGCAGTTATTGGAATTGTTAATTTGTCTCTTAATCCCCCTCTTTCCATTGGTCGATTTGGATGAAAATCAATAGATGTTATCCTTATCGGCTATTGGACACACATAAAATTTAGTGTCGATACATTCATTTTATTGGTAGTTCAGTTCTCTTATTCACAGACACATACACAAACAGAAAAACTTCGGTTCGCCTTTCAATTTATATACTAAACTATATACTACGATTCTAAATCAACTTTTTTTCCCCTTGCAGATGTGTCAAGACAGAGGAGTGTGACCGACTGAAAGAAGCTGCCATGGAAATGTTAGGGCTTCTAGAACAATTGGAGGATGAAATATTTGGAAATTGGGTTAAAAATCTTCCAGAAAATATCACCAAGTATCTGGAAAAAGGGCTTCTTAATATAAGAGAGAATAATATAATTACTCTAAATTTTGATCCTGATGTAAGTTAAGCGTAATAATTGTTTTTTTTTTTTTAATGTTAACAGACATACACGAATGCCTTTTTGCACTAGCAGGCTCTTTTGATTAAGCCCGGAAGTGATTTTGGGTTTGATACATAAGTTGCTTCTTATTTTTATTTAATTTTTTTTTCATTTTATTTTTACATTTCTGTACATATTAATTACAATAATTACATACATACATTAATTTACAAAACAAAAAATATATATAATTTGCAATAAAAAGACCGAATGTCCCACGAAGATGTTCTGTGTGTGGCCATTTTCTGTTCATTGGTACATAGACTAAAAATTAAGCGGTGAAAGCAGTGACTAAGAAAAACATCCAAATTAAATCAAAAATTGAATTAAAAATAATTTAGAGACATGGAATATGAACAAATATAAAGTATAAGATAACCAAATGATGTTTTTCTCTTAATACATTTTGTCATATAAAAATGAGATCAAATAAAATAATTAATATTAATAAAAATGAAAAATATCGAATGTTTACAAAGCAAGAGACGAGAATAATGGATATCATTTGATTAATGAATGCCAACATTTTATATTATTATTGCAATGTTTATGTTTATTTTTTTTATAATTAATTGTCAAATAGGTATATCCAAAACGTTTCCATTTTTTAAAATAGGATATTTTTTGATCATATTTTAAGATTTTATTTTAGTTAGTTATGTTCATATGACTCATGCCCGGGCTTTAACTACAAGGTCATACCGCCTTCTACCAGAGCGCTCTTTCGTCCCTCTCGTGGACATGAGCCTTAAATTTTGCCTACTCTACATTTTTATTCATCGAGGGTAGAGGTCTTTAACGAGTATCTGACACCGTGCAGGCTCGGGACCATCGCTTAACGTTCCATCCGTAGGACGGCGTGTTTAAGTTTATTTTACCTGCCAAATAAAATAAATTAAAGACCTCGGCCGATTTTGAGCTCAGTAAGCAAATCTCTTTACATATCCCCTCAATTTGTCTTTTTAGTACATACCTTTATATCTTACTGCGCATCAAAACCCTCGCCTTCTCACGGAAAAAAATAAAAATCGATAACTTTTATATTATTGGAAAACACAAAAGTTATTTTTCCTAGTTTTCTTCTTGTTTACCCTTTTTTAACTCGTTTCCACCCCTTTCCTCCCTTTTATCGCTCTTTTGCACCTTTCACTTCCTTTTTTTTTTATCCTTTTTTACTTTTCTAAATATTTTTCACCTCTTTTCACTCATTTTCACCCCTTTTCAGAGTTCGCCCAAGGATTTTTATTTAAAGTTGGCTGTACATGAGCTATCTGTAGGTGGCCACGCAAGAAGTATAATTTAATATTAGTTATACCTAATAGGCTTTCTTCAGGTTGGTCACCCGACTTTCCAATTTAACGTTATATTGGTATACCTTGGTTATTTTTAAGTGACCATCAAAGGATATTAACTCAACATTCTTCAAGCCTTTCCTTTTTTTGTCACTCATTAAAATGATAACGTGATAAGCGTACTGCCATTCTTGAGCAAGGACCATGTTGACATCCTGAACATTACCCATAATTAGTTGCGTGTTACTTGTGAAAAAGGCTTTAAAAAATTTGAAAAGAGTGAAAAACGATAGTAATGTTTGAAAAAGGGTAAAAGGAATGAGAAAGAGTGAAAATACGTGAAATATGGTGAAAAAAGTCAATAAAAGTTAAAAAGGGTGAAAATGAATGACACAGCGAAAAAGGTTGAAAAAGAAACATGTTAGAGTAAGATCGGATAACCTGAGTGAGAGGTGTGGGATGGCCAGCTTCTTCAATGTGTTCTTCGTACCGACGGAACACTTCTATCTGTTCTCTCTACCTACGGATCCCTTTAATGCAATCCCCATAGCGACGGATCTCTTCATTGTGTTCATCGTAACTGCATCAACCTTCAGTGTGTTCCTCGTACCTATGTAACCCTTCAATGTGTTCCTAATCCCTATAAAACCCAAGATGGTTAGTTCCTATAGTATTACGTCATTTCTATATCATAGGGTGGAAATTAATTAATATATTTGTCATTTAAATTCTATATTTCAGTTGCTGGCTACTTTGAGAGAATTACGGTACCTGAAACTGCTTGAGATAGAAGATTTACCACCGGAAGCAACTGCTCTTTATGCTAGGTCTGAAGAGTTGTACTTATGGAACATTAAATTAAGAAAAATTATTGATTGGTAAGTCATATCAATAGATTGGTCTGTTGGAACACTTGTGAATGTAAGGAATGGATAGGCACAGTGGTTGTGGTATTTGAGGCACTGGTGCTTAGCTTCTGATTAGGCAAAACTACAAGCAATCATTTGAATCAATCTATTTGCACGCTTTTTTCCTGAGACACTTTGGCAATATAAATTACAAATTTAATTAGCAAAGAGGCAAAGAAAATATAACTTAGAGGCTGAGGAAAGGCCGGTAGCCCATCGTTGGTTCCAGAACTGACAACCTCGTCTGTGGCTTCCGTTTCCCCTCTCCGGAAGGTCTCCTCTGCTGACCTGGACTGTGGTGTCTTGTTTCAAGTTCCTCACCCCTGTTATTCCGTTGCTTCCTCTACCGTATTATGACTAGAGTTCTATCCCATGGCCTAATAAACCTTTATGCAAACATTTGGTGAATACGAGGACCGGGTGCGGCTCATTTGTACATACACACAAACTTGGATCTATGTGTGTCAAAATTAGGGTCCGTTGCTGAATTCGCTCTTTCGCTTTGGTCAGTAAGTTTTGTTGACATATTTAAATTATTTTAATAATTATTTTTCTTTTCTTTTTTTTTGTTGATTTTTTGAGAATTCTTTACTGGGGAAGAATAGTTGTAGTAAACATTTATTAGCCAGTGCTTTAGGCAAACTGCCAGCGTCACATCCTTTGCCTCCATAAGCGACGTTGCTGCCTCCTTACTTGCGTTATCGGCCGCATCTACATGCTTTATTCATCCACTGTTTTATCTGACCGAAAGTTTGTTGCTCCTTATTGACAAAAGGGCTGTTGAAGTAAATGCTCTGAAGGCATGACAGTATCCAGCACTTCCGCAATGGCTCTAAGCTCTCCTCGGTCTTTACTGCAATTAGTAGGCAGCTTCCGTTTATTTGTAAATGTTCTGCGATATTGCAAAGCCTACCTGCTATTTGCATTATATTAAAATATGTTTTATAGAGATATAGCGAGGTTTCCATTTTGCTAGTTGATATTGTGGAAGATATTCTCAATTAATTTTTTGGCATTGATAATTATGATGTAATTGTCTCGTTTTTTATAAAATTTAATTTCTCCCAGGAAACGTTAAGCAAACCCTTCAATGGATTTGAAATCTTAAAGTTATTTAATTCTTGAGTTCAAAAAATTATGTATATATATGAGTGGACTTTTATTGTAGGTATAACAAAATGCGAACCAGAGCCAGGCCTCAAGAATTTGCTATTATCTCTGATGAAATTGCCCAAATTGACCTATTAATGGCTGAAGCTATAACTATTTACACTTGGAATAACGAAGGTTTGTAAATTATTTTTATTAGTGAGATATCTTGAGTTATGTTCACTTTTTTATTTGTAAGTGGAATGAGTGCGATATAAAATCCGAAGGAGGTGTCACGTTTTTTCTATAAACCTAGTTGAGAAACATTATACGAATAAAAGTGTTCACATTTTTGACATTAGATCAGTATAAACAACAATATTGACGATAAGGCTCTTGCTCCCTAGAACATTTAGAGCAGTTTATGTTATTATTTATTTTTTATTACTTTACTCCTCCAGATATATAAAGTATAGTGGAAGTTACGTTATCGATCAAAAATTCGATGAGGAGTTTTCAACAGAATTTCATATTTTCCGACCTCTAGATCCCAAATATGACAAAAAAAAAACTGCCTGTGTGTGTCTGTGAACACGATAACTCCCCATAGAATGAATGTATCGACACAACATTTGATATGAGGATTTAGCAGTCCCTATGTAAGCCAACTGTTGAATATTAGCGTAAACGGTAGTCTGGTTTTGGACGGGGAGCGAAAAGTTAATTGATTATTTCATTCTGGGGAAGTACATTGCCGTTGATTCACCGACAATTTTATTTGATGAAAAAAAAAAAAATTGTGAAGACGATAAATCGGGATTTATTGAGGAAGGTACTAAAATGTTGCTGATATCACAGTTTGAGTTCTCGTGTAGAACTCTGATAGCGGAGTTAGGAACTATACAACCATAACTTCATTTAAAAGGTTCTTGAATTTTAATTTACTCTACAGTCAATATTTCTGTGATGAACAAGAGTAGTAAGTATCCACTAGTCGGATTTTGATGGCGTAGGAAGAAAGCGTATTTGAAAACAATATATATATTAAATGTTTATTAATTGATACATCAACGCAATGTTCGCCTATGGATCCCTCTGTTGACAGATTCAGCTGAGTTTATTGAGAAAATGTATGATGAGGTATGGTCGGTGGCGGAGCGGGTACACCAGGCACAGGACAACCTGGCACTCATCATAAAACTGATCAATCAGTGGAATTACACTCCTCTCTATGTGAGGGCCAACGAGAAGAAGACGGAACTACTCGAGTACAATAAATTGGACAAGATCAACAGGAGGTGAGCCAACAAAACAACTCTCAATATACCCGCTGACTTTCTATTATCTCGATTATTGTGAAACGGGACTGCTGGATAAACGATTATAAACGGCATACTAAAAAAATAAAAATTTATATTCTCCAAGTATTCTATAAAGAAACAAAAAAATATAATATGAAATGCCTTTCAGTTTTTTTGTTTTTTTAAATGATGAAATGAATGAAATTTTCTTAGAAACTTTAAACCAGCGTTTTATAGGAGAATTATCTAAAAATGACTGTTGAAAAATAACTTGTAAAGGGAATTTAAACGTGGCGGGAAATATAACCATCAAAATCAAAGTTTTTAAAATTCATAAATAAATTGAAATTGTACCTAAAGTGTTTAAATCGAGTCAGCCTATCTCGAGTTATAAAACCACAAAGTTTACAGATATGTCGAGTAGAAAGAAGGATTATACATTTGACTGTTACTGTTGCAGGTATGATTGTATTATCGAGGTTGGCGAGGAAATATACGATTTGATCGATAAGAACTTCCGTCTTTTGCACAACCTCCCTCCCATTCTGCCCCCTGTGGAGGAGATGCCCTTTGAGGAGATACTAGAAGGGGAGGAGGATGTGTTGGAGGACATCTTCAAGAAGGAGGAGGAACCGGAAGTAGTGGATGAGGCACTGGAGAGGAAGGCGCGCGCATCTACAGCCTTCTTGGAACAGTTAGGTGCGTTTACACCAGGTTCGATAAGAGACGTTGCCCAAATACAGGGCGAGTACAGGCAGGCAGAAATACGAGTACAGGAAGGCAGAGATGAAAGTGGCTGTGGAGGCGGACATCTTCCAGCTGTAGTAGGCGGACATCTTCCAGCTGTAGTAGGTATAGGGAGAGGATGAGGGGGGAAAGGGCTTCTACCGTCCTCATATTGCAGCTGGGAGGGTCTTTGTCAGGTTCGGTGAGAGGTTGCCCAAGTTGAGTACAGGCAGACAGAGATAAAGATGGCGCCTCCTGACAGTGTCCATGAATTTCCGATTCCGAGTTTTGTTACAAAATAAATAATAAAATATAATAATGAATAATGTTGAATAATATATAACAAAATAAAATAATATTATCTAATATATAAATCTTCGAACTAATAATATTTCAAGCAAAAAAAAAAACATGCTACGATTTAGTGAGGTTCACTGTATGTAGGTATGTTTTCTTTATTGACCACCTACGCTAACAACAATCCTTTTGTTCCCTCAAACTATAATTACCTATACTCCTTATCCTAATAATTTTTTTTTTCTTCATTACAACTAGTTGCGGAGAGATCCCGTTTGTCCAAAGTTACAGCGCTCGAATCTGATCTAGCACCAGCATCTGAGGGCGTTCAAAAATCAGACGTGACGCAAAAAACTCAGACCACTCGGAAAACTCTGCTGGAGGCGCGAAAATCTCAGATTGAAGCAGAAAAGAAAGAGGGGGAAAAAGGACAAGAAGAGCCTGTGAAAGAAGAGGAAGGTGGAGCGGAGGGTGGAGAAGGAAGGAAGGCGGAGGATGAAGAAGGGAAGGGGAAGGATGGGGCAGAAGAAGGGAAGGGGAAGGATGGGGTAGAAGAAGGGAAGGGGAAGGATGGGGCAGAAGAAGGGAAGATTGAGGGAGAAGGGAAGGTGGAGGTAGAGAAGGAAGAGGAAGAAGAGGGGGAAGGGGAAGGAGAAGCAGGAGGAGAGGGGGAAGGGGAACGAGAGGCTGGAGGAGAAGAGGAAGGAGGGGGAGAGGAAGGGGAAGTGAAGGAGGGAGAGAAAAAGAAGGGGAAGAAGAAAGGCAAGGGCAAAGGCAAGAAGAAAGGTTAGTATACTTGAAATATTAATTTTTACTTAATTTTATATATAATAAGTGCGATCGCTCTTTCGATTTCATTTTTTAATAATATCAATACTTACAATATTAAATAAAATGTATACATTTCATTTGGTATCAGGATAAGTCAGTGTATTAGTCTATTGGGTTCGTACCTCCCTATTAGGTAAGGGAATAAAAAGGAAGGTTTTCAGACTTCTTATCCCCGATTAGGTAAACCTTCAACCTGCATTTCTTGAAACTCCACAATAAGAGAACCATGTCCTACTTACCGTTAAGAAATAGTTCCTTAATGTGGACCTTGAAGTTCAGTACATACCACGGCCTCTTCTACTTGAGCTACAAAAATACAGATAGTTCAGAGCTAAAGGGCTGGTGAACTGACTTAATTGGCCTTGGTTCTTTACGCTATTAACGGACCAAACCTAATAATCTGTATCACCACCATCTTTTTTCGAATAGTAAATGCAATCTTGCAAATTATTTTGTTATTAATTTACAATACTTGTTTTATTATTATCACTGGAATGGATTTATTGTCTTGCAGAAAAGCGGGAGTCGAAGGCTGAGGTACCAGAAGGAGAAGAGGGTGAAGAGGAGAAAGAGGAAGACGAGGAGGGAGAAGAACGAGCCGAGAGGAGAGCTGCGGGGGAAGAAAGTGAGGAAGGAGAGGAACCACCCACTATAGAGGAGGAGGAAGTAAGTAACTGTAGAGGGAGATGGGCTGTCGGAGGCGGCAGATGTTGACGACTCGGCGAACGGTGTTGTGGCCTCCACCGGGGACCGACACGTCAAAAAAGTCAACCGCAACAACAGATTTAAATGTTGAATCTCTAATAAATACAATTAGACGCTTTTTGCCCGACGATTCGGTGAACGAGTGACATGAAACCCCCACCGGAGGTCAGAGACCTAAAAAAAAATTATGTGTTAGCCGGCGTTGCCATTTAACATTCATAATTATTATGATACTACAATATACTTTGTAGTATATTGAATCAATTATTGCCCGAAGTAGCTCGAGATGGAATATAACATTTCTCAGGAACGCCAGAGCTATATTCACATAAATTTCCATATTAGAGTGTTTTAATTTTCCTTATAGGTATCATGAGAGTATGTTTTGTTACGCACTGTTTTCATGCCATCTCCTCTCTTTCGTTCTTCTTCTCCTTTCATACATTAACATCAAGTGCCAAAACGTAATGGAATATTGGCAAGTCATTTGAGACACTTATTTGTATGATTTAATGATTATTGTTTTATCTGTTTTCAATTGGTGCTATTTTTCAAGCAATCAATTTTTGCTGTACAGGAGGACCAGTCATACGAACGGACGTTAGACATTGAGACGGGGAGAGAGGAAGAGGACAGAATCATCTTGGAGGAGACTGTGATGAAGTTTGACCGGCCTGCTCAGAGAGCACAGTGAGTATAGGTTGTACGTGAAAGAGCGAACAGTCTATGGAACATAATTTAATAATAATGTAAGAGTGAATACAAACTAAAATGTAAAGGACGAAACTTCGGGTCTGACAAGAAACTAAATTCTGAGGAGAAACGTAGACGTGGGTCCACAAACCCGCTGGTTTTGACTGACGCGCGCGTGAATTTAGGTATCCTTAAAATTCTAATAATACCATAAAATGGCACGAAACACTACATTTCTTGATTTTAATGTGGATAATCCCATATCATCTCTCTCCGTTCCAATATTTATGTACGTTCATAGACAGTTTTGATGGAAGTCAATTTACCCTGCAAAAGTTAAGACGGAAATTTGAAAAAGATACTTCCTCGATGACTCTTAAAACACACCAAACTATGCGGACAAGGCCAACGGTGGTCTGTTTGCTGTATTGAAACTCATCAATAGTTGGCGAAGGGTGAAAATACGAGAATTGTGGAAGCAGCGGCAACAATAATTCATGAGGATATTCGGATCACCATGTTCAATACAATTGTAAATCCGGATTTGATGAGTTATACATATGGAGCAGAAAACTTGACTCCGGAGATAATTTACCAATTCGATAATTGCAAAACATAAGAAGGATAAAACAGAAGGTAAAGAAGATCGGAACATGGATATTGAAGAGATTCCGTCCTATATTCTTCTCCTTAACAATTTTTCTTGTTGAAGCACCCGGTTTTGAGCATTCACTATGACAACCCGAGTTAGACTGATCTTTGTCTACGCGCTCCACTATCCTCAACTTTGAACGTTGTTTAATAGAGTTTGGTGGGGTCTAGCCGAACTACCAACAGAACACTTTTAACGTAGATATATATAAATATATTATCATTCCACTCTTTTTATTTATTACAACGGTTCAGAAGAAAAATTAGAAAAACCAGCACAGATTACGGGTAGTTGGGGAAGAAGGACACTAACATGAGGACACTATGCCTTTGCCAGCGGCTAGGGCAAATAGTGATGAGGATATTAGTTAGTTATTGTGACTCATGCCCGACCATTAACTACGTCATATCGTCATGCCATAGTGCTCATTCGTCGCTTTGGTGGACATGAGCCCGACTTCACTAAGGGAGTCCTAAATTTTTATTTACCTAAGGCAGGGGTCTTTAACGAGTACCTGACATCATATAGTCTCTGAACGACGGCGTGCTCAAGGTTTTTTCCCCTGCTAGATAAAAAACCTAAGGGCCTCGGCCGCGATCTTAAGCAAGGTATATGAGGAAGTATACAGCTATAGATGCTTAGTTACTCACTAAGAACTACTTTATTGTGTTTATTTATCCGGTGTGTTCCCGTATTAACAATATAATAAACAAATTAATCTGATCTTCCTTTTTGTTTATCAATCCGTTCACTACTCTAGAATTTAGATTTTATTTTCTTTGTTATTAAAGATATATTTATTCAATATTGTAAATAATTTTTAGTTATACTTTTATTTTATCTACCTTACACACATGTAATGATATCCTCATACAGATGGCTCTCAGACAACTGGAAATTGGTCCGTGGACCCACACGGCCAGATGTGAGCTTTGAGGAGGAATATTTCCCAGAGCACCCAGAAGAAACCATCAAAAAGGAGAAGGAGAAGAAGCGGAAGAAGGGTGACAAGGTGGAGAAGCAGCCGGTGGGGAAGGGTGGGAAGAAGAATATTGCAGGCCGCCCTTCTGTGGCGCCCTTCTTGGAAGGGGAGGCCTTCGAAGGGGAGTTTGGCGGTGAGGATGATCAGCTCTTCACACCGCCCCCCAGCCCTTCGGTAACACACTCCCTTTGTTTTATTTTACAAATGTTTTTCAAACTGAACTAATGATGGACTTTACATAGTAAATATTATATTATAGTCCTTTTTGTATTTGCGGGAGGGGCCTAGACTCAGTAGCTGCCTTACTATCACTATCTCCTTGGGCTCCAGCCTCCCAACGATATTCTATATTCTACTTACGAACTTCGAATTGTAATACGAGATTGTCTCTAATTTATATGTTCTTCAGATTTTTATAGAATCGACAATGTTCTTTGAAGAGGTTTGGCTATATGTTTCATCTGAGTTGACGCAGCACATCTGATGTTCCTTGAGGATTCGGCACTTTTATCATGGCCTTACCTTCGGTCACGTTTCAGTTCTGCACATGTCCCTCAGCGCGGTTCTAGAAGACCTCTTCTGGTTAAGGGCTTCTTGTGCAGTTGGTCAACCATTTTATTGCCGTGAATGCACAGGCTTTTAGCATTTTTTACCTGTATATTGGAGATAATATGTCTGATTTCTTTTTTTATAACCTTTTCTCTTTCATATTCTACAGATGTTACTTCTGGAAGAATTTAAAACCAACCCAGAAAAAATTAGAAGATGGGATGCTTACTTGGATCTCATGGATGATTTAGTGGAAGAAGGCTTGCTCCATGCTGTGGCTTCTGGGTAATTTCATATTTATTTCACGTATGATTAAATTATTCAATTAACATCTTAATGACTGATGTAAAACTATTTGTGGTGTTTGTTTAGGATTGGGTACTTCATGGACGAGATGCGACCCCGGCATGGGAAGGCCCCTCTGTTCCTGACCACAATGAGACTTGAGAACGGGAAGCTCGTGTTTGAGCCCTCCATGGATGAGGACCTTGAGACGGGAAGCACCCTTATTGGCATCATGTGGCTTATCATTCTGGACATCAATGCGCAGGCGCTTCTCATACCCAGGATATCCTACCGTCTTCGGGAAACCACTTACTTGGTAAGATTAGCTGACCTTTATTTATACTTCATCAGTGGCAGGAATAATTGTTGTACCCTCATCACGAAAAGCTAAGGCTTGTTTGGTCCAGCTTAGGAGTGACATCATCAGATACCAGCACACATGAGCTCAATCTGCGGAGTCAAGAGGAGAAGCTACCCCTAGACGCTAGTCTAGTCTAATTTTTACATCAAACTCTAAAACAAACTTCCTCACAGTAGTTAACGCCCGAGCATGAGTCATAAACGCAATAAACATTATTATTATTATTATTAATATTTTAAAATGACTTCTATTTATTACTGAAGTGTTATTTTCAGGATAATGTGGGAATTCAGGAGAATGTAGTTGAAATGGAAGAAAATACAATGCATAGATTTTTAAGCGCTATCGCTCAGGTAAGTCGAATTCACACTATTTCTAGCATATTGTATTATTATGCTATTCCAAATTTATGACTGACCCTTCAGTTAAGAAGAAAAGAAAAGTTATTTAGATCGGTCTTAGGGTGCCCCTCACAAATTATTTATTGTATGCTGGGGGTCTGCCCCTGCTCGCTTCGCTTGTGAACCCCACCGAGCTCCTGCTCACCCCCCAGCTCCCTTGGATGGTGTCACCATGATTACTGTAACGTTGGACGCCCATATATAGTTAGCTTCAGGTTGAGGTGGAAGTTAAGCCTAATTCAACTTCTACAGTTAACTCCAGGCAGAGGTGGAAGTTAATCCTAACGCTAAAAATGCCGATACAATCTCTATCTATTGACGTCCAGCACTCCTCGTTGATGAGCCCATGATTACTGTAACTTTGAATGATCCTGTAGTTAACTCCAGGCTGAGGTGGATGTTAACCCTAACGGTAAAAAAGTATGTTATTATATACTGCTTTGCGCCTACTCCAGGCACCCCCGTGATTACTTCTATGGTAGATACCCCCATAGTTAGCTCCAAGTTGATGTAGTTAAGTGGATGTAAAGTGGACTTGAAAAAATAAAATAAAACTTGTTTATTTAAGATATTGTCTAATTTCACTAACTATATATACATGGGAGTACTTTCGGTATTTCTACCATCCTCAGCCAAAAGCATAAGAGATAAGACTAATATACTACAACCGCGAGGAACCTGCTAGTTAAGTAATAGGCCTTGCTGGGGAAATTATTGTGTGTTTTTCTGTTTTTCCCATTAGGCAGAAAAGTTTGCCAATAAATACTATGGTTATGCCTACCTGTGGGAGGAAGATAAAGAGGAACATCTGAGACAGTTCCTCAAGTTCTCCAGAGTGCTGGCGCCTGAAGAATATGAGATGGAGGGTAAGCTGGACGAGGAGGGGAACCCCCTTCTGGAGGAGAAAGAGCCCAACCTGGAGCTGTTCAAAGCTATCGTAAGAAACATATGTATATTTGGTTGATATTGAGTTGGCAGTCGGTCTCCCCACTCCCCTCCATACCCCCTCCCTTGTCCACTGTGGCTACAAAGATGTTATGGCATGAAAGGAGTGAGCTAATCAGGAATGTCAGGATTCCGGCGAAAGTCTACCAGAAATATAGATTATAGGTGATCCTTGTGATACCGATTCCTTATATTTTCTGTAAAACACGTACTTAATTACAGTAA
Source organism: Aradus depressus (assembly GCA_963662175.1). Lineage (NCBI taxonomy): Eukaryota > Metazoa > Arthropoda > Insecta > Hemiptera > Aradidae > Aradus > Aradus depressus. The sequence goes on along the minus strand of OY759214.1, from coordinate 9,073,637 downwards.
TGTCAGTAGTCAATCTTCAACCAGATAAGGACGGTCGAGAACCTTAACATTTTTGGCACCGGGTACCGTGGGTCCGAGTGCGCATCTGGGTATACACTCGGATGCGTGTGGCCAGTTTGCTTGAGTACGTTCGACCTTGTTTGGCAAACGCCCTGACCGCTTTAATAGTTGAAGACAATCTTTACCTTGTTTCAATCTGGTTTACTGTATTGTTTTTTTTTAATTTTCAGATTGACAAGTATGAAGATATCCGTGAAGAATTGTCTAAAATCCCTGCCTTTGATTTGATCGACAGTTGGTTAAATGTTGATTTGCGCCTTTTTAAGCTACAAATTATGGAAGAAAATGACAAATGGAGTCTTCTGTACAAAGATCATCTATGGAATAAAGTTGTCAATAGGTATCCAATTAAATGTCAACATTTAAAATGTGGTCCATATCAAAAATTAATGTTGTTTGAGACAGGAAAACAAAAGGGAGGGACAAATTCTGTTAGGTTAGGTAGCTTTGGTGGAGTGAATGTCAGGGGAACACAGCAGAGAATCTCCTAAAAAGACCTGCTATTCCTTCAAGTTTGAAGACCCCTTCCCCCAGACAGAGGCTTAGCTGTTTGTATACACTTCAAATACTTATATGTGAATTTTTTGTCTTGTTTTTCAGTTTAGAAGAATTGAGTGATTTTATTGATGAAGCGGTTATTGGTTTGAACAAGCCTGTCCAGAAAGGGGACTATGAAGGTTTGGTCGCTGTCATGGGATATTTGATAAAAATTCGAGATCGAACTCAAGCAACTGATGAAATGTTTGAACCTCTCAAACAGACCATAGATCTACTTAAAACTTACGGCCTTGACTTTCCTGAGAAAACTTACAAACTGCTTAGTGTAAGCTGTCGAATTATTCTAATTATGTACTAAAATTATGTTTAACAATTTGTACAACCTAATCCGGATACATTAAAAAAAAAATGTATACTGTTTTTCGTAACATATTATGAGTAGACTGGACCTATACGAAACTTTCCCATGGGCTTTGGAAAGTTATTGCAATGCTCCTAATTCGATTTTAATGCTTCGATAAAATATCAGTTAGCTAATACTAGGACGTACAATTTCGGATATACCCTGCTGAAATAACATTTTTTAAGAATTAATAAAAGTTGTCAGTAAGTAAAGTTGGCAACAATTCTTCTTATTTTAAATATTTTTTAAAACTTTTATTGATTTTTCAACTAACCATAGAACCGATTTTAACCAAAATTGGTAGTAATTTATAAGCGACCTTCTTTAATTAATACGAAATTCAAAAGGGAAATGTTCTGAGAAATCTTCTGAGGGCGCTGGTAGCTCAGAGGTAGCGTGCTAGCCTACTGATCTCAAGATGGTGGGTTCGAGTTCCGGCCGATGCCCTTAGGTTTTCTATCTGGGTGGTGAAACAACTTTGAGCACGCCGTCCTTCGGATGGGATGTTAAGTGATGGTACATAACAATTTTTGTCACGTTTAAGTTTCCCTATGGACCTAGGTACACCTCCTACTTGTACTATTACCCACTTTAACAAATCGAGCTCGCATCCAATTTCTATTAGAGAAAAGACCTCTGTGCTACATAATTTATGCATTAAAATTGTTCGAACCTTCACTTGATAAAGGTGGTTTGAAACAAACAACAGAGTGGCCTTCGGTCTCCCCAGAAATATATTTGTTTAATTTTAATTTTATCAAAGTGTCATCATTAAGGCATTATCAAAACTAAACAGGAACAAGAAAATTTGAGTTAAAAATCTGTACTTATAACATATAACATTGTTATGACTGTTCTATCAGGAACAGTAAGTAAAAACTGGCATAACTTTCGTTATTAAACAAAAAATATGTATAGGCCATTATAGTTTTATATGGTCTCAACATCAAAATTTGATCAATTAAACATCATGTTACCTAACTTTGGTCAGTAAGTGTTTGTTGATATTACCTGTTACAACCATTAACTCACTAATTAATTGTTGATTTAGATAATTCATATTTGGAGGTATGACTATTCTACGTAGAATATGAAGTAGCATAATATTATTATATGTTATAAATATGAAGAGAAGATTTTTAACTCAAATTTACTTGTTCCTTTAGTTTTGATGGTGAACAACGGTAAAAAAAAATGAATATATTTTTTTTCAAACCACTTTCACCAAGTGAACAATTGTTTAAACCTTTTATACTACGTCGATTTATAATATTTTAAGTAATTTAATATCATATTTGCCTAATTTGATGTTTGTTCAGGACCTGCCGGACAGATGGAACTCTCTGAAGAAGCTGGCCAACATGGTGAAGGTACAGGCAACTCCCCTCATGCAGGCCGAGTCCAACACTATCAGAAAACGGCTCTCCTTTTTCGATGTTCGCCAAAATCTTTACATGGATCTGTTCCATAAGAAGCCATTCTTCAAGTAAGTCGCAACACAATTTACTTTTTCATTATTAATTACCTCCAAATATGAACGTACCAACTGCTTCCATGGAGTCTGGGCTAGCCGTATTGGCAGCATACGTTAACGATAGTTGCACATTACTGTTACTTGACATTTGTCACATGAGAATTTTAAATGTTCCATTTTGAGAATATTAAACACTTTGTTAAGTAGCGGTGAACTGCGTCGCTACACCCCATATGATTTGTCTCGTTGAAAAAGTAAAAATACAGTTTACTCTTTTTATTATACAAATGAAATGTTTGGGGATTCTCTGAAACACAAATCCAATAATGAAAAATCGATGTCTCGAATGGAATGGCTCTAAGATATCAATATTTTAAAGTCGAATTTTTGGGCGCGTCATGTGAGCAGCAAACTTTTTTCGTGTAACCCGGAATGCACATCGAATTCCAGCCCGAACCAAGAAGGTAGTCCTCCAAAGTGTGGAATCCCTCTAGTAAACCACAGTAAGAATTTCAAAAATCCAGTTGATGTATTCGAAGAAATGTTGACCCACCCGTCAGTTCTTTTAGTGAAACAGTCTAGCTGCTCCTGAAATAGAGAAACCCCATGGGGAATCATAAAAAAAATATCTAGTTCATAAAAAAAATTATTTCTCAATATTTGCGATGTGTCAATTCAATTTTTTTTATTGCTTCCCCATGGGATTTCTCTATATCAGGAGAACCTGTACTGTTTCACTAAAAGGACCGACGGGAGTGTCAAAAGTTTATTTCTTCGGATACATCAACTGGATTTTTGATATTCTTACTGTGGTTTACAGTTTTATGCTCTAATCCTAGATTATATCATTCAATATCTCGAAAACCATTGGAGATATCGATTTTTTATTATCGAATTCGTGTATCTGAGGGTCGATAAACATAAGAATTCACCCTTGGGGCCCCAGTATCCGTAGAAGTGCCAAATGTTTTTACTAACGATTGTCTACTCAACTGCTGGCGCTGTTTCTTCTAGATGGGACTGCGAGGAGCCCTACAGAGAAATAGACAAATGCCGTATAGAGATCTCCAACCTGGTGGACCTACAGAACAATCTGACGGACCAGGCAGGTCTCTTTGAGGTCCAGGTGCCTCCTTTCAAGGTTATAGAGCAGTTCAAGAAGGAGTTACAACTTGTCAAGGTGATTATCACTTGTAAATATCTGCTACTATCAATTTAGGAGGCAGTTTGGATGTCTCAGCTTGTGCCTTTCAACCTTCCGTCGCCTTCTAACCTCATATTGTTTCCTACTACGATTACATTTAGCCGTTCGGATCTAAAAATGCACTTTGAAGAGAGAGAGAAAAAAAAACAGGTGTTCCAAATGTATTTATTTATTTATTTTTTATATAAACAATTATGAGATGATTAATAATTATTATGAGAAGAATAAAAATAAAATAACATAATATAAATGAATATAAACTTCCTAATATTAATAAATACTAAAGAAACTATTTTCGAAAAAATTAATAAATATGTATTTTGTATTTATATTCTCTTTCTCTAAGATAAATCTCCTTTCAGGACGATATTTCGTATATACATAAAGTGTACCGGTTTCGGCTTATACCATCATGAACACAAAGTTCAAAAGTGACATTGAAGTTTCCTAGGTTGTCACATTTGTACAATGCTCAGGCTATCTGAGATTTCCTAAGGCTGTGACACCTTGTCCCCTAGGGAAGTCTGTCTACGGGGGGTGAAAAATCGTACCTTAACATAATATTTACAAATATTTGGATTGTCAATAATATAATAAAATAAAGAAAATACAACTTACTTTTACTTTTTTTTTATTTTGAACTGTATATTTTTTATTTTATTATAATATTTTCCTTAATTCATTATACTAAGGACAACTCAAATTGTTGTGAATTTTATGCTAAGGTAGGACTTTCCATCCTCCATGGACTTCCCTAGGGGACAGGGTGTCACATTCTTAGGTAATCTCAGATAACCTGAGGATTATATAAATAAATATGACAACTTAAATGTCACTTTTGAATTTTGTGCTGACAATGACATAAGCCAAAACTGGTACACTTTTTGTATAAAGTGTTTCTTTCCATTTTGTTACGAGTTACCTGCGACATTTTATGAAAATTGGCACAATAGACGTTAGTGTGAACAGTTCAAAAAATTAAGACGAAAAATTTAACGCTTCACACTTTGATTTTCAGCAAATTTATATTTTCTGTAATTATTCTTATAATCTATATTTGATTTTGCAGGTTCTGTGGGATTACATCCTGATCGTTAGATCGACCATTGAAGACTGGGAGGGGACCAAATGGAAGAACATAGACTCGGAAGCTATGGATATGGAACTGAAGAAGATAGCTAAAGAAGTCAGGAGTAAGTACCCCCCACAAATATATGTGTTATAAATAGGAAAGCTTACGTCTTAAGGACAATTTATTTATATTCAATAAAAATGTATGTTAAGAAAATGTAAGTTAAATTGTAATGATAGTGTCGTTCCAGTTAAAAAATACACCACAATTCATAATATGAAGATGACTGGTATAGTGAGCAGTGATTATTTCAGGTTGTAAAATGAAATATAAGTGACTTATCAAAGATTTTATTAATTTTTGCTAGCCGGCTTTCGAGGTTGCCCTCATCATCGGGCAGTCTATAAAATACTTGCTGGAGTTCCTGTGTAAAGATGTTCGATAGGTTTCTTAGACTGGATTTTTTCCTTTGTGGCCTTAGTTTGTTTTTGTAGTCATTTTATTTTGTAACCTGTGAACTAATCACTTCTCACTACATCAGCCATCTTCATATTATGAATTGTGATGTATTTTTTATCTGAAACGACACTATCTTTTTAATTTAACATACATTTTCTCACTACCACTATGGCTATAAGGGAAAAATCTTTAAGTAACCTATCGATCATCTCTACACTGTAACTTCAGCAACTATTTTATAGACTATCTGATGATGTAGCAACCTCGAAAGCCGGCTTGCAAAAATTAATAAAATCTGTGAGAGGTAATATGTTTTATTTTAACGATAACGTTTTGATTTTTGGATCTACTGACCCTCCTTGAGTAAGAATTCTACAGTTGCTACCCAAACTGAAAATTAGAAAAAAAAACCCTTAATTTAATATCAAAAATGAGTTAAGTAGCTTCAATATGAAAAAAACATTCGACATCGTAAAATGCTTCATAAAGAATTTAATGTCCTTCAATTTTGAACGACAATTTTTATCGCAGGACTGAGATATCAAAAAAAAATATTAAAGAAAAACAGTGTAATTTTCCAGCTACAAATCTGCGTATTTCGGTCGGGCGACGAATTCTCTGAAGAGTTTCATACGAAAATTCGTGTTTCTTAAAACAAAAAGGTACATATTAACTATATCCTCCGATCTGTTCGAAAACTGAAACTGTTTTATATCCCACAAATGGAGACTGCAGTATTATTACAACCCAAGTTACTCTCTTCAGGGATATTTATTTTGCACTAAATTAAATATATATATCTTGTTTTCGTGTATTTTAATTGTTTCATTTTCCCTCTCCATAGCACTTGACAAAGACATGCGAGAATGGGACATCTACAAAGGTCTGGAAGCCATTATAAAGAATCTGATCACAGCCCTGAGAGCTATCACAGAGTTACAGAATCCTGCCATCAGAGATCGCCACTGGCTTGAGTTAATGGCCGCCACTCAGGTATATACTCTTTAATTTAAAAAAAAAAATCTTTAAAATTCTTCAATGAGTTTGACATTTTGAAAAATTGTTTCAAGTAGTCAAGCGGCATGATTTCTGCTATTATTCGAAAACATTTTAAACCAAAATGCTGATCTTAATAAGATTAGTACCATGCTTTCATTTAAAAACTATATTTTATTTTTTCTCAGATTATTCTATCCTTACTTCAGTCTCAACACCTTTGTCTCTCGGTGAGAGTACTTAAATGGAATCTTCTGACCAATTCCACATCAATAAATCCCTGTCGTCAGAAGGCATTGTGACGTTTTTGTTATGCATTATTTCTCTTTTTAATTATTAAAACAGGGGCGTAGCGTACAAAGAAGACAAGATGCGATAGAACAAAGTATTGACATCCATCTTGTTTTTCATTCTCAGATGATCTCGTGCTACGGCATTCACTTTACATTGTCTCTTGCAGGTTACTATACAAAAATATTACGATCCTCCGTCTCATCGCCATCAGGTCTGCTTATATTTCTGGTATAGCACCATGCATGACCTCTCGGCCTAGTTTAGAGAACTAAATAGAATTAGAAAATAAAAAGAATAGTTGGCTAAATATGTACATACATTAAGCATTACCAGAGAAGGCCACGAATAAATCAATTAATATCATGTTTTATTTTTCATTATTATTATTTTTTTAAATATTTTCCCAAGATTTTTATTAGTTCTGAGTAGTCGAAAAGAGATAATCTTGGTTTTGTATCCTTGAATTAATTTATTCAGTTAAAAGGAAAATAAAGAAAAGCTATTTATCATTCATCATGGCCATAACTAAAGAATAGACTGCATTTTCTCTATTTTCCCCCTAATTGAGTTATTTATTTACGCACTAAATCTCTCGACTACTTTTTTTCGATCCTATAGAACTCTAATGCAATTCATAGATGTCCAAATAACTAATTAAAAATATGAGTAAAATGCACTTTACATTTCTATTATAGTATCCTAAAAAGTTGAAAATAAACAAATCGTTTCAGTGTATTATATTGAAATGTAAGTTGTATATTTGAAGAAACTGTTTTTTAAATTGTATTCATATTTTATATGAGTATAGGGGAAGTTATGTAATCGGTCAACAATTCGATGAGGAGTTCAATTCAACAGATACACATTTTCCGACCTCTAGATTCCAAATATGAAAAAAAATATTTCTGTCTATCTGTGTTTCTGTGAACACGAATACTCTCGATAGAATGAATATTTCGACACGAAATGTTGTATGTGAATTCACAGCCCTCTAACGACGATACCAATTGTTTCAAATAGACCAAAGAGGAGGGGGGATTAGGAGGAAGCTTAACTCAAAAACTTTAATAACAGTCGTTGTAATGAGTACATCGACACAAAATTTCATGTGTAAATTCAAAACCCCATAAGGACGACACTTATCAATCAATTTTCGGTAGAAAGGAAGTGGGGATCAGAGGGGCTGAACTCAAAAACTTTAATAACTGCCGTTGTAATGAATGTATCGACATGAAATTTCATATTATTTTATATCCTTATTTATTTTCTTACCTTTTAGTCATTCAAATTAATTTTTTTGTAGCATTCTGAATATCATAGAATTTATTCAACAGCTGTTTATTAATATTTATATTTTTGCAAAGCAATCTTTGAGACGCTATAAATCTGAATACGTTGGTTTTACTTCAAATTTGACAAAAACTGGATAGTCAGAAATTTCATTAAAAAAAGCATTTATTTTAATAGATGATTTTTCCATAATACGTAAGTGTCGCCATTATGGGGTTTTGAATTCACATTGGAAATTTTGTCGATACAACGGCATTTCACAGGCTCATAAACATTTTTTTTTTTCATATTCGGAATCTAGTGATCGGAAAGCATGAAATTCCTTTGACAAATCCGCATCGAATTTTTGACTGACTGGGAAAGTAAAACACGTTATTGTTGGATTTATACATGGCCAGCGCTGTGCATGGATTTATGCATGGCCAGCGCGGTGCATTGCCTACCTACTGCATTTCTCCTTTTGATACATAAGAACTCATCTTGACTAGAAACTATCAAGAAAGTGAACCTAATCTAGTATAGACCATAGTGTAAGGCACATCACATAAGGTATAGTTTGTCCTTGAGGTAGAGGAGGCTGTACAAGTCTCAGAACATTGACCACTGAAGATATAGTGGTTGGGGTTTATTTCGTTATAATGAGATGATGGCTCATGTTTTTGGAACAGAACGAAAAGTGCCACCCAGAAAAACGTGCCTAAAGGACCAACTTTTACCTAACAAACTTTACGGGTTGTCCCCTGATCAATGACACAAATTTGGATAGTCTTTTTACTTGAAATTTCATTTTAAGCCTCTAAACATGTATTTGAAAAAGCTTCGTTTGTAAGTTTTTGGCAGAAACAATCAGTATGTAGTTTCTTCGTTAAGTAAGGGGATTTCCATTGATATAATTTTAAATACCACCGTTAGTATTTCTTTGACAACCTATCATTTTGATATTTTTCGATAGTTTCCAACATAGACAAAAACGTTTATATTAATTTAATTGTATCGTTGTTAAAAAATTCAGATTTGATATTTTGTAATTTTGGCGAATACTTAATATTTTATTTTTAACATACTCATGAATATAATAGAAAATAACTACTTAAATTAGAGGGCGCCGGCAGCTCAGTGGTATGCGTGCTTCCTTACTGAGCTCAAGATCAAGAGTTTATTTTATCTCGGTGGTAAAATAAACGTAAGCACGCCGTCCTTCAGATGGGACGTTGAGCGATGGTCCCGTGCCTGTTCTATGACAGATTCTCGTTAAAGACCCCTACCCTAGTTGAATAAAAATTTAGGACTTCCATAGTGGAGTCGGGCTCATGTCCACCAGAGTGACGAAAGAGCGCTCTGGTAGTAGGCGATATGACTAAAGTAATTACTAACAACTTAAATAGAATACTTTACAGTATTTTGTTATTCACTTCTAAACCAAGCGTTTTCGACCCCATGTTTTTAGAATTATAATTATTTATATAGGTAATAAAATAATTATTTTTGTTAAAATTAAACTTCTAAAGACATAAGTTTCTTTCATTGATTTTGGGACTCCGTATATCAAGTGAAAAATCACCATTGCTTTTAGTTTCTACATTTATTTTAATATTTGCTTTTTTATTTCTTTTATGCATATAATCGTTGTTGTATTCATATATATCATTTTTTTATATTATTATTTCCTAGTTTCATTTTATGTATTAACTCTTTTTAACAGACATTTATTTAACATTGTTTGGTGCTGGTCTAGGTGCGATTCGTCATTGACGACGAGACGACCCTGAAGGATCTGCTGGATCTGAACCTGTACAAGTTCGAGGAGGAGGTGAAGACCATCGTGGACAAGTCGGTGAAGGAACAGTCGATGGAGAAGATCCTGGCAGACCTGGCAGTGACTTGGGCTGGGATGGAGTTCGAGTATGATGCTCATCCTAGGTCCGGGATCAAGATCCTCAGGGTGAGCGAAGAGCTGATAGAGGTGCTGGAGGCTGATCAGGTGAGGAAACCCAAAATAAATTCATGAATAACAAAGATTCTGTGAGGGTCGATGTCGAGAGAGCTGTGAATGAGGGTGTAGAGGTCCCCCAGTAGGGGTTGATTGGGAGTGGACAATTTTTAGTTTCCCAGCTATATGAAGTATAGGGGAAGTTATGTAATCTCTCAACAATTCGATGTAACTTCGTGTTTTCCGACCTTCAGATTCCAAATATGAAAAAAAAGTCTGTCTTCCTGTATGTGTGTTTTTGGACACAATAACTCTGGATAGAATGAATTTATCAACACGAAATTTTATATGCGCCTCCAGAACCGCATAAGGACAAGACCTATTGATTTCCAGTCAAATCGACCAAGGGAAGTCAAAGTCAAAAACTCTAATTACTGCCGTTGAAATGAATTTATCGACACAAAAGTTCTATGTATATTAAATACCCCATAAGGACGACACTTATAAATTTTCAGCGGAATCGGCCTAAGAGAAGGGGGGATCTGGAGGGTGCTCAACTCAGAAATCCCAATAACTGCCAATGAATATGGCCACATGAAATTTCATATTTCAAGTCAAACTTTCAAGACAATACCTATTGATTTCCAGTCAAATCGACTAAGGAAAGGGGGGGGCGATATAATCAGTCAAATCCATGCGAGAGACCAATTCCGCCTTCTTAACCGACTATGGCTTTTAGGACTTCATAATACTCGGGCTTTTGTCCTCCGGAGCGACAAAAAGTCCTTTGATAATAGGGGATATGACCTCATAGTTAGATCCCAAGCAAGAGTCACAGAAACGAAACAAACAAATCGGCCGGCGATAGTGAAATGTTAAAGTCAACTGACTATAGTTCACACGGATCAAATGCATTTCAACGACTGAAAAGCAGTGGTGGCTCACCATTTGAACAAAAGAAGAATGAATGGGTGAAATCAACAAAAATATAAATTCAGACGGTCATTTTGAAACTGAATTGGAATCGTGAGAAGGCGCCCTTAGGATGGGCTTGGCTTGTTTTGGTTCCAGCACCACTCCCGGCCACACTATGTTTGGCTGTCCCTGGGTCGTTATCTTACTAGTACCGGGTTTTTCTCTGCTCTTCAGTTCCCCTGCTTGTCAGTACACTTTTCAATTTCTCAATAAACGAGTTACATCCAATCAGGTTATTATTACTATCATCTTTCTTTCCTGACCTTCTGTGTATGTCTTTTGATATCATCCTATTTTGACCATTTCATAAATGAGTTCTTTTATGGGGTCTGAACTGTTGTTATCAGGTAACTGAACTGTTATTTAAAATATGATTGCAGGTAAACTTACAAAATATGCTCAGTTCCAAGTTCGTTGCTCATTTCTTCGACGAGGTGTCCGACTGGGCGAAGAAACTGTCTACTGCCGACCAAGTGATCCAGTCGTGGATGGAAGTGCAGCGGACCTGGATGTATTTGGAGTCCATATTCATCGGATCAGAAGATATTCGACGTCAGCTGCCGGACGATTCCAAAAGATTTGATAAATTAGACAAGGATTTCAGGGTAAGATTATTTTTAAAATTCAGATTAGGGCCTCTATGTTCTCACTCTCCAATATTACTGACTAATTTTACTTCCCAGATGTAAATAGTATATGCGAAGTTATGTAACCGGCCAGAAATCCGTTGTTGAATTTTCACTGAAATTTGACGTTTTCCCTAACAAGAAGAGCCTGCCTATGATCTCATTGCTGCCAGAGTGTTGAAAAACCTTCGTCGCAAAGCTGTGTTTTTCTTACCCACATCTTCAATTTCATATTTCCCCTTTCCTACTTCCCAGTTTTCCTTGTGAATAGTTAAATTTTAAGATAAGCCTAAACACTTACTCTCTTCTTATCTCCCCAGACGATTAACTTGAAACAAGCACATTACGCAGACACAACAGAAAATTAAACGACGGTTTGGAGTGTACAAAGGCTACTGGACAAGAGATCTCAACTTCGTCTCAACCACAAACTGAGTGTCTACAAGACCGTTATCACACCCATCTGGATGTATGGCGTTTAGCTCTGTGCTTCTGCTAATTCCTCTCACACCAAAAGAATTTCAAGCCATTCAAAATAAAATTCTTTGAACAATCACACAATACCCGTACTAAATTTCGAACATAACATTACACGGCGATCTCGACAACCATTCTTATACAAAGTCACACATCTCCTGCCTGAGGAGGCGGTGGTGCTGAGCAGCCTCTTTATTATGTATTTAATATCTACTCTAGTAAGTGCTGTTATCTACACTAGCCAGCTTCCTATTATACTGATGATTTTATGTAATTAAACATAATAAAATCAATAAAGGTGATTATTTGTTAGTTATTGTGCTTCATGCCCGGGCTCCTAACTTCGAGATCATATCGCCTACTATCAGAGCGCTCTTGTCGCTCTGGTGGACATGAGCCCGACTCTACTATGGGAGTTCTACATTTTGCCTACCCTAAATTTTTATTCATCAATGGTAAGGGGTCTTTAACGAGTACCTGACATCGTACAGGCTTGAGACCATCGGTTAACGTCCCATCCGAAGGACGGTGTGCTGATGATTTTTTCATCCCCAGATAAAAAACCTAAGGGCTTCGGCCGAGTTTCAAACCCGCGATCTTGAGCTCAATAAGCAAGCACGTATACCACTGAGCTACCGATGCTCTAAAAATGGATAAATTATATAAATGTGATTATTAAATTACTAAATAAATGATAACTTATAATGTAAAAAAAGAAAAACAATCATGTATGTTTTGATGCTAACCTGTAAGAGAGGATTTCCGGTCATGTGTTTATAGGGATTGTTTTCGTATTTTTGTCTCCAGAATACACTCCTAAAGTATTCGATAACAATTTGGAGACACTTCAAATCGTGTTCAGGGGAGCATGTTTGATGAAAATATGGAGATAGTTTCCATAGGTCTTACCAATCGGGTTATCGCTTAAGTTGGTTTCTTAAAAAGAAATCCGCTAAAGGAAATATTCTCCGAATAATGACCCAACTCTTCTTATGACAACCGGATTTTACATTTTTCTTTTTTTTTCTTTAGGCCCTATTACAAGACATTGTTCAGACTCCTAATGTTATCAAAGCAACAAGTAAGCCTCACCTTCTGAACAAGCTGGACGAAATTCAGCAGGATCTAACGAAATGTGAGAAGGCTCTGGCCCAGTACCTCGAGACGAAGCGGCTAGCCTACCCCAGGTTCTATTTCGTCTCCTCTGCAGATCTGCTTGACATACTCTCCAACAGCAATCAGCCTGAACTCGTATGCAGGTAAATAATATTTTTAACGAGTACCTTTATTTATTTAAGACATTTTGTTTATTTATTTAAGTATAGTAGGGGGCAATGACTAGAGTTTGCAATCCTGGTCCATTTTTTTTCAATTCCCTTATTGAAAAAGTGGGGTTCTAAAATGTTTAATCTGGGATTTAATTTATCTATCCTACAATATAATATATATATATGTATACATTTTATATTGTAAGGTAAATAAATATTATATAAATGTTAGAACGCTGGGTGGTATGTGGAGAGGGAGAGATGTGTGTATACCTCTCTACAATTTTCAATTTTAAATATTATTGGAGTTGGTACATTGCGTATTTCGAAAATATCATATTGTTTATATCCGTTCGTATAATATCGGTAAATGATTATGAACAAGTTGGATTGAATGTGAGCTCTGCTGACGTGATTCCATGTAGCGTTGTCTCGATTCACGAAGTGGGATTCCTATTGAAAATGACAATAATGACCCAACAACAGAGAAATGTCGTTTGGAAAGAAATGGAATTGGAATGATTGTAGATCACAAATTCTCATTGTAAGCATCTAGCAAAATATTTTTTTTTTTTTAAAAAAAGGTGTTCTAATAATACAAAAAGCTACATCATGAATTTGAATTTAGTTTTTGAAATTTCCACAAATTGGCAGACAATACAAAGTGGGAGAAAGCTAAGGGGAGGAAAGTGTGTCCAGAATCCGTAAATAGCATACTGATTAACGTATTGTTAGTATATTCAAAAATAGTTTATAATTGTAGTTTTGTGCGCTGGATGCAGGGGGAAAACATTAAAAGGTTCGTGAAAATATGTTACCCTGGGAAATAGTGGGCCACTGGAAATTTTTCTAATCTTCTGAAACTCTACAGTACCTATCAAATTAAAGGTATTGACATCTTCGACCTGAATCTGAATTTTGTTTTTTTGAAATGTAGGTAA